>CM062807.1:990679104-991373104 GCA_031772625.1 Pinus tabuliformis | reverse complement strand
GTTCCGGAGATAACTAGCCAGTTGCGGAGTGAAAGAAGGAGCAAATCAGGGAGTAAATCATGCAGAAGAACTAACCAGTTACAGAGTGAAAGAAGGAGCAAATTAGGGAGTAAATCATGCAGAATAACTAACCAGTTGTGGAGTTAAAGAAGGAGCAAATCAAGGAGTAAATCATGCAAAAGGAATCTTGCATGTAGTTCCATGCTCTAACTAAGAGTTCACATATAAGTCTGTAGTAGTTCTAACCCCCCCCCTGAACACCACTATGGGGAAAAACAGAAAATGGGCCCTGGAAACTAAGGCGAAAGGTCATCCAAAATACAGTGAAACTTATACTAAAACTGAGGAAAGAGGGAAAACCTCGTGGGAAAAACTCCCGCTCAAAATACAATGTAATCAAAAGAAAAGAGGAAGAAAAGACAGTTGCTAAGCAACTGTGTCCTTCACTCCAAGACGATCGCGCAGAGAGCGAAACTTCTGCTCATTGAATGTCTTGGTGAAGATGTCTGCAGTCTGTTCTGCTGAGGGACATAACTGCAAATCAATGACCCGATCATGTACTAAGTCTCTGATGTAGTGCATATGGATCTCGATGTGCTTCGTCTGCTGCCGTTGTACTGAATCCCTGCAAAATTTGAGAGTGCTCTGGTTATCACACCAGATGACAATGGGCTGGTGGAACTGGACGCCCAACTCAGTGAGGAAGTTTTGTATCCACAGAGCCTAAATGGTGATGTTGACTACTCCTAGGTACTCGGCCTCGGCTGAAGAGAGAGAAATAGCAGCTTGCTTCTTGCTCGACCAACAGATAGGGCCAGACCCTAGACTGAGTGAATATCCAGAGGTGGACTTGTGATCAATGCTGTCGCCTACCCAATTAGAATCAGTGAAGCCAAGGAGACTCAATGCAGTGCCGGTTGCATAGTGAATCCCGAAGGTGATGGTGCCCTACACATATCGTAGGATGCGCTTGGCAGCATTCCAGTGTAGCTCATGTGGCTCTTGCATGTATCTGGAAACTGCCCCTACTGCATATGAGAGATCTGGTCTGGAGTGGGTGATGTACAATAAGCTCCCCACTAGCTGTCGATAGAGAGTGCTCTCAACTAATGGAGTGTTACCTCCATCCTCAAGGCAGACCCCAGAAAGAAAAGGAGTCGGTGCTGGCTTGCATTCAGTCATGCGAAATCTCTCGAGGAGATCCTGTGCATACTTAGCCTGAGAGAGTTTGATGCCTGTGGCATCTTGGCTGATCTCCAGACCATGAAAGAAGTATAATGAACACATTTCCGTCATCAAGAACCTATCATGCAGGGCTCTCTTGACTGTACCAATGGCTAAAGCCGAGCTGCCGGTGATTAAGAGATCATCCACATACAAAACTAAGATAAGAAGAGAATCATGTGTCCTAAGCATGTAAACATTCGGATCAGACTTACATCTTTCAAAGTTTTGGTGATAAGAGAAAAGAATCCATCCTTGCATACTAAGCTCTCAGGGCCTGCTTAAGGCTGTAGAGAGATTTCTTTAGTTTGCAGACCAAAGATGAATCCTGAATGAAACCATATGGCTGCTCCATCTAAATCTCCTCTAATAGGTCTCCGTGAAGAAAGGCATTCTTCACATCCATCTGATGTACTTCCCTTCCCCGCACAGCCGCAATGGAAAGTGTAAGGCATATGGAATCCATCTTTGCTACTGGAGCAAAGGTCTCGTCATAATCAATGCCATGCACTTGTCGGAAGCCTTTAGCTACTAGCCTCGCTTTCCGTCTAGTGATTTGCTCATCTACAACACTCTTGGTCCTATACACTCATTTGCATCAGACAAGTTTCCTTCCTGAAGGAAGGGGACCAGATCCCAGGTCTGGTTCTCGAGGAGGGAGCTATATTCCTCCTCCATGGTGCACTCCCAAGATGGATGCCCAACAGCTTCAGCATAAGACTGTGGATCAGAAGACTGAACCAAATGACAATGCCAAGATGGTGATGGTACAGTGGCAATGAGGACAAGAGGAGGCTCAATAAACTCTGATCTAGTCATCTGCAGATCACAATTATCCCCCACAAGACCATTTCTAGCAGCTGGGTGGTCTTGTGCATATATCTCACTTAAGCTCCTTGTTCTTTGATTTATGACAGGGGAACACGATTCACTGCTGGAAGCCCGATCTGGGCTTGGATGTGGATCATCATTTGCATGCACTAGATTTGTATCTGAAGACTCTGTCTCTGCATCTGCATGCTCTACCTCTGCATCTACATGCTCTGTATCTTCATCTGAGTATACTGAGTCATCATCTTGGACATGAGGTAGATAAAAGGTGTCTACATGCGGCGATTGAGGTGCATGCGAGAGACTTTCCTCAAATTTGACACTTCGCTCAATGATGAGCTTGTTCGTAGAGGGAATCAGGAGTCGGTATCCCTTCACACCATCAGGGTATCCATCAAAGATGTAGTCAATGCTCTGTGGATCAAGAGCTTTCCTCTTTTCAGAGGGGATCCTGGCCCATGCTCGAGAGCCAAAAACATGGAAGTGGGTGACCTCTGGTTTAGTGCCGCTCCAAGCCTCAAAGGGGTTTTGGTCCTTGACAGACCTCTGAGGAGATCTGTTCTGGATGTAATTATCACAATTAAGTGCTTCAGCCCATAGCTTATGAGGCAGTGACTTAGCATGCAACATGCAGGAAGCCATCTCTTTGAGAGATCGGTTCTTTCTCTCAGCAACTCCGTTCTACTACAGAGTGTATGGAACTGTGTACTGCAACTGTATGCCTGACTGAAGGAAAAGGTTCTAAAGTGTTGTGTTAACATATTCCCCCCCATTGTTTGTATGGAGGGCTTTGATCTTTCTCTCTGACTGTGTCTCAACTGGTGCTTTGAAATATTCAAAGTGCTCAAAAACTTCAGATTTGTTCCTGAGAAGATACACCTATTGAGGAGAGGACACTCAATAGGTAAGTCATCTCCCATGAGAATGGAAGGTGCTTTGCATGCATCCAAAGAGGAATAGACTTCCTTTATAGCAGCCATATGATGTGATGCACCAGAATCTATAATCCATGCATCAGGAGAAGAATTAATTGCAACTAAAGCATGAAAATTGTTACCTTTCCCGTGTGGTGGATCCTTAGTTTTCTTCTTGGTGCCCTGAGGGATGTGGTCCCCAAGGTTGTGCTTCTGAAGGATTTCTGCCATTTGGTCAATTTTTTCTTCATGCAAGAGGATTCTGGATGGAATCCTCTTTGACAGTAGGTGCATCTGTTTCCTTTCTTCCCTTTCTCATTTCTCGAGCCGGAGGAGTCATTGAAGGGCTTGGTGTACCCTTCCTTCTATGGATGGGAATGTGCTTTTCCCTTGTCTTTTTGCTGCTGATTTTTCAGATTTGAATCATATCTGTGATTTTTATTGTGGCTGCCATCATGCACAGCAAGTGCATGCACTTTTGGAGGTTTGATTTTCCCCATGCCAATGAGTTTATCTTGCTCAAAAATAAGGGACTCCATAAATTCTTTGAGAGAAGGCATAGTGTAGGATTTACTTGTTGTGAGCCTTACTGAATGAAATGTAGACACAAAGACAGAGTATTCCGGTCCGAGCTTTGACATAATAGAGAGAACTTGACGACTCTCCTCCTTGGATTTGTCGATTCCACAACCATTGAGTTGCAACAATAGATCATTATATTTGGTGAAGAAGTCTTGAATTATATCATAGTTCCGTGGATCCAATGAGAGCAACTCCACTTCGAGCAGATGTCCTTTCATGTCATCCTGTTTCCCGTAGAGATCTTCAACCTTTTTCCAAATCTTATTGGGAGTATTGCAAGCAGATAGATGAAACTACAACTCTGGAGAGATGCACATGCATATGGATCCGTGGGCGTCATAGATACGGCTGAGGTACTTGGATTTCTCTATGGCTGAAGTGGGTTCCACTTCCGTAGCCATGGTAATCCTGTACAACCCTTTATGACGAAGGTATCGAGCCATTTGGTCCTTCCATTCATGATAGTTGTACGATGTTAGGATCGATGCTTTGGGAAACTCCATTTTTCTGTCGATCTTCGATCTCCAAGCTATAATACCTGCAAAATAAAGTACTGGTGCACCTTTTATCTAGCAACCTATGGGCTTTGATACCATGTAAATGTGTTAGAAAACTTGCACAGATGAATCTAGCTAGTAAAGGTTGAACACACAGCTTTGCAGAGCAAAAACACTAAGAGAAAATCAAAAGAAGAAAAGAATGATACATTAGAAAATAGGTTACAATGCTCATGATATAGCATTACTGGGTGAAGATCCCAAGGTAATGCACCATAGTGTTGATCAATGAGAAGACTCAACACCTACAACAAGTTCGGGAGATAACTAGCGAGTTGTAGAGTGAAAGAAGGAGCAAATGAGGGAGTAAATCATGCAGAAGAACTAACCAGATGTGGAGTTAAAGAAGGACCAAATCAAGGAGTAAATCATGCAAAAGGAATCTTGCATGTAGTCCCATGCTCTAACTAAGAGTCCGCATGTAGGTGTGTAGTAGTTCCAACATTTTACACGTATCCATCGCCAATGTGAGAAACGGTGCAGAAAGCAACACCATGGTTATCCATTAAAGAATGACAAGGACACATTTACTTGTTTATTGCCTTGCATTGATCTGTTGTCAATTACAACACCGCCAGGTAACTGGATAGGATTTTGGAGCCGTTGCCTTTTGGTAGTCTTGAAATTATAACTTTATTCAATGTTCGTGAATCAAATAAAATGAAGCAAGTAAAATGCTCTAGTTTATTTTAGAGTTTTTCTTTTTTGAATTTATTTAAAATTTGGTGGAAATTTGTTGGAATCACAAGTTTTCAGTTGTGAATTTTTCACAATTCGAGTGACTCAAGTATTTTTAATGTGTGGAATTTGTATATGTAATCAACAACACATTTTAAACAACAAAAGATTAAGATTTGACCCCAAAAAGAAGGCCAAAATTTGACCAAAAAACTGTGAAATATTTAATACTTAGACATTGTCTCTAGATAATTATGAACTATTTTATTAAATACATAATTTATTAAAGAGCTAAAAGATGCACAATATAACTTATAGATGAAATGACATTTTTCATATCTCGCAATACAATTTCAAGCAATATTGTGATTTTTTGTTATTTAAAGTATATTTTAGAATGCATAAATGAATTCAATACCCTCAAAAACTCCTGGAACACTCAAATTATACATATTAAATAACTTTATTCTATTACATATAATTTAAAGTATTTTGAAAATTAAAATTGGAATTTCAAATATTTTAAATATAAAATTATTTAAATTTCAAGGATATATTTTGTTGATTTATTCTTATAGATTGAATATTAAAATATTATTTCGAAAATATTTGGAAGCAAAATATGTTTTATGTGTTAGCAAAAGAAATTTGGAATGCAATATTTTTTCTTATATTATAAATCTCTTGAATAATTTAATTTTAGTAAATAAAAATCTCTTTTGAATAATTTAATTTTAATAAATAAAAATCTCTTTTAAATAATTCTTTTATATGAGATTTTCTAAATTGTAAATGTAGGATAAAATTTAAACAATATTAAATCTATAAATATAAATATTATTAAGATTTTCTATAAGTTTCAATTTTATAGAAATTAAATAATATCATGTGAATTTCATTTATTAAAAATAATTTAACTAAATCAAAGTATGTTATTTTATTTTTGTGTTTATTATAAAGTTAAACATTGCTTTTATTTAATATCACTAAATGATGTAAAGTTTGTCATTCATTATTAGCTCAATTTTGAGTATAGTAGAAGGATTAGTCCACGACATTTCTAATCTAGGTTTTTTTTCCTTTCTTTTCTCTATTTGTTGAATCTTAGTTTTTGTTTTCTCCAACCACTTAGGTGTGGGATTTTATCACCCTAGTTATACTCTTTTCACTATGGATGAGCCATCTAATCTAGAAGAGGAAGCCTTTGCCTCACTAATTAGATATTCTAAAGCTACCAGTGAGAATTATGCTAAGAACAATTTTTTTTTAAAAATGCATAATTCATCCCAAACTATGTTGATCTAGATTGTCATTAATGTCAATATGAAGCCAAGGAGCTATCAGAGTAGAGCTATCAAAGTAGAGAAGAGAAGCAAGTGTAAGAGTAGAAGATTGAGGAGGAGCCACATCGGAGGAGCCATGTTGGGAGTATCACGTTTAATGTATGCCCAAGATGAACCGAGAGGAAGAATTCATCAAAAGAAGCAAAGAGGAATAAAAATGGGTCTTTGAATCCAATTGAAGAATCAGAGTGAAGCTCAAAGAGAATTAGCGATGTATGAATTCGTAGAAGGCAGGGTCAAAGAGAGTTGAGCAGCGGAAAAGTGAAAGCCCAAAACCCTAAAGAAAACCCAAAACCACAGAAAAAAATTGAAGAAATGAATCAAAGTCAAATTGAGGAGACAGATGAAGATTGAATGCACAGGAACCATTGGATCTCGGAGATCAGTGGACGAGGTTGAAGGAAATGATCGGCCAAGATTAAATCGCGCATACTACTGTCAAGAAATGAATGACAGATATTGATTTAAGCAGTAGAAGAAGAGGAATCCGGAAAAGGCATCGCAACCATCGATGGTAGAAGATCTACGGTCATCGGGTACAAACAAGCTCGGGCATTAGTCAACGAAGGAAGGCAGATTTAAAGCTATAAGCGGGATTTCAGGTGGATGGGAAATGGTATGTGGTATTTATAGAAGAGCGCTCAATTCCATTCGATGGTTGATAGGTAGCGACTAGAGGAGAGAGAAAAACCACTCATTTCAGGCGAGTAACTCTCGTGCAAGTAGTCCACCCGAAATTGTTGTAGGCCGTCAAATTTTGGGGGTTGAAATCGACGGTGGAGAATGAACCAGATAAAGTTAAACCTCGGGAACTGTGTCCAAGGTGCTTACGTCATCACCATTGTAATATGCCCTAATGTTATATTATGGCCGTCGTGTTGGTAGTTATAGGGATGGCACATTATAAACTGCAATTGCAATATATACATACGGACTCGACAGGTATATTAACTATTGTTTAATATCATTTCACATCTGTCCCATTGGCAGAAGGGGAATTGGCAATGTTATGTGCAAACCTCCGATTGCGATAGAGTTGTATATAATATTGCATCTAGTAGGAGAAATCGGCCATTGGTGATGGTATATGCACGACTTATAAAAGACCTCCAGAAAGTTGTGATTGCGATTGCGAGATTATTAATGTATATTGTATGAATATAAAAAAAAAGGGGTGGGGCCTCTATGATATTTTATTTAATATGCAGCATTAGTGTAATTCGGCCTCTCTTCCACATTAATGTGTCCTGTGAGTATTGATGCTTTTGAAGAGACAGAGGAAGCCGAAGAGTGAGCACAGAGGAAGCTAAAAGATCAAGCGAGCGTTGACGAAGCTGAAGCTCAAGCGAACAAGGATGAAGCCAAAGGTCAGGCGTACCAGGCATAAAAAACAGAGAACAAGGAAAGTTTAATGTTGCTAGTGAACTAGAAGAAAAAAAAGGAAGTCGAAGTTCTCGCAGAAGTGGAACGAATAGGAGGACAGAAGTAAGTCATAGGTCCAGTAGGGTTGGGAGTAGAGAATTACAACCAAGCAGATCTAGATAGTTTATAGTAGAGGTTCAGAGCCCTTGAGGATGGTGCCTCAGAGCTGAAAGGACTGGTGTCCTGGGAGTTGGTGCTCCTAAATTCAAGGTTGGTGCCTGGACAAGACAGAGTTAGTGCTCTGGAGGTTGGAGCCTCACAAGGAGTCCAAGTTGGTGCTTGGCAACTGATTGAAACCATATATATATATATATATATATATATATATATATATATATAGAGAGAGAGAGAGAGATAGATATACATATAATGTACTTGATTTATTGCGAAGATCACATTAATAAAAGCATCTATTCCTATTATCTATTTCTGTGTTCCAAATATAAATGTTTTTAACTGATAAAAGATAATAATTGAAAAGAAATACTAATCCACCCCCCCCCCCCCCTTAGTATTTCCAACAAACTAACCATGATGCCTCTAGAGGCAAAAGGGAAATATACTGTCCTACATGAAAAAGGCTTAATAGGCAAGCTCATAGGGCTTTTCCCTAGTCCTTGAGTAGTTCAAAAATAAACCATAGAGGATTCTAATGTTCTAGGTTATATTTCTAAATTTTATAGTGGAAAACGTTTTTATGTGTTTGTTTTTAGTATTAGAGAAGAAAGGGACCTACCTAATTTTCAAATTAGGCCATTGTGTCACGGGATCCAGGGGAATGTTCATTTTCCATTGGAATTTTAATTTTGATATGCACATGGAAATTTCCATTGCTCCTACATGGATTAAACAACCACATGACCACATCTCCCCATTATTTTCTAGGACGAGGACTCTCACAATTCTATTGGATACAAGTTAGGCGACTACAATGAATGAGCTAAGACAAAGGGGGGCATTTTCTCCTATGTAGAATCTGTGTGGAAATATATTTACAAAAAAAAAAAAAAAAACTTCCGAAGGCAATTCAGATCAATTTGAAGGTCTAGAGTAATCTTCAACCCCTTGAATATGAACGAATCCATTTCAAGTGTAACATCTACTATGAGTATGTCCACTTCATTAAAAACATTGATACCAATAAATTCAACATCCTTTAAACCAATCTGCAACTCCTTAGAATAATTATGAGAAAGAATCATTCAAATAGGAATTATTAAAATACAAGAAATCATAGCTCAAATGGGTTCAAACTATGAACTAAAGAAAAAAACATGAAATAACGCCACCTAACTTGTCCAACAACAAATTTGAAGTTCTAGAAGATTAGGTGAAAGAGGAGTATGAACTTATAGATACATGATCCTTGAATACTAAGCCCCATTTCAATTTTGGGTCAACAATAAAAATTTAGGAGGCCTTAGAGTAGAAAAATCTAGGTAATAAGTTTGGGACCTAAATTGTTATGAAACCAGCTCAAGAAAAGATAGAAAGGATAGATCAACGCCTTAGAATTCAGCCTCTTCGAGGGGGCAACCTCCTTTACATTACATAAATGAACAATTCTTCAATGCTACAAATGACAAAACCTCCTTTCTATATATAGGAGTCTAAGGAGTCACAATATAATCCAGCCGACCTAACAATAATAATATAAAGCCACAAACATAACAATAGAGGGATTCTATGGGGCACAGAAATAACAATATGGGGGTAATAGGGGCACAACAATATAAATAAGGGGTATAACTACAATAGTAATGGGGTAATCACTAGTATTATAGGGACCCAACATGCCCCTCTCCTTCAAAAAAGTGTTGTCCTCAACGCTTGAGTAGTTCTGGATACTTCTACATAAAATTCTCATCCTCCCATGTGGAATCTTCAGCCGATAAGTTCTTCCACTTGATAAGATACTCTGAAATTGATCGATTTCATAGCTATCGAGTTCTTGTTCCTGTGATTGCTTCCGGTTCCAATATAATTTTTCCTTCCTCGTCAAGTTCTGGTAATATTGTTTGAATTGGGAGCTTGTCACCTATAACCTTCTTTAAACATGAAACATGGAAAACTAGGTGCAATCGAGAAGCTGCAGGAAGCTCCAATTTGTATGCCATAGTACCAATCTTTTGCAACACCTTGTATGGACCATAATACTTTGGTGATAATTTATTATCCTTCTTAGCTTGCTTTAGGGACATTTGCTTATATGGTTGTAGCTGTAGGAATACCCAATCACCTACATCAAAACTTCTTTCACTGCGATGTTGATCTAACTGTTGTTTCATTCTATTTTGTGCCAACACGAGGTTATCCTTTAAGGGTTGGAGGACTTATTGTTGATGTTCGATGTGATGTTCCACTGCCTGAACCTTAGAATTTTCTCTTAAATATGATGTGATGGATGGTGGTTGATACCCATAAAGTGCCATAAATGGGGTCATTTTGTTGCTGTATGGAAGGAAGTGTTATACCACCATTCAGCCAGAGGCAACCATTTGACCCATTGTGTCTGTTTATCAGATACAAAGCAACAAATATATCCTTCCAAACATTTGTTTACTATCTCAGTTTTCCCATCAGATTGAGGATGATAAGATGAGCTATGAGCTAACTGAGTACCAAGACAAGAAAATAATTTTGTCCAAAAATTTCCAGTGAAAATGGGATCTCTATCACTTACAATAATCTTTGGGTTTCCATGTAGCTTTTGAACTGTTTCCATAAATGCAGTAGAAACTATACTGGCTTTAAATGGATGTGATAATGCACAAAAGTGTGTATACTTGGTAAGCCTGTCAACTACAACCATGATGACACTCTTTCCCTCAGACTTGGGTAAACCTGTGATAAAATCCATTGAAACCTCCTCCCAATGTTGGCTTGGAATGGATAAATGTTGTAATAGACCCGGTGTCTTAATTGTTTCAACTTTATTTTGCTGGCAAACCAAACATTCCGCCACAAACTTTTGAATATCTGATTTAAGGCCATCCCAAAAAAATTCCTTCTTAACCCTGTGGTAAGTTTTTAAAAATCCTGAGTGCCCTCCTATGGGAGAAGTGTGCAATTCCATAAGAATATTTTGTTTTAGCTGGGAATTCTTATAGAGGTATAAGTGACCTTTGTACCATAACGAATCATTTTGCCAGCTAAATGTATCAGAAGTACTGGAATCTTGTTGTAGCTTTCGAATAAGTGCCCACACTTCTTCGTCATTCTTCCATTCCTCCCTTGCTTCGTTTATCCAATCTGGTTGGATAATAGAAATGGCACACAACAATGCTTCCACATCCTCATCCTTTCTTGAGAGTGCATCTGCCACCACATTTTGCTTCCCTTTTTTGTAGATGATTTCAAAGTCATAACCCAACATCTTTGTGACCCACTTTTGTTGCTCTTTAGAGGATAATCTTTGTTCTAAAAAGTATTTAAGGCTATCATGATCCGTTTTTACCTTGAAGTGTCTTCCCATTAGGTAGGGTCACCATTTCTTAAGTGCATGGAGTATTGCCAACATTTCCTTCTCATAAATAGCTTTGCTTAAAAACTTTCCCTTGATTGGACGACTTTCAAAAGCAATGGGTCTTTCATCTTACATTAGAACAGCACCAATTCCATTTCCTAAAGCATCACATTCCACAAAAAGGTTTTTGTGAAGTCTGGTGTGGCTAAGACCGGTGCTTGGCACATTGCCTCTTTAAGATGTTCAAAGGCCTTTGTTGCTTCCGGAGTCCATGAAAATGAATCTTTCTTCAATAATGTTGTTAGAGGTGCTGCTATTCTCCCATAATCGTTAACAAACTTGCGATAATACCTTGTCAACCCAAGAAATCCTCGCAGATGCTTTATGGATGTGGGAATTTTCCATTCCTTAATGGCTTTAATTTTGCTAGGGTCTACGTTAACTCCTTCATGAGATACAATATGACCCAAATATTCCACCTCCTGGACTCCAAAGAAACATTTGGATCTTTTTGCATATAATTGTTTCTCCTCCAATAGTTGTAGCACCCTGTCAACATGTTCAACATGATGCTTCCAAAACTTGCTGTAGATTAGTATATCATCAAAAAATACTAACACAAATTTTCTAAGGAATGGTTTGAAAATTGAATTCATCAAACCTTGAAATGTTGAAGGTGCATTGGTAAGGCCAAAAGGCATGACCAAAAATTCATAATGACCCTCATGAGTTCTAAATGCCGTTTTCGGAATGTCTTCAATCTTCATTCTGATTTGATCATATCCTGAACGAAGATCCGACTTGGTGAAGTAAATTGATCCATGCAATTCATCCAGTAATTCATCAATAACAGAATGGGGAACTTATCTTTAATAGTGAGCTTGTTGAGCTCCCTATAATCCGGACACATGCGCCATGATCCATCCTTCTTGTGCACCAATACTACTGGAGCTGAGAAAGAACTTTGACTCGGTTGAATTATACCAACCTCTAGCATTTTTGCAACCATACGTTCAATTTCACTTTTTTGGACATAGGGATATCTGTACGGCCTGATGTTTGTAGGAACACTTCCTGGAATCAAATGAATAGCATGATCATGATCACGCATAGGTGGGAGACCTTTTGGAGTCTCAAATACCTTCGAATGATTGTCCAGGACTTTTTGGAGATATGGAGAAATAGATGATTCCAATGTGGAAACATCTAGCGAACATAATTGTGCAATTACACCTCTTTGCTCCTTTTTTAGAAGCTTTGTCATGCCATTAGAGCTGATTATCTTTCCTGGTTTCCCTGCAATACCCCTTAATTCAACTTCCTTTCCTTCCGTAGAAAATTTGATGAAAAGTTCTTGAAAATTAAAAGCTATTGTACCCAAGGATTGTAGCCATTGGACTCCTAGTACAACATCAGCACCTCCCATTGGAATGGAAAGCATTGGGCTAGTCAATACATATTCTCCCATGGATAGCTTGATATTATGGCACTTTCCAGAGAAATTTATTGTTCCTCCATTTGCAATCATCACTTGACACTCTGGTGCTGGATATAGGAAACAATTCAATTCTTTTGCTACCCTACAATGAATAAAATTGTGGGTGCTTCCTGAATCAATCAACACTATTACCTTTTTCTTCTTGATTTGTCCTTCTATCTTGATGGTTTGAGGAGTGGTAATTCCCGCCAATGCATTACAAGATATGGTCGGATTTATTTGTTCTTCATCTAGGCTTTGTTCCTGGAGTATATCTTCTTCTTTTGACCTTTCTTTCTCCTTTTCTTCTTCCTCTTCACAATCTATGTAGAATAATTTCTTCTCAGCACACTTATGACCTTTAGTGTATTTGCTATCACAACTGTAACAAAGCCCTTTTTGCTCTTTTTTCTTCCAATTGTTGTGGTGTCAACCTTATAGGTTGTGGAAGACTAGGGGAAACAACACTTCCGTCTTTATAGTTGTGAGTGGTATGCTTCGTGTTTGCCATAATTTTGCTTTCCATTTTTCTTGCTAACCTGAATGCCTTCTCTAATGAATCAGGTTCCCAAAGGCGAACATCATGTTGGATATTATCCTTTAAAGACCCTATGAACACATCAATCCTATGCTCCTCTGGAATATCTTTTACCCTTATGTTCAATTTTTGGAACTCCTCAATGTGCTCCATTACTGAACCCTTTTGTTTGAGACTTATCAATTGGCTAAAAAAAGTGTTGCTTTTTGTATCTTCATAATGTGCTATCAATTCTTCCGTAAAAATTTCCCAAGTGATAAATTGTTTACGAGAGCAAAGCCATTGACACCATACAAATTGATTTGGTTCCAAATATACAGTTGCCATACGTACCTTTTGTGCATTTTGCACATTATTGAGATCGAAGAATTGCTCCATCTGTAATATCCATGTGGCGGGATCCTTGCCATCAAACTTCCTCATATCGATTTTTGGAATATGGTGATTCTTCGATCCAACATTAGCGTCTATGGAATCATGATTAACATTTCTTTTGTTCTCATCATGAGTTTCCTTTACTACCTTTTCACCATTAGTGACCCTTTCTTGTAGCAACTTCTTTAATTCTTCCATGTCTGTCTTCAAATGTATCTTCAAATCTGCCATGTCTCTCTTCAAATCTATCTTTGAGTCATCCATCTTAGCTTCCATGCCCTTTATCTTAGATTCCATGCCATTTATCTTAGATTCCACGCCACTTATCTTAGCTTCTGTTAGCTTTTGTGAGCGTGACATTTGTTGCACTTGTTCTTGTAATTTTGATATATCATGTAGCATTTCTTCTTCTTCTTCATGAGTCATGCTAGAGCTTTCAGGTTCCTTACTAGTTGTTTGCATTTTCTTTCCTCGGGCATCAGTTACCGATAATAATGCTTTACTATGCCCTTTGAATTCTATTAAACCAAGCTTACACAAAAATTAAAAAAAAAACTACACACCTTTTTTCACTTTATAGAAGCCTAATATTGAGTCTGATGTATCTCTGTAATTGCAGATCATCTAGTTCTGAAATTTCTACCTGTAGTAGCCTTCTGCGTCCTCTTTCCAATGCCACAAGTCTGAGCCAAATTGGATTCTCCAAGGAAGAGTTATGTGAAATCTCCCACAGTGACTTTCTTTTAGACTGGTTCAGTAGAGCGAATTTATACGACGTACCACGAGTCACTGTTTCAACCTTTGAATCTGAAACACATATACAAGAAACTAGAGTCCGTCCTCTTTCTGTACCTTCTTACTAAATTTCAATCCAATCCCAAGAGAGAAAGTTATGACGATTTTCCCCAGGTCACCTGTTTTGAATGTAATTCAGGAGTCCGCAAAAATACCAACTTCCTCAGATCATATCTCCACAAATATCGTGCGAAAAGATCTGAACTTCGGACCCAAGGTTCAACGTGATTTCTTCTCAAATGGGTTTTTTTGCGACTTCTGAAACGTTAGAGAAAAAAAGTTATAGCGAAAATGCCACGATGACCTGTTTGGAGCAGCAAAACCCTAGAATCCAAAGCTCTGATACCAAATGTTATGAAACCAGCTCAAAAAAAGATAGAAAAGATAGATCAACGCCTTAGAATTCAGACTCTTCGAGGGGGCAACCTCCTTTACATTACATAAATGAACAATTCTTCGATGCTACAAATGACAAAACCTGCTTTCTATATATAGGAGTCTAAGGAGTCACAATATAATCCAGCGGACCTAACAATAATAATATAAAGCCACAAAAATAACAATATGGGGGTAATAGGGGCACAACAATATAAATAAGGGGTATAACTACAATAGTAATGGGGTAATCACTAGTATTATAGGGACCCAACATAAATTAGGATAATTTTTGCAACTCCACAAGAGAATGAACCAAAATAAGATGAGAAGGAACTAGTAGAAGAAAATGAGAGATAGGAGAAAATAATGGTTGATGGAATCATCCTTGAATTATCGTACTTCCTTTCCATTGCATAAATTATAAGGAAATATTTTCATCCCTCTCCCTCAATGACAAGAGGTAGGAAATAAATCCAAAATAATAGAGGGAAAATGGAAAAATAAATAAATATTAATAAGTACTCAACAAATTTTAGAATCTATTATAATTGATAACATAATTCAGAAGGCATGTAGCCATCACATCTATTCTCAAAGATAAGCTACCATTTCCCAAGCTAGTTTTTTTCAATATGGCATGTAAACAATTTTCGACATTTATAATTTATTAATTGAAGTTCAGTTTTGTTATATCTCTATGTTTATGTTTTAAATATACATTTCATTCTTTCCTTCATAAATTTGGATCAGCGTTATCAGAGTAGTTTAATATTTTTCTATTTCTTTCTGCATTGTCTGCAACAAAGTCGGGGTATAAGGAGTTGGTACTCAAACTGCTTGAGCCCTTGCAAGAATGGCCTCACTAACATCGAGAACCTCCTAAGGTAGAAGAAAATAAAGACAAGGGAGAAAAATATCCTATCAAATTATTTCTCAAAGAAGCCCCTAAGTGACAAGGGAACAAGATGATGGATAATTTGTCCTATTTCCTTCAGCATATACTGATGGGTGACGCATCTTCATCCAACAATCACTTCAAAGGCACCACCCCCTTTAAGTTATGAGTTAATTTTGACAATCTTATAGTTGAAGACTAGATAGATGTATATGCCCTAGATAAATGGTTAAATATGTTGGAGGGATATTTCTTGGTCCATAATTTTTCAGATAGACAACATATTAATTTTTCACTCCTCAAGGTCACCCCACATGTCGAGGACTTGTTGGAAACTTACTATGAGAAAAGGGTTAGGCCGAGGAGGAATCCTCACTATTTTAGTCACACCAACTTAGGATTGTTTCTGAAATACTATTAAGGAACAATATAAACCTGTTGGGAGCTATGAAGTCAAGTATATAAAATGGACCACACTATGATAGGAAAGGGACCAATAAGTGTTAGAGTTCATGAATATATTTCATACCCTATGCAGGAAGTTGGGTATCAAGGAATCTTAGCGAAATTTGGTCCTCAAGTACCATTATTGTATGCAAAAATACATCCAGACAAAAATGGATTTCCTCAAAATCTCCTCACTTGGGGTAGCATACTAATATTCCGTAAAGATCAAGCTGAAATTTAAACAGAAGAAGCGATACTTTGGATTGATAATTTCGAAGAAGGGCAAGGGAACCCCCAAGATATATAAAAACAAACAAAGCCAAGGTGAAACAACCCAAGAAAACGTGTTGAATCCACAAGCAAATAATAGAAATGGGAATATGGAGAAAGACATAGGAAAGTGGTGTTAGTTCCAGAAGAGCCCCACTCACAACACAAATGAACGTTGCACAAATAAGTCACTAGTACCGAGATGAAAGCTCTAGAGTTGGATGCATGTTTAGACTCTTAATCAAAACCTAACAAGGGGAAACAAATCATTGATGCAGAACCCAAAACCATTGTTTCCACCACTAAGGTCAAGAAAAGTGAGCCTGAATACCTAGAGGAGGGCAATCATCTCTTCCACTAATATATGTGGATGAAATGCGCTCTGATGCAGTTCATTATTGATAGTGGGAGTCAAAAGAACCTCATTTTAGGTGAGGTCATTAAGCATTTGGGCCTATTGAAAACACCACACTCATAGCCATACACCATCGGGTGGCTCCACCAAGAGAAAAATCTTTGCATCAACCAGCGGCATTGGCTACCCTATAACATCAAGCCTTCCATGTACGAGGTATTTTGTGATGTTTATCTCCTTTAATTTTGTGATGTTTCATTAGGACATCCATACTTGTGGAAGTGTCATGTTGTTATAAGTCCAAACCTCATATTGCTATTATTACTTTGAGAAAAAAACTATACAGGATAGTGAATGTAACCCCGCCTACTACCATTTCTTTGATCTCTACAAGCAAGCACGGTCATAACTTCTCCCATACTGGGAAATTTATTTTCTTCTTGATTCATTTTCAAAGTAAGGGGAAGATCATGGCCAATCCATGGCCCCTAGGTAGGGCTCCTCTGTGCATCAGAGGCAAGTGGATAAGGTCATGGAAGAGTACAAGGACCTCTTCTCCTCACCCACAAGGGTACCTTTTTACTTTCAAGCCAAGCATTTAATCGATCTAACCCCTAGTGAAACTATACCTAATGGGCCAATCTATTTCTGCTCTCTTCTAGAAAATGAGGAAATCAGCAACAGATCTAGGAGTTTCTACAAAAAGGGCACATCTAACCAAGTTCCTCACCTTATGGGAGCTAAATTTTACTCGTACAAAAGAAAAATGGGACCCGGAAGCTTTGCATTTATTACTGGCATTAGAAAATATCTCATTGAGGAACAGATACCCAATCCCATTAGCTGATGACCTTATTGACCAACTCAAGGGGCTTAAGTACTTCAACAAGATTGATTTGAAGTATAACTATCACCAAGTTTCAATAGAACCCACAAATGTATAAAAGACTACCTTCAAGTCCAAGTAGGGTCTCTTTAAGTGGTTGGTCATTCCCTTTGGGTTGAAAAATGCCCTCACAAATTTTATGAGGCTACTGGATGGCATATTGTAGCCTTTAACCAACTCATTTGTTGTTGTATATCTGAATGATATAATCATCTTCAATAATATTTTGGAATATCACTTACATCATATTCGATAGGTCCTTCAAACCATGTGGCAGCACAACTTATGCTCCAACCTTGAGAAATGCTCCATTGGGATGGACAAGGTCTAATAACTAGGCTACATAATGGATGAGCAAGGAATGCATGTGGATCTAGCTAAAATCGAAGTCATTGGGGATTGGTTAGCCCCAACGACTGTAAAAAAGCTTTGCAGTTCTTGGGACTTGCTAATTTCTGTCAAAGATTCATGTTGGGGTTCTCTTGTATCACTTGGCCCTTACGTTAAGTTACCAAGGGAAAAGTAAAATAAATTTTATTTTGGTTCGAGTCACAACAAAAGAAAATGATTGAACTGAAAAACCTCCTTTTCTCTACACCTGTCTTCACCTTGTTGTACATGCAACAATCATTTGAGATTGAGATAGATGCCTCCGATTATGCTATTGGTGTAGTCCTCGCTCAAAGAAGGGAACCTGGTGGCCTATCACAGTGAGACACTTTCTGATACTCTTCGAAGGTACCCCACCTATGATAAAGAAATGTATTATATTATGGAAGACTACCAACAACTGGAAAAATATATTATGGGGAAGGAGACAATCATCCACAAGGATCATCAACCTCTTTAATTTATGCAGAAACAATGGAAGTTGCAAAATGATCACCATCATAAATTTTCCACATATCTGAAACATTCCATTTGAACATTAAATACAAGAATGGTAGCACCAATCATGTCATACACTACCTCAGCTAGTCCCTAATTGTGGCATCAAGCATAGTTTCCAAGTATTGTGGTTACAAGACCTCTGGATGGTCACAACTATACAAAAATAATCTAGAATTTACCACCACATACTAGATGCTCATAGACGACAAGAAATTTCTAGTCTTCCACCTCGAGGTGCACTATTTTTCTACCTGTGACACCTTTCTATTCCTTCAAGTGAGCATAACAAGATAATTTTGGAGGTACATTATAGTCGTGTGGTAGGGTATTTTGGTGTGAAAAATACAGTGGAGGTACTCTAAAATTAATTTTAGTGGCCAAAAATGTAATAGGATGTTAGAAAACATTTTAAATCCTACATTATTTATTCCATCGCCAAGCCAACCATTAATAAGCATGGTCTATACACCCCTCTGCCTACTCCTAACTGATATTAGGAATCCATCTCCATGGACTATATGTCTAGCCTTCCTTCTACCAAGTATGGTAATTACTGTGTGTTTGTTGTCACCGATAGATTTTCTAAGATGGCCATATTGGTTTCGTATAAGAAGAATATCATAAGAGAAGCCACTACCAAGATCTTCCTCAAACGAGTGTGGGTACATTTTGGGATCCCACAGACCATTATATTAGATCAGGATAGTCGATTCCTAAGCACATTCTAGTCAATCATAAAGTCATTGTTGGACATCAATCTCACCAAGATAAATGCATTCCACCCCCAGATTTATGGTCAGACAAAGGTCATCAACAAGATGATATTGCACATACTATGCATGTACAACTCTAAGCATCCACAAACATGGGATGAGAGTCTCCCCTGTGTGAAAAAAAACTACAACAGATCTCTCCATAACTCAATTGGCCACATCCCCTTTTAAGTAGGCCTAGATTTCAAACATTGCATCCCATTGATGCTGCAATGCTTCTTGTAACTATATAGATAGAATTTGCACATGTTCAATCCAAAATAGATAAAGCAGTCAAGTTTACTGAATGCATTTAGCACATACAATATATGTTTCATTATATCTTGGATAAAGCCAATATTAGGTACAAACAATGTCATTCTCAACATCGGGTTCCACATAAGTTTCAAGTGGGAAACAAGGTTTGGTTTCTTTTACAAAAATAATGCCTTTCCAGAGACCATCAAAAGCTTCAAACACTCAAATATGGCCCTTACGCCATCATCAAGATTGTGGGTGACAACAATTTCGAGCTAGGTACCCCCCCATTGCTTTTCCTGAACCCAGTATTTAATTTGGACGTCCTTCATCCATACTTTTCACCATTGTTTGATAGGTCAAACATTGTCAAGAAAATAACACTAACATATCTCAAACTAGATTTCATTGAATAGACCACAATCGATCAAACATGGACACAAATTATGAATACTCACCAACACAGGATCAAACTATATTGGGTTTTCAAAGCCATCCAACTCATGCACTAAGGCATGTGGCTCACCAAGGACCAAGTTCAATAGTAGTTTCCTCACCCGTTGGAGACACTCAATGCCATGGGGATGATTTGTTCCTAAGGGGGGATGAATGATCCAAGTGGATATTGGTGGCCATAGTCTTATTCCACTTGGACCCCCAATGTTGTTTTCTATCAATTTCCTATTTTTTAGCACAGTTTCCTATTATGGTAGTTCTCTATTTTTGGTAGTTTTTGGGCCTTAAACTTATGAAACTACTTTGAGGCCCTAAATAATGTTTTTTTGGAGAAACATGAAAACATTGGAAATCTATTTTGGTAGCCAAAAGTTGTCTTCCTCGAATAAACCTTTCTAACAAGCTATTGCACATGCTAAACATAGATCATATGCCAAAGTTACAACTGATGGAACTTGATGTTCCAACTAACCCCTTCAGGGGTCATAACTTTTGGTGCTTCATCTCCTAGGGTTAGGTTTTTGGATGTTTACGGTTTCTCATTGTTTGTTCATGATAAAAATTCCATCGAGTGTTACTGTAACACAGTTCATAAGGCATGTTGTCTTCACTTCTCTTCCTATAGATAATCCACCATCACCTTATCTAGTTTTCTTTCATTCTCCACATAAACAATTATCAATATTTCCTATTTATTAATTAAAGTTTAGTTTTCCATAAATATTTGTTTCTAGTTTAAATATGTATTTCATTTTGTTCCTTCATAAATTTGAATGATGAAAAATATAAGAGAAGATTGTGTGTGTGTTTGTACACACACACACACACAAACACACACATATATATAATGGTGATGTGATTAGAAAAATAATTTTGTTTCAATTTCCAAAGTGTTGGGTCCACCCTCCTTAAGACACAAAGGAAACTAGTACAAGTAGATTAGATTTCTTAGTCTCCAATTTTTTATGTATTGAACTTTTGATCATAGGGACAATGGTGCCATCAACATTTTGTACAGGCAAGTTGTCAATTCTTGCAGCGGTTTCTAAGAGGGAGAAGGCATTATTTCCTACAGAAAATGAGCGCTTTCTTTTTTTATCTCATGTGAATCCTCTAGAGTGAGCACTGGCCTGGCATAAACGTACTGGTGTGCAACTAATGCCAATGAGAGAATGTAGTCCATCTCCCCAATGAGCTTTGACGTCATATGCAAATTCATTGAGAAAGGCTAAAGTTGTAATTCCAAATATCTTATTATGCCTCTTTCCATATCATAACATTTTATGATAGATGTGTCCTAGAAGAAGATCCAACTCTTTTTTATTTGAAGTATGATAAAAGTATGCTTCCTGATGATCATTTTCACCTAGAAAAGAAAACTTTATGTCTTTAAGATTTTCTCATTCACTATCGTTGAGTTTCAATCCATAAAGGAACAATTGATAACCAATTTGAGGTATATACACAATGGACCCATTTTTGGGATTATTAGCTTGGCATGGGAGGCATTTTAGCTCAAGTGTTGAAGTATCCTCAAGCAAGCCCTTGTATATTTCATTCAATTCATCCAAATCTAGAAAAATCTCATATGCAATCATTATTCCATATTTATTTCTACTACATATATTAAAGTCAAAGAATCCATTTATCATTTCAAACTTCATAGATATGGACAAGATAAATTGTAATGCATGCAAAATCATGTGTTACAATATTCAAATTAAACATTCCTGCATGCTCATGTTGTCTTTCTGAAATCACAATTTCAAAAAAGTTCCTTTCATGTAAAATGGAACTGATACTCTTTGACACTATTGTGCAATCTCTTAGGTTGTGTTATATTGTTTCCACGACTAACCCACGTAGTTAACTAGGGGTTAGAAGGGGGGAGGTCACATGGGGTTTGAGGGGTACCTGTAACCCCACTTTATGGGGTCTAGGGCAGTGCCCTGGAATATTTTGGTTTTGGAACCTATGTTAGGTTGGGCAGACCCACCTATGGTTTTGTGCATGATTTTTGCACATGTTTTTTGGACGCGATGGTTTTCGTTCCATGGTTTTGGACGCGATGGTTTTCATTCCATGGTATTGGATGCTTCAGCATGTATAAATAAGTATTGTAACATTGAAAGGAATATAATGAAAAATCAAGCTGCTAGTCCAATTTTCGGATCCAGGGGAAAATCTCTGTGCATATGTGTTTTATGTGTTATGCTCTCGCATTGTTTATTTTCTATGTTTTAGAATTCATATGCAGGTAACTTTTGTACGGGGTTAAAACCTACATTTGGTATCAGAGTAGTTTTGGCTTCAAGGAGATGCCTTTGTTACTGAGGGGTTTCAGTCGGGCATATGGTAGACCCTGTTCAGTGGGAGATCTGCGAGATTGATTATGGTGGTCAAAGAAGATGGCGAGCAGTGGAAAGATAAAGATCGAGAAATTTAAGGGTCAGAGTTTTGAGTTGTGGAAACTCAAGATGGAGGATCTGTTGATGGATAAAGATTAGTGGATCACGGTAGATCCAGGTACTAAACCAACAGGAGTGTTCAATGAAGAATAGAAGAAGTTGGATCGAAAGGCAAAGAGCACAATACGATTGTGTGTCTCATATTCAGTATATTTGAATGTATCAGGGGAAGCTACGACGAAGGCTTTGTGGGACAAGTTAGGGACTTTGTACCAATCTAAGTCTCTGGTGAATAAATTGTTCCTGTGGAAGAAGATGTATAACCTGAGGATGAAAGATGGAGACTCGGTGACAGAGCACCTGAACGCATTTAATACTGTGGTAAGTCAGTTAGCATCTGTTTAGCATCCAACATTGACAGATAACCTAGACACCAAAATCTTGAGTAGATGTGGAATATATTTCACATATTTAAAAGTGTTGTGTATGGATGGCATCACTTCATCATAATGATGGAGAAGTGGTATAGTGTTGAGACAACCATTCCAAATTTTGAGATCTAATATATGCCTTCAAGATAAATTCCCTAAAATACATCAACCCATGATAATGAAACTCTCATTAAACATGCCAAATAACAAAAACCCTTCCTTGGCTTTTTCAATTCCCATATTGCTTGGATGCTTATCAACTTGAAAGGTTTGCCAGGCATCATAACCTGTAGCATCAATTTTAAAAAATTTATTTCTTTAATGTTTTTTATGTCATTGATATTTCTTTGGTTATATTCATGTTATAAGCATGGTTTTATAACAAACTTGAGTTATGTATATCATCATGTTTTGTTTAGTAAATGAAATGTATGACCTAATAGGTGATAATTAAACTATTGTGAGAGAGTGCCAAACATTCTTGACGATTCTCAAATAAGTATGTTCATATTTGTTTTGATGACATGTACATTACATGTTCATGATGTTCTTGACAAAATTCTTGTTATGATTAGGATGAGTCAAGTCAAGTCCTTGTTCAAGTTTTTCATTAGAGGCCTTTCCTTCTTCTTTTTTATCACTTCTCAGTGTTTCGTCAAGTTCTAGGCATAATATTGAGTCCTAGCCTTGGAATAATGGCTCATATTTTAGGGCCGCTAACACAGAATTGCCAAAAAAGACTGCAGTCACATAGAGAGCTTATTGTGGGAGAGACTAAAGGCTTTCAATTGAATGGATGGCTTGTCATGGTAGTGACTCGGGGTCTAATTTAATTAAATGCAAATTTAACTTAGGGGTTAGGCACCCAAAGTAGTTGGTTATCCATTGGAGGTCCTATAGCTAAGGAGGAAAGTCAGTTTGGTTTTGGTTTGTCGATTCCACTTCCTTAATTGTACTTGGGGAGTTGAATCATATCATAGTAACTTCTCATCACATATTTACTCCAGTCAACCAGTAAGCTTTATTAGGTGTGGGAGGAGGGTGTTACATGTTTGCATCCCAAACCACCATGCTTAACCTATATATAAAGTGACCACCTCATTTTTCACATACTCCTCCCACTCGAAAGAATTTAACTCTCAATTATTATGTGTACATTCTTATAAATAAAAATGTGCATGGGGTTCTAGCACTAAAAGGACATCTAAATTCCTAGCATTAAAATGTAAGTGCATTCGTAGTGGTAGGAATGCATGCACATTCATACATATAGTGAACTTAACATATGGGAAATAGTTGAGGTGTGATTTGGGGAGAGGGGGAGAGCGAGTGGTAGAGAGGGTAGAATAGAGAGAACATTGAAGATAAATTTAAAGATAAGAGAGGGAGAGAGAGAGAGGTGTTAACTGGAACTAATTGGTGAGTAATGGCTAAAAATAGGGAGAGAGAGTGTGAGGGTCAAATTAGGAGAGAGACAGGGAAAGAGGGTGGGGAAATGACAGGGAGAAAGAGATAAATATGGACACACAATAGATAGAGAGAGATAAAGATGGAGGGAGAGAGAGGTAGAGAAGGATAAAGGGAGGGAGAAATAGATAGAGGTAAGTGTAGAGAGAGAGAGAGAGAGAGAGAGAGAGAGAGAGAGAGAGAGTTGGAGGGGGATTTCTATGAAGCAAGGATTAAGGAAGGGGGGAGTGATACAGAAATGGAGGAATGGGGAGGGATTAGCGGAGATAATTGAAGAGAGGGAGGGATATAGAGACACAGTTAGAAGGGGAAGAGAATTTTAGAGGTAGGGGGAGAGAGAGAGAGAGAGTGATCTGAGGAGAAAGATTTAGGAAGCAGTTGAGGGGGAGATGTTGATTTGGTAGGTCAGGGATAAATTCCCTCCTTTTGACAACATTCTGTATAAATAATGACCCCTCCTAGCCTTTGGAAGAATTTATTTTGGTCAAGGAAAAAATTGATTTTTGAAGTAAAACCCACAAGTATACAAAAGTACAGGTTGGCCTGAGCAAGCTAATACGACACCTAAGAAGCATATAAATACACCATTTGTCACATCACATCACACATTATCTATTCATCTATTAGTTCATACAAGTTTAAAATTACAGGTCAAGTTGTTTGACAAAGAGAGTGATATTTTCTATGCTACTTTTACTGCTACTAACCATTGACTTTGACCACAAAAATTTGAAGTTGACCATGGGGATTATCTCTCCTTTGATCAAGTTGTTTTGGACTATTTTCACTTGAATTCGACCAAGAAAGGAGGCATAGTTCCTTGACTATTTACCAAGTTTCGTTGAAGGCACTTTTACTACTGAACATTGATTGTTTATGGTATCTCTGACTATTATTCACTTTGACCAAGAATTGCAGACCTTGACTTTGGATCAGATTTGACTTTTGGGCTCATATCCCATTAGATATTGGTTAGATGAATTGGCTGATCAAAGTTGTTTTACTTTAACTCATTGATTGATTGGAATATTATCTCTCTGCTAAAAATTTGGTGAAAATCTACTAGAAGAAGAATTCAGAAAGGGTTTCCCCCTTATGCGGTTTTTCTTTGGTCTTTGATCAAATCCTTGTCTCTTGTTTCATGCTATTGGTTTTTGTTAGGTCCCTCTACTACTAGTGTAACCCCTTTTGTTATTAGTCGAACCCCCTTATTATATTGTTGTGCCCATGTAGTCTCCATATTGTTATTATTGTGGTCAATTGAAGCCCACTATTGTTATTGTTGTGCCCTTAAATTATTATTGTTATGTTGGCTCTGATTATTTTATGACCCCTTAGACTCCTATATATAGAAAGGATGTCTTGTCATTTGTATCATCCAATAATTGTTCATTTGTGTAATGTAAAGGAGGTTCCCCCCTTAAAGAGGCTTATTTCTAAGGTGTTGATCTATCTTTTCTATCTTTTTGTGAGTTGGTTTCATAACATTTGGTATCAGAGCTTTGGATTCTAGGGTTTCACTGCTCCAAACAGGCCTTTGAGGAATTTTTTCTATTACTTTTTTTCTACAACATTTCAGAAGATAAAAAAAAACCATTTGCAACGAGTTCATTTTGAACCCCATGTTTGAATTTCAGATCTTGTTGTTCTATATTTTTGGATTTATGATCTGAGGAATTTAGGGTTTGTGTAAGCTCCAGAATTCCATCTCAAATAGGTTATCATGGAATTTTTGCTATAATTTGTTTTATACAAAGTTTTAGATTCTGAAATTAAAACCCATTTGAGCTGAAATCTTGGTGAAGCTTGGGCCTGAATTTCAAATTTTTCTTCACTATATTTTCGAAGATATGGTCCAAGACATTTAGGGTTTCTGCAGGCCCTTGAATTACATCCCAAACAAGTGACCTTGGAAAAATTATCATAACTCTCTCTCGGAGCATCTGATTCAAATTTCATAAAAAGTTGGAGAAAGAAGACGGGCTGTAGTTTTTTGGGTATCAGTTTCAGAACGTAAGGTCAAAACACACAAAAGGTATTATTGCAACTTTATATTTCGAACCAAATCCATTTGTATGGTGTCAATGGCTTTGCTCTCGTAAACAAATTGCCACTTGGGAAATTTTTATGGAATAAATGATAGCACATTATGAGGATACAAAAAAAACCACTTTTTTTAGCCAATTGATAAACCTCAAACAAAGGCTTCAATGATGGAGCACATTGAGGACTTCCAAAAATTGAATATAATGGTAAAAGATATTTGAGAGGAGCATAGGATTGATGTGTTCATAGGGACTTTAAGCGATAAAATCCAACATGAGGTTCACCTTTTGGAACCTGATTCATTGGAGAAGG
Source organism: Pinus tabuliformis (assembly GCA_031772625.1). NCBI lineage: Eukaryota > Viridiplantae > Streptophyta > Pinopsida > Pinales > Pinaceae > Pinus > Pinus tabuliformis. The sequence goes on along the minus strand of CM062807.1, from coordinate 991,346,650 downwards.
CATTCAGGTTGGCAAGAAAAATGGAAAGAAAACTTATGGCAACAAGGAAGCCTACTACTCACAACTATTAATATGGAAGTGTTTTTGCCCCTAGCCTTCCAAACGTACAAGGTTGACAGCACAAAGATTGGAAGAAAAAAGGGAAAAAGGGCTTTGTTACAGATGTGATAGAAAATACACTAAAGGTCATAAGTGTTGTGAGAAGAAATTAATTTACATAGATTGTGAAGACGAGTAAGAAAAGGAACAAGAAACATTAAAAGAAGAGGATATACACCAGGAACAAGCCCTAGAGAAAGAAAAAAGGAATCCAACTGTATCTTGTAATGCATTAGATGGAATTACCACTCGTCAAACTATCAAGGTAGAAAGACATATCAAGAAGAAAAAGGTAATAGCGTTGATTGATTTGGGTAGTACCCATAATTTTATTCATTGTAAGATAGATAAGGAATTGAATTGCTTCCTATATCTAGCACTAGAGTTTTAAGTGATGGTTGCAGGTGGAGGAACCATAAATTGCTCTGGAAAGTGCCATAATATTAAGCTATCCATGGGAGAATATCTATTTAATAGCCCAATGCTTTCCATTCCAATGGGTGGTTCTAATATTGTACTAGGAGTCCAATGACTACAATCCTTGGGTACAATAAATTTTAATTTTCAAGAACTTTTCACAAAATTTTCTTCGGAATGAAAGGAAGTTGAATTAAGGGGTATCCCAGGGAAACTAGGGAAGATAATCAGCTCTAACGGAATGAAAAATCTTCTAAATAAAGAACAAAGAGGCGTAATTGCACAATTATGTTCACTAGAGATTCCCACATCGAAATCATATTTTTCTCCAAACCTCCAAAAAGTCTTGGGCAATCATTCCATTGGGCAATCATTTTATTCCGAGAATTGTTCCTTAAAAAATCAGGCCTTAAAAATATCCATATTCCCAAAGGAGTGAAATTGAACGTGTGGTTGCAGAAATGCTAGAGGTTGGTATAATTATCCAACCAAATTTGATAAACAAAGCAAGGGATGAATGGAAGAATGACGAAGCAGGGTGGGAACTCATTCAAAAGTTGTAGAAGATCCTAGTTCAAACAATATTGTGAGAACTTAAAAAGGAAGGAAAAATGATATCGGAACTTGAAGCAGTCACAGAATCAAGAAATCAACAGCTATGAAATAGATTAATTTCAGAGTACCTCATCAAGTGGAAGTACTTACCCGCAGAAGATTCCACATGGATGGATGACAATTTTATACAGAAGCATCCAGAACTACTCAAGCATTGAGCACAACACTTTTTGAAGGAGAGGGGCATATTGGGTCCCTATACTACTACTGTAACCCATATTGCAATTAGTGCAACCCCCTTATTATATTTTTGTTCCCATGTAGTCTCCATATTGTTATTATTATGCCCCATAGAAGCCAACTATTATTATTGTTGTTCCCTTACATTATTATTGTTATGTCTGCTTTGATTATATTATGACCCCTTAGACTCCTATATATAGAAAGGAGGTCTTGTCATTTGTATCATCCAAGAATTGTTCATTCGTGTAATGTAAAGAAGGTTGCCCCCTCAAAGAGGCTTATTTCTAAGGCATTGATCTACCTTTTCTATCTTTTCGGGAGCTGGTTTCATAATAGTTGTCGTTTATTACATTTGTTATATTATTCCATCTACAGTTTCTTAGTTTCATCGGAAGAATAAATTAATGAATAAAAGTGATTGCTTATTAAGGAAGAATTGTTGTAAGTAGGACTCAGGAGAATTAACATGGTGTTAAAGATAAGGTGAAGACAAGCCAAAGGAGACAAGAGACTGAAGAAATCATCCTTAAAGGAATATATTTGAAAGAAGCTACTGGATGGAGATGTATACCTCATACTTCAATGATAAAAGGAAGTTGGGTGACTCATCAAATTTGATTGCTTGGAAGATTAGGTTGGAAGTGGCATTGGATGAAAATGTTGTTTTGGAACATGTGAGAGCAAATTTCTTGAGCCTTTAGAAAATGATCTCACTACTTCCAAGGATAAGTATAAGAAAGAATAAAATCTAGGACATTAACATGATTAAATGGGAAACTATGAAATCATATGCCTTAAGGATATCTCAACTAAGGGATCAATTTCAGATTGTTGGAGAACCTATATCTGAAAAAGATATGATGTTTGTTACTCTTCCAGACCTTCACTATAAGAAAAACATCTTCTAACGAAGTTTTCTGTGGAGGCCCCTAATAAAATAGCGAAAAAAATCAGTCTGTAGAGGAGGCAGACGAGCAGATGTTTTAGTAGATGTTTCTTTGAATGGGTGTCTAAATTATTCAAGTGCATTGGTGCTTTACCATCCATATATGCACAGGAGTTGCATATAACATGATGCACCATGGATTTAATCTTTTTTAAACAAAAAACCATAGTGCGCTAAATACCAAAACGCATCGTTGCTTGACTATTCGCTAGAACCAGACTCCATATAGTAGAAAATCTCACCGCTATTCGACAATGATGTCCTGGTGCAGTAAACATATAAAAATTCCATGGGGTATCTTATAAAGCACACCGATAAACAGTTTTTAATTTTTAAAATATACGGTGCTATTGTAAAACCATAGCACTGGTACGTTATCAATAATGTAAATCCCCAGGGCATCTCGGTAGAGCACTATTATAATTTTAAATTTAAAGAAAACATGGTTCTTTTGGATATATTATGCCCTAGTGTGCTTCAGAAAACACACCAGAGGAGGCTTAAATAACGAAAACCCTCACGGACGTAATTTTTTTCGTTTTCATTTTTACCATCTATAGTGTCAGGAAACTTTGAAGCACCGATGCCACTATTGCCAATAGCTTGCACCTTGAAATTGGTGCTTCTCTTTCTCACCACCTTTCACTACCGTGCTCACAGTTTGATTTTCCAATTTTTTCAAACGGTGTGAAAAATCGTTTTTCTCCATTATGTGCCCACAATTCCTCCACGACGACAAAATGTCTAGGTAATGTCTATTTTTGTTTCTAATTTAAGTTTTTAGGGATTAGAATTGGAAATTATGTTGAATTTCTCATTATTTTTGCAACAACATAAAAAATCAATGCACGGTGTGCTCGATATGTTCGTCTAGCATCGGGAGTAGTGCGTCCAATAAATTTATAGGGTGCACTGCGTTTCGGAGCATGAACAGAATGCACCACTATTGAGGCTGCGCATTTTGTAAATACGAATGCACTGGGAAATATGTGACAAATTTTACACTGGTGTGTCACTCCTGGTGTATTTATATTTACCAAGCACCACAACTAAATATTTAAAAGTATTTGTATAACTTGGTGTGTTTGATAACCTAAATGTATCTCACCAGTGTCAACAGGTTATACGTGCACACCAATGCACAAGTATTTCTCACCGCTATGAAAATTTAAATTTATGAAACACCCATGATGCATCATACTTATGTGTGCACCGTTACATGTGCAATTATAGTTTAAAGTGCACTAGCTTCGGTGCATGATTGTGTTTTGAGCACACCAGTAATTTTTTATTTTTATTTTTACAATTGAAAGTTATGTTTCCATAGTTATAAATACATGTTTCATTTAATGAAAAAAATGTATTTTATGTATTAGTCTGATGTATTTTATATGTCAATCATGTAGTAAGGAAATCAGGAAAGGCAACAAAAGAAGGAGTAAGATAAGCATGTTAACCCATACAATATGGTCCAACCATGCTAGGCCAAAGAGAGGGAGAGGGATTTATACCCTCGTCCTATTACTATAGTGACTTGAGTGCTCTTGAGGAATGTAGGCCTCCTCATGTACTATGAGGAGGGTATATCACTGAAGGTGTACTCTGTCCTATTGGTGCATCTAATCTGCCGATGGAATATCTAGGAGTAAGCTTTCAATGTCGGTCCTAAGTTGTGGTATAGGCCCACTAAGGAGGACATATACTTTAACATTTCCCTGTCGAGGAGAGAGGAGGACTTCCCCCAGTTCACTGATGTCCCCCATGGTGTTGCATCTGAGAGTCATCTTCCATACACTCAGAGATATGTCGGGCCTCATGCAGTTTGTCCATCATATTTTCAAGTTCGTGGTGGATAACTACAGATTTGTTCTTTTTCTACAAAGGGGGTTAGGTCCCTCTCATTATTAGTCAACACCATTGAACATTCTTCCGATGAAGGGAAGCATATTTGTTGCCATATTTTGTATTATGTTGATTATTTGATTCAAGTGCCATGTTGCATTAGATGGCCTGTAATTTTTTTATGTATTTTTGCATGGATTTAGATAGATGTTGTGTGTTGTCGAGACAAGCGCAGGATAGCTTCCCTTTTTCTTTCGAGAATTTTTTGTTTTTATTTTTTTAGAGGTTTCTAGAGACGAGGCCTACATTTTACCGTCGCCCTCCTAGACCAATCATTGAGGCCCATATGCACATGTGGGGCGAAATGATCGCCAAGAGGGACGTGTTGAAGTTTGCGTCCAGGATTTTAGATGAGGCATTAGTGCTACTGGCCAGTGTAGATGACCATGCATTTGTCGTGATGGCGCATTCATATGTGACCATTGATTGGAGAAGGTATCCCAACATCTTCTTCATGACGACTGAGCCTCCAGATGATAGATATAATATTAGTGTTTTATTTAAAATTAATCTAGCTTCATTTTCTTGTTTTAATGAATTACGATAAAATTTATTATAGCATGTTCTTTAACTCATTTTATTAATTTGTTTAATGAAATTGACTAATTATTTGTATTTACAATATATTCATTAGAGATTGTCTCATATGATGGGGACATGCCTCCTCGCCCACCGTCGAATGGATGAGATGAGAAGACGGGCGATGCCCAAGAGGGTGAGGCACATCCTTAGGGTGGTGTGGGCATCCGAGGGTGGGGGATGGCTATGTGATTTTTGATGGAATACTGTGATAGATTGGCCATATTTTTAGTTTGATAGTGAGACCTCCATTTGAGGACTCGAGATATGAGCGTGGATCTGATGTTCGTGGATCTCTACAGGGACTATACGAGGGATTTGATATGTTTTATGTGGCATGTCATCAGAGCTAGTAGTTTACTGGCAGTGATAAGGGTTGCAAGGCATTATATAGTAGAACATCCATTAGATGAGGATGGTCATGATGATAATGATCATGACGATGAGGGTGATGACCATGATCATGATGCTGAGGATGGTGATGATGATGCCTCTAGTGGTGCCACCCCATTGGATCATGGTCGTTAGGGTGTCAATGATCCTTCTCGTAGTACACCTACTTATCAGTCGCCTCATGAAGAGATGTAAAATCTCGAGGATGTTCCATTTGTTGCTCCTAACAGAGTAGACCAACCACCTTCTCCTATAGACTGGCCACCTTCTACAACAAACTAGCCACCTCTTAGTCCTCCACCTTAGCTGAGTTCGATATATGAAACTTAATCAGGAAGTAGTTGACTGTCCATAATATTTTACTATGGACCAGGCTACAAGCACTACTATATTTGTTGTACCAGATATTTGATTGAACTTATTTGACTTCATGTTGTAGTTACTTGAGTTATACATACATACATACATACATACATACATATATATATCTATATCTATATATCTATATATATATATATAGAGAGAGAGAAGAGATAGAGAGAGAGAGAGAGATATTAGAGTCTTGGAAGAGGTAAATAAATCTTTGGGCAACATATTATCATGACACGGTGACTTAGTGGATGAATTCCCCAAAGACTGGTTTAGAAAAACACCTCCAAAACACTTTCAAGCACTCCGATTGGTTATCTCTTTGGGGCATTTGGATGGAGAGAAACAAGTCCATCTTTGAAAATTAAGCTCAATCTTATATCTAGGTAGCTATAAATTTTCTTTCTTTACTATCATCCATAACAGAATAAAGTGGAAATTTTAAATTACAAAGCATGGGATATTTTTGATGGGGCATCTCAACAAAATCCATTAGTGGGAGGTGTAGGAGGCAACATTCAATAGACCGATTCAAACTTCTTCTCATTTTCTTCCAACATTGAACATGCTACAAACAATTATGTTAAGTTGTTTACTCTCAAGATCGTATTGTAGTTAGCTTCTTATCCACATCTTACTGCGATAAATATGTATGGTGACTATTTAGTTGTTATAAAATGGGTACAAGCAATTTACAGACTCAGAAAATATATGCTCCTTCCACTCTACCAAAAATATCTTTAAAAATATGTGTCCTTTCCTCGTACGGATTTCACTCATATGTACATAGAACATGAATAAACAATATCTCGACCTTTGAAAAGAGAACTTCCACAGGATTAAGGATTGTGGGAAATCAAAGAGAACAATGAAGGCACCATCCAGTTTCAGCAACTATGTCACTAGGTGTAATTAGCACATTTATTTACCCCTATTAGCTCATATGTTTCGAGAAGTTTCATTTTCGGATAATATATATTGACAATGTCTACATCCTTCTTATATTTATACAACTTTTTTTGAACAAATCTATAGGCAACATGATTCTATGAGACTGCAAAATCTAAGAAACATATCATGAATTAGAGTTCTTTGGGTTTTCTCAAGCTTGGTTCTTTGGTTTTATTTCTAATTATATATGGACAACATCTAAGAAAGATATCATGAATTGGAGTTATTTTTGTTTTCTCGAGCTTGGTTCTTTGTTTTTTTTTCTAATTATATATGGACATAGAATATCTTTTTTTACTATGAGAACTAAGAAGATAAATTCAATTGATTGGTTTTTTGAGCTTATAGCAGTCTCATTTTTACTATACTTACTCATGATGTATATGCATAATCATACTTCTTTTTGACAAACTATATATAAGGTTAGTTGTCATATGAATGTTGCGAATTCCACTTTCAACTAATTTTATTTTTACTATAAATAAAAATATAAACTTTCTCTTTCTCTCTCTAAATAAATAAATAAATATATATATATATATATATATATATATATATATATATATATATATATATATATAAGTAGGTTTAGTTCTTTCTTTGATTAGTGTAGTTATATAGATAAAATGGTTGGTAAATCCCCCAAAAAAAAACAAGTACATTATTATACATCTCCCATTATCAAGATTAAACAAAAAAATCATTAAAATTAACTAACTTATTAATTATAAAAAGTAATTAATACGTAAACATTAGAATCTTTTAGAAATAAATTGTGTAGATGTTTATCCTCTTAGAATCTTTTCAAAATATTCTCACAATATAAATAATTGTGGAAATCTCTACCATTCAAATTAATATGTAAGTTAATCACATATACAATTAAAAGAAATATAACAAGATTCCATTGAAATTCACTTTAATTTATTTTGGAGATTCTTTAGGCTTTGTTACGATAAACCAATACTAAAACTTACTAATATTAGATGCCCAAAAAAATGTAACTCATATTAATATAACATTTTTTTATAATAAAAAAATAAATAAAGAATAAATATTTATATATATCAAATTTCAAAATATTGTTTATTTTTCCTATCAAAATATAAATTTTCATTTTCATATACATGTCCACCATATATTCATGTATGTCAATCTCACAAATCTATTTCAAAATTTGGCGAAAAGCCATAGGAAAAGTATTACAAGAATACATATCCAAATCTACGTTTGATATATCCAAAAAGTAAAATCACATATAATATGTTGATACAAGAAAAGAAACATAAAATTGTTCTTTTAATTCATTTATATATAACCACTTTAAAAGTCCATAGCAAAAAATCCAAACATCTGGTGCATCACAGACCCAATAAAAAGTATATGATAATACTCATGGAATTTGTGTTTTTGAGACTCCTAAATCATCCAAAATCCCATTATTCTTAGAGAAAAAGCCCCCCTAATAACTTCGTTATAGACATGAAAAATAGTGAACATATTAAAGGAGTGCTTTAAACTAACTATCTCATTAACAAGAAGCAAAATCATCTAATTGTTACATATTATCTCATTAACAAGAAACAAAATCATCAAATTGTTACATCTTATTGGTCTAGCGACCCAATTGAGAACCAACCTAATTCTCCAAATAATTGGAAAGAATGAACATCAAAGTCCCTAACTCTGTGAAATTGTTTCATAATACTACTATATATAATTCCAAACTAATATAAAGTGAATATTGAAATGCTTACTAAGAACGGACTGTATGCATGAACCCAATGGAGACTCAACTTTCATATTGAAAAACTGAAGCAAGTCTTCCATTCTCAAACTGAGCAACCCTTTGGGTGCATTCAGAGGGCATGCCTGCGTCCATTTACAGTTTTACTTAGCCATGGATGGAATGGTATCGCTCGTCGGCCTCAAATAACTAACATATGGGGCAAAAGGAAGTGTGCAGTCTAATGGAGTGTCCTTTTTCTCCAAGTCCCCCTCTAATATTCACACCACAGTTGCCATTGAAGGTCTCAGCACACTAGTAACCTTTTATTTTACAATTGAAAGTTATGTTTCCACAGTTATAAGTACATGTTTCATTTAATATAAAAAACGTGTATTTTATATATTAGGCTGATGTATTTTATTTGTCAATCATGTACCAGAGACATCAAGAAAGGGAGAAAAATAAGGAGCAGGAGCAGTAGGTGAACCCATACAATATGGTTCGACCATGCCAAGCTAGAGAGAGGGAGAGGAATTTATACCCTCACCCTATTACTATAGTGAATCGAGCGCTCTTGAGGAATGTAGGCCTCCTCAAGTACTATGAGGAGGGTACATCCCTGAAAGTGTACTCTGTCTTATTGGTGCATGTGATCCGCCAATGGAATGTCCAAGAGTAGGCTTTCCATGTCGGTTCTGAGCTGTGGTATACACCCACTAAGGAGGACATATACTTTATCATTAGCCTATCCAGGAGATAGGAGGATTTCCCCCAATTCACTGATGTCTCCCATGGTGTTGCATCTAAGATTGAACTTGCATACACTCAGGCATATGTTGGGCCTCATGCGGTTTTTCCATTAAATTTTCAAGTCTGTGGTCAAAAACTACAAATTTATTCTTTTTCTAGAGAGGAAGCTAGGTTCCTCTCATTATTAGTCAACCCCATTGAACATTCTTCTAGTGATGGATAGCGTATTAGTTTCCCTCTTTTGTATTATGTTGATTCTTTGACTCAAGTTCCACATTGCATTAAATAGACTGCCATTTTTTTGAGGTAGTTTTGAATGGCTTTAGATAGATGTCGTTTGTTGTCAAGACAAGCAAGGGAGAGTTTCCCTTTTTCTCTTAAGATTTTTTATTTTTTATTTTTTGAGAAGTTTATGGAGAAAAAGGCTACATTTGATCGTCTCCCCCCAATGCTAATCAATGAGGCCCATATGCACATGTGGGGGGGAAATGATTCCCAAGAGGGGCATGCCAAAGCTTCTGGCCAAGATTTTAGACAAGGCATTAGCGCTACTAGCTAGTTTGGATGACCATTGATTTGTCGTGATGACGTATTCATACACGGGGATTGATTGGAGAGGGTATCCCAACACCTTATTTATGACAACTGAGCCTTGAGATGATAGATGTAATAATAGTTTTCTCTTTAAATTAATCTAGTTTCATTTTCTTACTTTAATGAATTTGAATAAAATTTATTATAGCATGTTCTTTAACTTGTTTTATTAATTTGTTTAATCAAACTGACTAATTATTTGTATGTACAATATATTTTGCAGAGATCATCTCATATGATGGGCACATGCCTCCTCCCCCACTGTCGACTGGAGGAGATGAGGAGATGGGCAAGGCCCAAGAGGGTGAGGCACATCCTCAGGGTAGCATGGGCGTTTGATGGTGGAAGACTACCATGCGATTTTGGATGGAATACTGTGATAGATTGGCCATATTTTTAGTTTGACTGAAAGACCTCCCTTTGAGGCTTAAGATATTAGCACATTTCTGATGTCCATCGATCTCTATAGGGACAATTCATAGCATTTGATGTCTGTTATCTATAATTTCATCAGAGCTAGTAGTTTACTAGCAGCGATGAGGGTTGGAGGGCATCATGCAGCAACACATCTAATAGATTAGGGTGGTCATGATGATAATGATCATGACGATGAGGGTTATGATCATCATCATGATTATGAGGATGGTGATGTTGATGCTTCTGGTGACTCCATCCCATTGGATCATTCTCATTAGGGTATCAGTGATCCTTATGGTAGTACACCTACTTGTGAGTCACCTCATGATGAGATGCTAGAGCTAAAGGATGTTCCATATGTTTCTCCTAACAAAGCAGACCAACCACCTTCTCCTATAAACCATTCGCCTTCTACTCTAGACCAGCTACCTCGTAGTCCTCCACCTTAGCTGAGTTCAACATATGTACTTGATCAAGAAGTAGTTGACCATCCATCATATTTTAATGTAGACTAGGGTTTAAGCACTATTATATCTATTGTACCAGATATTTGATTGCACTTATTTGACTTCATGTTCTAGTTATTTGAATTATATATATATATACTAGAGTCTAGGAAGCGGTAAAGAAATTTTTGGGTAACATCCCATCATGGCACGGGGACTTAGTGGATGAATTCCCCAAATATTGGTTGGGAAAAAGCCTCAAAAACACTTTCAAGCACTCCCATTGCTTATCTATTGGGGGCATCTGGATGGAGAGAAACAAGTCCATCTTTGAAAATCAAGTTCAATGTTATAAATTGTCTTGCTTTACTACCATCCTCAAGATAACCTCCCTCAACTACTCATATCATAAATACGAGTAAAGTGGTAATTTTAAATTACAAACCATGGGATATTTTTGATCGGGCATCTCAGCAAAATCCATTAATGTGAAGTGCGGGAGGCACCATTCAATAGATCGAATCACACTTCTTCTCATTTTCTTGCAATATTGAACATGCTACAAACAATTATGTTAAGTTGTTTGCTCTCAAGCTCCTAGTGTAGTTAGCTTCTTATCCACATCTTACTGCGATAAATATATATGGGGAGAATTCAGTTGTTATAAAATGGATGTAAGGAGTTTACAGACTCAAAAAATATATGCTCCATCCACTCTACCAAAAATATATTCAAAAATATATCTCCTTTCCTCATATATCTTTAACTCATATGTGCGTATAACAGAAACAAACAACATGTCAACCTTCGAAAAGAGAACTTCCATAGGATTAAGGATAGTGGGAAATCAAAGAGAACAATAAAGACACCATCTAGTTTCACCAACTATGGCACTAGGTCTAACTAGCACATTTATTTACCCGATTAGGTTATATATTTCCAACACTTTCATTTTTCATTTTTGGAGAATATATATTGATAACGTATACATCCTTCTTATATCTATACCACCTTTTTTTTGAACAAATCTATAGGGAACATGATTCTACTAGACCAAAAAAATTAAGCAAGATTTCGTGAATTAAATTTCTTTCCGTTTTCTCGAGCTTGGTTCTTTGGTTTTATTTCTAATTATATATGAACGACATCTAAGAAAGATATCATGAATCAGAGTTGGTTTTTCCAAGCTTGGTTCTTTGTTTTTTTATTTCTAATTATATATGGACATACAAGATCTTTTTTACTATGAGAACTGAGAAGATACATTAAAGTGATTATTTTTTGAGCTTATAGCGGTTTATTTTCTAGTATAATTACTCATGATGTATATGCATATTCATGCTTCTTTTTGATGGACTATATATAAGCCTAATTGTCATCTGAATGTTGCGACATCTACTTTCAACTTATTTTATTTTGAATATAAATTCATTCATATATATATGTCTATTTTTTTCTTTGATTAGTGTAGTTAAATAGATAAAATGGTTGGTAAATGCCAAAATATCATGAAAAACAAGTACATTATTATACATCTCACATTATCAAAATTAAACAAAAAAATCATTAAAGTTAACTAACTTATTAATTATAAAAAATAATTAATATGTAAATGTTAGAATCTTTCACAAACAAATTGTATAGATGTTTATCCTCTCAGAATCTTTTGGAACTAAATTGTGTAGATGTTTGCCCTGTTGTTCACTAGCGAGTGGGTGGGTAGAGCATCCACACTTTATTTTGAAAAGATTCTCACAATATATATAATTGTGGAAATCTCTACCATTCAAATTAATATGTAATTTAATCACATATACAATTAAAAGAAATATAGCAAGATTCCATTTAAATTCACTCTACTTTATTTTAGATATTCTTTAGGCTTTGTTACGATAAACCAATACGATAATATACTAATATTAGATACCCAAAAAATTGTAACTCATATTAATATAACTTTTTTTATAATAAAAATATAAATAAAAAATAAAAAATTATATATATCAAATTTTAAAATATTATTTATTTTTTCTATATAAAAATAAATTTGCATTTACATGATGTATTTAAATCTCAAGAATCTATTTAAAATTTGGGAAACAGCCATTGGAAAAGTATTACGACAATAGATATCCAAACCTACTTGTGATATATCCAAAAAGTAAAATCACATATATTTGTGTTTTCGACACTCCTATATCATCCAAAATCCCATGATTCTTAGATAAATGCCCCCCAAGTATTAACTTCTTTGTAAACATGAAAAATAATGAACATATTAAAGGATTTAAACTATCTCATTAACAAAAAGCAAAATCATCCCATTGTTACATCTTATCTCATGAACAAGATGAAAATCATCCCATTGTTACTAGCAACCCAGTTGAGAACCAACCTGGGTCTCCAAATACTTGGAAAGAATGAACATAATCAAAGCCCTTAATTCTGCAAAATTGTTTCATACTACTACTATATATAATGCCAAACTAATATAAACTGAATATCGATAGGCTTACTAAGAGCAGAATCCACGCGCGAACCTAAGGGAGACTCAGCTTTCCGATTGATAAACTCAAGCAACTCTTCCATTCCCAAATTGAGCAACCCTTCGGGTGCATTCACAGGGAATGCCTGCATCCATTTACCGTTTTACTCAGCCATGGATGGAGTGGTATCGCTGGTGGGCTTCAAATAACCAATAGATGGGGCAAAAGGAAGCATGCATTCTAATGGAGGATCCTTTATCTCCAAGTTCCCCTCTAATATTCGTACCACTGTTGCCATCGAAGGTCTTAGCGCCAAATTGATTTGGATACACCATAACGCCGTCTTTATCAATCAGTAAGCCTCCTGAAAATCCTCCGGCCTTTGGAATTCCAATCCACTCTCGATTAACTCTTCCATTTTATCTTCCCTCGTTTTGTTAAAAGCAATGGAAGGAAAATACCAATTGTCCAAATCCCAAGTATTATCGACGTTCCTGTGCCCGCTGATAATCTCAAGTAGTACCATCCCATAGCTGAAGACATCGCTCTTAGACGTGATTTCTACTCCCAAAAGCCATTCCGCCGCCATGTAACTAGGCGTACCCTTCACGGCTGTCACTAGGTGGCTTTCTATATCTCTATTTAGACATCTCGCCATCCCAAAATCGGAGCACCTTCCACAAAAATACCATGCAATCTCATGAGATTGGAATGATTGATGGACGATATGGTGGCGATTTCTGCACAAAATTCTACTAGTCCCTGCCCAGACTTACCAAAAATTTCACAGCCACCGGTGTACCATGCTTCAAAATTCCTTCATACACTGTGCCGAATCCTCCCTTCCTAATCTCTTTGCTGAATCTGCCTATCCCGATCTCAATGGCTTGGTAAGTGAATATAGATAAGAATTAGATTTGAATTAAAAAGAAGGAGTTATAGCTCACAGGTGAGTACTGCACCTGGAGACTGTACTCATACAAAGAGAAATCTCTCCGTACACTCTGCTTACATCAAATGAGCAATTACATCATTAAGTACATTACTAGAACTCAGGAAGTTGCAACCAAACTCCTAAAGTCTAGCAACAAATCCTAAAGTAAGGAGATAGATTACAACTTTTGTGACCATTTCTCCATTAATACAAAATAATATTAATTATTTTCAACTCCCCCCCTTAATGGAGAAAGGATTATCCTGAACTCCTAGCATCCCTCTAAACAGTTCAAGCTTTACACCCCCAAGAGGCTTAGTAAAAATATCAGCCATGTTATCACAAGTTTTACAATATTCAACACATATCTCTTTTGATTGTTGTTTCTCTCGAAACAAAATGAACTTGAGTATCAATATGCTTGGTATTTTTATGAAAGACTGGATTGTATGCAAGCTTAATGGTACTCTGGTTGTTGGTTTTGATAATAGTTGATTCTTTTTGTTCTTCTCCTGCATTGTTGAGAAGTCTTCTCAACCAGATAGCTTCACATGTGGCTGCATACAATGCTTGGTACTCAGCTTCACATGAAGATAGAGCTACAATGTGCTGCTTTTTGCTGCTCCATGCTATGACCCCAGATCCAATGCTGAATGCGTAACCTGTGATAGATCTTCGGTCATCCAAGTTACATACCCAATCTGAATTTGAAAAACCTGCTAGAATAACATCAGAAGTGTCAGTGTACAAAATGCCATAATTACTAGTACCACTAAGATACCTCAACACACTTTTTGTTGCGACCCAGTGACATTCGAGTGGCTTTGAAATGAATTGGCTCAACACACTAATAGAATATGCCAAATCTGGTCTAGTTGTAGTCAGATATATCAAACTGCCAACTAGTTGTCTGTACATGGTAGCATCCACCTGTTTAGTACCATCGTCACTGCTCAACTTTAAGTTCTGCTGTAATGGTGTTGCTGCTGATCTGCACTGCTCCATTCTGAACCTTTCCAACAAGCTTCTGGCATACTTCCCTTGAGTAAGAAAAGTTTGTCCAGAGTCTCTCCATACCTCCAATCCCAAACAATAATGAAGGTTTCCGAGATCTTTCATCTCAAACACTTGTGACATCTGCTGTTTGATTTCTTTGATCAAATTGTTAGCATTCCCTGTTATGATCATATCATCTACATACAAAGAAATCAAAATAATTTACCTCTGTTTATTAAACTTGGTATACAGATTTGGATCATTCATGCTCCTATGAAAGCCATGTTGTACAAAAAATGAATCAATTTTCTCATACCACGACCTCGGTGCCTGTTTTAAACCACAAAGTGCCTTTTTCAATTCACACACAAGAGGTTCCTGTCCCTTTTTCACAAAACCTTCAGGTTGTACTAAATAAATTTGTTTTTTCAAGTCACCATTTAGAAATGTAGACTTAACATCTAGCTGGTGTAGCTGCCATTTGTGTTTTGTTGCTAAGGAAATTAGCATTCTAATGGTGTTTAATTTGGCTACAGGAGCAAAGGTGTCATCGAAATCTATTCCCTCTTTCTGTGAATAAGCCTTTGCTACTAGTCTATCTTTAAGTTTCTCTATACTCCCATATGCATTTATTTTTGGTTTATACAGCCATTTGCATCCTATGGGGGTTTTACCTTCAGGAAATTCAACCAAATCCCAAGTGTGGTTTCTGTTTATTGATTCTATTTCCTCATACATTGCAACCCTCCATGCATCATATTTTCTTGCTTCCTCATAATTTACAAGTTCTACAATGTTTAAAATCTTTGACACTAATGCATAGCCTTTCAATTTAGAATATAATCGAGTCTTCCTACCTGATCTCCTTCGTAGGGGACTTACCTCAATTCTATCTATTTCAACCTTTTCTGGGCTTGCATCTTCATTGATTACATCATCTGTTACTTCTTCTTCTTGTTTCTCCTCCTGCTCTTCATCTTCTCCACTGTTTTCTTCCAATAGCAATGGAATGTGCCAATCACTATTAGAGTCATTCTTTCCTTCTTCAATCTATTCATGAAATATGACATCTCTGCTTGCAAAAAACTTGTGAGTCATAGGATTAAATAACTTATATGCGTTGAACTCAGTGCCATATCCAACAAATATACATTTCAGGGCTTTAGGATCTAACTTCTTCCTATCTGCCTTAGGTATATGAGCATAAGCTTTTCACCCAAATATTCTTAAATGACTCACTGCTGGTTTTAATCCAAACAATTCTTCAAAAGGGGTTTTGAAGCCTAGACATCTAGTAGGACTCTTATTCTTTAAATACACACCAGTGTTAATAGCTTCTGCCCAAAGACCATTTGATAGACCCTTACCTTGAAGCATGCTCCTTGCGAACTCCACAAGAGTTCTGTTCTTTCATTCTGCCACTCCATTTTGCTATGGAGTGTGAGGCATTGTAAACTATTGCACAATCCCATGATGTTTGCAGAAATCCATGAACTCTCCCAACCTGTATTGACCCCCTTGATCTGAGTGGATAATTTTTATCCTTTTTCCTATCTGGTTTTCTACCATCGATTTAAACTCTTTAAAATACTGAAAAGCTTGACTCTTTTGCTCAGAAAGTATACCCATTAAAATCTAGTGCAATCATCTGTAAATAAGAGAAAGTAATATGCTCCTCCTAATGACTTGGTTTGCATGGGTCCACAGATGTCTGTATGCACCAGTTCTAAAATATCTCTTTCCTCTCTTTTAGCATGCAAAGGGAACTCTTCTCTATGCATTTTCCCTAATGCACATCCATCACAATCCAGCTTAACATTATGGAAAATAAGGAATCCATCGACCATACCTTTTCTCTGAAGTAGGATGAGGTCTTGCAAATTAACATGGCCGAATCTCTGATGCCAAAGATTTTTGGCTGTCGATCCAGCTGCAACCATTGCCTGCTATGGCATACTCTTCACATCTAGTCTGTACAGGTTCCCCACACGCACTCCTTTTGCAACTGTTTCCATCTAGCTATCCTTAATGACACAATTAGTCTTAAAGAATTGAACTTGCATTTCCTGATCAGTAATCATTGAGACAGAGACCAAATTTTTCTTAATTCCTGGAACATACAATACATTTTTAAGGTGTCTAATGTCACCGCTAGGTAATTTTACAGGAATGTCACCATGTCATTTGATCTCATGTCCACTATCATCTCCTAAATAGATTTTCAACCCATATGAAGTTTCTTCAAGAAATTCAAACCAATCCTTATTACCAGTCATATGTGAGGATGCGCCCAAGTCAACATACCATATGTCGTCCTCATCTCCTTTTGAAGCTAAAAGGGCACGATTGACTACAAATAGTTGAATTTCATGGCTATGATCCTCCTCTTCATTAACAAAGTTACTCTTATGTTTTCTCTGGCTGTTTCTTCCTTCGTCTATTATAACAATCTCTAATCTCATGTCCAGGTTTCCCATAGTAAAAACATTTCTTGATGGGAAAATTATTAGCAGACATACCTTTAAACGGTCTCTTCTGAAATGTGTTGGCTCCTTTCTGCTGCTGCTACAGTTGTTGATGCTGCTTTCCTTTAAACTGTCTCATTTTTGCCATCAGACCAAGGTCATTGCTCTGTGATTTCAAATTTTGTTGTCGCTCTTCTTCCTGTATCAGAATCCCTGTCAGATCTTCAAATGAGGGGGCTTTCTCCCTTGCTGACAACCCTGTGATGAATGTCTGATAATCATCAGTCATTCCATTCAATGTGATCATGACTAGATCTGAATCAGAAACTTTCTCTCCGATATCTCCTAATCTGTCCTTCAGGTCTTTGACTCTAGCAATGAATCCAGCAGCGGATTCATTCTCCTCCATCTTCAATGAAAACAGCTTGCCTTTGAGTGATAAGACACGGTTTGTATTCTGCGTCTGGTATAGGTTTTTGATCGTCGTCCAAATGTCAGTGGCCGATTTACAGTCTCTAATATGTGGGATAACATTGTCCTTGACAGACATCTTCAATATGACCTTTGCTTTTGTCTCCCTTTTATCCCAATCTTGTTCTTGTGTGGCTGATCCTGATCTCAGCTCACTTCCTGTAACGATCGACCACGCATTTGCACTTTCAAGTAAAGTCTGCATCTTGAATTTCTAGTTGTTGAAATTCGATCCATCGAGTTTGCCAGACTCGTGGAGATACGATTCTAGACTATTATTCATATTAGATTGATAAAATTTCTGATCCTCTGATGAATAAGTCTATCGAACTGAACACTTTCAGGATACTAAAAGAAAAATCACCACATACCAGATTTGAACCTCTGTTTTGCTGAAAAAAAAATTTATCTTCAGTAAGCCACCACCGGGCAAGTCTAATCTGCTGCCACCGAATAGATCCAGAACTTCAATGCGCCACCACCGGGCAAATCTGATCTGTTGCCACCGAACAGATCTGGAACTCCAATACGCCAGCACCGGGCAAGTCCGATCTGCTGCCACCAAACAGATCTGGAACTCCAATGTGCCACCACCAGGCAAGTCCGATCTATTGCCACCGAGCAGATCAGGAACTCCAATACGCCACCACCGAGCTACTCCGCTCTGCTGCCACCGAACAGAGTTGGAAATTCAAAATGCCACCACCGGGCAACTCCGATCTGCAAAATTTGCAGATTTTCAAAGAGAAAGAGGTTGGCGCTCCTTCGACAGCAAAATGCCCGCGCTAGAAACAAAATCAATTCATATCACAAAATTGGCATGATTAACCCTTGATTTTCCATGCCAATTGTACTTTCTGGCACGCTGCCGCACTTATCACCCTCAGAGCCACGCCAACTGGTGCATCTGTTCCTTAAAAAATTGCGCCAGCTCTTCCTTCCACACAAAAATGGCACGACTGTTCGCGACGAAACCGCGCCAACACTTTCTTGCGCTCAGAGATGATCAGTCATCTGAGACCTGTCTTCAAGTGTTACTGCAGTCCACCTGATTCTACAAATGTTGCCACTACAGTTCTGTAATCAATGATGCATCCTAAAAAAAAATTAAGGCTATCCCTACTCTGTGCTCTAATACCAAGATAAAAATCAGATTTGAATTAAAAAGAAGGAGTTACAGCTCACAGGTGAGTACTGCACCTGGAGACTGTACTCATACAAAGAGAAATCTCTCCGTACACTCTACTTACATCAAATGAGCAATTACATCATTAAGTACATTACTAGAACTCAGGAAGTTGCAACCAAACTCCTAAACTCTAGGAACAAATCCTAAACTAAGGAGATACATTACAACTTGTGTAACCATTTCTCCATTAATACAAAATAATATTAATTATTTTCAACTAATATTGCAGGAAGTCCAGTCAGATTCTTTAGATATTCTCCGTCAAATTCATTGGCACCTTCAATCTGTTTTGGAGTAGACTTTTGTTTCGTGTTCTCTGCCACCTGGAGATGAATTTCCAGGAAACAAAAGAAACAAATAAGCTGCCATGAAGTGGGAGGAGGATATATGGCACAATTCCTCTGGCTGTGAACAACACGACCAAGAAGCTCACCACAAAAGCCACGCCCAATGCCAACGTGCTGAGGAAGAGTAATCTGATAATTCGAGATGTAAAATCACCAGCAGTCTCATCTGGACTTTGCGCAGAATCCATCACTTACGTTCGCCCGCATACATTAATCCGATTGCATGCTTATATTCTCTGATCCCAGCCCGGAGAATTTATATTGTCAAATCGTCACGGGTCTATTGCCAATCAGTTTCCATTAAAGAATGAAAAGGATGCATTTACTATGTGTATTGCCTTGCATTGATCGGTTATCAACTACAACACCACTAGGTAACTCGATAGGATTTTGGAGCCGTTGCCTTTTGGTACAGTGTTGAAATTATAACTTTATTCAATGTTCATGAAGAAGAAAGTAAAATGGGGTAGTTTATTTTAGAGTTTGTATTCTTTGAATTTGTTTAAAATTTGGTAGAAATTTGTTGGAATCACAGGTTTCAGTTGTGAAGTTTCCACAATTTGAGTGTCTCAATTATTTTTCAATGTGTGGAAACTCTATATGTAATCAACAATACATTTTAAACAACAAAAAATTAAGATTTGACCAAAAAAAAGGGCCAAAATTTGACCAAAAAACTGCAAAATATTTAATACTTAGACGTTGTCTCTAGAAAATTATGAACTATTTTATTAAATTCATATTTTATTATCAATAGAAAGAGTTAAAAGAGGCACAATCTAACTTATAGATGGAATGACATTTTTGATATCTCGCAATACAATTTCAAGCAATATTGTGATTTTCTGTTATTTAAAATATATTTTGGAATGCATAAATGGATTCCACACCCTCAAAAACCTCTCTATTCTACATATTAAACAACTTTCTTCTATTACATATACTCTAAAGTATTTTTCCAATTAAAATTGGAATTTTAAATATTATAAATACAAAATTATTTAAATATGAAGAATATATTTTATTGATTTATTCTTATAGATTGACTATTAAAATATTATTTAAAAAATATTTAGAAGAAAAATATGTTTTATGCGTTTGCAAAAAAAATATGGAATGCAATATTTTTTCTTATATTATAAATGGCTTAAATAATTTAATTTTAATAACTCAAAATCGGTTTTAAATAATTTTTTTATATAAGATTTTTTAAATTGTAAATGTAAGATAAAATTTAAACAATATTAAAGCTATAAATGTAGATATTATTAAAATTTTCTATGAGTTTCAATTTTATAGAAATTAAATAATATCATGTGAGTTTTATTTATTAAAAATAATTTAACTAAATCAAAATATTTTTTGAAGAGAGTTTTCGGTGAAAATCACATCAAAATTTATTTATTTAAAAATGAATTTTATGAAACTAATAAAAATCATGAAAGTCAACAATGCATATTTTATTATTATGACAATCAAATTAGTGTAATATCCACTCCATATAAAGAGTGAAATTATATATATATATATATATATATATATATATAGAAAGAGATATATATATATATATATATAAAGAGAGAGACTAAAGATTGTGGAAAGTGAACTTGGAAGTATATATATGTGAACTGAAAGTCAAGTTATGTAACTGAAAGGATGTCAAGCTCTCATAAGCAATTTCCCACGACTATTTATAGATAATAGTAATAATAATAAATTGTGTAACTGAGGTTCATTACATATGGTATGAAATATATAGATTCAATATTTGGGCCTATGGGCCAACCCACAACTATAATAAAGGAATGAGCACTATTCAGATCACACCAAGGTGTGGATAGAAGATGAAGTGCCACTTTCTGCAACATAATTGTTGGAGGGTGTGAAAGCCTTTGAAAATGGAACTAATTATATGAGACTAATGGATGTGGCATGTGTACGTGATTTCTATAACCAAATGAGCATTGCCTCTTGTTAATTTGACAACTATACCAAGGAAAAATAAGAAAACAAGTATTGGTATATATATGTCTAGAAAAAAGTTACTATCAAGAGAGACATAATGAGTGTACTGAGCTTGTTTAAATATTTGACACTTGTCTTTAGAGTTGAATAATACAACATTAAATTAATATTAGTTAGTAATAATAGACTATGGAATGAATTAAACCTAAACTCCAAACTGGGTGAGTATAAAGAGGAAGAAGTAGCTTTTATAGGCACAAAATCATGAAGGGGGAATACAATTTGTTGTTACAAAGTGAAGTATTTATGAGTATATAAGTTGGAAGTGCTTTAAGTTGTACTATTATATATAAAAAAATTCTACTATAGTATATTTCTCTATCTAAAGTAAAAGGGAGATATGATGCCTTATAAGCAAGGAACTCATCTAAGAAAGAAGATCTCTTATATGTTAAATTCAATATCTATACAAGGAAATGAGATAATGGCAGATTATTTGGGATAGAGAAATATGTGGAAAAAAACTCAATAATAGTTAGTCATAAATATTATACATGAGAAAGTGTGAAGTATTGATAGCTAGAATAAAAGCAGAAATGTATATAAATTTTGACAACACCAGATTGTTATCAAGAATTTAGGTATAAGTGTTAGAAAAGGTCATACATGGATGTTACACTAGTGAGTCTCTGTAGAACCTATGCGGAATAGGTACTTATTGAATACGATAGGGTAAGCATAAACACCGACTTTTTCATTCTTTAGTCGACAATAAAAACTTAAGATATAGAGGACATAAAGAAAAATGCATGTATAACAAGAGTAAGAATAGAAAAAGCATTGAAGGATTAGTTGTTATAGACTCCAAGAAATAATTAATATTCAAGAATACACAGTAAGGAATGAAGTTATCTAATACAAAAATCATTAATTCCAAGGTTAGAATTAAGTACTTAACTTTGAAGCAATACCGAAACGAAGTGAATTAACCAGGTATGTATTTATAAAGGTAAGATGCAAAATTTCATCTAATTGAGAGGTGTAATATTGTTCGATTCAAGAAAGAGATACAATGGAATAAAATACGAAAGTCATAACATATATTAGGAATTAAGAATACAAAGTATTCTTATGAACAAACTATCTAAGAAAGGTTTTGACCCTAAGAACAACGAGCATGGAGGGCATAGACAAGATACAAGGCGATGTAATTTATATAAACATAAATAGAAAATGGACTAAAAGAGGGATTACAACATCCCTAGTGAAAATTTCATGTAATAAAAGTTAATAAAGGAAAAAATAATAACCAGAGTTGAGGGGACACTTATTCCAAGTTGAAGGTTGGGTGAAACATCCTAGTGGATGTTCATTTGGTTTATTATGGCTAATGAAATGGTTAACGATTTGAAATGACAAATAGAAATTTTGGCATATTTATTTATGAAAATAATGGAAATTAGGGGAGAAGAAAGATGAAAGGTCACAAGTTGGATGTGGGGAGGAAATTGAAGGAAAATAATGGAAAAAGAAGAAAATAGAGGTCTAATTGAAAGAAAGCTTCTAAGCATCAGTTGGTACCTTTTGTCACTTTAGTTTTGGAGCTCTCTTATTATTTTCTCTCTCTCTCGCTCACAAACTCTTGGAAACTTAGAGTTTTCTTGGAGCACTTTGGCATTGGATTAAGAAGGAGAAAGGAGGGAGAAAGCAAGGAAGAGCAGGATCAAGCACCTACAACATGATTATTTGTAGGTATTAATTTGCATGTCTTTTCCTTGCTAAATTTGGCATGCATGGTATTGCATGTGGTTCTTGGTTGTTCTTGCATGGTTTTTCAAGATGTGACAATCTTTTCAGCCTACCCTTTCCATTTCTGAATAGCCATGATGTGATGGTTTCTCATGTTTTGGTTGAGTGGGATTTCTAGATGGATTTGAAGCTAAGTGAGTTGGATCTATGAATAATAGAACACATGGCCTAGTAACCTATGAACCAGATTGTGGGTTGTGGTAAAGCCGGATTTTGTGATGCCTCAGTGGGCCTAGGAATTCTCGATGGTTAATGGCAAGTTATATGGTAAAGCCTAGAGGTGTTTTCCCTTGATTAAGCATATGAATCCTTGTCTGTGAATGTTGAGATTGTTAGGTCCCTATACTACTAGTGTAACCCCTTATTGTTATTAGTACAACCCCCATTTTATAGTATTGTACCCATGTAGTCCCCATATTGTTATTATTGTGCCACATAGAAGCCCACTATTGTTATTATTGTGCCCTTACATTATTATAGTTATGTTGGCTTTGATTATATTATGACCCCTTAGACTCCTCTATATAGAAAGGAGGTATTTCCATTTGTATCATCCAAGAATTGTTCATTTGTGTAATGTAAAGGAGGTTGCCCCCTCGAAGAGGCTTATTTAGAAGGTGTTTCTCTATCTTTTCTATCTTTTTCTGAGCTGGTTTCATAACAGAGATATACAGTAAACTTTGGAGGCTGGAGTCTCAATGTAGGGCCTAGTGGTCCCTAAATCAGAATATGGATTCTGGTAAAGCTTGAGAGACTATGAGACAAGAAAATTCCTCATGGTGTAGGTGGAGAAATATGGTGGCATACATGCCTGTTTTGGCCCAGTGATTAGGTGGAGATCGTGGTAAAGTCTGTTATTACATGTTTATTATTTTCGCCTAGTGATCTCGCGTGGATTGCAGTAAAGCCAGGTTTCTATTAATGAGGGTGAGGTGGTTTAGCCTCAAGATGCCCTCGTTGGTTCATTTGGTTTGAGTGCCACATTCATGCTTTGAATATGACATGGGGGTGAATGGGTGAAGAGATATATGACTCATCTATTCTATGGTTGGGTGGAACATGGTGGTCCCATCCCAGGTTGGATTTTGCATTGATTAATAAGAGATTCTTTCCTTGACATCATATGTGTAAATGTACTAGTTTATATGTGGATTCTATGTATGATGTATCCTTGATATTTCCATTGTTATTATGTTGGCTATAAGCATGTATTATGACAATGATTATGTATGGCTCTCCTCATGTTTTGACTTCTAAATGAATGAGCAATGTATCTATGACCTAATAGATGATAATGCAGCTAATGATATAAGGGAGCAATGCTTCTTAGTGATTCTGAAATAAGTATAAGACCCTTATGATCAGATATGTTGCTTAAACTTGTAGATTACATATTTGGGACATGTTTAACAAAATCCATGTCATGGCTAGTAGGGGTTTACTCAAGTCCAATTGCATTTGCATCATTATTTTGTCGTTATTTTTCAATTCTCAAAGTGTCATTGAGTTTTGGGCAGTGACTCGAGCTGAACTGAAAGTGTCATTGAGTTTTGGGCAATGATTTCGGGCTTGAAATATTAGCACAAATCCCGGAGATGAGGACATAAGTATAAGAATAAAAATCACTGGACTCATGCATACCCATGTTTTGGGTGTGTCGAGAGACCCCTCGACACCTGCATGCCCTTTGAATGGAGTGTTCGAGGGTTTACTAGCCTAAAACTTCAGTTGGTCTCAGGGGTTGATTACGTGGATGGTTGGCATGGCTCTTTGGTGGTATGTTGGTGATCTGGAAGGTTGCGAGATTGGAATGATTGATAGACGATATGTTGGTGACGTGGAAGGTTGCGAGATTGGAATCATTGATGGACGATATGGTGGCGATTTCTGCACAAAATTCTGCTAGTACCTGCCTGGACTGGTTTTCCAGACATTTCAAATATCATCCTTCAAACTTCCTTCATAAACTGTGTCGAATCCTCCATTCCCAACCTCTTTGCTGAACCCGCCTGTCGCGAACTCAAAGGCCTGGTAAGTGAATATTGCAGGAAGTCCAGTCACATTTTTCAGATATTCTCCGTCGAATTCATTGGCACCTTCCATCTGTTTTGGAGTAGATTTTTGTTTCCGCGTTCTCTGCCACCTGGAGATCAATTTCCACGCAACAAAAGAAACAAATAAGCTCCCATGAAGTGGGAGGAGGATATATGGCACAATTCCTCTGGCTGTGAACAGCACGACCAAGAAGCTCACCACAAAAGCCATGCCCAACGCCGACGGGCCGAGGAAGAGTAATCTGATAATTCGAGATGTAAAACCGCCAGCATTCTCATCTGGACTTTGCGCAGAATCCATCACTTACGTTCGCCTGCATACATTAATCGGACTGCATGATTATATTCTCTGATGCTAGCCCGGAGAGTTTATATTGTCATATCATCACGTCTACCGCCAATTAAGAGAGTTCATAAAATAATTGCACACCCGGAACGGTGGGAGGGCGTTAAACCAGACTTTTCAAAGTAAACTTTTAGAAATTTCAAGATATATGCCCTGTGTGTGTTTTGCACGTATCCATCGCCAACGTGAGAAACGGTGCAGAAAGCAACACCATGGTTTTCCATTAAAGAATGACAAGGACGCATTTACTATGTGTATTGCCCTGCATTGATCGGTTGTCAATTACAACACTACTAGGTAACTGGATAGGATTTTGGCGCCGTTGCCTTTTGGTAATGTTGAAATTGTAACTTTATTCAATGTTCGTGAATCAAGTAAAATGGGGTAGTTTATATGAGAGTTTTTCTTTTTTGAATTTGTTTAAAATTCAGTAGAAATTGGTTGGAATCAAGTTTTCAGTTGTGAAGTTTTCATAATTTGAGTGATTCCAGTATTTTTCAATCTGTGGAATTTGTATGTGTAATCACCAATATATTTTAAACAACAAAAGATTAAGGTTTGACAGAAAAAAAAAAAAAAAAAAAAAAAATTGGCTAAAATTTAACCGAAAATTGCAAAATATTTAATACTTAGACATTGTCTCTAGATAATTATGAACTATTTTATTAAATACATAATTTATTATCAATAGAAAGAGTTAAAAGAAGCACAATATAGCTTATAGATGAAATGACATTTTTCATATCTCGCAATACAATTTCAATCAATATTGCGATTTTTTTTATTTAAAGTATATTTTACAATGCATAAATAAATTCAACACCCTCAAAAACCCCTCCAACACTCAAATTCTACATATTAACCAACTTTATTCTGTTACATATAATTTAAAGTATTTTGCCAATTAAAATTGAAATTTCAAATATTTTAAATATAAAATTATTTAAATGTCAAGGATATATTTTGTTGATTTATTCTTATAGGTTGAATATTAAAATATTATTTTAAAAATATTTGGAAGCAAAATATGTTTTATGTATTAGCAAAAAATTTGGAATGCAATACTTTTTCTTATAGTACAAATGTCTTAAATAATTTAATTTTAATAAATCAAAATATCTTTTAAATAATACTTTTATATAAGATTTTCTAAATTGTAAATGTAAGATAAAATTTAAACAATATTAAATCTATTAATGGAGATGTTCTTAAGATTTTCTATAAGTTTCAATTTTATAGAAATTAAATAATACCATGTGAATTTCATTTATTAAAAATAATTTAACTAAATCAAAGTATGCTATTTTATTTTTTTTGTTCATTATAAAGTTAAACATTGTCTTTCTTTAATATCACTGAATGATGTAAAGTTTGTCATTCATTGCTAGCTCAACTTTGAGTATAGTAGAAGGATTAATCCACAACATTTCTAATCTAGGTTTTCTTCTTTTCTTTTTTCTATTTGTTGAATCTCAATTTTTGTTTTCTCTAACCACTTAGATGTGGGATTTTCTCACCCTACTTATACTCTTTTCACTATCGGTGAGCCATCTATTCTAGAAGAGGAAGCCTTTGCCTCACTAATTAGATCTTATAAAGCTATTGGTGAGAATTATGCTAAGAACAATATTTTTTCAAAAATGCATAATTCATCCCAAACTAACCATGATGCCTCTAGAGCCAAAACGGAAATATATTATCCTACATGAAAGAGGCTTAATAGGCAAGTCTGTAGGCCTTTGGCCTAGCCCTTGAGTAGTTCAAAAATAAACCATAGAGGATTGCAATGTTCTAGGTTATATTTCTAAATTTTATAGTGGAAAACATTTTTATGTGTTTTTTTAGTATTAGAGAAGAAAGGGACCTAGTTTTCAAATTAGGCCATTTTTTCATTGGATCCAGGGGAGTGTTCATTTCTCATTGGAATTTTAATTTTGATCTACACATGGAAATTTCCATTCCTCCTACATGGATTAAACAACCACATGACCACATCTCACCATTATTTTCTAGGATGAGGACTCTCACAATTCTATTACAAGTTAGGCGACTACAATGAATGAGCTAAGTCAGAAGGGGGAATTTTCTCCTATGTAGAATCTGTGTGGAAATATTTTTACAAAAAAAAAACTTCCAAAGGCAATTCAGCTCAATTTGAAGGTCTAGAGTAATCTTCAACCCCTTGAGTATGAAAGAATCCATTTCAAGTGTAACATCTACTATGATTATGTCCACTTCATTAAAAACATTGATATCAGTAAATTCAACATCCTTTAAACCAAGCCCCAACTCCTTAGAATAATTATGAGAAAGAATCATTCAAATAGGCATTATTAAAATACAAGAAATGATAGCTCAAAGGGGTTCAAACTATGAACTAAAGAAAACAAACATGAAATAACGCCACGTAACTTGTCCATCAACAAATTGGAAGTTCCAGAAGATTAAGTGAAAGAGGAGTATGAACTTATAGATACATGATCTTTGAATACTAAGCCCCATTTCAATTTTGGGTCAACAATAAAAGTTTAGGAGGCCTTAGAGTAGAAAAATCTAGGTAATAAGTTTGGGACCTAAATAAGGATAATTTTTGCAACTCCACAAGAGATTGAAGCAAAATAAGATGAGGAGGATCTAGTAGAAGAAAATGAGAGATAGGAGAAAATAATGGTTGATGGAATCATCCTTGAATTCTCCTACTTTCTTTCCATTGCATAAATTATAAAGAAATATTTTCATCCCTCCCCCTCATTGACAAGAGGTAGGAAATAAAGCCAAAATAATAGAGGGAAAGAGGAAAAATAAATAAATATTAATAAGTACTCAACAAATTCTATAATCTATTATAATTGCTAACATAGTTCAGAAGGCATGTAGCCATCACATCTCTTCTCAAAGATAAGCTACCATTGCCCAAGCTAGTTCTTTTCCATTTGGCATGTAAAAAAATTTCAACATTTATTATTTATTAATTGCAGTTCAGTTTTGTTATATCTCTATGTTTATGTTTTAAATCTATATTTCATTCTTTCCTTCATAAATTTGGATCAGTTTTATCAGAGCAGTTTGATCTTTCTCTATCTTTTTGTGCATGTCTTCAACAAAGTCGAGTTATAAGGAGTTGTTACTCAAACAACTTGATCCCTTGCAAGACTGGCCTCACTGATGTCGACAACCTCCTAAGGTAGAGGAAAATAAAGACAAGGGAGAAAATTATCCTATCAAACTATTTCTCAAAGAAGCCCCTAAGTGACAAAGGAACGAGATGATCGATAATTTGTCTTATACCCTTCAACATATACTAATGGGTGACAAATCTTCATCCAGCAATCACTTCAAAGTCACCAACCCCTTTAAGGTACAAGTTAATTTTGAAATTCTTATAGTTGAAGACTAGATAGATGTATATTCTCTAAATAAATGGTTAAATATATTGGAGGGATATTTCTTGGTCCATAATTTTTCATATAGAGAACATCTTGCTTTTGCACTCCTCAAGGTCACCCCCCATGTCGAGGACTTGTTGGAAACTTGTTATGAGCAAAGGGTTATGCCGAGGAGGAATCCTCACTATTTTTAGGCATGCCATCTTAGGACTGTTTCTGAAATAATATTAAGGAACAATATAAACCTGTTGGGAGCTATGAAGTCAAGTATATAAAATCGACCACACTATGATAGGAAAGGAACCAAGTAGTGTTAGAGTTCATGAATATATTTCATACCCTATGCAAGAAGTTGGGTATCAAGGATTATTAGCGACATTTGGTCCTCAAGTACCATTATTATATGCACAAATACATCCAGACAGAAATGGATTTCCTCGACATCTCCTCACTTTGTGTAGCATGCTAATATCCTTTAAAGATCAAGCTAAAATTTAAATAGAAGAAGCGATACTTTGGATTGATGATTTCGAAGAAGGGAAAGGGAACCCCCAAACTATATAAAAACAGATAAAGCCAAGGTAAAAAAAACCCAAGAAAACATGTTGAATCCACAAGAAAATAATAGAAATGGGATATGGAGAAAGACAGAGGAAAGTGGTGTTAGTTCCACAAGATCCCCACTCACAACACAAATTAACGTTGCACAAAGAAGTCACTAGTAACCAAGATGAAAGCTTCAGAGTTGGATGCATGTTAAGACTCTTAACTAGAACGTAACAAGGGGAAACAAATCATTGATGCAGAACCCAACACCATTTTTGCCACCACTAAGGTCAAGTAAAGTGAGCTTGAATATCTAGAGGAGGGTAAGCGTCTCTTCCACTAATATATATGGATGAAAGGTGCTATGATGTAGTTCATTATCAATAGTGGGAGTCAAAAGAACCTCATTTTAGGCAAGGTCGTTAAGTGGTTGAGCCTACTGAAAATGCCACACCCATAGCCATACACCATTGTGCGGCTCCACTAAGAGAAAAATCTTTGCATCAACCAGTGGTGTTGCCTACCCTATAACATGAAGCCTTTCATGTACGAAGTATTGTGTGATGTTTCTCTCCTTTAATTTTGTGATGTTTTATTGGGACATCCATACTTGTGGAAGTGTCGTGTTGTTTATAATTCCAAACCTTATACTACTATTATTACTTTGGGAAAAAAACTATACAAGATAGTGAAGGTAACCTCGCCTACTACCATTTCTTTGATCTCTACTAGAAAGCGCAATAATATCATTTCCCACACTGGGAAATTTATTTTCTTCTTGATTCATTCTCAAAGTAAGGGGAAGATCATGTCCAATCCATGGCCCCTAGGAAGGGCTCCTCTGTGCATCAGAGGCAAGTGGATAAGGTCATGGAAGAGTACAATGACCTCTTCTCCTCACCCATGAGGGTACCTTTGTACTTTCAAGTCAAGCATTCAATCAATCTAACCCCTAGTGAAACTATACCTAATGGACCTATCTAATTCTACTCTCTTATAGAAAATGAGGAAATCGAGCAACAAATCCAGGAGTTTCTACAAAAATGGCACATCTAACCAAGTTCCTCACCTTATGGGAGCTAAATGTTACTTGTACAAAAGAGAGATGGGATCCTGAGGCTTTGCATTTATTATTCGCATTAAAAAGATCACAGTGAGCAACAAATACCCGATCCCATGAATTGATGAACTTCTTGACCAAGTCAAGGGGGTTATGTACTTCAACAAGATTGATTTGAAGTCTAACTATCACAAATTTTCAATATAACCAACAGATGTATAAAAGACTACCTTCAAGTCCAAGTAGGGTCTCTTTGAGTGGTTGGTCATTCCCTTCAGGTTGAAAAATGTCCTCACAGATTTTATGAGGCTGCTGAATGGCATATTACGACCTTTCACTAACTCATTTGTTTTTGTATATCTCGATGATATAATCATCTTCAACAAGATTTTGGAATATAACTTACAACATATTCGATAGGTCCTTCAAACCATGTGGTAGCACAAGTTATGTTCCAACCTTGAGAAATTCTCCATTGCAATGGACGAGGTCCAATATCTAGGTTACATAATGGATGAGCAAGTCATGCATGTGGATCCAGCTAAAATCCAAGTCATTGGGGATTGGCTAGCCCCAGGGACTCTAACATAGCTTTGCACTTCTTGGGACTTGCTAATTTCTATCAAAGATTCATGTTGGGGTTCTCTTATATCACTTGGTCCTTATGTTAAGTTACCAAGGGAAAAGAAAAATAAATGCTATTTTGGTTTGATTCACAACAAAAGATAATGATTGAACTGAAACACCTCCTTTTCTCTGCACCTGTCTTCACCTTGTTGTACATGCAACAATCATTTGAGATTGAGACAAATGCCTCCAATTATGCTATTGGTGTAGTCCTCACTCAAAGAAGGGAACCTGGTGGCCTATCACAGTGAGACACTTTCCAATACTCTTCGAAGGTTCCCCACCTATGATAAGGAAATGTATTATATTATGGAGGCCTGCCGACAATGGGAAAAATATATTTTGGGGAAGGAGACAATCATCCACATGGATCACCGACCTCTTTAATTTATGCAAACACAAGGAAAGTTACGAAATGATCACCATCATAAATTGTCCACATATCTGAAGCATTCCATTCGAACATTAAATACAAGAATGGTATCACCTATCATGGCATAGACTACCTCAGCTAGCCCCTAATTGTGGCGTTAAGCATAGTTTTCAAGTATTGTGTTGGGTCCCTATAATACTAGTGATTACCCCATTACTATTGTAGTTGTATCCCTTATTAATATTGTTTTTCCCTTATTGTCCCCATATTGTTATTACTGTGTCCCATAGAATCCCTCTATTGTTATTTTTGTGGCTTTATATTATTATTTTTAGGTCAGCTGGGTTATATTGTGACTCGTTAGACTACTATATATAGAAAGGAGGTTTTGTCATTTAAATCATCCAATAATTGTTCATTTGTGTAATGTAAAGGAGGTTTCCCCCTCGAAGAGGGTGAATTCTAAGGCATTGATCTCTCTTTTCTATCTTTTTGTGAGCTGGTTTCATAACATTTGGTATCAAAGCTTTGGCTTCTAGGGTTTCGCTGCTCCAAACAGGTCATCATGGAATTTTCACTATATCTTTTTTTCTGCGATGTTTCAGAAGCTACAAAAAAAAACCATTTGAGAAGAAATCATGCTGAATCTGGGATCTGAGTTTTAGAGATTTTCGTGCTATATTGGTGGATATATGATCTGAGGAAGTTGGTCTTTTTGCAGACTCCTGAATTACATTCCAAATAGGTGACCTGGGGAAAATCGTCATAACTTTCTCTCTGAGAATTGGATTGAAATTTCGTAAGAAGCTGTAGAAAGAGGACGGACTATAATTTCTTGTATATTTTAAGAGCCAAAGGTCGAAATAGTGACTCGTGGCACATCGTACAAGTTCGCTTTACTGAACTAGTCTATAATCAGGTCATCTTGGAAGACTGTGCATAAATATTCCTTAGAGAATCCAATTTGGATCAGACTGGTGGCATTGGAAAGAGGACACAGAGGGCTACTACAGATCGCAATTTCAGAACTGGATGATCAACAATTGCAGAGATACATCGGATTCAATATCAAGCTTCTACAAAGTGAAAAAAGGTGTGTAGTTTTTTTTTTTTAATTTTTGCATAAGCTTGGTTTGAAAAATTAGTTTGCATCGATAACTGATGCCCCAAGGAAAGAAAATGCAAACACCTAGTAAGCAACCTAAAAGCTCTAGTATGACTCATTAAGAAGAGGAAGAAATGCAACATGATATATCAAAATTACGAGACCAAGTGCAACAAGTGTCACTTGCACAAAGAGCAACAGAATCTAGGATGGATGGTTTAAGGAAAGATGTAGAAGCTAAGATGGATGGTTTAAAGAAAGGTGTAGAAGCTAAGATGGATTGTTTAAAGAAAGGCGTAGAAGCTAATATGGATGGGATGGAAGCTAAGATGAATGGCATGGACGCTAAAATTGATGGCATGGATGATAAGATGGAAGAATTGAAGATAAATATGAATAAGTTGCTACAAGAAATGGTCACTAATGGTGAAAGGGTAGTAAAGGAAACTCATGATGAGAATAAAAGAAATGTTAATCATGATTCCACAGACTCTAATGTTGGATCGAAGACCCACCATATTCCAAAAATTGATATGAGGAAGTTTGATGGCAAGGATCCCGCAACATGGATATTACAGATGGAGCAATTTTTCGATCTCAATAATGTGCAAAACACACAAAAGGTACGTATTGCAAATTTATATTTGGAACCAAATCAGTTTGTATGGTATCAGTGGCTTTGCCCTCGTAAACAAATTATCACTTGCGCAATTTTTACGGAAGAATTGATAGCATATTATGAGGATACAAAAAGCAACACTTTTTTTAGCCAATTGATAAGTCTCAAACAAAAGGGTTCAATAATGGAGCACATTGAGGAGTTCCAAAAATTGAACATAAGGGTAAAAAATATTCCAGAGGAGCATAGGATTGATGTGTTCATAGGGACTTTAAAGGATAATATCCAACATGATGTTCGCCTTTGGGAACCTGATTCATTAGAGAAGGCATTCAGGTTAGCAAGAAAAATGGAAAGCAAAATTATGGCAACCAGGAAGCATACCACTCACAACTATAAAGATGGAAGTGTTGTTGCCCCTAGTCTTCCACAACCTATAAGGTTGACACCACAACAATTGGAAGAAAAAAGAGCAAAAGGGCTTTGTTATAGTTGTGATAACAAATACAGGATATACTCTAGGAACAAAGCCTAGATAAAGAAGAAATGAATCCGACCATATCTTGTAGTGCATTGGCGGGAATTACCACTCCTCAAACCATCAAGATAGAAGGACAAATCAAGAAGAAAAAGGTAATAGTGTTGATTGATTCAGGAAGTACCCACAATAAGGTAGAAAAAGAATTGAATTGCTTCTTATATCTAGCACCAGAGTGTCAAGTGATGGTTGCAAATGGAGGAACAATAAATTTCTCTGGAAAGTGCCATAATATAAAGCTATCCATGGGAGAATATTTGTTGACTAGCCCAATGCTTTCCATTCCAATCGGAGGTGTTGATGTTGTACTAGGAGTCCAATGGCTCCAATCCTTGGGTACAATAGCTTTTAATTTTCAAGAACCTTTCATGAAATTTTCTGTGGAAGGAAATGAAGTTGAATTAAGGGGTATTGCAGGGAAACCGGGAAAGATAATCATCTCTAACAGTATGACAAAGCTTCTAAAAAAGGAACAAAGAGGTGTAATTGCACAATTATGTTTGCTAGATGTTTCCACATTGGAATCATCTATTTCTCCAAATCTCCAAAAAGCCTTGGACAATCATTCCAAGGTATTTGATACTCCCAAAGGTCCCCCACCTATTCGTGATCATGATCATGATATTCATCTGATTCCAGGAAGTGTTCCTCCAAACATCAGGCCGTACAGATATCCCTATGCCCAAAAGAGTGAAATTGAACTTATGGTTGCAGAAATGCTAGAGGCTGGTATAATTCAACCGAGTCAAAGTTCTTTCTCTGCTCTAGTAGTATTGGTGCACAAGAAGGATGGATCATGGCACATGCGTCCGGATTATAGGGAGCTCAACAAGCTCACTATTAAAGATAAGTTTCCCATTCCTGTCATTGATGAATTACTGGATGAATTGCATGGATAAATTTACTTCACCAAGATGGATCTTCGTTCAGGATATCATCAAATCAGAATGAAGACTGAAGACATTCCGAAAACAACATTTAGAACTCATGAGGGTCATTATGAATTTTTGGTCATGCCTTTTGGCCTTACCAATGCACCTTCAACATTTCAAGGTTTGATAAATTCCATTTTCATACCATTCCTTAGAAAATTTGTGTTAGTATTTTTTGATGATATAGTTATCTACAGCAAGTCTTGGAATGATCATGTTGAACATGTTGACAGGGTGCTACAACTATTGGAGGAGAAACAATTATATGAAAAAAGATCCAAATTTTTCTTTGGAGTACAAGAAGTGGAATATCTGGGTCATATTGTATCTCATGAAGGAGTTAAGGTAGACCCTAGCAAAATTAAAGCCATTAAGGAATGGAAAATCCCCACATCCATAAAGCATCTGCAAGGATTTCTCGGGTTGACAGGGTATTATCGCAAGTTTGTTAAGAATTATGGGAGAATAGCAGCACCTCTAACAACATTATTGAAGAAAGATGCATTTTCATGGACTCCAGAAGCAACAAAGGCCTTCAAGCATCTTAAAGAGGCAATGTGCCAAGCACCGGTCTTAGCTACACCAGACTTCACAAAAACCTTTATTGTGGAATGTGATGCTTCAAGAAATGGAATTGGTGTTGTTTTAATGCAAGATGAAAGACCCATTGCTTTTGAAAGTCATCCAATTGAGGGAAAGTTTCTACACAAAGCTATTTATGAGAAGGAAATGTTGGAAATACTCCATGCACTTAAGAAATGGCGACCCTACCTAATGGGAAGACACTTCGAGGTAAAAATGGATCATGATAGCCTTAAATACTTTTTAGAACAAAGAATATCCTCTGAAGAGAAACAAAAGTGGGTCACAAAGATGTTGGGTTATGACTTTGAAATCATCTACAAAAAAGGGAAGCAAAATGTAGTGGCAGATGCACTCTCAAGAAAGGATGAGGATGTGGAAGCATTGTTGTGCACCATTTCTATTATCCAACCAGATTGGATAAATGAAGCAAGGGAGGAGTGGACGAATGATGAAGAAGTGTGGCCACTTATTCGAAAGTTTCAACAAGACTCCAGTACATCTGATACATTTAGCTGGCAAAATGATTCATTATGGTACAAAGATCGCTTATACCTCTCTAAGAATTTCAAGCTAAAACAAAAGATTCTTATGGAATTGCACACTTCTCCCTTAGGAGGGCACTCAGGATTTTTAAAAACTTAGCACAGGGTTAAGAAGGAATTTTTTTGGGAGGGCCTTAAATCAGATATTCAAAAGTTTGTGGCGGAATGTTTGGTTTGCCAAAAAAATAAATTTGAAACAATTAAGACACTAGGTCTATTACAACCTTTATCCATTCCAAGCCAACGTTGGGAGGAGGTTTCAATGGATTTTATCACAGGTTCACCCAAGTCTGAGGGAAAGAGTGTCATCATGGTTGTAGTTGACAGACTTACCAAGTATGCACACTTTTGTGCATTATCACATCCATTTAAAGCCAGTAAAGTTTCTATTGCATTTATGGAAACAATTCAAAAGATACATGGAAACCCAAAGATTATTGTAAGTGACAGAGATCCCATTTTCACTGGAAATTTTTGGACATAATTATTTTCTTGTCTTGGTACTCAGTTAGCTCATAGCTCATCTTATCATCCTCAATCCGATGGGCAAACTGAGATAGTAATCAAATGTTTGGAAGGATATCTCCATTGCTTTGTATCTGATAAACAGACACAATGGGTCAAATGGTTGCCTCTGGCTGAATGGTGGTATAACACTCCTTCCATACAGCAACAAAAATGACCCCATTTATGGCACTTTATGGATATCAGCCACCATCCATCACATCATATTTAAGAGAAAATTCTAAGGTTCAAGCAGTGGAACATCACATTGAACATCAACAACAAGTCCCCCCACTCTTAAAGGATAACCTCGTGTTGGCACAGAATAGAATGAAACAACATGCAAACCAACATCTTAGCGAAAGAATTTTTGATGTAGGTGATTGGGTATTCCTACGGCTACAACCATATAAGCAAATGTCCCTCAAGCAAGCTAAGAAGGATAATAAATTATCAACAAAGTATTATGGTCCGTACAAGGTGTTGCAAAAGATTGGTACTATGGCATACAAAATGGAGCTTCTTGCAGCTTCTCGATTGCACCCAGTTTTCCATGTTTCATGTTTAAATAAGGTTATAGGCGACAAGCTCCCAATTCAAAAAATATTGCCAGAACTTGACGAGGAAGGAAAAATTATATTGGAACCAGAAGCAGTCACAGAAACAAGAACTCGACAGTTACGAAATCGATCAATTTCGAAGTATCTTATCAAGTGGAAGAACTTATCCGCTGAAGATTCTGCATGGGTGGATAAGAATTTTATACAAAAGCATCCAGAACTACTCAAGTGTTGAGGACAACACTTTTTAGAAGGAGAGGGGCATGTTGGGTCCCTATAATACTAGTGATTACCCCATTACTATTGTAGTTGTATCCCTTATTAATATTGTTGTGCCCCTATTGTCCCCATATTATTATTACTATGCCCCATAGAATCCCTCTATTGTTATTTTTGTGGCTTTATATTATTATTGTTAGGTCGGTTGGGTTATATTGTGACTCCTTAGACTCCTATATATAGAAAGGAGGTTTTGTCACTTGAATCATCCAAGAATTCTTCATTTGTGTAATGTAAAGGAGGTTACCCCCTCGAAGAGGCTAAATTCTAAGGCATTGATCTCTCTTTTCTATATTTTTGTGAGTTGGTTTCATAACATATTGTGAGTACAATACCTTTGGATGGTCGCAACTATACAAAAATAATCCAGAATTCGCCACCACATACCAGATGCTCATAGACGACAAGAAATTTTCAGACTTCCACCTTGAGGTGCACTATTTTTCTATCTGGGACACCTTTCTATTCCTTCAAGTGTGCATAACAAGATAATTTGGGAGGTACATTATAGTCGGGTGGCAGGGCACTTCGGTGTGAAAAATATAGTGGAAGTACTCTAAAATTAATTTTAGTGGCCAAAAATTTGATACGATGTTAGAAAACATATTAAATCCTACATTATTTATGCCATCACCAAGCCAACCATTAATAAGCATGGTCTATACACCCCTCTTCCTACTTCTAGCCAAAATTGGGAATCCATCTCCATGGACTATATGTCTAGCCTTCCTTCTACCAAGTATGGTAATTATTGTGTGTTTGTGGTGATCGATAGATTTTATAAGATGGCCATATTGGTTTCCTATAAGAAGAATATCATAGCAGAAGCCACTACCAAGATCTTCCTCAAACGAGTGTGGATACATTTTGGGATCCAGCAGATCATTATATTAGATCAGGATATTAGGTTCCTAAGCACATTCTATTTAATCATGTAGTCATTGTTGGACACCAATCTCACCAAGATAACTGCGTTCCACCCGCAGATTGATGGTCAGAAAAAGGTCATCAACAAGATGATGGTGCACATACTATGCATGTACAACTCTAAGAATCCACATACATGGGATAAGAGTCTCCCCTATGTGAAAATAAAATACAACAGATCTCTCGATAACTCAATTGGCCACATCCCCTTTTAAGTGGGCCTAGGATTTCAAACATTGTGTCCCATTGATGTTGCAATGC
This sequence comes from Pinus tabuliformis, assembly GCA_031772625.1. Classification (NCBI taxonomy): domain Eukaryota; kingdom Viridiplantae; phylum Streptophyta; class Pinopsida; order Pinales; family Pinaceae; genus Pinus; species Pinus tabuliformis. The sequence goes on along the minus strand of CM062807.1, from coordinate 991,308,354 downwards.
CTCTTGTAACTATATAGATATAATTTGCACATGTTCAATCCAAAACATATAAAGCAATCAAGTTTATTGAACACATTTAGCACATTGAGTATATGTTTCATTATATCCTGGATAAATCCAATACTAAGTACAAACAATGTCAAGATCAACATCGGGTTCCACATAACTTTCAAGTGGGCAATAAGGTTTGGTTTCTTTTACAGAAAGAATGCTTTTCCAGAGCCCATGGAAAGCTTCAAACACTCAAATGCAAGCCTTACACCATCACCAAGATTGTGGGTGACAACAATTTCGAGCTAGGTATCCCCCCATTCCTTTTCCTGAACCTAGTATTCAATTTGGACCTCCTTCATCCATACTTTTCACCATTGTTTGATAGGTCAAACATTGTCAAGAAAATAAAACTAATAGATCTCAACCTATATTTCATTGAAGAGACCACAATCGATTGATCGTGGACACAAATTATGAACACTTGCCAACATAGGATCCAACTGTATTGGGTTGTCAAAGCCATCCAGCTCATGCACTAGGGCATGTGGGTCACCAGGGACCAAGTCCAATAGTAGTTTCCTCACCCAATAGAGGCACTCAATGCCATGGGGACCATTGGTTCCTAAGAGGATATGAATGATCCAAGTGGATATTGGTGGCCATAGTCTTATTCCACTTAGACCCCCAATGTTGTTTTCTATCAATTTCCTATTTTTTAGCATAGTTTCCTATTACGGTTGTCTTCTATTTTTGGTAGTTTTTGGGCCTTAAACTTATGAAACTATTTTGAGGCCCTAAACAATGCTTTTCTGGAGAAACATGAAAACATTGGAGATCTATTTTGGTAGCCAAAAGTTGTCTTCCTCGAATAACCCTTTCTAACAAGCTATTGTGTGTGCCAAACATAGATCGTATGCTAAATTTATGACCGAGGGAACTTGATGTTCCAAGTAACCCCTTCGGGGGTCATACCTTTTGGTGCTTCATCTCCTAGGGCTAGGTTTTTGGATGTTTACGGTTTCTCATTGTTTCTTCATGATAAAAATTCCATCGAGTGTTATTGTAACACAGTTCAGAAGGCATGTTGTCTTCACTTCTCTTCCTAGAGATAAGCCACCATCACCTTATCTAGTTTGCTTTCATTCTCCACATAAACAACTATCAACATTTCCTATTTATTAATTAAAGTTTAGTTTTTCTTATTTGTGTCTAGTTTAAATATGTATTTCATTTTTTTCCTTCATAAATTTGAATGATGAAAACTATAAGAGAAGATTGTGTGTGTGTTTGTACACACACACACACACACACACACATATATATAATGGTGATGTGATTAGAAAAATAATTTTGTTTCAATTTGTAAAATGTTGAGTCTACCCTCCTTAGGACACAGAGGAAACTAATACAAGATAGATTAGATTCCTTAGTCTCCAATTTTTTATGCATTGAACATTTGATCACAGTGACAATGGTGCCATCAACATTTTGTACAAACATGTTGTCAATGCTTGCACGGGTTTCTAAGAGGAAGAAGGCATTATTCCCTACAGGAAATGAATGCTTTATTTTTTTATCTCAAGTGCATCATCTACAGTGAGCACTGGCCTAGCATACACGTACTAGTGTGCAACTAATGCCAATGAGAGCATGTAGTCCATCTCCCCAATGAGCTTTGACATCATATGCAAATTCATTGAGAAAGGCTAAAGGTGTAATTCCAAATATCTTATTATGCCTCTTTCCATATCATAAAATTTTATGATAGATGTGTCCTACAAGAAGATCCAACTCATTTATATTTGAAGTATGATAAAAGTACACTTCCTAATGATCATTTTCACCTACAAAAGAAAACATTTTGTCTTTATGATTTTGTGATTCACTATCATCGAGTTTCAGTCCATAAAGGCACAATTGATAACCAATTTGAGGTATATACACAATGGACCCATTTTTGGGATTATTATCTTGGCATGGGAGGCATTTTAGCTCAAGTGTTAAAATATCCTCAAGCAAGCCCTCGTATATTTCCTTCAATTCATCCGACTCTAGACAAATCTCGAATGCAATCAATATTCCATATTTATTTCTATTGCTTATATTAAAGTCAAAGAATCCATTTAGCATTTCAAACTTCATATATATGGACAAGATAAATTGTAATGCATGTAAAATCGTGTGTTACAATATTCAAATTGAACATTCCTGCATGCTCATGTTGTCTTTTTGAAATCCCAATTTCAGAAAATTTCCTTGCATGTAAAATGGAACTGATACTCTTTAACACTATTGTGTAATCATCCAATGTTGACAGATAACCTGGACACCAAAATCATGAGTAGATGTGGAATATATTTCACATATTTCAAAGTTTTGTGTATGGATGGCATCACTTTGCCAAAATGATGGAGAAGGGGTATAGTCTTGAAACATCCATTCCAAATCTTGAGATCTAATATAGGCCTTCAAGATCAATTCCTTAAAGTACATCAACCCATGATAATCAAACACTTGTTAAACATGCCAAATAACAAAAACCATTCCTTGGCTTTTTCAATGCCCATGTTTCTTGGATGCTTATCAACTTGAAAAAATTGCCAGGCATCATAACCTGTAGCATCAATTTTAAGAAATTTGTTTCTTTAATGGTTTTTATATCATTGATATTTCTTTGCTTATATTCAATGTTATAAGTATGGTTTTATGACAAACTTTAGTTATGGATATCCTCATGTTTTGTTAAGTAAATGAAATGTATGACCTAATAGGTGATAATGAAACTATTGTGAGAGGGTGCCAAACCTTCTTGACGATTCTCAAATAAGTATGTTCGTATGTGTTTTGACGAACTGTACATTACATGTTCATGATTTTCTTGAAGAAATGCCCATTATGGTTAGCATGAGTCAAGTCAAGTCCTTGTCTAAGTTTTTCACTAGAGGCCTTGCCTTCGTCTTTTTTATCACTTATGAGTGTTTCATCAAGTTCTAGGAAGAGTCTTGAATCCTCGCCTTGGAAAAGTGGCTCATATTTCAGGGTCGCTAACACTAAACTGGCAAAAAAGACTGCAGTCACATAGAGGCCTTGCTGTGGGAGAGACTAGAGGATTTCAGTTGCATGGAGGGCTTGTCATGGGAGTGAATGGGGGTCTAATTTATTTAAATGGAAATTTAACTTAGGGTTTAGGCACCCAAAGTAGTTGGTTATCCACTGGGGGTCCTATAGCTAAGGAAGAAAGTCAGTTTCGTTTTGGTTTGTCAATTCCACTTCCTTAATTGTACTTGGGGAGTTGAATCATATCATAGTAACTTCCCATCACATATTTACTCTAGTGGACCAATAAGCTTTGTTAGGTGTGGGAGGAGGGTGTTACATGTTTGCACCCCAAACCATTGTGGATTATTATCCTTAACCTATATATAAAGTGACCACCTCCTTCTGCACATAATCCTCCCACTGGAAATAATTTAAATATGAATTATTATGTGTATATTCTTATAAATAAAAATGTGGATGGGTTCCTAGCATTTAAAAGACATCCAAATTCCCAGCATTAAAATGTAAGTGCATTCATAGTGGTAGGAATGCATGCACATTCATACATCTAGTGAACTTAACATATGGGAAATAGTTCAGGTGTGATTGGGGGAGAGGGGGAGAGCGAGTGGTAGAGATGGTAGAATAGAGAGAACATTGAAGATAAACTAAAAAATAAGAGAGAGAGAGAGAGAGATGGGTGTTAACTAGAATTAATTGGTGAGTAATGGCTAAAAATAGGGAGAGAGAGTGTGAGGGTCAGTTTGGGTGAGAGGTAGGGCAAGAGGGTTGGGAAATGAGAGGGAGAGAGATAGTTATAAGAGGCACAATAGATAGAGAGAGATAAATATGGAGGGAGAGAAAGGTACAGAAGGATAAAGGGATGGAGAAATAGATAGAGGTAAGTGTATAGAGAGAGAGAGAGAGAGAGAGAGAGAGAGAGAGAGAGAGAGAGAGAGAGAGAGAGAGAGAGAGAGAGTTGGAGTGGAATTTCTATGAAGCAAGGATTAAGGAAGGGGGGGAGTGATAAAGAAATAGTGGAATGGGGAGGGATTAGTGGAGAGAATTAAAGATAGGGAGGGAGTAAGGGTGATGGGATTGAAGGATAGAGGGAGGGATATAGAGATATAGTTAGAAGGGGAAGAGAATGTTAGAGGTCGGCAGGGGGGGAGAGAGATCTGAGGAGAAATATTTAGGAAGTGGTTGAGGGGGAGATCATGTTGATTTGGCAGGTTAGGGATAAATTCTCTCCTTTTGACAACCTTCCTTATAAATAATGACCCCTCCTAGCCCTTGCAAGAATTTATTTTGGTTAAGGGAAATATTGAATTTTGAAGTAAAACCCACAAGTATACAAAAGTACAAGTTGGCCTGAGCAAGCTAATACGACCACCTAAGAAGCATATAAATACACCATCTATCACATCACATCACACATCATCTATTCATCTATTGGTTCATACAAGTCTAAAATTACAGGTCAAGTTGTTTGACGAAGAGAGTGATATTTTCTATACTACTTTTACTGCTACTAACCATTCATTTTGACCACAAAAATTTAAAGTTTACCATTGGCATTATCTCTCCTTTGATCAAGTTGTTTCAAACTATTTTCACTTGAATTCAACCAAGAAAGAGGTACAGTTCCTTGACTATTTGCCAAGTTGCTTTGAAGGCAATTTTACTATTGAACATTGACTGTTTATGGTATCTGTGACTATTGTTCACTTTGACCAAGAATTGCAGACTTTGACTTTGGACCAGATTTGACTTTTGGGCTCATCTCTCATTAGATATTGGTTAGCTAAATTTGTTGATTGAAGTTGTTTAACTTTAACTCCTTTTGTGCTGAAGTAAGAGTCGGTCCTTCTATTCATTTAGAGCTAAAAATAGGTTACATAAAATACAAAAAAGTCAGAGGATAAGAGTGCCATAGAGCAACTTTCACCCTGAGCTTTGGGTGCTGAGCCCACCCAACATAAAACACCAACTAAACCTTTTGAACCAACATACAAGCTCAAAAGGAAAAGGATTAATGAAGGAAAGGAGACAAGTGACCTCGAAAAGTCAATAGGCAGACCCAACAAGGAAAAAATACCGAATTAACAAAAAATCAAGTCCGCCAAGGGGTAACCCTTAAGCAAGTAGTCTGCACCAGCTTCTCCAGACACATCCTTGAGGAGAAAATAGCAAGGAATATAACCCAAATATGCCAACTTTCACAAAGAACCATAGCCGTTGATCTGCTTCTATTCTATTTGGCGGCTCTAAGGAATATCGAGTGGAAAAGAAGACTGGAGTATACCTGCCCGATAGAGGCGGTATTCTCTCTCCATCAAAAGCCACAAGTTGATCGGTTAGTGGCATTGGGCGCAATTCTATAAAACTGCTTTGGGTTTTGAGGGCTCCCGAAAACCACTTTAACTGTAGCCGCCCTCTCTTTATCGTGGTTGGCTTTATCCCCTGCCAACCAACTAGCTGCAAGACCCACTTGAGTAAATTTCCCCGTAGCTTTGATAATACTGCGGTTGTTAGTCCTGACTGCTCGCTCTTTGCCCAAGCTCCCTACAATCCTAGTGCTATTAGTCGCCTCTTGTCTGAGAGTTCTGGGTTGGTCGAGGTCTGGGCCACAATTCCGGTCAAAGGAATGAATATTCTTTTCATTTGAATCCCTAGTCAGTCTCTTCATGTAGATTGACATCCCCTCTTTCCCCCAATCTACAATCTGTCAGGATCCCCTATTCTAATAGAGCTCACAGTCATCGTTCGCCTGTCTGAGACACACACCATTCAATCTGCCCTGGCGGACCCCTTTCCAATTATAATTATTGTTGTTTTTGGTACAGAGTGCTCCTTCATTGGCTAAAATGTCTGCTAATTTATTGGTTTTCCAGAACACATGCGTGAATCGTAGGGTTCCCATGTTCTGCAAATGGGATTGGATCTTGTGATAAACTTGAAGAAGCCTCCAATGACTTGAAACCTTTTCCGGAGCAGAGCCATAGCTGATTTTCTTGACCGATTTGATAACCAACTCAGAGTCCGCCTCTATTATAATGTTATGAAGATTTGAGTCTCTTAGGATTTCTAAGAATTGCTCAAGGGCCATGAGCTCCACCATGTTGTTAGCGGCTTTCCCCAAATTACTATGGAAGATTATTTCTATACATCCCTTCTCGTCCCTTATCACTCCACCATAACCAGCCATGCCCGGGTTTCCTTTTGAGGCCCCATCAATGTTACATTTCATAAAACCTTGAGGGGGAGGATACCAGAAGTCTTTTTTAGGAGAAATTTGATTTGACTTTTTGATATTGCCCTACGGAATGAGCCCCTGTAGACCCAGCTTTAGTAATATATGAACATCAATATCTGAAGGGTTGTTCTCAAGGGGTTTTTTAATGAGGGTTCCTATCGTCTCCTTGATCTATTTCAAAATCAGATCCATGGTGCATTGGGAAGAACCTTTCCTGTTATTGAAAATTCTATTGTTGCGTTCTTTCTAGACATCTCAGATAAGGAAGCCTAGAGCTAAAGCCCATGCTTTGTTGACTATATCATAATCAAAGAAACTTTTCCTCAATTTCTTTAAGGTGTTGGTTATGCTTCCCATGTCCCTGTCTGTTTTCTTGAATATTGAAGCAATCCCATTCCACAATGTGGAAGTAAAAGGACAAAGGTTGAGAAGATGCTCAATCGTTTCTTCTTGTGATTCACATAGTTGGCACCTGGAAGGACCAGAAACCTCTCTTTTTCGAAGGTTGTCCCAGGTGAGAATTTTCTTATGTTGCACTAGCCACATAAACAGTTTGATCTTCATCCAGCCTTGGTTCTTCCATAGGTCCTTCCAAACCCGATTAGGGTTTGTGAAGTCAAGTCCAAGGGTTGTACGTTTAGCCTCTTTAAGGTTAAGGGTGCCTTCATTTTTATTACCCCATCTCAGCTGGTCAAAGTCTGTTGATACCAGGATCTTCCTTTGTTCCAGGATGGTTGTTAGAACTTCTGCCTATGCCTTCAGGGGGGAGGTATCCCTATAATCTAGTTTCTTCCATATCCTCCATTTTCCTCCACTGTTTTCTTGATCCTAAAAATCATTTACTTTGAGTAACCCTTTGTTGTCTGTATCGTTCTTAAGACATGCAAATTCTTCTTTTAACAACATAGGTTCTTGTTGCCACTTATCTTCCCAAAACTAGGAAATGTTTCCATCTCTAATTTCCCAGAAACTATGTTTCTGAACAATGGTTCTATTCTCCCAAGCTTTGTTCCAGATGTGGAAGCCTTTGATAATCCCAGACATTCTAATGTGATCCTTGTCTTGCCAATTGTTTGCATATTTTTGCTTCCAAATTTGTGCCCAAGGGGAAGCTGAATCTTTTAGCCATCTCCACCATAATTTTGCCCCTAAAACTTTGTTAAGTACCTCAAGATCATCTAGTCCCAATCCTTCATGTGTCTTAGGTTTGTATATCTCTTCCTTGGCTACCAAGGCCCATTTTTTCTCCTCTTCACCTTTACCCCAAAGAAAATATCTTTGGATATTCTTGCAAAGTTGCAAGACTCCTTTAGGATCTACAAGGGCTGAAAACATAAAGATGGGGATAGTTTGAAGGAAAACTTTTGTGAGAACTAGCCTTCCTGCTAAGTTCAAAGACATACTTGACCATTTCCGAGTTTTGTCCTGTAGCTTATTAATCACAGGCTCCCAGATTGTCTTGCTCGGAGGTTTTTCTATTAGTGGAACTGCCAAATATTTGGAGGGTAGAATTTCTCTTTGAAAACCTAGAATTCTAGATATATTTATTTGAATAGAAATATTAGTGTTGAAAAATAAAATCTTTGATTTGGACATGCTTACCTCTGTGTCTGCCACCATTGCAAAGTCTTTCAGGATTTGTTTGTAAGCTAGAGCTTCTTTGACTGTAGGTATGCCCTGTAGCATAGTGTCATAAACAAATTATTGATGGGTTAAAGCACTACCATTCCGAGTTAATCTAAGACCCTGGATTTTGCCTTTTGCTTTGGCCAGCTTGATAGCTAGGCCTAGTCCTCCCATCATGAGAATGAAGAGGAAGGTGAGAGGAGATCTCCTTTCCTGAGACCTCTCGAGGCATTAAAGGTCTTGGATGGTGAACCATTTAACATGATTGAAAAACTAGAGGTAGTGACAAGGGCCATTACCCATCTTACCCAGTTATGGTCAAATCCATAAGCTAAAAGAACTTTCCTTATGTAGGCCCAATTTAGCTTATCATAAGCTTTTTCTAGGTCAAGTTGCATAATCATTCCTGCCTACCTATTGCTTGTAAGAGAGTGAACCACCTCATGAGCTTGAATGATATTGTTGAGAATTTGTCTGCCTTCCACATACCCAGTTTGCTCCTCAGAAACGAGAGTAGGTAGAAGGGGTTTAAGCCTGTTGGCAATTATTTTGGAAATAATTTTATACACCACATTGCATAATGCTATTGGTCTGAATCTGTCTGGTGTCATAGCATTATCCTATTTTGGAATTAAGGATAAGAAAGATGTGTTGAGCGCCTTCAAAACAGTTCTATTTTTCCTGGAGTCCTCCACCACATCAAGGATGTCCTGCTTGACTATGCCCCAACATGCTTTAAAGAAGTCAACATTGAAACCATCTGGACCTGGCACCTTTCCATTTTGCATATCTTTGATTACTTTGTTGACCTCCTCTTCATTCACAAGCCTGTTTAGATTATAGTTATCATTTCTTGTCACAAGCTTAGGAATGTGCTTAGGGAAGTCATTGATGAATTGTGATCTGTCTTAGAGAGGTTCCTCTACTATGCCTTGGAAATGTTGAACTAGTGCAGCTTCTATATCTTTGTGGGTATTGAGTTGATTTCCATGTGAATCCTTGATTTTTGAGATCCGATTATGGGACCTGTGCTCCATGGTTGATTTCTGAAAAAACCTTGTGTTCCTTTCCCCTTCTTTTAACCATTGTACTATCAATTTCTATTTCCAGAATATCTCCTCTTGTTTACATAATTCCTCCCATTCCTGTTGATGGTTATTGGCTTGTTCCTGACTTCCTTCATTGAAGCCATCCATGATGAGGATCTGATTAATTTCCTGTAGCTTCCTTTCAACTACTTTTTTAGCTTCAAAAATGTTGCCAAACTCATTCTTATTCCAATCTTTAAGCCTGATTTTGACATGTTTCAATCTTTTATGCAAGAGGAACATTTTCGTACCCTGAACCTGTATATCCTCGTTCCACCATTTTTCTATATTGTTGCTAAATTCTGAATGAGTGAGCCAGATATTTTCAAACCTAAAAGGTCTGTTTCATGGAGTACCTATAAAGGACGCTTCAAGTTGAACAGGTCAATGATCCGAACCACCAAAAGGGAGTATCATCGCTGACATTTCCAGGCCTGTGAGAATAAGGTCCTCAGAGAGAATGAATTGGTCAAGCTTTGATGCCACCTGAGACTCTCCTCCCCTTTTTTTATTCTAGGTAAAGATGCCATTAATTGTCTCTATATCTACTAACCTCATATTATTTATAAAATTCTGAAATGATATGGACTCTCTTCCAAGTAATCTCGTTCTACCTTTTTTCCTTGATAGGGACTTGATCATGTTAAAGTCCCCACCCAGAATCCATGGGACACCCGAATGTCTATGTCTTAAATCCTCCAGTGAAGTAAGCATTCTAAGCTTATCTTCAGGCTTCTGTGGGGCCATAAAAATTTGTGATTAAATAAACTTCCTTGTCCCCCAAAGGTTGAGTAACCACTGATAAGTAGTTCCTAGATGCTTCAACATCCAAGATACCTAGTTTCTGAGGGTTCCAAAGCGTGAGAATACCCCCAACTATTTTGTCTACTTTGACTTCTAGATATTCATACCTACTTAGCCATTTACTATGTATTTCACTTATTTTTTCTACCAAACATTTAGCTTCCTTGATGAAAATAATATCTGGTTTTTCCTCTTTCATTTTGTTGCTAAGATTCCTTTGTTTCCTTTTACTTCCTAGACCACTAATATTCCATGTTATGAGCTTCATTAAGATAGATTTGTAAATGAGTAACTAGTAAGGTATTTCATCTTACCTGAATCTATCATCAGTTTTCCACATTCAATAAGCAACTCATTCTGTTTTTTCCTACCCTTTTTCCTGCCTGGGTTCCAAGGAGCTAATCCTGATGTTGCCTTCAAAGTTTTCACCCCTTCGTTATCCTGATTATCATGGTTTCTTTTGACTCCCGACCCTTTTGCCTAAGTTCTCCACAGAAATAGTTGTTACACTCTATTGAAGTCCTCTTGTGGTAGTGAATCCATTCCTTTGGTGTTTCCCTGCTCCAAGAATGTTTCAAGATCTAGATGCTCCCTATCAAGAATATCCTGCAGTTCATGATCCTCTGTTTCCACCTCGCTCGGGGCCATCTCTTGGTCCCTATGGAGGTCCATGGTATTCAACAGATCCTTCTTTTGTTGTTTATTGTCATGTGTGTCCTCCATGCTTTCTTCCTTTTCCTTATCCCCAGGGCTACCCTCCCGAGCTTGATTTGCATTATCTGGTTCCTTTTCTTCTTCTAGTACCTTATGCCTATTCTGATTTATCTACCTTTCCTCAATGACTTTTTTTTTAGACCTTTTCCCTCCTTTAACTCTGTTTCCCACTTTGTTAAATCCATCAGTTTCTTTCCCTGGGGTTGCTTTAGTATTGTTGTTTGTTTTGTTTAAGGGGCAATCCCTGAATAGATTCCCATGTTCACGACATCTGTGGCATCTGAAGGAACATGCTCATAATCCACTGTTTGTACCCATTCTTCATCAAAAACTTCCAGGATTACTTCATTCGGTAGAGCTCCCAAGAGATCCATCTCTATGCATATGCAGGAAAAGGATGTATATTTCCCCACCTAGTGGCCTCTGATATTTTTACAAAGTTCCCTAGTTTGTTTCCTATTGTTGTCAATGATTCTAACTGCCAATAATCCAATGGTAAGGAGTATAGCCTTACCCAAACCAGGACCGAGGTAAAAGTCTCATGCTTCGGGACCAAATTCATCACCCAAGGCTACATATAGAGGCCAACCGTAGCATAGAAGTAGGGCCCTTCTTCAAACACCATGTCTTTATCCTCAATGTTAGTGAAGACTACAGTGAAGAAACCCTTTGAACCTAGGTGTAGGTCGATATCCCCTTTAGGTTTCCAGTGATTCCTTATCCAAGCCTGTAAAGCTTTCTCTGTTTACCATAACCCCATAAACTTACAAATAACTACATAAGTCTCCATGTGTTCCCTATGCACCTGCAGCACTGCATCACTTAACACCACCCTCGGTGTGATAGTTGTCCTAGGCTTACATGGTCCAGTTTGATTTCTAGTGTTTGCCTTCTGGTTTTCTCCTTCTGGTCTTTTTTCTCTTCTTACTTATCCCGCTCATTCTCCTCTGCCTGTGTACCTCTGTTATTCTGATTACCTCCTAAAATAACTGTTTCAGCCTCCAGAGGTTTCTTGCTTCGATTGGAGACTGCCTAACTATAGGAGGGAGTGGAACTCCCCCCTTGCTCCCCTCCATGGTACCCAACACTCAGCTTCTGCTACCTACCCTAGCTCTGCAAACTTGTGATTATCGTTTTTCTTTTCTTGATTCCTGTCGAAGTTGTTTTACTTTAGCTCATTGATTGATTAGAATATCGTATCTATCTACTAAAAATTTGGTGACAATCTAATAGAAGAATAATTCAGAAAGCGTTTTCCCCCTTATGGGGTTTTTCTTTGGTCTTTGATCAAATCCTTGTCTCTTGTTTCATGCTCTTAGTTGGTGTTAGGTCGCTACACTACTAGTGTAACCCCTATTGTTATTAGTGCAAACCCCTTATTATATTGTTGTGCCCAGTAGTCTCCATATTGTTATTATTGTGGTCCATAGAAGCTCACTATTGTTATTGTTGTGCCCTTAAATTATTATTGTTATGTCGGCTCTAATTATTTTATGAGCCCTTAGACTCCTATATATAGAAATGAGGTTTTGTCATTTGTATCATCCAAGAATTTTTCATTTGTGTAATGTAAAGGAGGTTTCCCCCTCGAAGAATCTTATTTCTAAGGTGTTGATATATCTTCTCTATCTTTTTGTGCGCTGGTTTCATAACATTTGGTATCAGAGCTTTGGATTCTAGGGTTTCGCTGCTCCAAATAGGCCTTCGTGGAATTTTCTCTATTACTTTTCTTCTGCAATGTTTCAGAAGATGAAAAACAAACCCATTTGTGAGAAGATCATTATGAAACCCGTATCCGAACTTCAGATTTTTTCGTGCTATATTTTTGGAGATATGATCTGAGCAAGTTAGGGTTTGTGCAAACTCTAGAATTTCCATCTCAAATAGGTCATCGTGGAATTTTCGTTATAATTTGTTTTATACGAAGTTTTAGATTCTAAAATTAAAACCCATTTGATATAAAACATTGGTGAAACTCGGGCCTGAATTTTCGATTTTTATTTGCTATATTTTCGGAGATACGGTCCAAGACATTTAGGGTTTATGCAGGCGCCCGAATTACATCCCAAATAGGTGACCTTGGAAAATTTATCATAACTCTCTCTCGGAGCATTTGATTCAAATTTCGGAAAAAGTGACAGAAAGAAGACAGATTGTAGGTTTTTGGGTATCAGTTTCAGAATGTAAGGTTGAAACACACAAAAGGTACGTATTGCAACTTTATTTGGAGCCAAATCCGTTTGTATGGTATCAATGGCTTTGCTCTCGTAAACAAATTGTCACTCGGGCAATTTTTACGGAAGAAATGATAGCACATTATGAGGGTACAAAAACAAACACTTTTTTAAGCAAATTGATAAACCTCAAACAAAGGGTTCAGTGATGGAGCACATTGAGGACTTCCAAAAATTGAATATAACGGTAAAAGATATTCCAGAGGAGCATAGGATTGATGTGTTCATAGGGACTTTAAAGGATAACATCAAACATGAGGTTTGCCTTTGGGAACTTGATTCATTGGAGAAGGAATTCAGGTTGGCAAGAAAAATGGAAAGCAAAATTATGGCAACAAGGAAGCCTAACACTCACAACTATAAATACGGAAGTGTTGTTGCCCCTGGCCTTCCACAACCTACAAGGTTGACACCACAAAAATTGGAAGAAGAAAGAGAAAAAGGGCTTTGTTACAGCTGTGATAGAGAATACACTAAAGGTCATAAGTGTTGTGAGAAGGAGGGTATATCACTGAAGTTGTACTCTGTCTTATTGGTGCATCTGATCTGCCGATGGAATGTCCAAGTGCAGGCTTTCATTGTTGGCCCTGATTTGTGTTATAGGCCCACTAAGGAGGACATATACTTTATCATTGCCCTATCAAGGAGAGAGGAGAATTCCCCCCAGTTCCCTGATGTCCCCCATGGTGTTGCAGTTGAGATTCATCTTCCATACACTCAGAGATATGTCGGGCCTCATGCAGTTTGTCCATCATACTTTTAGGTTCGTGGTGGAACACTATAGATTTATTCTTTTTCTACAGAGGGGGTTAGGTCCCTCTCATTATTAGTCAACACCATTGAACATTCTTCTGGTGATGGGAAGCATATTTGTTGCCCTATTTTGTATTATGTTGATTCTTTGATTCAAGTGCCACATTTCATTAGATGGTCTGTAATTTTTTTATGTATTTTTGCATGGATTTAGATAGATGTTGTGTGTTGTCAAGACAGGTGTGAGATAGTTTCCCTTTTCCTTTCGAGAATTATTGTTTATTTCTTGAGATGTTTTTGGAGACGAGGCCTACATTTGATCATCACCCTCCTAGGCCAATCATTGAGGCCCATATGCACATGTGGGGCGAAATGATGGCCAAGAGGGCCATGCTGAAGTTTTTAGCCAGGATTTCAGATGAGGCGTTAGTGCTACTGGCCAGTGTAGATGACCATGAATTTGTGGTGATGGCTATTCATATGCGGGCATTGATTGGAGAAGGTGCCCCAACATCTTCTTCATAACGACTGAGCCTCTAGATGATATATGTAATATTAGTGTTTTATTTAAATTAATCTATCTTCATTTTCTTGTATTAATGAATTAGGATAAAATTTATTATAGCATGTTCTTTAACTCATTTTATTAACTTGTTTAATGAAATTGACTAATTATTTGTGTGTACAATATATTCTGTAGAGATTGGCTCATTTAATGGGGACATGCCTCCTCCCCCACCATCGGATGGATGAGATGAGGAGATGGGCGAGGCCTAAGAGGGTGAGGCACATCCTCAGGGTGGTGTGGGCATCCTACAGTGGAGGATGGATTTGTGATTTTGGATGGAATACTGTGACAGATTGGTCATATTTTTAGTTTGACAATGAGACCTCCATGTGAGGCCTCAAGATATCAGCGTGGATCTAATGTTTGTGGATCTATACAGGGACTATACACAAGATTTGATATCTTTTATGTGGCATGTCATCAGAGCTAGTAGTTTACTAGCAGTGATGAGGGTTGCAAGGCGTTATGTACTAGAACATACATTAGATGAGGATGGTCATGATGATAATGATCATAACGATGAGGGTTATCATCATGAGCATGATGATGAGGATGGTGATGACGATGCTTTTGGTGGTGCCAACCCATTGGATCATGGTCATTAGGGTGTTGGTGATCCTTCTCGTAGTACACCTACTTATCAGTCGCCTCATGAAGAGATGTCAAAGCTCGAGGATGTTCCATTTGTTACTCCTAATAGAGCAGACCAACCACCTTCTCCTATAGACTCGCCACCTTCTATAACAGACTAACCACCTCTTAGTCCTCCACCTTACCTAAGTTCGACATACAAACTTAATCAGGCAATAGTTGACCGTCCATCATATTTACTATAGACCAGGCTACAAGCACTACTATATCTGTTGTACCAGATATTTGATTGAACTTATTTGACTTCATGTTGTAGTTATTTGAATTATACATACATAGATAGATACATACATACACACACATATATATATATATATATATATATATATATATATATATATATATATATATATATATATATATATATATATATATATATATATATATATATATATATATATATATATATATATATATATATATATATATATATATATATATATATATAGATAGATAGATATATATATCTATATATATATTAGAGCCTTGGAAGAGGTAAAGAAATCTTTGGGTAACATCTTATCATGGCACGGGGACTTAGTGGATGAATTCCCCAAAGATTGGTTTAGAAAAACACCTCCAAAACAATTTCAAACGATCCCATTGGTTATCTACTGGGGCCATTTCGATGGAGAGAAACAAGTCCATCTTTGAAATATTAGAGCCTTGGAAGAGGTAAAGAAATCTTTGGGTAACATCTTATCATGGCACGGGGACTTAGTGGATGAATTCCCCAAAGATTGGTTTAGAGAAACACCTCCAAAACAATTTCAAACGCTCCCATTGGTTATCTACTGGGGCCATTTCGATGGAGAGAAACAAGTCCATCTTTGAAAATTAAGCTCAATCTTATATCCATGTAGCTATAAATTTTCTTGCTTTACTATCATCCATACCAGAATAAAGTGGAAATTTTAAATTACAAACCCTAGGATATTTTTGATGGGGCATCTCAAAAAAATCCATTAATGGGAGGTGCAGGAGGTGCCATTCAATAGACCGATTCAAACTTCTTCTCATTTCCTTCTAACATTGAACATGCTACAAACAATTATGTTAAGTTGTTTACTCTCAAGCTCCTATTGTAGTTAGCTGCTTATCCACATCTTACTGCAATAAATATGTATGGGGACTGTTTAGTTGTTATAAAATGGTTGCAAGGAATTTACAGAATCAAAAAATATATGCTCCTTCCACTCTACTAAAAATATATTTAAAAATATGTGTCC
The DNA here is from genome assembly GCA_031772625.1 of Pinus tabuliformis. Classification (NCBI taxonomy): domain Eukaryota; kingdom Viridiplantae; phylum Streptophyta; class Pinopsida; order Pinales; family Pinaceae; genus Pinus; species Pinus tabuliformis. The sequence continues at coordinate 991,292,398 of CM062807.1, read as the reverse complement.
TTTCCTCATATGGATTTCACTCATATATACATAGAACATAAATAAACAACATATCGACCTTCAAAAAGAGAACTTCCATCGGATTAAGGATAGTGGGAAATCAAGGAGAACAATGAAGGCACCGTCCAGTTCCACCAACTATGTCATTAGGTGTAATTAGCACATTTATTTACCCCCATTAGCTCATATGTTTCAAGCAATTTCATTTTTGGATAATATATATTGACAATGTCTACATCCTTCTTATAATTATACAACATTTTTTGAACAAATATATAGGCAACATGATTCTATGAGACTGCAAAATACAAGCAATATATCATGAATTAGAGTTCTTTGGGTTTTCTCAAGCTTGGTTCTTTGGTTTTATTTCTAATTATATATGGACAACATATAAGAAAGATATCATGAATCAGAGTTCTTTTTGTTTTCCTAGGCTTGGTTCTTTGTTTTTTTTTCTAATTATATATGGACATACAATATCTTTTTTACTATGAGGACCAAGAAGATAAATTCAACTGATTAGCTTTTTGAGCCTATAGCAGTCTATTTTTTAGTATACTTACTCATGATGTATATGCATAATCATACTTCTTTTTGACAAACTATATGTAAGGATAATTGTCATATGAATGTTGTGAATTTTGCATTCAACTTATTTTATTCTGACCATAAATAGAAATATACTCTCTCTCTCTCTCTCTCTCTCTCTCTCTCGATATATATATATATATATATATATATATATATATATATATATATATATATATATATATATATATATATATATATATATATATATATATATATATATAGATATAAATATAAGTAGGTTTAGTTCTTTCTTTGATTAGTGTAGTTATTTAGATAAATGGTTGGTAAATCCAAAAAACAAAAAAAACAAATATATTATTATACATCTCACATTATCAATATTAAACAAAAAAATCATTAATGTAGAATTAAAAGAAATATAACAAGATTCTATTGAAATTCACTCCACTTTATTTTGGAGTTTCTTTAGGCTTTGTTACGATAAACCAATACTATAACTTACTAATACTAGATGCCCAAAAAATTGTAACTCATATTAATATAACATTTTTTAATAATAAAAAAATAAATAGAGAATAAATATTTATATATATCAAATTTCAAAATATTGTTTATTTTTCCTATCAAAAAATAAATTCACATTTTCATATACATGTCCACCATATATTCATGTATGTCGATCTCACAAATCTATTTAAAATTTGGCAGAAAGCCAGTGGAAGAGTATTACAAGAATAGATATCCAGATATAAGTTTGTTATATCCAAAAAGTAAAATGACATATAATATGTTGATACAAGAAAAGAAACATAAAATTGCTCTTTTAATTCATTTATATACAACCACTTTAAAAATCCATAGCAAAAAATCCAAACATCTGATGCATCATAGACCCAATGAAAATTCTATGATAATACTCATGGAATTTGTGTTTTTGAGACCTAAATCATCCAAAATCCCATGATTCTTAGAGAAAAATCCCCCCTAAGTATTAACTTCGTTGTAGACATGAAAAATAGTGAACATATTAAAGGAGTGCTTTAAACTAACTATCTTATTAACAAGAAGCAAAATCATCTAATTGTTACATATTATCTCATTAACAAGAAACAAAATCATCAATTTGTTACATATTATTGGTCTAGCGACCCAAATGAGAACCAACCTGAGTCTCCAAATACTTGGAAAGAATGAACATCAAAGCCCTTAATTCTGCAAAATTGTTTCATAACACTACTATATATAATGCCAAACTAATATATAGTGAATATCAAATTGCTTACTAAGAACAGACTGTACGCGTGAACCTAATGGAGACTCAACTTTCATATTGAAAAACTGAAGCAACTCTTCCATTCTCAAATTGAGCAACCCTTTGGGTGCATTCAAGGGGCATGCTTGCATCCATTTACAATTTTACTTAGCCATGGATGGAATGGTATCACTCGTCGGCCTCAAATAACCAGCATATGGGGCAAAAGGAGGTCTGCAAGTGAATGGAGTGTCCTTTTTCTCCAAGTCCCCCACTAATATTCACACCACAGTTTCCATTGAAGGTCTCAGTGCACTGGTAACTTTTTTTTTTTTACAATTGAAAGTTATGTTTCCATAGTTATAAATAGATGTTTCAATCATGTACCAGTGACATCAGGAAAGGGAGAAAAATAAGGAGTAAGCGCAGCAGGAAAACCCATACAATATGGTTCAACCATAAGAAACCAGAGAGAGGGAGACGGATTTATACCCTTGCCCTATTAATATAGTGACTCGAGTGCTTTTGAGGAATGTAGGCCTCCTCACGTACTATGAGGAGGGTACATCCCTGAAAGTGTACTCTGCCTTATTGGTGCATGTGATCTGCGAATGGAATGTCTAGCAGTAGGCTTTTCGTATCAGTTTTGTGTTGTGGTATAGGCCCACTATCCAAGAGATAAGAGGATTTCCCCCAGTTCCTTGATGTCCCCCATGGTGTTCCATATAAAATTAAACTTGCACACACTCATGGATATGTTGGGCCTCACGCAGTTCGTCCATCAAATTTTCAGGTCCATGGTCGAAAACTACAAATTTATTCTTTTTCTAGAGAGGAGGCTAGGTGTGTCTCATTATTAATCAACACCATTGAACATTCTTCTAGTGATGGGTAGCGTATTAGTTTCCCTTTTTTGTATTATGTTGATTATTTGACTCAAGTGCCACGTTGCATTAAATAGACTCCCATTTTTTTGAGGTAGTTTTGCATGGCTTTAGATATATGTCGTTTGTTGTCGAGATAGGCGAGGAAGAGTTTCCCTTTTTCTCCCAATATTTTTTGTTTATTTTTTGAGAGTTTTATGGAGACAAGGTCTACATTTTATCGTCGCCCTCCAAGGCCAATCAATGAGGCCCATATGCACATGTGGGGGAAAATGATTCCCAAGAGGGGTATGCCAAAGCTTCTGGCCAGGATTTTAGATGAGGCATTCGAACTACTAGCCAATTTGGATGACCATTCATTTGTCATGATGGCATATTCATACATGGGGATTGATTGGAGAGGGTATCCCAACACCTTATTCATGAAGATTGAGCCTCGACATGATAGATGTAATAATATTTTTTTCTTTAAATTAATCTAGTTTCATTTTCTTGCATTAATGAATTTGAATAAAATTTATTATAGTATGTTCTTTAACTTGTTTTATTAATTTGTTTAATGAAACTGACTAATTATTTGTATGTACAATATATTTTTTAGAGATCATCTCATATGATGGGGACATGCTTCCTCCCCCACTGTGGGATGGAGGGGATGAGGAGATGGGCAAGGTCCAAGAGGGTGAGGCACATCCTTGGGGTAGTGTGGGTGTTCGGGGGTGGAAGACTACCATGCGATTTTGGATGGAATACTGTCATAGATTGGCCATATCTTTAGTTTGACTGGAAGACCACCCTCTGAGGCCTCGAGATATCAACATAGGTATGATGTCCATGGATCTCTACAGGGAATATTCGTAGCATTTGATGTCTGTTATGTGGCATGTTATTAGAGCTAGTAGTTTACTAGCAGCGATGAGGGTTGGAGGGCATCATGCAGCAACACATCCATTAGATGCGGGTGATCATGATGATAATGCTCATGATGATCATCATGATGATGATAATCATCATGATGATGATAATCATCATGATGATGAGGATGGTGATGTTGATGCTTCTTGTGGCTCCACACCATTGGATCATGTTCGTTAGGTGATCGGTGATCCTTCTGTTAGTTCACCTACTTGTGATTTGCCACATGATGAGATGCCAGAGCTAGAGGATGTTCCATATGTTTCTCCTAATAGATCAGGCCAACTACCTTCTCCTGTAGATCATTCGCCTTCTACTCTAGACCAGTTACCTCTTAGTCCTCCACCTTAGCTGAGTTCAACATATGTACTTGATCAGGAAGTAGTTGACCATCCATCATATTTTACTATATACCAGGGTGCAAGAACTACTATATCTGTTGTACCAAGCACTACTATATCCACTTATTTGACTTCATGTTCTATTTATTTGAATTATATATATATATATATATATATATATATATATATATATATATAGATATAGATATATATACTAGAGTCTAGGAAGAGGTAAAGAAATTTTCAGGTAACATCCCATCATGGCACAGTGACTTAGTGGATGAATTCCCCAAATATTGGATGGCAAAAATGCCTCCAAAATACTTTCAAGCACTCCCATTGCATATTTGTTGGTGGCATCTGGATGGATAGAAACAAGTCCATCTTTGAAAATCAACTTCAATCTCATATCCAAGTATCTATAAATTGCCTTGCTTTACTATCATCCCTAACACAACCTCCCTCAACTACTCATATCATAAATATGACTAAAGTGGAAATTTTAAACTCCAGACCATGGGATATTTTTGATCAGGCATCTTAGCAAAATCCATTAATGGGAGGTGCATGAGGCACCATTCAATAGATCAAATCACACTTCTTCTCATTTTCTTGCAATATTGAACATGCTACAAACAATTATGTTAAGTTTTTTACTCTCAAGCTCCTACTATAGTTAGCTTCTTATCCACATCTTACTGCGATAAATATATATGGGGACTATTTAGTTGTTATAAAATGGATGCAAGGAGTTTACAGACTCAAAAAATATATGCTCCATCCACTCCATCAATATCTTTAGAAATATGTCTCCTTTCCTCATATATCTTTCACTCATATGTGCATATAACAGAAACAAACAAGATGTCAACCTTCAAAAATAGAACTTCCACTGGATTAAGGATAGTGGGAAATCAAAGAGAATAATGAAGGCACCATCTAGTTTCACCAACTATCGCACTAGGTGTAACTAGCACATTTATTTACCCCATTAGCTTATATGTTTCCAACACTTTCATTTTTGGATAATATATATTGATAATGTATACATCCTTCTTACATCTATACCTCCTTTTTTTTAACAAATCTATAGGCAACATGATTCTAATAGACCGAAAAATCTAAGCAAGATATCGTGAATCAAAGTTCTTTTGGTTTTATTGAGCTTGGTTCTTTGGTTTTATTTCTAATTATATATAAATGACATCTAAGAAAGATATCATGAAACAAAGTTGGTTTTTCCAAGCTTGGCTCTTTGTTTTTTATTTCTAATTATATATGGACATACAATTTTTTTTTTACTGTGAGAACCAAGAAGATAAATTCAAGTGATTATTTTTTTGAGCTTATAGCAGTTTATTTTTTATTATAATTACTCATGATGTATCTGCCTATTCATGCTTATTTTTGATGGACTAATTGTCATATGAATGTTGCCACATGTACTTTCAACTTCTTTTATTTTGACTATAAATAAAAATATAAACTCTATCTCTTATATATATATATATATATATATATATATAGAGAGAGAGAGAGAGAGAGAGAGAGAGAGAGAGGTAAGTCTAGTTCTTTCTTTGATTAGTGTAGTTATATAGATAAAATGGTTGGTAAATGCCAAAAAATCATGAAAAACAAGTACATTATTATACATCTCACATTATCAAAATTAAACAAAAAAATCATTAAAGTTAACTAACTTATTAATTATAAAAATTAATTAATATGTAAATGTTAGAATCTTTCACAAACAAATTGTATAGATGTTTACTATATAGATAAAGTGGTTGGTAAATGCCAAAAAATCATGAAAAACAAGTACATTATTATACATCTCACATTATCAAAATTAAACAAAAAAATCATTAAAGTTAACTAACTTATTAATTATAAAAAGTAATTAATATGTAAATGTTAGAATTTTTCACAAACAAATTGTATAGATGTTTACCCTCTCAGAATCTTTTGGAACTAAATTGTGCAGATGTTTACCCACACTTTATTTTCAAAGGATTCTCACAATATAAATAATTGTGGAAATTTGTATCATTCAAATTAATATGTAATTTAATCACATATACAATTAAAAGAAATATAGCAAGATTCCATTGAAATTCACTCTACTTTATTTTAGAGATTCTTTAGACTTTGTTACGATGAACCAATACTATAATATACTAATATTAAATGCCCAAAATAGTGTAACTCATTAATATAACATTTTTTTATAATAAAATATAAATATAAATTAAAAATTTATATATATCAAATTTTCAAATATTATATATTTTTCCTATCTAAAAATAAATTTGCATTTACATCATGTATTTAAATCTCACTGATCTATCTAAAATTTGGTTGACAGCCATTTGAGAAGTATTACAAGAATAGATATCCAAACCTACTTGCGAGATATCCAAAAAGGTAAAATCACACATAATATGTGTGTTTTTGAGACTCCTAAATCATCCAAAATCCCATGATTCTTAGAGAAAAAGTTGCCCTAAGTATTAACTTCTTTGTAAACATGAAAAATAATCAACATATTAAAGCAGTGTTTTAAACTATCTCATTAACAAGAAGCAAAATCATCCCATTGTTACATCTTATCTCATTAACAAGATGCAAAATCATCCCATTGTTACATCTTATTGGTCTAGCGACCTAGTTGAGAACCAACCTCGTCTCCAAATACTTGGAAAGAATGAACATGATCAAAGCCCTTAATTCTGCGAAATTGTTTCATACTACTACTATATATAACGCCAAACTAATATAAAGTGAATATCGACAGGCTTACTAAGAGCAGAATCCACGGGCGAACCCAAGGGAGACTCAGCTTTCCGATTGAAAAACTCGAGCAACTCTTCCATTCCCAAATTGAGCTACCCTTTGGGTGCATTCACAGGGCATGCCTGGGTCCATTTACCGTTTTACTCAGCCATGGATGGAGTGGTATCGCTGGTGGACTTCACATAATCTGCGGAAGGGGCAAAAGGAAATGTGCAGTCTAATGGAGGATCCTTTATCTCCAAGTTCCCCTCTAATATTCGTACCACTGTTGCCATCGAAGGTCTTAGCGCCGAATTGCTTTGGATACACCATAACGCCGTCTTTATCAACCGGTAAGCCTCCTGAAAATCCTCTGGCCTTTGGAATTCCAATGCACTCTCGATTAACTCTTCCATTTTATCTTCCCTCGTTTTGTTAAAAGCAATGGAAGGAAAATACCAGTTGTCCGAATCCCGAGTATTATCGACGTTCCTGCGCCCGCTGATAATCTCAAGTAGTACCATCCCGTAGCTGAAGACATCGCTCTTAGCCGTGATTCCTGCTGCCAAAAGCCATTCCGGCGCCATGTATCCAGGCGTACCCTTCACGGCTGTAACCAGGTGGCTTTCTATATCTCTATTTAGACATCTCGCCATGCCGAAATCGGACACTTTCGGCTTGAAATCCTCATCCAGCAGAATGTTCTGAGGTTTAACGTCCAGATGCAGAATACAAAGCCTCGACTCCTCGTGCAGGTAAGCAAGTCCCCGAGCGGTATCGAGAGCAACAGAATATCTAGTTTTCCAATCCAGATTCTTGTCTGAGCCGAAAAGCCATTTATCAAGAGACCCGTTGGCCATGAATTCGTAAACCAGAATACGATGATCACCTTCCACACAAATACCATGCAATCTCACAAGATTGGAATGATTGATGGACGATATGGTGGCGATTTTTGCACAAAATTCTGATAGTCCCTGCCTGGACTGGTTTACCAGACATTTCACAGCCACCGGTGTACCATCCTTCAAAATTCCTTCATGAACTGTGCCGAATCCTCCCTTCCCAATCTCTTTGCTGAATCCGCCTGTCGCGATCTCAATGGCCTGGTAAGTGAATATTGCAGGAAGTCCAGTCAGATTCTTCAGATATTCTCGGTCGAATTCATTGGCACCTTCAATATCTTTTGGAGTAGATTTTTGTTTCCGCGTTCTCTGCCACCCGGAGATCAATTGCCAGGCAACAAAAGAAACAAATAAGCTGCCATGAAGTGGGAGGAGGATATATGGCACGAGGATATATGGCACAATTCCTCTGGCTGTGAACAGCACGACCAAGAAGCTCACCACAAAATCCACGCCCAACGCCAACGGGCTGAGGAAGAGTAATCTGATAATTCGAGATGTAAAACCGCCCGCATTCTCATCTGGACTTTGCGCAGAATCCATCACTTACGTTCGCCTGCATACATTAATCAGACTGCATGCTTATATTCTCTGATCCTAGCCCGGAGAGTTTATATTGTCAAATCGTCACGGGTCTACGGCCAATTAAGAGAGTTCATAAAAAAATTGCACACTCCGAAGTAGACTTTTAGAAATTTCAAGATACATGCCCTGTGTTTTACACGTATCCATCGCCAACGTGAGAAATGGTGCAGAAAGCAACACCATGGTTTTCCATAAAAGAATGACAAAGACGCATTTACTATGTGTATTGCCTTGCATTGATCGGTTGTCAATTACAACACCACTAGGTAACTGGATAGGATTTTGGAGCCGTTGCCTTTTTGTACACTGTTGAAATTATAACTTTATTCAATGTTTATGAAGCAAGTATAATGGGTAGGTTATTATATAGGTTGTTACGTTTGAATTTGTTTAAAATTTGGTAGAAATTTGTTGGAATCACATGTTTTAGTGGTGAAGTCTGCATAATTTAAGTGGCTCAAGCATTTTTCAAAGTGCGGAATCTGTATATGTAATCAACAACATATTTTAAACAACAAAAGAAAAAGATTTGACCAAAAAAAATTGGCGAGAATTTAACCATAAAACTGCAAAATATTTAATACTTAGACATTGTCTCTAAAAAATTATGAACTATTTTATTAAATGCATAACTTATTATCAATAAAAAGAGCTAAAAGAGGCACAATCTAACTTATAGATGAAATGACATTTTTGATATCTGGCAATACAATTTCAATTAATATTGTGATTTTTTGTTATTTAAAATATACTTTAGAATACATAAATGGATTCAACATCCTCAAAAACCCCTGGAATTATACATATTAAACAAATTTCTTTTATTACATATAATTTAAAACATTTTTCCAATTAAAATTGGAATTTTAAACATTACAAATATAAAATTATTTAAATTTCAAGAATATAATTTATTGATTTATTCTTATAGATTGAATATTAAAATATTATTTGAAAAATATTTCGAAGCAAAATATGTTTTATGCATTAGCAAAAAAATTTGGAATGCAATATGTTTTCTTATATTATAAATGGCTTAAATAAATTATTTTTAATAAATAAAAATCTCTTTTAAATAATTCTTTTATATAAGATTTTATAAATGGTAAACCTAAGGTAAAACTTAAATAATATTAAATCTATAAATGTAGATATTATTAATATTTTTTATACGTTTCAATTTTATATAAATTAAATAATACCATGTGAATTTTATTTATTAAAAATAATTTAATTAAATCAAAGTATTTTTTGGGGAGAGTTTTCCAAGAAAATCACATCAAAAATTCATTTATAAATGAACTCTATACACCTAATAAAAATCATGAAAAAGGCTTCAAAAATGGTAATTGGATGAGACTAATGGATGTGGCATGCGAAGGTGATTTCTATAACCAAATAGGCAATGCCTCTTGTTAATTTGACAACTATATCAAAATGAGTGGGTAGAGGGCACATTGATAGAAGAGCTTACTGAGGAAGAGAAAATGGAACAAGCTATGAAAAATCTTGAAAAGACTCTTGACCTGGACTCTTTTGGACATGTGTCTTTCAAGCTACCTCAGCAAACCGAAGTGGGCACATCATCTACTGGAACTTCACAGCAACCTGCCCAAGAAAGCACTACACCAGCTGCACGAATCTCTAAGGGCAAAGAAGTGCTGGATTCATAGCAGCACATGATGACAGATCAGCCAACATCATCAAAGCAACAAGGCCAAGGGCAAATTCCTCCTATCCATACCAAAGCGCCAGAGGTACCAGCATTATAGACTCCTCTAAATGAGGAAAAGGGCAAGAAAGGGGACAGAGAAGAGACCACACCTGTAAGTGGACCAACAGAGCAACCGGGGTAAAACAAGGAAAGAATAACTCCTCTACCTGAAGAGGAAATTATTGAAGAAATCATAGAAAGTTCAAGAGACGAGAAGGAAACCAGCCCACAAACATCCCCACTGGTAGAAACATCCACCAGCTCTCATAGGTAGGAATTGGAGAAACAGCATAGTGTGGAAGTTTCCTCTACAAGGCCACAAAGCAAGCAAGGTTCTGATATCAAAAGAACATTCACGGACATCAAGACCCAGAATGAGCCAATAAGACTACAACTTTATGATCAGTTTCTCAAGATGACCCTCCCCAAACAGTAAAGGTTAATATCTACATATGACATTAAAGAAGGAAAAATGATCTTGAGCCACTTTAGGCCTAAAGTGCAGTAGCCACAGTCAGCAGATGACTACATTAGAACAAATCTGGAGGTCCTTGCCAAAATCGTTCACCCTATGGACCAGATTGAGCTGCATAAACAAACTGGGGAGATGGTCTACTCTACATTGGCAGATAAGGCAATGTTAGCTCAGAAATTGCAGAACTCGTTGAACAACACATCTGCCCAACTAGATTTGGAAAAGGCATCTTCTTTGGCCAAGGACAACAAGATAAAGTCCTTGGAAGAGATTATCATTGAGTTGGGACATGATCCCAAGGATGCCAAGGGAATAAAAGCATTGATGAAGAAAAAGGAAGAGGACATTGATGCCCTCCGGAAACAGTTGAAGTTGCCTATTACTATGCATCCACAAACTACAGAGGTTGTGCAGGGAAAAGCAGAGGAGGACATGATGGACTTGCTGATGAGAATGAATCAAAAACTAAATGAGACAGAGCAGGAATTGGAGAAAGCATTACAGGAAAAGTAGGGAGTGTCAACCTCCCAACCATCTGAAGTAACTCCAGCAATTACAACTACTCCTCCCACAGTTACAACAGCAGTGCCTCCCACTGTCCCAACATCAGCAGCAGGTACTTCAGCAACAATAGCAGCAGCATGTAGCAGCACTACCATGACCACAGAGGAGTTAATAAAAGCTATGGAGGACTTAAAACTCCAAGTATCAGAATTAAAAGAGGCCAAAGAGAAGTTGGCAAAATTAGAAGTAAGTTATGACAAATCCAAATGACTGTGGCAGAAAAGATAAGAGAGGTGAAGGCATTAGAGAACAAAGTGAAAGCATTGGAAAAGGACCTCTCTTTAGATAAGCCTCTGGGAGAAATCAAGGGCATTTTGTGGGCTAACATCAGTGAATCCATTAGTAATTTCTAGAGATCTATTCAAATTATATATGAGAAGATTGACTTGATAGCAGCAGCCTAGGTAGAAATTCAAAGGGCCATAAATTTATTGGGACATATGCCCGAACAGGCCAATAGGTTAATACAATTTTTGAACACTAAGACCAGTAAAAAACTAGCAGCACTGGACATCAAAGATAGGACAGGCACCATTCTAGGAATCACAAGAGTTCTGACCATGAGAACCCTGATGCAGAATTTGGAAAGGAAAAGCCAGGATAGGCAGGTGGAGATTGACTCCTTTATGGAAAGATTTGTAGTTCTGCAAGAAAGGGGCTTGCCAAGTCTGGTGGGAAAGAATGAACGCCTATTGAGACAAGCTGAGTACCAGCTCAGGTTGAATAAACATGCTGCCGATCAGCTAAATGCATCATCAAGTACTCCAGCAAAGAAGACCCTTCCGTCTGGCCAAACTCTTTACAGCAACTTAGAAAATCTATTTTATACAGAACATGAAGTGAAACATCTTTTTTTGGTCCAGCCTAACTTCTACAGGTACACAAACGGAGACAAGACTTTGAGAAAGCTACTAAGACATCAGGATCTAGAAGAGCAGTGGTGGCAAAGCATGTTGGAAATCCTATAGGCGTGTTTCAAACTTTTGTTTTCTCCCAGAATACAACAGATATCATAAAGCGGAGAAAACGAACGGGTGAGGGTCTCGCGGGGCTACAGTCTATCAAATAAAAATTAAATACGCCCTAGGAAGCTGAGCCAGAAGCACGGAATATCAACAGAAACAGGCACTGGCCTGCTCACTGAGCTTACAGTCAACGCATCTCACCAACTGAGCAGCCAGCACAACAGCATTTACTTCTGCATTTATTTCTCCCTGTTTTCAAGATCATTTATTTCTCCTTTTGAGTAGGTAGAAGAAGTTATTACTAGATATTATCTCTTTGAGATATTTTGTAAACATTTTTGTACAAATACCTCCCCAAGCCAAGTATTAGGGGTTGATGATACATCTCTCAGATTGCACTGTAACTCTGAAAATATTCTGAATAAAAAGCTGCTGGAATGCGTTGTTTCTGAACTCTTTGGATGTGGAATTGATGGCAAAGGATTATGATACAGAATTCTCGAATTATTTCATGGATAAATAAGTCTTTTTAACTCATGTTTCATAGTTTCTGCGTTTTATATATCATATATGTTTCATGGTCTGAATAACAGGGAAAAAGAATAACCCAGAACTTGCTTGACTGCACTCTGTGTTCAATCTCTATTATTGTTTATGTTTTCTTCAGAATCAGCATAAGCAGGAATTCTTAATTGCTCTTGTTTCCCCTAGTTCTTACATCTTGAATATAGCCAGGGAATTCTTAACTGCTCCCTCGCAATATTCATCCACTTTCCCTATGTCAAAATGATGAAAGATTCTTAATTTCCCTTCACCCCCTGACTCCATCCCACCTGATTCCAGCTTACAAATTGTTCCATGGTTGATTACCATGCTCTATAGTACCACCCTCTGTCAAAGAAACCACATCCAGCAGTTCATCCTCATAGACTCCATTAGCCCAATGGACTGAATTTCTCAGATTTACACCCCTGTTCTATTGAATGTCACCATCCAAAAATCAAACAAACCCTTGTGCTTCCTAAGTAGCCTAATATACCTCAAAACAAAGCTAAATCATAAAGAGAGAGCCCTCTCTGGATGCAAATTGGCTAGAATCTGCATCTAAAAGATTTATCTATGGTTACCTCAGCCGTATTCCCTTTTCTTACAACTTTTGGGGAACAACCTGAGTGGTAACATCATTGGCGACTCTGCTGGGGACCTGAATGATTGTTTGTTACTGCTGTCTATTTTCTAAAGCTACAGATGGTGCCTGAAGTTAGCCAGGTAGCCTTTGAAACTATTTTTGCTATGCAATTACAAGAGTAAATAAAAGCTCCATCAGTCTATCTCCAATTTAGTTTTAGGCTTTGAACAGTTGTCTCAAAGACTTGATCAGTTTCCTTTTTTCAATAGATCTTTAGGAAAATTCAAGATTCTCATCAAAACATCCTAGAAACATATTGTTAAAAGTTGTATTCTTTAAATACTTCCAGAAAAACCAAAAAATATATTCAGAAGCTGGCTCCAAAAAAGAAAATCCGTTACACTAGATCAAATCCAGATCCAAATCCTCCAATTGATCAGTTTCCTTTTTTCAATAGATCTTTAGGAAAATTCAAGATTCTCATCAAAACATCCTAGAAACATATTGTTAAAAGTTGTATTCTTTAAATACTTCCAGAAAAACCAAAAAATATATTCAGAAGCTGGCTCCAAAGAAGAAAATCCGTTACACTAGATCAAATCCAGATCCAAATCCTCCAATTATCTTTGGAAATCCTAATTTGATCCCTAAGTGCCTTAGAAGCCGAGATAATCAAGAAAATTCTGTTGATTTAAACCTTGACACACCTAAGCAGAACTCCATCCAAACTGAGCTTACTCCTGGAAAATCACAAGTCTTTTCTACCATTACTGTTGCTTCACCTAGTTCACCATCAGCACTTCAAAACATCTTTTCCACTCCCCCATACACAACATATATTTTCCCTGTTATCCCTGTTCTTCCAGCTACTACACTTTTCTCTGTAAATATGGCAAACCGATATGCTCCCCTGCAACTACCCGCAAATCCAGGGGCTATGCCTCAAGATTATCAAAGAAAAATCACTTATTTTGATGGTACTGGCACCTACACCGCTCAACAACATACTAAGAAAATGACAGATTATTTTGAAAACTATGAGATTGATGCCGATGATGTGAGAATGAAAATCTTTATTCAAAGTTTAACTGGTGATGTAAGGACCTGGTTTAGGGCACTCCCTGTAAACACTATTGCTGATCCAGATGCCCTTTATCAAACATTTTTAAACAAATGGGAAAAGAAGAAGGACCCATTACACATCGTATCAGAATATGAAAGCTTGAAAAGAGGCCCACAAGAAACTGTTCAAGATTATTGTGCCAGATTTAATAATGTGTACAATGCTATTCCTTAGAATGTTAGACCTCCACCAGACTTGGCCTTGATCAAATTCCCTGATGGATTTGATTCTGACATGGCTTAGCAGCTTAGGGAAAGAGCTCCTCCAAGCTTAGAAGACATCCAGAGCATAACTGTCAGTATAGAAGACAATCTGATTTCTAAACGAGCTCGGACTAGAGCTGAAAGGAGAACACCTTACAAAGAAGAATCTTCTGCATTTGAACAAAAATTAGATGCAATTATCAAAGGAATGGATACACTGGGTGATAGAGTAGAAGCAATTGAGAGGAAATCCTCTTGGGACAGTCAACCAAGTAATACCGGAAGAAATCCAAACCTCAGGAAAAATCAGAATCCTAATACTGGAAAGGCTGGTCCTGACCAAAACATTAGACCTTCATTCTAGGAAAACTATGTTGAAGCTTCAACTTCTACTGAGCCAATAGAGGATACTCAAATTAACTTAATGGGTCTAAATAGTGAACAATAAATCTTTTTGACTCAGGATGATCAAGAAGCTCACACCTTTAATCAATTTCAAACCAAATCGGGGGAATCATTTGATTTTAGAGAGGGATATGATGCAGCTGTCTATGAGGTTCACAAGCAGTACAAATTGAGGAGCAGAACGATAGATGTCCTTGAACCCAACAAGCAGAAAGATAACAAGGCCAAGGGCGAATTCCTCCTATCCATACCAAAGCGCCAGAGCTAGCAACATTACAGACTCCTCTAAATGAGGAAAAGGGAAAGAAAAAGGACAGAGAAGAGACCACACCTGTAAGTGGACCAGGAGAGCAACCAGGGGCAAAAAGGCAAAGAATAAATCCTCTACCTGAAGAGGAAATTATTGAAGAAATAATAGAAAGTCCAAGAGGTGAGAGGGAAACCAGCCCACAAACATCCCCACTGGTAGAAACATCCACCAGCTCTCATAGGCAGGAATTGGAGAAACAGCATAGTGTGGAAGTTTCCTCTACAAGGCCACAAAGCAAGCAAGGTTCTAGTATCAAAAGAACATTCATGGACATCAAGGCCTAGAATTAGCCAATAAGACTACATCTTTATGATCAGTTTCTCAAGATGACCCCTGCCAAATAGCAAAGGTTAATGTCTGCATATGACATTAAAGAAGGAAAAATGATCTTGAGCCACTTTAGGCCTAAAGTGTAGCAGCCACAGTCAGCAGCTGACTACATTAGAACAAATCTCGAGGTCGTTGCCAAAGACATTCACCCTATGGAGCAGATTGAGCTGCATAAACAAACTGGGGAGATGGTCTACTCTACATTGGCAGACAAGGCAATGTTAGCTCAGAAATTGCAGAACTCATTGAACAACACATCTGCCCAACTAGATTTGGAAAATGCATCTTCTTTAGCCAAGGACAACAAGATAAAGTCCTTGGAAGAGATTATCATTGAGCTGGGACATGATCCCAAGGATGCCAAGGGAATATAAGCATTGATGAAGAAAAAGGAAGAGGACATTGTTGCCCTTAGGAAACAGTTGAAGCTGCCTATTACTATGCATCCAAAAACTACAGAGGTTGTGCAGGAAAAAGCGGAGGAGGTTATGATGGACTTGCTGATGAGAATGAATCAAATACTAAATGAGACAGAGCAGGAATTGGAGAAAGAATTACAGGAAAAGTAGGGAGTGTCGACCGCCCAGCCATCTGAAGTAACTCCAACAATTACAACTTCTCCTCCCACAGTTACAACAACAATGCCTCCCACTGTCCCAGCATCAGCAGCAGGTACTTCAGCAACAACAGTAGCAGCAGGCAGCAGCACTACCATGACCACAGAGGAGTTAATGAAAGGTATGGAGGACTTAAAACTCCAAGTATCAGAATTAAAAGAGGCCAAAGAGAAGTTGGAAAAATTAGAAGTAAGTTATGACAAATCCAAAATGACTATGGCAAAAAAGACAAGAGAGGTGAAGGCATTAGAGAACAAAGTGAAATCATTGGAAAATGACCTCTCTTTAGATAAGCCTCTCGGAGAAATCAAGGGCATTTTGTGGGCTAACATTAGTGAATCCATTAGTAATGTTTGGAGATATATTCAAATTATATATGAGTAGATTGACTTGATAGCAGCATCCTAGGTAGAAATTCAAAGGGCGAGAAATTTATTGGGACATATGCTCGAACAAGCCAACAAGTTAATACAATTTTTGAACACTAAGACCAGTGAAGAACTAGTAGCACTGGGCATCAGAGACAGGACAGGCACCATTATAACAATCAAAAGAGTTCTGGCCATGAGAACCCTGATGCAGAACTTGGAAAGGAAAAGCTAGGATATGCAGTTGGAGATATACTCTTTTATGGAAAGATTTGTAGTTCTGCAAGAAAGGGGCTTTCCAAGTCTGGTGGGAAACAATGAACGCCTGTTGAGACAAGATGAGTACCAGCTCAAGTTGAATAAACATGTTGTTGATCAACTAAATGCATCATCAAGTACTCCAGTAGAGAAGACCCTTCCATTTGGCCAAACTCTTTACAGCAACTTGGAAAATCTATTTTATATAAAACATGAAGTGAAACATCTTTTTTCGGTCTAGCCTATCTTCTACAGGTACACAGATGCAGACGAGACTTTGAGAAAGCTGCTAAAACATCAATTACCAGAAGAGCAGTGGCGGAAAAGCATGTTGGAAATCTTGTAGGCGTGTTTCAAACTTTTGTTTTCTCCAAGAATACAACAGATATCATAAAGCAGAGAAAAGGAACGGGTGAGGATCTCGCGGGGCTGCAGTCTATCAAATCAAAATTAAATACACCCGAGGAAGCTGAGCCAGCAGCACGGAATATCAACAGAAATAGCCACTGGCCTGCTCGCTGAGCTTACAGTCAACGCATCTCACCAACTGAGCAGCCAGCACAGCAGCATTTACTTCTGCATTTATTTCTCCTTTTGAGTAGGTGGAAGAAGTTATTACTAGATATTATCTCTTTGAGATATTTTGTAAACATTTTTGTACAAATACCTCCCCAAGCGAAGTATTACGGGGTCGGTGATACATCTCTTAGACTGCACTGTAACTCTGAAAATCTTCTGAATAAAAAGTTGTTGGAATGTGTTGTTGTTGAACTCTTTGGATGTGGAATTGATGGCAGAGGACTATGTTACAGAATTCCCAAATTATTTCATGGATCAATAAGTCTCTTTAACTCATGTTTCACAGTTTCTGCGTTTTATATATCATATATGTTTCATAGTCTGAATAACAGGGAAAAAGAATAACCTAGAACTTGCTTGACTGCACTCTGTGTTCAATCTCTGTTATTGTTTATGTTTTCCTCAGAATCAGCGTAAGCAGGAATTCTTAATTGCTCTTGTTTCCCCTGGTTCTTACATCTTGAATATAGCTAGGGAATTCTTAACTGCTCCCTCGCAATATTCATCCACTTTCCCTCTGTCAACATGATGAAAGATTCTTAATTTCCCTTCACCCCCTGACTCCATCCCACCTGATTCCAGCTTACAAATTGTTCCATGGTTGATTACCATGCTCTATAGTACCACCCTCTGTCAAAGAAACCACATCCAGCAGTTCATCCTCATAGACTCCATTAGCCCAATGGACTGAATTTCTCAGATTTACACCCCTGTTCTATTGAATGTCACCATCCAAAAATCAAACAAACCCTTGTGCTTCATAAGTAGCCTAATATACCTAAAAAAAAAGCTAAATCATAAAGAGAGAGCCCTCTCTGGATGCAGATTGGCTAGAATCTGCATCTAAAAGATTGATCTATGGTTACCTCAGCCGTATTCCCTTTTCTTACAACTTTTGGGGAACAACTTGAGTGATAACATCATTGGCGACTCTGCTGGGGACCTGAATGATTGTTTGTTACTGCTCTCTATTTTCTAAAGCTACAGATGGTGCCTGAAGTTAGCGACGTAGCCTTTGAAACTATTTTTGCTATGCAATTACAAGAGTAAATAAAAGCTGCGTCAGTCTATCTCCAATCTAGTTTTAGGCTTTGAACAGTTGTCTCAAAGACTTGATCAGTTTCCTTTTTTCAATAGATCTTTAGGAAAATTCAAGATTCTCATCAAAACATACTAGAAACATATTGTTAAAAGTTGTATTCTTCAAATACTTTCAGAAAAACCAAAAAATATATTCAGAAGTTGGCTCCAAAGAAGAAAATCCATTACACTAGATCAAATCCAGATCCAAATCCTCCAATTATCTTTGGAAATCCTAATTTGATCCCTAAGAGCCTTAGAAGCCGAGATAATCAAGAAAATTCTGTTGATTTAAACATTGACATGCCTAAGCAGAACTCCATCCAAACTGAGCTTACTCCTGGAAAATCACAAGTCTTTTCTACCATTACTGTTGCTTCACCTAGTTCACCATCAGCACTTCAAAACATCTTTTCAACTCCCCCATCCACAACATATTTTTTCCCTGTTATCCCTGTTCTTCCAGCTACTACACTTTTCTCTGTAAATATGGCAAACCGATATGCTCCCCTGCAACTACCCGCAAATCCAGGGGCTATGCCTCAAGATTATCAAAGAAAAATCACTTATTTTGATGGTACTGGCACCTACACCGCTCAACAACATACGAAGAAAATGACAGATTATTTTGAAAACTATGAGATTGATGCCAATGATGTGAGAATGAAAATCTTTATTCAAAGTTTAACTGGTGATGTAAGGACCTGGTTTAGGGCACTCCCTGTAAACACTATTGTTGATCCAGATGCCCTTTATCAAACTTTTTTAAACAAATGGGAAAAGAAGAAGGACCCATTACACATCGTATCAGAATATGAAAGCTTGAAAAGAGGCCCACAAGAAACTATTCAAGATTATTGTGCCAGATTTAATAATGTGTACAATGCTATTCCTCAGAATGTTAGACCTCCACCAGACTTGGCCTTGATCAAATTCCCTAATGGATTTGATTCTGACATGGCTTAGCAGCTTAGGGAAAGAGCTCCTCCAAGCTTAGAAGACATCCAGAGCATAGATGTCAGTGTAGAAGACAATCTGATTTCTAAACGAGCTCGAACTAGCGTTGAAAGGAGAACACCTTACAAAGAAGAACTTTCTGCATTTGAACAAAAATTAGATGCAATTATCAAAGGAATGGATAGACTGGGTGATAGAGTAGAAACAATTGAGAGGAAATCCTCTTGGGACAGTCAACCAAGTAATACTGGAAGAAATCCAAACCTCAGGAAAAATCAGAATCCTAATACTGGAAAGGCTGGTCCTAACCAAAACATTAGACCTCCATTCCAGGAAAACTATGTTGAAGCTTCAACTTCTACTGAGCCAATAGAGGATACTCAAATTAACTTAATGGGTCTAAATAGTGAACAAAAAATCTTTATGACTCAGGATGATCAAGAAGCTCACACCTTTAATCAATTTCAAACCAAATCGGGGGAATCATTTGATTTTAGAGAGGGATATGATGCAGCTGTCTATGAGGTTCACAAGCAGTACAGATTGAGCAGCAGAACGATAGATGTCCCTGAACCCAACAAGCAGAAAGATAACAAGGCCAAGGGCGAATTCCTCCTATCCATACCAAAGCGCCAGAGGTAGCAACATTACAGACTCCTCTAAATGAGGAAAAGGGAAAGAAAAGGGACAGAGAAGAGACCACACCTGTAAGTGGACCAGGAGAGCAACCAGGGGCAAAAAGGCAAAGAATAAATCCTCTACCTGAAGAGGAAATTATTGAAGAAATAATAGAAAGTCCAAGAGGTGAGAGGGCAACCAGCCCACACACATCCCCACTGGTAGAAACATCCACCAGCTCTCATAGGCAGGAATTGGAGAAACAGCATAGTGTGGAAGTTTCCTCTACAAGGCCACAAAGCAAGCAAGGTTCTGGTATCAAAAGAACATTCACGGATATCAAGGCCTAGAATGAGCCAATAAGACTACAACTTTATGATCAGTTTCTCAAGATGACCCCTGCCAAATAGCAAAGGTTAATGTCTGCATATGACATTAAAGAAGGAAAAATGATCTTGAGCCACTTTAGGCCTAAAGTGTAGCAGCCACAGTCAGCAGCTGACTACATTAGAACAAATCTCGAGGTCGTTGCCAAAGACATTCACCCTATGGAGCAGATTGAGCTGCATAAACAAACTGGGAAGATGGTCTACTCTACATTGGCAGATAAGGCAATGTTAGCTCAGAAATTGCAGAACTCATTGAACAACACATCTGCCCAACTAGATTTGGAAAATGCATCTTCTTTAGCCAAGGAAAACAAGATAAAGTCCTTGGAAGAGATTATCATTGAGCTGGGACATGATCCCAAGGATGCTAAGGGAATATAAGCATTGATGAAGAAAAAGGAAGAGGACATTGTTTCCCTCAGGAAACAGTTGAAGTTGCCTATTACTATGCATCCACAAACTACAGAGGTTGTGCAGGAAAAAGCAGAGGAGGGCATGATGGACTTGCTGATGAGAATGAATCAAAGACTAAATGAGACAGAGCAGGAATTGGAGAAAGAATTACAGGAAAAGTAGGGAGTGTCGACCTCCCAGCCATCTGAAGTAACTCCAACAATTACAACGTCTCCTCCCACAGTTACAACAGCAGTGCCTCCCACTGTCCCAGCATCAGCAGCAGGTACTTCAGCAACAACAGCAGCAGCAGGCAGCAGCACTACCATGACCACAGAGGAGTTAATGAAAGCTATGGAGGACTTAAAACTCCAAGTATCAGAATTAAAAGAGGCCAAAGAGAAGTTGGAAAAATTAGAAGTAAGTTATGACAAATCCAAAATGACTGTGGCAAAAAAGACAAGAGAGGTGAAGGCATTAGAGAACAAAGTGAAATCATTGGAAAATGACCTCTCTTTAGATAAGCCTCTCGGAGAAATCAAGGGCATTTTGTGGGCTAAAATTAGTGAATCCATTAGTAATGTCTGGAGATATATTCAAATTATATATGAGCAGATTGACTTGATAGCAGCAGCCTAGGTAGAAATTCAAAGGGCGAGAAATTTATTGGGACATATGCTCGAACAAGCCAACAAGTTAATACAATTTTTTAACACTAAGACCAGTGAAGAACTAGCAGCACTGGACATCAGAGATAGGACAGGCACCATTATAACAATCAAAAGAGTTATGACCATGAGAACCCTGATGCAGAACTTGGAAAGGAAAAGCTAGGATATGCAGTTGGATATAGACTCTTTTATGGAAAGATTTGTAGTTCTGCAAGAAAGGGGCTTGCCAAGTCTGGTGGGAAACAATGAACGCCTGTTGAGACAAGCTGAGTACCAGCTCAAGTTGAATAAACATGCTGCTGATCAACTAAATGCATCATCAAGTACTCCAGTAGAGAAGACCCTTCCATCTGGCCAAACTCTTTACAACAACTTGGAAAATCTATTTTATATAAAACATGAAGTGAAACATCTTTTTTCGGTCCAGCCTAACTTCTACAGGTACACAGATGCAGACGAGACTTTGAGAAAGCTGCTAAGACATCAATTACCAGAAGAGCAGTGGTGGAAAAGCATGTTGGAAATCCTGTAGGCGTGTTTCAAACTTTTGTTTTCTCCCAGAATACAACAGATATCATAAAACGGAGAAAAGGAACGGGTGAGGATCTCGCGGGGCTGCAGTCTATCAAATCAAAATTAAATACGCCCGAGGAAGCTGAGCCAGCAGCATGGAATATCATCAGAAATAGCCACTGGCCTGCTCGCTGAGCTTACAGTCAAAGCATCTCACCAACTGAGCAGCCAGCACAGCAGCATTTACTTCTTCATTTATTTCTCCCTGTTTTCAAGATCATTTATTTCTCCTTTTGAGTAGGTAGAAGAAGTTATTACTAGATATTATCTCTTTGAGATATTTTGTAAACATTTTTGTATAAATACCTCCCCAAGCGAAGTATTAGGGGTTGGTGATACATCTCTCAGACTGCGCTATAACTCTGAAAATCTTCTGAATAAAAAGATGTTGGAATGTGTTGTTGTTGAACTCTTTGGATGTGGAATTGATGGCAAAGGACTATGTTACAGAATTCCTGAATTATTTCATGGATCAATAAGTCTTTTTAACTCATGTTTCACAGTTTCTGCGTTTTATATATCATATATGTTTCATGGTCTGAATAACAGGGAAAAAGAATAACCCAGAACTTGCTTGACTGCACTCTGTGTTCAATCTCTGTTATTGTTTATGTTTTCTTCAGAATCAGCATAAGCAGGAATTCTTAATTGCTCTTGTTTCCCCTGGTTCTTACATCTTGAATATAGCTAGGGAATTCTTAACTGCTCCCTCGCAATATTCATCCACTTTCCCTCTGTCAACATGATGAAAGATTCTTAATTTCCCTTCACCACCTGACTCCATTCCACCTGATTCCAGCTTACAAATTGTTCCATGGTTGATTACCATGCTCTATAGTACCACCCTCTGTCAAAGAAACCACATCTATCAGTTCATCCCAATAGACTCCATTAGCCCAATGGACTGAATTTCTCAGATTTACACCCCTGTTCTATTGAATGTCACCATCCAAAAATCAAACAAACCCTTGTGCTTCATAAGTAGCCTAATATACCTCAAAACAAAGCTAAATCATAAAGAGAGAGCCCTCTCTGGATGCAGATTGGCTAGAATCTGCATCTAAAAGATTGATCTATGGTTACCTCAGCCGTATTCCCTTTTCTTACAACTTTTGGGGAACAACCTGAGTGATAACATCATTGGCGACTCTACTGGGGACCTAAATGATTATTTGTTACTGCTATCTATTTTCTAAAGCTACAGATGGTGCTTGAAGTTAGCCAGGTAGCCTTTGAAACTATTTTTGCTATGCAATTACAAGAGTAAATAAAAGCTGCATCAGTCTATCTCCAATCCAGTTTTAGGCTTTGAACAGTTGTCTCAAAGACTTGATCAGTTTCCTTTTTTCAATAGATCTTTAGGAAAATTCAAGATTCTCATCAAAACATCCTAGAAACATATTGTTAAAAGTTGTATTCTTTAAATACTTCCAGAAAAACCAAAAAATATATTCAGAAGCTGGCTCCAAAGAAGAAAAACAGTTACACGAGATCAAATCCAGATCCAAATCCTCCAATTATCTTTGGAAATCCTAATTTGATCCCTAAGAGCCTTAGAAGCCGAGATGATCAAGAAAATTCTGTTGATTTAAACCTTGACACACCTAAGCAGAACTCCATCCAAACTGAGCTTACTCCTGGAAAATCACAAGTCTTTTCTACCATTACTGTTGCTTCACCTAGTTCACCATCAGCACTTCAAAACATCTTTTCCACTCCCCCATCCACAACATATATTTTCCCTGTTATCCCTGTTCTTCCAGCTACTACACTTTTCTCTGTAAATATGGCAAACCGATATGCTCCCCTGCAACTACCCGCAAATACAGGGGCTATGCCTCAAGATTATCAAAGAAAAATCACTTATTTTGATGGTACTGGCACCTACACCGCTCAACAACATACTAAGAAAGTGACAGATTATTTTGAAAACTATGAGATTGATGCCGATGATGTGAGAATGAAAATCTTTATTCAAAGTTTAACTGGTGATGTAAGGACCTAGTTTAGGGCACTCCCTGTAAACACTATTGCTGATCCAGATGCCCTTTATCAAACTTTTTTAAACAAATGGGAAAAGAAGAAGGACCCATTACACATCGTATGAGAATATGAAAGCTTGAAAAGAGGCCCACAAGAAACTGTTCAAGATTATTGTGCCAGATTTAATAATGTGTACAATGCTATTCCTCAGAATGTTAGACCTCCACCAGACTTGGCCTTGATCAAATTCCCTGATGGATTTGATTCTGACATGGCTTAGCAGCTTAGGGAAAGAGCTCCTACAAGCTTAGAAGACATCCAGAGCATAGCTGTCAGTGTAGAAGACAATCTGATTTCTAAACGAGCTCGGACTAGAGCTGAAAGGAGAACACCTTACAAAGAAGAACCTTCTGCATTTGAACAAAAATAAGATGCAATTATCAAAGGAATGGATAGACTGGGTGATAGAGTAGAAACAATTGAGAGGAAATCCTCTTGGGACAGTCAACCAAGTAATATCGGAAGAAATCCAAACCTCAGGAAAATCAGAATCCTAATACTGGAAAGGCTGGTCCTGACCAAAACATTAGACCTCCATTCCAGGAAAACTATGTTGAAGCTTCAACTTCTACTGAGCCAATAGAGGATACTCAAATTAACTTAACGGGTCTAAATAGTGAACAACAAATCTTTTTGACTAAGGATGATCAAGAAGCTCACACCTTTAATCAATTTCAAACCAAATCGGGGGAATCATTTGATTTTAGAGAGGGATATGATGCAGCTATCTATGAGGTTCACAAGCAGTACAAATTGAGGAGCAGAACAATAGATGTCCCTGAACCCAACAAGCAAAAAGATAACAAGGCCAAGGGCGAATTCCTCCTATCCATACCAAAGCGCCAGAGGTAGCAACATTACAGACTCCTCTAAATGAGGAAAAGGGAAAGAAAAGGGACAGAGAAGAGACCACACCTGTAAGTGGACCAGGAGAGCAACCAGGGGCAAAAAGGCAAAGAATAAATCCTCTACCTGAAGAGGAAATTATTGAAGAAATGATAGAAAGTCCAAGAGGTGAGAGGGAAACCATCCCACAAACATCCCCACTGGTAGAAACATCCACCAGCTCTCATAGGTAGGAATTGGAGAAACAACATAGTGTGGAAGTTTCCTCTACAAGGCCACAAAGCAAGCAAGGTTCTGGTATCAAAAGAACATTCACGGACATCAAGGCCTAGAATGAGCCAATAAGACTGCAAATTTATGATCAGTTTCTCAAGATGACCCCATCCAAATAGCAAAGGTTAATGTCTGCATATGACATTAAAGAAGGAAAAATGATCTTGAGCCACTTTAGGCCTAAAGTGTAGCAGCCACAGTCAGCAGCTGACTAAATTAGAACAAATCTGGAGGTCGTTGCCAAAGACATTCACCCTATGGAGCAGATTGAGCTGCATAAACAAACTGGGGAGATGGTCTACGCTACATTGGTAGATAAGGCAATGTTAGCTCAGAAATTGAAGAACTCATTGAACAACACATCTGCCCAACTAGATTTGGAAAATGCATCTTCTTTAGCCAAGGACAGCAAGAGAAAGTCCTTGGAAGAGATTATCATTGAGCTGGGACATGATCCCAAGGATGCCAAGGGAATATAAGCATTGATGAAGAAAAAGGAAGAGGACATTGTTGCCCTTAGGAAACAGTTGAAGCTGCCTATTACTATGCATCCACAAACTACAGAGGTTGTGCAGGAAAAAGCAGAGGAGGGCATGATGGACTTGCTGATGAGAATGAATCAAAGACTAAATGAGACAGAGTAGGAATTGGAGAAAGAATTATAGGAAAAGTAGGGAGTGTCGACCTCCCAGCCATCTAAAGTAACTCCAACAATTACAACTGCTCCTCCCACAGTTACAACAGCAGTGCCTCCCACTGTCCCAGCATCAGCAGCAGGTACTTCAGCAACAATAGTAGCAGCAGGCAGCAGCACTACCATGACCACAGAGGAGTTAATGAAAGCTATGGAGGACTTAAAACTCCAAGTATCAGAATTTAAAGAGGCCAAAGAGAAGTGAAGGCATTAGAGAACAAAGTGAAATCATTGGAAAATGACCTCTCTTTAGATAAGCCTCTCGGAGAAATCAAGGGCATTTTGTGGGCTAATGTTAGTGAATCCATTAGTAATGTCTGGAGATATATTCAAATTATATATGAGGAGATTGACTTGATAGCAGCAGCCTAGGTAGAAATTCAAAGGGACAGAAATTTATTGGGACATATGCTCGAACAAGCCAACAAGTTAATACAATTTTTGAACACTAAGACCAGTGAAGAACTAGCAGCACTGGACATCAGAGATAGGATAGGCACCTTATAACAATCAAAAGAATTCTGACCATGAGAACCCTGATGCAAAACTTGGAAAGGAAAAGCTAGGATATGCAGTTGGAGATAGACCCTTTTATGGAAAGATTTGTAGTTCTGCAAGAAAGGGGCTTGCCAAGTCTGGTAGGAAACAATGAACACCTGTTGAGACAAGCTGAGTACCAGCTCAAGTTGAATAAACATGCTGCTGATCAACTAAATGCATCATCAAGTACTCCAGTAGAGAAGACCCTTCCATCTGGCCAAACTCTTTACAACAACTTGGAAATTCTATTTTATATAAAACATGAAGTGAAACATCTTTTTTCGGTCCAGCCTAACTTCTACAGGTACACAGATGCAGACGAGACTTTGAGAAAGCTGCTAAGAGATCAATTACTAGAAGAGCAGTGGTGGAAAAGCATGTTGGAAATCCTGTAGGCGTGTTTCAAACTTTTGTTTTCTCCCAGAATACAACAAATATCATAAAGCAGAGAAAAGGAACGGGTGAGGATCTCGTGGGGCTGCAGTCTATCAAATCAAAATTAAATACACCCGAGGAAGCT
Source organism: Pinus tabuliformis (assembly GCA_031772625.1). Lineage (NCBI taxonomy): Eukaryota > Viridiplantae > Streptophyta > Pinopsida > Pinales > Pinaceae > Pinus > Pinus tabuliformis. Next base: position 991,265,552 of record CM062807.1, on the reverse strand, counting down.
GAGCCAGCAGCACGGAATATCAACAGAAATAGCCACTGGCCTGCTCACTGAGCTTACAGTCAACGCATCTCACCAACTAAGCAGCCAGCACAGGAGCATTTACTTCTACATTTATTTCTCACCGTTTTCAAGATCATTTATTTCCCCTTTTGAGTAGGTAGAAGAAGTTATTACTATATATTATCTCTTTGAGATATTTTGTAAACATTTTTGTACAAATACCTCCCCAAGCGAAGTATTAGGGTTTGGTGATACATCTCTCAGACTGTGTTGTAACTCTGAAAATCTTCTGAATAAAAAGCTGTTGGAATGTGTTGTTGTTGAACTCTTTGGATATGGAATTGATGGGAGAGGACTATGTTACAGAATTCCCGAATTATTTCATGGATCAATAAGTCTTTTTAACTCATGTTTCACAGTTTTTGCGTTTTATATATGATATATGTTTCATGGTCTGAATAACAGGGAAAAAGAATAACCCAGAACTTGCTTGACTGCACTCTGTGTTCAATCTCTGTTATTGTTTATGTTTTCTTTAGAATCAACATAAGCAGGAATTCTTAATTGCTCCTGTTTCCCCTGGTTCTTAAATTTTGAATATAGCTAAGGAATTCTTAACTGCTCCCTTGCAATATTCATCCACTTTCTCTCTGTCAACATGATAAAGGATTCTTAATTTCCCTTCACCCCCTGACTCCATCCCGCCTGATTCCAGCTTACAAATTGTTCCATGGTTGATTACCTTACTCTGTAGTACCACCCTCTATCAAAGAAACCACATCAAGCAGTTCATCCTCATAGACTCCATTAGCCCAATGGACTGAATTTCTCAGATTTACACCCCTATTCTATTGAATGCCACCATCCAAAAATCAAGCAAACCCTTGTTCTTCATAACTAGGGAAAATTTTAAGAACCACCCATAAATTTACATGTATAATAAATGGGCGAATCTCCATGGTATATAGGAAAAATGGAAGGCGGTTTTATCAATAATATGATATGTATATATAATTTTTTGGCGAATCTCTCACCAAGCATGGCGAATATTTTACTCAATTATAAAATATTGTGTTTATTGAATACACAAATGAAATCATTGCATTTCTTTAAAATATCTTTTGAAATCAAAATTACCGAAATTACATATCGATAACGTAGTAGGTGTAGGATAAAATTCACCCGTGTCATTCACAGAAAGCATGAGAAAAAACCTAATACTATATATAAAACCAAGAAAAATTCAAATTCATCACTTCTGGGGACCTCGTAACCACCCTGCCAATACACAAGTATGTTCCTGTTTGAAATTAGAAAAATTACCCAAATTACAATCTATTTACCAGCATATGTTGGAAAGTTATAGAAGGATGAGTAGTGCAATCAATCCATTCCTTTTAGCCCAGTTTAAAACAGAAGTATACAAATATACTTGTCCAATGTCTATGCTTTAACCATTCACCTTAAGATGTTTTTACAATATAATTTCCTAAGTCTATTTAATATCTTCATTATCATAAAAACCAACCTATATCCATCTTAACTCCACATCTACCACTCTTAGGGGGATGAAATCTATTTATCCCTCTGAGCACTTGGCAGACCCGGAATTAAGATGGATATAAGATGATAGAATTTCCCCTTTAAATAGTCTATGCTCACATGAATACCATGGTATTACCATGGGTCAATACCATGGGTTATCATAAACCTGGAGCTTAAAAATTACTATTAGTAATTTATAAAAATTAATAAAATTAATAGTTGATTTTTATTTGATTTTTTATTTTAACCAAGCTAAAATGTTTAACATACATTAAATTACAACATCCATTTTTACTCTTGATCGGATCAAATATTTTTTCACTCTATGCTAGTTTGCATATCACGATATTTGATACCTCTCGGGGGTTAGTAGATCCTGAGTAAACATGGGTCTATGCTGGTTTAATTCCCCCATTTAAATAGGCTACATTCCAGGTGAATACCATGGGTCAATACCATGTGCCATTTTGGTGAATACCATGGGTCAATACCATGTGCCATTTTTATTTTTATTAATACTAATATTAGGGTTAATAATGTTTTTTGCATGGTATTAATAACAATCTAGTCCATGGTATTTGTCCCATAGTATTTTGCCCATAGGTTTCACCTAAATATAACGCATTTTTTGAGTGTCTGTAAATATAAGGTGACTTACGGAGTAAATATAAAAAAATGTTTTATTTGTTTACCATACCTCTCGTTTTTTTATATTTTTATTAATTTACCATACCTCTTTTACAAATATGGTATTTGGCCCATAGGATTCACTTAAATAAAATCTCTTTCTTGAGCCTTCTTAAATAGAACGAGGGTTATGGACTAAATATAAAAAGAGGTTTTATTTATTTACCATACCTTTTGAGTAAGTATAAAAAGACGTTTTATTTATTTACCATACCTCCACTTTACTTATATTTTTATTTTCTTACACCCTTGCATGTATATAAGGTGACTTATGGAGTAAATATAAGAAATGTTTTATTTATTTACCATACCTCTCATTTATTTATATTTTTATTAATTTACCATACCTCTTTTATAAATATGGTATTTGGGCCATTGGCCCATAGGATTCACTTAAATAAAGCCTATTCCTGAAAATGGGCGAACAGATTCACCTAAATAAAACCTATTCTTGAAAATGGGCAAATGGAAGGTTGTAACTCCTAATTTCAAGGGCTAAATTTACCTTTTTTACCCTCTCCCTTAAAATAAGGTGGGCTATTTGAGGTGATTTGTAAAAATGTACTATGACACAAAATATTCGCCCACTAAAAATTTAAAACCCCTTAATTTCGCTACCTGTACTCAAGAAATCTTATGGTATCTAGAATCAAAAGAGAACAAGTCTTTGTATGGCCTGGTGATATCTAGGTCCAACTTTTCCATCACAGATTTGGGAATTAGATTATGGGAAGCTCCAGAGTCAAACATTGCATTGTGAAGTACTTTGTCATGAATATTCAGACTTACATAGAAAGGAGGAACACCTCCATCTACTGATTTACCGTTTACTTCAGGGCCAAAAATTAATTCTGGCTGGTCATCTAGGACATTTACTACATCTCTGTTTTCTGAAATTTGAAGTGATCTACTGATTTGTTCTCTATAGACATCATGTTTAGCCAATTCTGACAGTTGAATGGCTATTTTTAACTTGCCTATTTCGGTTTGAAGGTTAAAAGGCTTTTCCATTTGAACTTTTGCATTTCAGACAGCAAAATTTTCTCTTTTTGCTGTGCTTTCAATGCTTTTTTCTTTATCAAGCGTGCTGTTATGAGCTGAATCTATTTTAAAATTAATTTCAGGAGATTCCTTTGTATTTTCATTGGGAGGAAAGGAAGTGGAAGGCTCAGTGTTTGATAGTTGATTGTCTGATATTTCCTCAACTGTTGGTTCTTTTGGGTTGAAGTCTGTTTTGGCAGGGAGTTGTTTGGTATCTTTCTGCTTGTTGGGTTCAGGGACATCTATCGTTCTGCTCATCAATTTGTACTACTTGTGAACCTCTTAGGCAGCTGCATCATATCCCTCTCTAAAGTCAAATGATTACCCTGATTTGGTTTGAAATTGATTAAAGGTGTGAGCTTCTTAATCATCCTGAGTCAAAAAGATTTGTTGTTCACTATTTAGACTCATTAAGTTAATTTGAGTATCCTCTGTTGGCTCACTAGAAGTTGAAGCTTCAGCGTAGTTTTCCTGGAATGGAGGTCTAATGTTTTGGTCAGGACCAGCCTTTCCAGTATTAGGATTCTGATTTTTTCTGAAGTTTGGATTTATTCCGGTATTACTTGGTTGACTGTCCCAAGAGGATTTCCTCTCAATTGTTTCTACTCTATGACCCTGTCTATCCATTCCTTTGATAATTACATCTAATTTTTGTTCAAATGCAGAAGGTTCTTCTTTGTAAGATGTTCTCCTTTCAGCTCTAGCCCGAGCTTGTTTAGAAATCAGATTGGCTTCTACACTAATAGCTATGCTCTGCATGTCTTCTAAGCTTGGAGGAGCGCTTTCCCAAAGCTGCTAAGCCATGTCAGAATCAAATCCATCAGGGAATTTGATCAAGGCTAAGTCTGGTGGAGGTCTAAGTATCTGAGGAATAGCATTGTACACATTATTAAATTTGGTACAGTAATCTTGAACAGTTTCTTGTGGGCCTCTTTTCAAACTTTCATATTCTGATAGGATGTGTAATGGGTCCTTCTTCTTTTCCCATCCGTTTAAAAAAGTTTGGTAAAGGGCATCTAGATCAGCAATAGTGTTTACAGGGAGTGCCCTAAACCAGGTCCTTACAACACCAGTTAAAATTTAAACAAAGATTTTCATTCTCACATCATCGGCATCAATCTCATAGTTTTCAAAATAATCTATCATTTTCTTAGTATGTTGTTGAAATCTCTGTGAGAAATTAAGAGGTTTTAAATTGTTTATGTTTTCTTCAGAATCAGCATAAGCAGGAATTCTTAATTGCTCATGTTTTCCCTGGTTCTTAAATCTTGAATATAGCTAAGGAATTCTTAACTGCTCCCTAGCAATATTCATCCACTTTCTCTCTGTCAACATGATAAAGGATTCTTAATTTCCCTTCACCCCCTGACTCCATCCCACCTGATTCCAACTTACAAATTGTTCCATGGTTGATTACCTTACTCTGTAGTACCACCCTCTGTCAAAGAAACCACATCAAGCAGTTCATCCTCATAGACTCCATTAGCCCAATGGACTGAATTTCTCAGATTTACACCCCTATTCTATTGAATGCCACCATCAAAAAATCAAACAAACCCTTGTTCTTCATAACTAGCCTAATATACCTTAAAACAAAGCTAAATCATAAAGAGAGAGCCCTCTCTAGATGCAGATTGGCTATAATCTGCATCTAAAAGATTGGTCTGTGGTTACCACGGCTGTATTCCCTTTTCTTACAACTTTTGGGGAACAACCTTAGTGATAACATCATTGGGGACTCTGCTGGGGACTTGAATGATTGTTTTTTACTGCTGTCTATTTTCTAAATATACAGATGGAGCTTGAAGTTAGACAGGTAGCCTTTGAAATTGTTTTTGCTATGCAATTATAGGAGTAAATAAAAGGTGCATCAGTCTATCTCCAGTCTAGTTTTAGGCTTTGAACAGTTGTCTCAAAGACTTGATTAATTTCCTTTTTTCAATAGATCTTTAGGAAAATTCAAGATTCTCATTAAAACTTCCTAGAAACATATTGTTAAAAGTTGTATTCTTTAAATACTTCCAGAAAAACCAAAAAATATATTCAGAAGCTGGCTCCAAAGAAGAAAATCCGTTACACTAGATCAAATCTAGATCCAAACCCTCCAATTATCTTTGGAAATCCTAATTTGATCCCTAAGAGCCTTAGAAGCCGATATAATCAAGAAAATTATGCTGATTTAAACCTTGACACACATCAGAAGAACTCCATCCAAACTGAGCTTACTGCTGGAAAATCACAAGTCTTTTCTACCATTACTGTTCCTTCACCTAGTTCACCATCAGCACTTCAAAACATCTTTTCCACTCCCCCATCCACAACATATATTTTCCCTGTTATCCCTGTTCTTCCAGCTATTACACTTTTCTCTGTAAATATGGCAAACCGAAATGCTCCCCTGCAACTACCCGCAAATCCATGGGCTATGCCTCAATATTATCAAAGAAAAATCACCTATTTTGATGGTACTGGCACCTACACAGCTCAACAACATACTAAGAAAATGACAGATTATTTTGAAAACTATGAGATTGATGCCGATGATGTGAGAATGAAAATCTTTGTTCAAATTTTAACTAGTGTTGTAAGGACCTGGTTTAGGGCACTCCCTGTAAACACTATTGCTGATCTAGATGCCCTTTACCAAACTTTTTTAAACAGATGGGAAAAGAAGAAGGACCCATTACACATCCTATCAGAATATGAAAGTTTGAAAAGAGGCCCACAAGAAACTGTTCAAGATTACTGTACCAGATTTAATAATGTGTGCAATGTTATTCCTCAGAATCTTAGACCTCCACCAGACTTAGCCCTGATCAAATTCCCTGATGGATTTGATTCTGAGATGGCTTAGCAGCTTAGGGAAAGCACTCCTCCAAGCTTAGAAGACATGCAGAGCATAGCCATTAGTGTAGAAGCCAATCTGATTTCTAAACAAGCTCGGGCTAGAGCTGAAAGGAGAACATCTTACAAAGAAGAACCTTCTGCATTTGAACAAAAATTAGATGTAATTATCAAAGGAATGGATAGATAGGGTCATAGAGTAGAAACAATTGAGAGGAAATCCTCTTGGGACAGTCAACCAAGTAATACCGGAATAAATCCAAACTTCAGGAAAAATCAGAATCCTAATACTGGAAAGGCTGGTCCTGACCAAAACATTAGACCTCCATTCCAGGAAAACTACACTGAAGCTTCAACTTCTAGTGAGCCAACAGAGGATACTCAAATTAACTTAATGAGTCTAAGTAGTGAACAACAAATCTTTTTGACTCAGGATGATCAAGAAGCTCACACCTTTAATCAATTTCAAACCAAATCAGGGTAATCATTTGACTTTAGAGAGGGATATGATGCAGCTGTCTATGAGGTTCACAAGCAGTACAAATTGATGAGCAGAACGATAGATGTCCCTAAACCCAACAAGCAGAAAGATACCAAACAACTCCCTGCCAAAACAGACTTCAACCCAAAAGAACCAACAGTTGAGGAAATATCAGACAATCGACTATCAAACACTGAGCCTTCCACTTCCTTTCCTCCCAAAGAAAATACAAAGGAATCTCCTGAAATTAATTTTAAAATAGATTCATCTCATAACAACACGCTTGATAAAGAAAAAAGCATTGAAAACACATCAAAAAGAGAAAATTTTGCTGTCTGAAATGCAAAAGTTCAAATGGAAAAGCCTTTTAACCTTCAAACCGAAATAGGCAAGTTAAAAATAGCCATTCAACAGTCAGAATTGGCTAAACATGATGTCTATAGAGAACAAATTAGTAGATCACTTCAAATTTCAAAAAACAGAGATGTAGTAAATGTCCTAGATGACCAACCAGAATTAATTTTTGGCCCTGAAGTAAACGGTAAATTAGTAGATGGAGGTGTTCCTCCTTTCTATGTAAGTCTGAATATTCATGACAAAGTACTTCACAATGCAATGTTTGACTCTGGAGCTTCCCATAATCTAATTCCCAAATCTGTGATGGAAAAGTTGGACCTAGATATCACCGGGCCATACAAAGACTTGTTCTCTTTTGATTCTAGCCAGGTCAGATTTCTAGGCCTAATTAAAGATTTATGTGTATCGCTGGTTCAATACCCTGCCAAGACAATTTTAATGGATGTAGTGGTAGCTGATATCCCACCAAAATATGGAATGATTTTGTCCAGATCTTGGGGTGAAAAGCTCCAGGGATCTTTACAGTTAGACACGTCCTATGCTACCATCTCAGTCTTTGGCCAGCCAAAGATATTGTACAGGGAAACGTTGATGAAACATGTGGTCAGCATCCAAGAGAAACCCCAAAATTTTCCCATTTATTCCATGCATTCTAATATGGACTCTTTCATCCTATTCAATGCTGAAGTTTTCCCTCCAACTAATGTCAAGTTTTTGGCATCAGCACAATGAAAAAGCAAAAATGAAAAATCGATTGCCCAAACATTAGAAATTTCTGAAATAATTGATATAACAGACACACAAGGAAAACCACATGAGGCTGAAAATCCAAATCTGCCTACTAAGCAAATTTTAAAAACTCCTGATGCTACCTGTACTCAAGAAATCTTATGGTATCTAGAGTTTGATGGATCAGTCAATAAAATAGGAGCAGGGGCAGGGATTTGGATACATAACATCAAAAATGATCATGCTGAAGGACACGCATACAGGCTAAATTTTAGATGCACAAATAACATGGCGGAATATGAAGCCCTCCTGCTAGGACTCAAATTGATCAAAAGTCTAGGGGTAGCTAGGATATCCATTTTGGGGGACTCTAATTTAGTTATTCAACAAATGAAAGGAAACTTCCTCACGAATGACCTCAGGTTAAGATCTTATAGAGGGGCAGCAATTGAAATACTCAATACCTTTCTAGAATCATAACTTACCAAATCTCCAAGGAACCACAATTTGCATGCTCACAGTTCAGCAACATTTTCCAGTACTTGTAAACTGCCATTTGAGCCTAATCATCATTTTACAGCTGAAATTAAACGCAGGCCAACTGTGCCTAACAATGTTAAAAATTGGCAAGTGTTTGACAATGACACTCAGATTAATAATTTCCTGACTCTAAAAGAAGAATTTTTCGGCACAAACATAGACACAAGCACTGTTTGTGAAACTGATCAAATAGTCAAAATTGAAAAATACATTTCAGCTGAAACAACAAAACAGATATTACATCCAGCAAAATTTACCAGCAAAGAATTACAAGAGCTGAAAGAAATAAATTTTGATAAAGTTGTTGAAGGAGAATATGAAGTGATTGATTTGAAGGACAATTTTTTACCCACAGGTTTGACTCCTCTAGAATACATTTTTGATTCTAATGATATTCCAAGAAAGCCAAAAATGCAGCCATTAAGCGCAGAAATTGAGGACTGTAACATAGGGACTCAGAAAAATCCAAAAATGATAAAATTATCTAAAGCTTTGCCTCCTGACCAAAAGTTGAAATATATTGAACTGTCCAAAGAATTTCAAGATGTTTTTTCATGGAGCTATGAAGATCTCAAGTCCTATGATACTTCTGTAATTCAGTATACAATACCCCTGAAAGAAAATCAAAAAACTTTCAAACAAAAACTTAGAAGGGTCAATCCTGTGCTCCTTCCTCTCATTGAAAAAGAGGTCAAAAGAATGTATGAAGTTGGCATAATTGCACCCATTAGATTTTTAGAATGGATCTCAAATTTAGTGCCCACTAGGAAGAAAACAGGAGAAATAAGACTGTGTTGATTTGAGAAATCTGAATAAAGTTTCTTTAAAATACCACTACCCCTTACTTAAGATGGACCACATTTTGCAAAGGGTAGTGGGAGCTTCTAGAATTTCACTGCTAGATGGATTCTCAGGCTTTAATCAGATCCTAGTTCACCCTGATGATCAAGATAAGACTGCTTTTACAACACCTTGGGGAACTTTCAAGTATGTAAAAATGCCTTTTGGACTTAAGAATGCAGGGGCAACGTTTCAACGAGCAATGGACATAGCCTTTGCAAAAGAGATTCATGATTTTCTGATCATATATCTAGATGACCTTACTGCATTTTCCAAGTCAGATCAGCAACATTTAGAACATTTAAGACAGGTGTTTTTAATCTGCAGAAAATATGGCATATCACTAAACCCAAAGAAATCATTATTTGGCCTAGAAGAGGGCAAACTGTTAGGTCACATAATCTCAAAAGATGGCATTAGAATTGATCCAGACAGAATATAAACCATTTTGCAAGTTCCTCACCCTAGAAATATCAAAGAACTTCAAGCTTTCCTAAGGAAAATTAATTTTCTACGAAGATTCATACCCAACTTGACTGAATTGATAAGATTGTTGAACAATAAGCTAAAGAAAGATTCCAAAGTAAAGTGGACAGTAGAAGCCAAGCAAGCCTTTGAAGAAATCAAAATAGCTTTAACCAAGACACCAATCCTTACAAGCCCAAAATTTGACAGAAACTTCATAATCTTTTCCTTTGCATCTGAACATACTATTGTTGTTATTTTGCTATAGAAAGATGACCAAGGATGTGAAAAACCCATAGCTTTTTTCAACAAAGCACTTAGAGATGCACCACTTAAATATCAAATCATGGAAAAATAGGCTTATGCCCTGGTAAAAGCTATTAAGGACTTCAGAGTTTACATAATATACTCTCATGTGATAGCTTATGTACCAAATACTGTGGTCAAGGATATTCTAACTCAGGAAGGAATTGAAGGCAAAAGAGGCAAATGGATAGCTAGAATTTTGGAATATGACATTGAAATTAAACCGACAAAGCTGATAAAAGGACAAGGATTAGCTAAACTTATGACTGAAACCAACTTTCAAGCCCTTGATATCAATGAACTGGATAACGAACAGGAGATGGCGACTCCACAGATCAATCAAGCCTTCTTACAATCACCTTGGTATGTTGATATAATTTATGTATTGTTAAACCTGCAGGCTCCTCCAGGGTTATCCAGAACTAAAAAGAGATTTCTGAAAATGAAAGCTTCAAAATTCTGTATTATAGATAATGTTTTATTTTCGAAAAATCATGAAGTCATTTTACTGAATTGCTTAACAAAGGATGACACTGACAAAGTGTTGAAAGAATTTCATGCAGGAGACTGTGGTGGACATTTGTACTGGAAATCAACTGCTGATAAAATCCTAAGGGCTGGATTTTATTGGCCTACCCTGTTTGCTGATGTAAAGAAATTTGTAATTTCTTTCCATAAATGTCAAATCTTTGAAGGCAAGAGAAAGCTTTTATCTCTACCCCTCAAGCCAATTTCCACTGAAAGACCATTTCAACAATGGGGTTTAGATTTCATTGGGGTAATTCACCCTCCCTCTTCTGGCTAGCATAAATGGATTTTGACTGCCATAGACTACTTCACCAAGTGGATAGAAGCCATTCCTTGTAGACAAGCTAATGATTCAGTAATCATGCAATTCCTAGAGACCAATATCCTGTCCAGGTTTGGTTGTCCTGAAAAGATTATAACTGACAATGCCGCTGCTTTTAAGTCCAAAAGAATGATCAATTTTTCTCACAAATACCATATTACCTTAGGCCACTCCACAGCCTATTACCCTGAAGGTAATGGTCTAGCTGAATCATCCAATAAAAACCTGATCAATATCATTAAGAAAGTATTGGAGGGAAACAAGAAAAACTGGCATAAAAAGCTTATCAATGCACTTTGGGCAGAAAGATTGACTACAAAGAGATCCATTGGAACAAGCCCCTATGAATTGGTTTATGGCATGGAGGCTATATTCCCTTCATCTTTGGGAGTCCCTGTGATAAAGTTGCCGCAAGAAGTACAGGCAGAACCCAATGACATTCAGAGAAGGATAAATCAGACTATTCATTTACAACAGACTAGAGAAGAGGTGTATGAAAGATCTCAAGTTCTACATGAAAAACTTAAGAAGATATTTGACAAGAGGACAAAGGGAGAGGATTTTTTCATAGGAGACAAAGTACTGAAATGGGATTCCAAAAGGGAAGATAGAGGAAAACATGGGAAGTTTGACTTCCTGTGGAAGGGACCTTTTATTATTTAGGCTTCACAAGGAAACAACACCTACTTTTTGAAAATATTGAATGGCACAGAAGCAGAAGATTGGCCAGTCAATGATCGGATGCTGAAGCATTATTTTGATCCACTTTGTTGATATGTCAGGACTATAACTTGTACATAAAAATGTTTATTTTCTGCAGTTTACTACATCAATAGGATATGAAAGAAAGATGTAGAAAATTTTGAGAAAAAGTCAAGGAACTGTGCCACCTTTTTGTATTACCTTTTAGTTCATCAGAAGAATTGAAGAAGAAGACTTGGGAGCTGTAAATATGATGGAAAACACTCAGACAAACTATCAAAAACAAGGCTGCTATTGTTTGAATGAGCTTATGAGAAATGTATATGTGTTGCAGAGGTACAGTTTTGTTTACTTACAACAAAGGAGAGATTTCAGAATACAGCAAGAATTGAATATAAGGAAATCTGACCTGCTGTTCTTGGCTTTTCAACAGGAAAGGCCATCCCCAAGTGGAGCCAATGTTATGCTCCTATACCAATAGGTATCATATTTCATGATTGACTGGTAAAATGCCAAATATGTTCATCCTTTCCACGCTGCGAAGGTTACATATTTTGGAAAAACCAAAAAATTAAAAAATGAAAAGAGGGTATGCCCTGAAAAAAAAAAAATGGCGAAAATAATGAAATGGTCAAAAAGAAAGAAAATGAACCCCAAATGAAGAAGACCAGGAAAGTGTGCTAGTCCAAAATGCCACTACTATTCTATTTTTGCAACAACAAAAAAAATGTTTATTGTGTGCAATCGATTGGCTCTTGCCACACTGGTTGGATGGCCAAACAGCTTAATCTTGGCCAGTCCATGTTTAAATTTCCTTCTTTAGAGGTAGAGAATAAAATTTGTCGAAACAGTTCAAGCTTGGCAGATAAGTAATTAGGTAGAGAAGCAAAGGTGCTCAACAGTTAAATCTGAGCCCCTGGAGGAAATAAGCACAGACTTAGATAGGATGGCAGTTAAAAGAAAAAAGAGAGTAAGGGTTTGCTAGTTTAAATGCACCCAAGGAAAAAAGAAGAAAAAATGTTAGGTGTAATAGGCTAGGTAGGCAGTTTTGATGTTGCAGAAGCAGGTTTATGAGCAGTTTCGTCTATTGAAGATAATTCATCTCATGGATATCATAAGTATCATGGCAACTATGTGGTCACAAAACGGATGAATCATGACTAACTTCCCTCCACATTTCTCCAAAAAACACTTACTAACCTCCCTCCAAGGATATTGGGATCTGCTCAATACTCCTAGTTCACTTCATTTCATGAAAAGGACTAAGTGAAACTCTGTTTTTACTTAGGATAATAAAGCCACATTTCTTGTGTAAAAATGCTTTTCTTCCATTATGCTAAGTTTTCCAAATTCATAGCTTGGATCCCTTTCATTTCCCTAAGCCTAAGTTTTTCACTTTTCAACTTAGTGCTTTTGTTTGAATATATCTCTCATTTTAACATATTAACTTTATTTTATAATTCCTATATAATATTTCCCCCCGTATTATATAACTATATGAAAACTCCAAAAAAGATTTTAAATATCCCGACCCCCGGCTAGTTATAGCCATATATCAATGTTTTAAGGGATTAATGGTTCATCTGGGGCCATTAACAACCCTGCGCACACAACCATGGGATTTGTTTAAACTCTGGTTAAACAAATAGCCAAACCCACAAACTTAACCAATGAATAAACCCGAAACCATTGAAAAAACATTAAAATAATGGTGGACCCCGCGTCGTAGCCCTCCGCCGTTTCCTATTGACCGCCAATCGTCCAATCATGGCCCACAGATCAGACGACCCACAGCAATATTGCTAGCCCTCCGTTGCGTGTACTTTAGCACCCGGGGAATGGTGGTATTGCCGCCGTATCTTGGGACAGGTGGCGACCTCCCGCATTGCTCGCTGCCCTCCCCTCCGATACCACCTTTGCCCAAAAGCGGTGCGGGGCCCAAAACCACCTACCACCCCCCGCTGCCTCCCTGCTGACATCATCCTCGCATCATCAGTTGACGTCACAACCACGTCAGTGCTGCGTCACACCACATCATCCGGCTACATGACAAATTACTCCACCATGCTGACGTCATCCGACAGAAATGCACCAAAAGCCTGCCAAAGTGAACTTTTTGTTAAAAAGGATGTGAAAACGTCATTTTCACTCATTTTCGCTTATTTTCTCTGCGCGACCTATGCATGCCGTTTACGTCCAAAGCAACGTTCAACCATACAGTCCGCCACCAAGTTGAAAAGAGACCACAGTCTGGTCTTCCAGCTCGTCCCGCAACTTGCAATTCACACAGTGCACTGACAAAAACAGGTATTTACCTCAATTTTATCTCCAAACCCTGTTTTTTTTAGCTCTCCTCTGCAAAATTCTGCAAAGCACCCAAAAATTTAGTTAAATTCACCATATTGCCTTCAACAAGCGCACCAGAACCACTGTTTTTGCCTATTTTTGCCAAAAAACCCCACAGACTTCGTTTTCCTCTGCAAATTTCACCCAGTGAGTTAAATTCGAATCGACTTCGGTCTGCAATTCTCGGAGAAAAGCCCCAGAGTTGTCATTTTGCCTATTTTTCTACACAGACCCAAATTTCAATTGAAAAATCATAGAGAATTAAGCAATGGAAGCTCCAGTGGCCCTGAACATTACTCCCCTCAATGCACCTCATAAGGACTTGGAGTGGTTGCCCTTGGCTGATAGGGATTTTCAAATAAAAGACTTAACTAGTTACAAAAACCACCTCCAAGCTTTCTGTGAAATTAGGAACAGTCACCTAAGCAAAATTGATCTCTATGGGATATGTTAATCCAATCTGCCCAGATACTATCTCCCCTCACTAAATGTGTTCCCAGATGTAATCCGCCTGTGCTGTGCCAATTATGAACCTATCAAAAGAGTAGTTATGACTCCAACTGGAACTGTCCTTTTTCATATAACTCCTGAGTCCATAAACGAGATGTTGCACTTCAAACCTACTCAGCCTCTGGCTCCTCTTTCCATGGAATATTTGCTGGAGGAAGGCTCTAAACTATCCACTGCAAAAATAGGTCGGATTACCAAGTTATTTATGAGAACAGATTGCCAGCCCAGAGAGCCACCTCTTTTTCACCATGTGTGGTTCAATGAAGCTGGAGGATTCATTATTGATATGATATCTTATGTCCTGGGATTTAAGACAAGTGAATATGTTGATGAGACCATTTTAGCTTTGATGTCCATGTTTATTCCATGACATCCTTCTGTTGTCAAATTTGACTTTGCTACGTTCATTACCAACAAGATCCATGACCAATTCATAAATCTAGACAGAGAAGGAGTCTTCAAGTACACATCATATATATATATCATCTGTTCTTGTACTATCAAACAGACAGTTTTCAGTTTCCCATCAGAAAATTGGATTCTAAAGGGGAAAGGAGGTTTGTGACCTTTTGGACCTGAGTCTTCCATGAAGTCCATAACTGTCCTTACACTTACTGTGAATTCATTGATTTGTTTATACATCCGGTCTCCTCTCTGCTGATGAGAACTCCTCCTCCTAGACTCTCTGGTGACATGCAGAAAATTTTACAGCTCTCCAAAAGCTACAAAATAGGTGACTGGTATTTCTACCAGAGTCACACTGAGATCAGGATATATGGCTGTGAGCTGTGCCCTTACAAATTGCCAAAATATGTGCCTATGAGATTGTTTGCTCTTGAATATTTCAGGAAATTTATCAATTCAGATTTGACACATTTTTATGGTGCCAAGAAGAAAGCTCAGCTGAAATTAAGAAACCAGTTAGGCCCCTTTATTATTAACAAAAAGGAAGCATGGCAAGATGCTGACAAGATATTGTGTGAACAACTCAAATTAAAAAGGAGCTTTTGGTGGCTACCCTATGACCCAATGGATTCATCTATGAAAGAAAAGTAAAAAATAGGTTATCAGCCTATAATCATTGTAGGATCCCTGAAATAAAGCAGTTTGCTAATAAAGATGAGTGGGTAGAGGGCACATTGATAGAAGAGATTACTGAGGAAGAGAAAATGGAACAAGATATGAAAAATCTTGAAAAGACTCTTGACCTGGACTCTTTTGGACAGGTGTCTTTCAAGCTGCCTCAGCAAATGGAAGTGGGCACATCATCTGCTGGAACTTCACAGCAACCTGCCCAAGAAAGAACTACACCAGCTGCAAGGACATCTAAGGGCAAAGAAGTGTTGGATTCACAGCAGCACATGATGACAGATTAGCCAGCATCATCAAAGAAACAATGCCAAGGGAAAATTCTTCCTATCCATACCAGAGCGCCAGAGGTACCAGCATTACAGACTCCCCTAAATGAGGAAAAGGGAAAGAAAAGGGACAGAGAAGAGACCACACCTGTAAGTGGACGAGAAAAGCAACCAGGGGAAAAAAGCAAAGAATAAATCCTCTACCTGAAAAGGAAATTATTGAAGAAATCATAGAAAGTCCAAGAGGCGAGAGGGCAACCAACCCACAATCATCCCCACTGGTAGAAACATTCACCGGCTCTCATACGCAGGAATTGGAGAAACATCATAGTGTGGAAGTTTCCTCTACAAGGCCACAAAGCAAGCAAGGTTCTGATATCAAAAGAACATTCATAGACTTCAAGGCCCAGAATGAGCCAATAAGACTGCAACTTTATGATCAGTTTCTCAAGATGACCCCCGCCAAATAGCAAAGGTTAGTGTCTACATATGACATTAAAGAAGGAAAAATGATCTTGAGCCACTTTGGGCCTAAAGTGCAGCAGCCACAGTCAGCAGCTGACTACATTAGAACAAATCTGGAGCTCCTTACCAAAGACATTCACCCTATGGACCAGATTGAGCTACATAAACAAACTAAGGAGATGGTCTACTCTACATTGGTAGATAAGGCAATGTTAGCTCAGAAATTGTAGAACTCATTGAACAACACATCTGCCCAGCTAGATTTGGAAAAGGCATCTTCTCTAGCCAAGGACAACAGGATAAAGTCCTTGGAAGAGATTATAATTGAGCTAGGACATGATCCCAAGGATGCCAAGGGAATAAAAGCATTGATGAAGAAAAAGGAAGAGGACATTGCTGCCCTCACGAAACAAGCTGCCTATTACTATGCATCCAAAAACTATAAAGGTTGTGCAGGAAAAAGCAGAGGAGGACATGATGGACATGCTGATGAAAATGAATCAAAGACTAAATGAGACAGAGCAGGAATTGGAGAAAGAATTACAGGAAAAGTAGGGAGTGTCGACCTCCCAGCCATCTGAAGTAACTCCAACAATTACAACTACTCCTCCCACTGTCCCAGCATCAGCAGCAGGTACTTCAGCAACAACAACAGCAGTAGGCAGCAGCACTACCATGACCACAGAGGAGTTAATAAAAGCTATTGAGGATTTAAAACTCCAAGTATCAGAATTAAAAGAAGCCAAAGAGAAGTTGGCAAAATTAGAAGTAATTTATGACAAATCCAAAATGAATGTGGCAGAAAAGACAAGAGAGGTGAAGGCATTAGAGAACAAAGTGAAAGCATTGGAAAAGGACCTCTGTTTAGATAATCCTCTCGGAGAAATCAAGAGCATTTTGTGGGCTAACATCAGTGAATCCGTTAGTAATGTCTGGAGATCTATTCAAATTGTATATGAGCAGATTGACTTGATAGCAGCAGCCCAGGTAGAAATTCAAAGGGCCAGAAATTTATTGGGACATATGCTCGAACAGGCCAACAGGTTAATACAATTTTTGAACACTAACACCAGTGAAGAACTAGCAGCACTGGACATCAAAGACAGGACATGCACCATTGTTATGAAACCAGCTCAAGAAAAGATAGAAAAGATAGATCAATGCCTTAGAATTCAGCCTCTTCGGGGGGGAAACCTCCTTTACATTACATAAATGAACAATTCTTGGATGATACAAATGACAAAACCCCCTTTCTATATATAGGAGTCTAAGGAGTCACAATATAATCCAGCCGACCTAACAATAATAATATAAAGCCACAAAAATAACAATAGAGGGATTCTATGGGGCACAGAAATAACAATATGGGGGTAATAGGGGCACAACAATATAAATAAGGGGTATAACTACAATAGTAATGGGGTAATCACTAGTATTATAGGGACCCAACATGCCCCTCTCCTTCAAAAAAGTGTTGTCCTCAACGCTTGAGTAGTTTTGGATACTTCTGCATAAATTTCACATCCTCCCATGTGGAATCTTCAGCGGATAAGTTCTTCCACTTGATAAGATACTCTGAAATTGATCGATTTCGTAGTTGTCGAGTTCTTGTTTCTATGACTGCTTCCGGTTCCAATATAATTTTTCCTTCCTCGTCAAGTTGTGGCAATATTGTTTGAACTGGGCGGTTGTCACCTATAACCTTCTTTAAACATGAAACATGGAAAACTGGGTGCAATCGAGAAGTTGCAGGAAGCTCCAATTTGTATGCCATAGTACCAATCTTTTGCAACACCTTGTACGGACCATAATACTTTGGTGATAATTTATTATCCTTCTTAGCTTGCTTTAGGGACATTTGCTTATATGGTTGTAGTCGTAGGAATACCCAATCACCTACATCAAAACTTCTTTCACTGCGATGTTGATCTGCCTGTTGTTTCATTCTATTTTGTGCCAACAGGAGGTTATCCTTTAAGAGTTGGAGGACTTGTTGTTGATGTTCGATGTGATGTTCCACTGCCTGAACCTTAGAATTTTCTCTCAAATATGATGTGATGGATGGTGGTTGATACCCATAAAGTGCCATAAATGGGGTCATTTTTGTTGCTGTATGGAAGGAAGTGTTATACCACCATTCAGCCAAAGGCAACCATTTGACCCATTGTGTCTGTTTATCAGATACAAAGCAACAAAGATATCCTCCCAAACATTTGTTTACTATCTCAGTTTTCCCATCAGATTGAGGATGATAAGATGAGCTATGAGCTAATTGAGTACCAAGACAAGAAAATAATTCTGTCCAAAAATTTCTAGTGAAAATGGGATCTCTGTCACTTACAATAATCTTTGGGTTTCCATTTAGCTTTTGAATTGTTTCCATAAATGCAGTAGAAACTGTACTGGCTTTAAATGGATGTGATAATGCACAAAAGTGTGCATACTTGGTAAGTCTGTCAACTACCACCATGATGACACTCTTTCCCTCAGACTTGGGTAAACCTGTGATAAAATCCATTGAAACCTCCTCCCAACGTTGGCTTGGAATGGATAAAGGTTGTAATAGACCCGGTGTCTTAATTGTTTCAACTTTATTTTGCTGGCAAACCAAACATTCTGCCACAAACTTTTGAATATCTGATTTAAGGCCATCCCAAAAAAATTCCTTCTTAACCCTGTGGTAAGTTTTTAAAAATCCTAAGTGCCCTCCTAAGGGAGAAGTGTGCAATTCCATAAGAATCTTTTGTTTTAGCTGGGAATTCTTACAGAGGTATAAGTGATCTTTGTACCATAACGAATCATTTTGCCAGCTAAATGTATCAGAAGTACTGGAATCTTGTTGTAGCTTTCGAATAAGTGCCCACACTTCTTCTTCATTCTTCCATTCCTCCCTTGCTTCGTTTATCCAATCTGGTTGCATAATAGAAATGGCACACAACAATGCTTCCACATCCTCATCCTTTCTTGAGAGTGCATCTGCCACCACATTTTGCTTCCCTTTTTTGTAGGTGATTTCAAAGTCATAACCCAACATCTTTGTGACCCACTTTTGTTGCTCTTCAGAGGATAATCTTTGTTCTAAAAAGTATTTAAGGCTATCATGATCCGTTTTTTCCTTGAAGTGTCTTCCTATTAGGTAGGGTCGCCATTTCTAAAGTGCATGGAGTATTGCCAACATTTCCTTCTCATAAATAGCTTTGCTTAAAAACTTTCCCTTGATTAGACGACTTTCAAAAGCAATGGGTCTTTCATCTTGCATTAGAACAGCACCAATTCCATTTCCTGAAGCATCACATTCCACAATAAAGGTTTTTGTGAAGTCCGGTGTAGCTAAGATCGGTGCTTGGCACATTGCCTCTTTAAGATGTTCAAAGGCCTTTGTTGCTTCCGGAGTCCATGAAAATGAATCTTTCTTCAATAATGTTGTTAGAGGTGCTACTATTCTCCCATAATTCTTAACAAACTTGCGATAATACCCTGTCAACCCAAGAAATCCTCGCAGATGCTTTATGGATGTGGGAATTTTCCATTCCTTAATGGCTTTAATTTTGCTAGGGTCTACCTTAACTCCTTCATGAGATACAATATGACCCAAATATTCCACCTCCTGGACTCCAAAGAAACATTTGGATCTTTTTGCATATAATTGTTTTTGCTCCAATAGTTGTAGCACCCTGTCAACATGTTCAACATGATCCTTCCATGACTTGTTGTAGATTAGTATATCATCAAAAAATACTAACACAAATTTTCTAAGGAATGGTTTGAAAATTGAATTCATCAAACCTTGAAATGTTGAAGGTTCATTGGTAAGACCAAAAGGCATGACCAAAAATTCATAATGACCCTCATGAGTTCTAAATGCCGTTTTCGGAATGTCTTCAATCTTCATTTTGATTTGATGATATCCTGAACGAAGATCCAACTTGGTGAAGTAAATTGATCCATGCAATTCATCCAGTAATTCATCAATAACAGGAATGTGGAACTTATCTTTAATAGTGAGCTTGTTGAGCTCCCTATAATCCGGACACATGCGCCATGATCCATCCTTCTTGTGCACCAATACTACTGGAGCTGAGAAAGAACTTTGACTCAGTTGAATTATACCAGCCTCTAGCATTTCTGCAACCATACGTTCAATTTCACTTTTTTTGACATAGGGATATCTGTACGGCCTGATGTTTGGAGGAACACTTCCTGGAATCAGATGAATAGCATGATCATGATCACGCATAGGTGGGAGACCTTTTGGAGTCTCAAATACCTTGGAATGATTGTCCAGGACTTTTTGGAGATCTGGAGAAATAGATGATTCCAATGTGGAAACATCTAGCGAACATAATTGTGCAATTACACCTCTTTGCTCCTTTTTTAGAAGCTTTGTCATGCCATTAGAGCTAAATATCTTTCCTGGTTTCCCTACAATACCCCTTAATTCAACTTCCTTTCCTTCCGTAGAAAATTTGATGAAAAGTTCTTGAAAATTAAAAGTTATTGTACCCAAGGATTGTAGCCATTGGACTCCTAGTACAACGTCAGCACCTCCCATTGGAATGGAAAGCATTGGGCTAGTCAATACATATTCTCCCATGGATAGCTTGATATTATGGCACTTTCCAGAGCAATTTATTGTTCCTCCACTTGCAATCATCACTTGACACTCTGGTGCTGGATATAGGAAGAAATTCAATTCTTTTGCTACCCTACAATGAATAAAATTGTGGGTGCTTCCTGAATCAATCAACACTATTACCTTTTTCTTCTTGATTTGTCCTTCTATCTTGATGGTTTGAGGAGTGGTAATTCCCGCCAATGCATTACAAGATATGGTCTGATTTATTTGTTCTTCATCTAGGCTTTTTTCCTGGAGTATATCTTCTTCTTTTTACCTTTCTTGCTCCTTTTCTTCTTCCTCTTCACAATCTATGTAGAATAATTTCTTCTTAGCACACTTATGACCTTTAGTGTATTTGCTATCTCAACTGTAACAAAGCCCTTTTGCTCTTTTTTCTTCCAATTGTTGTGGTGTCAACCTTATACGTTGTGGAATACTAGGGGCAACAACACTTTCGTCTTTATAGTTGTGAGTGGTATGCTTCCTGGTTGCCATAATTTTGCTTTCCATTTTTCTTGCTAACCTGAATGCCTTCTCTAATGAATCAGGTTCCCAAAGGTGAACATCATGTTGGATATTATCCTTTAAAGACCCTATGAACACATCAATCCTATGCTCCTCTGGAATATCTTTTACCCTTATGTTCAATTTTTGGAACTCCTCAATGTGCTCCATTACTGAACCCTTTTGTTTGAGACTTATCAATTGGCTAAAAAAAGTGTTTCTTTTTGTATCTTCATATTGTGCTATCAATTCTTCCGTAAAAATTTCCCAAGTGATAAATTGTTTATGAGAGCAAAGCCATTGATACCATACAAACTGATTTGGTTCCAAATATACAGTTGCCATACTTACCTTTTGTGCATTTTGCACATTATTGAGATCGAAGAATTGCTCCATCTATAATATCCATGTGGCGGGATCCTTGCCATCAAACTTCCTCATATCGATTTTTGGAATATGGTGATTCTTCGATCCAACATTAGCATCTATGGAATCATGATTAACATTTCTTTTGTTCTCATCATGAGTTTCCTTTACTACCTTTTCACCATTAGTGACCCTTTCTTGTAGCAACTTCTTCAATTCTTCCATGTCTGTCTTCAAATCTATCTTCAAATCTGCCATGTCTCTCTTCAAATCTATCTTCGAATCATCCATCTTAGCTTCCATGCCCTTTATCTTAGATTCCACGCCACTTATCTTAGCTTCTGTTAGCTTTTGTGAGCGTGACATTTGTTGCACTTGTTCTTGTAATTTTGATATATCATGTAGCATTTCTTCCTCTTCTTCATGACTCATGCTAGAGATTTCAGGTTCCTTACTAGGTGTTTGCATTTTCTTTCCTCGGCGCATCAGTTACCGATAATAATGCTTTAATATGCCATTTGAATTTCGTTAAACCAAGCTTACACAAAAATTAAAAAAAAAAAACTACACACCTTTTTTCACTTTATAGAAGCCTGATATTGAATCTGATTTATCTCTGTAATTTCGGATCATCCAGTTCTAAAATTTCTACCTGTAGTAGCCTTCTGTGTCCTCTTTCCAATGCCACAAGTCTGAGCCAAATTGGATTCTCCAAGGAAGAGTTATGTGAAATCTCCCACAGTGACTTGCTTTTAGACTACTTCAGTAGAGGGAACTTGTACGATGTACCACGAGTCACTGTTTCAACCTTTGAATCTGAAACACACACACATGAAAATACAGTCTGTCCTCTTTCTGTACCTTCTTACAAAATTTGAATCCGATCCCCAGAGAGAAAGTTATGACGATTTTCCCCAAGTCACATGTTTTGAATGTAATTCAGGAGTCTGCAAAAAGACCAACTTCCTTAGATCATATTTCCGCAAATATCACACAAAAAGCTCTGAAATTCAGACCCAAGGTTCAGCGCGATTTCTTCTCAAATGTGTTTTTTTTGCGACTTCTGAAACATCACAGAAAAAAAGTTATAGCGAAAATTCCACGATGACCTGTTTGGAGCAGCGAAACCCTAGAATCCAAAGCTCTGATACCAAATGTTATGAAACCAGCTCAAGAAAAGATAGAAAAGATAGATCAACGCCTTAGAATTCAGCCTCTTCGAGGGGGCAACCTCCTTTACTTTACATAAATGAACAATTCTTGGATGATACAAATGACAAAACCTCCTTTCTATATATAGGAGTCTAAGGAATCACAATATAATCCAGCCGACCTAACAATAATAATATAAAGCCACAAAAATAACAATAGAGGGATTCTATGGGGCACAGAAGTAACAATATGGGGGTAATAGGGGCACAAAAATATAAATAAGGGGTATAACTACAATAGTAATTGGGTAATCACTAGTATTATAGGGACCCAACAACCATTCTAACAATCAAAAGAGTTCTGGCCATGAGAACCCTAATGCATAATTTGGAAAGGAAAAGCCAGGATATGCAGGTGGAGATAGACTCTTTTATGGAAATATTTGCAGTTTTGCAAGAAAGGGGCTTGCCAAGTCTGGTGGGAAACAATGAACCCCTGTTGAGACAAGCTCAGTACCAGCTCAGGTTGAATAAACATGCTGCTGATCAACTAAAAGCATCATCAAGTACTCCAGCAGGGAAGACCCTTCCATCTGGCCAAACTCTTTACAGAAACTTGGAAAATCTATTTTATATAGCGCATGAAGTGAAACATCTTTTTTCGGTCCAGCCTAACTTCTACAGTTACACAGACGCAGATGAGACTTTGTGAAAGCTGCGAAGACATCAGTTACTAGAAGAGAAGTGGTGGAAAAGCATGTTGGAAATCCTGTAGGTGTGTTTCAAACTTTTGTTTTATCCCAGAATACAACAGATATCATAAAGCAGAGAAAAAGAACGGGTGAGGGTCTCGTGGGGCTGCAGTCTATAAAATCAAAATTAAATACGCCCGAGGAAGTTGTGCCAGCAGAACGGAATATCAACAAAAACAACCACCGGCCTGGTCGCTGAGCTTACAGTCAACGCATCTCACCAACTGAGTGGCCAGCACAGCAGCATTTACTTCTGCATTCATTTCTCCCTATTTTCAAGATCATTTATTTTTCCTTTTGAGTAGGTAGAAGAAGTTATTACTAGACATTATCTCTTTGAGATATTTTGTAAACATTTTTCTACAAATACCTCCCCAAGCGAAGTATTAGGGGTTGGTGATACATCTCTTAGACTGCGCTGTAACTCTGAAAATCTTCTGAATAAAAAGCTGTTGGAATGCATTGTTGATGAAATCTTTGGATGTGGAATTGATGGCAAAGGACTATGTTACAGAATTCTCGAATTATTTCATGGATCAATAAGTCTTTTTAACTCATGTTTCATAGTTTCTGCGTTTTTATATATCATATATGTTTCATGATCTGAATAATAAAGAAAAAGAATAACCCAGAACTTGCTTGACTGCACTCTGTGTTCAATCTTTGTTATTGTTTATGTTTTCTTCGGAATCAGCATAAGCAGGAATTCTTAATTGCTCATGTTTCCCCTGGTTCTTACATATTGAATATAGCTAAGGAATTTTTAACTACTCCCTGGCAATATTCATCCACTTTCCCTCTGTCAACATGATGAAGGATTCTTAATTTCCCTTCACCCCCTGACTCCATCCCACCTGATTCCAGCTAACAAATTGTTCCATGGTTGATTACCTTGCTCTGTAGTACCACCCTCTGTCAAACAAACCACATCCAGCAGCTCATCCTCATAGACTCCATTACCACAATGGACTGAATTTCTCAGATTTACACCCCTATTCTATTGAATGCCACCATCCAAAAATCAAAGAAACCCTTGTGCTTCATAAGTAGCCTAATATACCTCAAAAAAAAGCTAAATCATAAAGAGAGAGCCCTCTCTAGATGCAGATTGGCTAGAATCCGCATCTAAAAGATTGGTCTATGGTTATCTCGGCCGTATTCCCTTTTCTTACAACTTTTGGGGAACAACCTGAGCGATAACAGAATCCATGCCTGATTTACATCTCATGATTGCCTTTTTTTATCAGCTAATTTATGCTAGATGAGCCTTGGTTATTTCATTCCATCGCCACCATATCTTTGGCTGATCATCTGCTTTCACTTGGTTTCTTTTCCTTTCCTACGGAACCTCAGTGATGAGTAGTTTTATTAGTGAGCCTCTTAACCATTACATGTTTTTGGCAGTTCCACCATTGCCAGAACTAGTTGCTACCCTTTATACCACTCATTCCTCTAGGACGAGTCACTTTTAAGATGTTTTCTGACTCGTAAAAGGTGAAAATATTTCCGAGTATTTTTCCCTTTTTTGACTCATTAAGGAGGATAAAAATGGGGGGGGGGGGGGGTTTGTTTTCATCTCTTTTTGGACCCTTTAAACATGAAAATATTGCCGAGCTCTTGTCGTTTTGAACTCGATAAAGGCTGTGAAACGTTGTGTGCCCAGTATAAGTTTACCCCTTTTTTGCACTGGGATGTACTATTTAAGAAAAAGGTACTCCTTGACTGAAATGGTCAAGCGGTTCTCTCAAGTATCATTTTCTACCTGTTCGGGCTCGAGAGACACAAATGTAGAAAAAGGGACCATGTGGATTTTTCTTTTCCATGTATTTTTCAAGTTCCCTAAACATGAAAAAGATATTGGGTTACACCTTTGTCAAACTCGTTCAAATATCAAATGACCTTGGATTCGTCACCATGACGAACATGAGCTTCTCCTTCCTAGGTCTCGTTGAACTTACTAGGTCGGATTCATCCGAAGGATGGACTTATAATGCAAGCACATGCTATCCCTTTCAAGCTTGTGATTAAAAAATAATTGGGGTACCTTCCAGGAATGATGGGGGGGATTTCGAAATCTAATCAGTTATGTTGGCAGCTTACTCTTGAACATGACACTTTCTACTTCGTGTCAGGTTGGGACATCCTCCTTTGTATCATTGACCATCCTAGGTTGGGCCATTCATTTTTGCCTTCCATTTTATCTCTGCCACATCCTCATGACCACCGATCCTATGGACCCAAAAGCTACCAAACTTCCAGTAGTGTCGCTGATATGTTCAAGAGTTGTCCTTCTGCAGTTACATTTACCTCTGATTCTCTATATCATCCAAAATCATTCTGTATCTTTTTGTCTCACGTCGATGATGTGGGATACATTATGGCCCTCCTTCAACACGGTCGCTTCCCGTCAACTTCAACTCATTAACTGGAAAGTTGACCGAGAGACTCTCGTCTAGTACCTTAGAGCTTGCATTCCCTAATGGCAAGTTCTTCGCACTCGATGACAAGTTCACATCATTGGCTTTCGATCGAGTGATTTCATGGGTGTTCGACTTTAGTTCCTTTATTCACATTCCATGGATTGTCCTTATAGTACCTTGAAGACCATTGTCATTATTGGTGGTTTCTCTCACGCTTGTTAATAGTTTATGTCATTTATTGGTAATCAAGCGACTTTCTAGCATGTTCGACATCAACACATCTATTCACATTTTAGAATTTGTACTTTGATCGGGTAATGTTGGAGTGCAAGACCCTAGGCTAATATCACAAAAGTTTAGGTTGCAAAGTGATGTGACATGGTTATGTTGATATACATGGCTCTTTTAGATGGATGGCTACGACCATACCTTGGTTTCATTATGATCATGTTTGACGGATGGGTGTGACCATGCTTGGATCCATTCACATGATCATTCTCTAGATGGCTATGTCCATACCACGATTCATGTATCATTTGACATAGTTCTCAATTATGTATATGTATCTCTACTTGCTTCCATGTTTTTCGATAGTAAACTATGGTTCCCCGCACTGATTCATAAAGCATTTCATCCCTCACTCTAGTTTGGCCTTCACGCTTTAGGGGACATCTCTTACACAACACTTTATCACTGTCCGTGTACTCCCCATTCCTTAATCCTGGAGGACCTCTACAGTGAATTCTACATGTTTTTCCTTCATGAGGAAACTCCCACTGTGTCCCTCTTCATGAGCAGAACAATTCCCTTTTGCACCATTTTCCCAAAATATTTTGTTTTTCCCAGTTTACAAGACTGGCGCTAATGGCCCTTGTCCTCCTCGTGCTGATATGTAGGGATTAACATTGTCCCTAGCACCAACTGTAGTGACCTATCATTGTTCCAATCATTCTGCTACTCTTATGGAAAGTTTTTTAAATAAAGAGTTGAAGCTTCTAGCTCTAGAAGTGTCGTAACGGAAGTCTACTAAATGGTTTGGCCGGATGGGGTCGAGCATGTCAATTTGGGCTCCTTTCCCCTATAATGATGGAACTACCTCAAGATATAATACCTTCTCCCATGAGAAGAGGATGTATCTCCCATCCATTCATGCTATATAAACCTCCATTTTTCCCAAGAACAAGCTAGTGTTAGAGTTAGAATGTTAATGTTGGTGTGCTAGTGCTAATTAAGTTTGGAGCAAACAACAAGGTATTCATAGTTGTATCTCTCTAGTTGTGTGAGCAAGAAGTTTGAATTTGGTTTACTGTGAAGCCTAAAGGGAAGAGCCTTAAAACTATCACCATTGAGGCCATCATGGAATGCTAGCAGAAGTGTGTGGGAACCTGGTTTTGTCGGAGGAGAACGGCAATGTGAAGACAATAGTTGCAATCTCTTCTTGATTCAATATGTATGCAACCATCGATTGATTTCCTACATGATATGTCATCTTACATGTTCATGTCTTAATGTTTCCTATCTTGTTAAGTAGGTTGAATTACAATTTGTCTATTATCAGGGTTGTTGTTTGCTGGTGTTTACTTGCTTCAGGTGTTTGAAGAAGGAAACAAGGGATAGTTGGAGTGAGCAAGCAAGGACATCATCAAATGGGATAAGCATACTAAGAGGTAGACCCTCTTAATTGGTTCTAACCTAAGGAAATATTCCATATAATTTATTGGTTGTGGCTAGACCCATTATCGGGCTAGAGGAATTGTTTATGTCTGCACTCATAATTTTACTTCACCACAACTCTCCTCATGTTTTGATTTGTAAGTGAATGAACAATGTATCTATGAGCTAATAAACAATAGTGTAGTTAATGATATAAGGGAACAATGTTGCTTAGCGATTCTCAAATATGTATGAGACCCATAAGCGTGCATCTATTGTTTAAGCCTATACATTACTTATCTGTGACATGTTTGATGAAATTCCAGTCATGGCTAGTAGGGGTCGAGTCAAGTCCTTGTTTAAGAAATTGCATTTGTATCATTATTGTGATATTATATTGAGTTTTGAAAGTGTCATTGAGTTTTGGGTAGTGACCTTGCATCTGGGCATGAAAAAATGGCATAAACCCCAAAGACATAAGCACATGTATGAGGAGAAAATTCCCTAGATTCATGCATACGAATGTTGTGGGAGTGTCCAAAGACTCCTCGATGCATGCATGCTAATATTAAGGGAGAGTCCAGGGTTTTAATGGTCTAAAACTTCAGTTGGTCTTAAGGGATAGTTACTTGAGGGGTTGGGATGTCTCCTGGGACTTCTATTGCTAATGTGGAAGGTTTCTATGGTGTGTTTCCATCAATTCCACTTCCTTAACATCACCTAGGAGGTTGAATCCCATTATATTGGCCTCCCATCACATGTTTACCCTAGTTTTTCATGTTACTTGGGTAGATGTGGGATGAGGGTGTTACAGAGTCATTTACGAGCCTAGGTATTGCAAAAATAATGCTGCAACTCCCAAGGCTACCAGCTTTACTTATTAACACGGGCTTCGTACAAACTTGGAGGTGACAGTGCTATATGCATAAGTAGAAGTGAAGGTCCTGCCTGTTGTCACTGTTTATCTGGCAAGAGACCCTAGGGGTTCCAAGCCAGACTTCTATAGGGTCGGAAGAAGCATAATTATTTGATGGAAGAAGAGCAAACCTATTCTAAGAGAGAGCTACTCTACTGCAATAATGAACAAAGCAACATGAAATGATTAAATCACACCATAACCTAACTAACGAACTAAACAACTATGCTAAGTAGAATTGCTGAAACCATCACTAACCTAAGGCTGTTATCTAAGTTGCAGAGCTAAAGAGCATTAAACTATACTAAGGTGTAAGAAACGAAACATAAACGAAATTGGTTTTCAAGTAGAAGAACGATCGGAGGTCGAAATCAATGAAAGGAGGACGTAAGGATGCAATAGCACATAGGGACCATTGAATTGATCAACGAACAGAAGATGGACAATGGAGATCTTATGGCAGGGATTAAGTGAATAAATGGATGAATGGGATTAATGAACAGGATGAATGGTGGAGATTGTATCGCGAGGAATTAAGTGAATGGATGGATGAACAAGGTAACAAAGCAGATGAATGGTGGAGATTTTATTGCGATGGATTAAGTGAGTGGATGGACGAATGAGGTTTATAGGAGATGAATGGCTGAGATCTAATCGTGGAGATTAAGTCAAGAGATGGATGAATGGGGTTAATAGCAGCGATGAACGGCTGAGATCTTATCGCGTGGATGATGTCAAGAGATATACGGTGGAGATCGTGTCGCAGAAAAGAAATATGCGGAAATGGTGGAGCGGGTTTCTAAGGCAGTAGGTAGTTTCTCGCGTGCCCTCAAGCCAATAAGCGGAATTTTGAAATTTCACATGATTAGCCTTATTTCGTGACATGTAGCATGAAAAAACCACTTTTCTCATGTGCTCTCGGGTGGATAACATTCATGCACTAATCCGCACGAGATTGCGCGATCATTGTTAGATCAGGTGGGGCTAATCAACGGTGGAGATTAGCCAAGCTAGTTGGCAATTGGGTGAAGCAATAGTCATTGGATTAGGTGAGGAAAATCGACGGTGGGGATTTAAAGTGCATAAAGTACTGAGGTGATGTGATAGCCATCGGATCAAGAGACAGATCGATGTTGGAGATTAAAGCTCATAAAGCAAGTGGTGGACATCGCGTGAGGATGTAGTTGACTAAAACTAATGAATTGGATGATGATTGTGAAGTTTTTTTGCGGATTGGATGGCGAGGAAGCAATGCATGAAGAACATGTTGAAGGCGGTTTCTAATGAAAACCATAGAGAAAACCAGTGAGGGTGAAGGAGTAACTGCATCAAATGACAAACTCCATAGCCCATGCAAGAACCAGAAATTTGTGTTTTTGGGGGTTGTTGAAGGGTACCTTCTTCAAGTCATGGTCCCAGAGGGAGGAGATGAGGCCGAGACACCTGCGCACAACCTTATGGTGAAATTTTTCTCCTAACTAACCTGTGAACTGAAAGAAGGCATAAATGGAAGTAAACTACAACAAATGTAGCTACTGAAGCAAATGAATAGGAAAAGCATGAATAATCTATGCTATATTGTTGTATTGAAAGTGAAACTACCTGTTTAGTCAATTTAGTGTCCTAAATTGCTCTACATAAATTATCAATCTGGGAGTCGTAAACTGATTTGCACCATATGTGCTTAGTTAACCCTTTTTCTTACTTCGTTGTTTTATAGTTTATGTTGTTTTTGGGGGTTTTGTTTCTTATGGTAGAATCTAATTTCTAAAGAAAAGAGAAAATGAAATAAATCAAAACTTTAAATAGTTAGATTAATCTAAGCTGGAAAAATATCTATGAAATGAAAGATAAAATGATAACATCTAAATGAAATCCAAGAAAGCAAATTAAACTAGCCAATAATCTCATCCATAATCATAACATTTCACCAATGTCGCCAATTAACCTGCAAATCAGTAATCAACTAAAGGCTCTGGAAACATCATTATATGGTATGAGAAAATGACACTAAACTATCTAATGCTACACTAATGGAAAGCAAGTCATCTCATTCATAATCATAACATTTCACCAATAAACCTTTCAATCAATTATCAACTAAAGGCTCTGGAAACATCATCATATAACATGAGAGAATGAAAAACTAATGGAAAGCAAGTCATCTCATTCATAATCATAACATTTCGCCAATAAACCTTTCAATCAATTATCAACTAAAGGCTCTGGAAACATCATCATATAACATGAGAGAACGAAAAACTATCTAATGTTACACTAATGAAAAGCAAGCCAATAATCCCATCCATAATCATAATATTTCACCAATTTCGCCAACAACTAACTTGCAAATTAGTTACCAACTAAAGGCTCTGGAAACATCATCATATAGCATGAGAGAATGACATTAAACTATCTAACTTTACACTAATGAAAAGCAAGCTAATAATCCCATCCATAATCATAATATTTCACCAATTTCGCCAACAACTAACTTGCAAATTAGTTATTACCTAAGGCTCCGGAAATATCATCATATAGCATGAGAGAATGATCTAATAAGAAAATACAAGAACATGTAAAGAAAATCTAATCTACAATCAACCAGTTGAACACACTTGCATGAATTAAAATTGCATGAATGGAAAATCTAAACTATCAAACTTGAATGCAATAAAATGACATATTTGAATGAAATCAAAGAAAAACTACAAAATAAAATCTACTCTACTTTACATTCTAATATGGTCCATGACATCTACTTCACATCTCCTTCCATGTTGAGAACATCAAAGCTTTATTCAAATTCTTCAAAATTACAAAGTACAACAAATCTCTCCAAAGCTTTCCAAAGCCATCAAGGAAGAACTACAAACTCCAAGCTAAAGAGCCACCAAAAAGCTACAAGATTCAAGCTTTAGAACTAAAAATCTAACAAATGAAGGAGAGAGATCTCCTATTTATACAAAAAGATGAGAAGCCATCTCATTAATGAGAGTCCATGAATCTCTCCCTCTAGCTCTAGAGTCCTAATCAAAATAGGAACTGATAAGACACATGTCTTCTTAGAGTTTCAATACAATTAGGAGATGTCACACATATCCTCATGATCCCATGATTCTCTCCACTGAAATTCGAATTTGGCCTTAGGGTGCCACATAAAGGTCTTCTAGAAGCCTCATTTTGACCTACACATGTCGATAATCTCAACCCACTTGTTAGGTATAAGCATATGCACATTATTTTCTAATTTTTAACCGCAAATTCACTTAGAAAGGCGAAGAATTAACAAAGTTTGGAAAAACATCAGTGTGGCCCAATGATAATGAAAGTGGGATGGATGTAGTGACATAGTAGTG
Source organism: Pinus tabuliformis (assembly GCA_031772625.1). Classification (NCBI taxonomy): domain Eukaryota; kingdom Viridiplantae; phylum Streptophyta; class Pinopsida; order Pinales; family Pinaceae; genus Pinus; species Pinus tabuliformis. Next base: position 991,233,747 of record CM062807.1, on the reverse strand, counting down.
AAATGGAGGTTAAATGGAGGTGAGATAATGGACATAATAGTGAAAGTGTAATGGAAATGAATGACATTTTCAAGACCCAACACTACATAAGCAAATAAACAGAATAGAGCTCTATGCTAACATACATGTATAGTAAAGAGGAGCTTTGGCTGCTTGGGTTGGGCCCTAACCCAAGAGCTTTAGCCCTCAGACTTAACTCAAAGCTCGCTTAAACAAAACTCATTCTTTTTATAAAAAAACCATGGATTACAGAACAAACTGTCACAAGTCTTGCAGCTGAGAAATAAAGTAGAGTTTTTACAATAGAAGTTCAAATCATGCTGAGGTCTGAAGCCTCTCTATTTATACATTTGAAGTCTCTAACGACTTCCTTCAAATTATGGAGGCTTGGGTCCCAATTCAATAAAAAGTGGTTTCTGTTCGTTTCACTTGCTCGGTTGTCTTCTAGTCTTCAAAGTCATGGTTGTTTTCACTCTGAGCTGATGGAGTAATATTCGAATGGTGGGGTAGTAAATGAAGAGGATATACCTCTTATAATTACTCTCATTTGTCCCATTCGAGTTTTGACCAAGGTCTTTGACATAGTTCCTTGCTTTTATCCTTTATGCCTACATTTTTCCTTTCTTGTATCCTTTTTCCCGCATTATATGCAGATTAGACCACAAAGAAAAATATCCAACTCTAACTCATCTCATAAACAAAATATAATCAAAAGTATGCAATAAGGTGTGAGAATAGTTGGTTTGACTAAGCTAGGAGGTAAATTAAGGCTAATTAAGGCCCATATAATCACCAAATGATGAGGCTCATCATCACCCACTACTGAAAGTGTTGCTCATCCTCTGAGAAACTTAGTCAATGTCCATGTCCTTCATGGCTCTGGTAGCCTCTCTGACATCCCATGCTTCTGTTATGGTCTCTTCTTATTTTTTATAGAAGCCTGCTTTCATTTCTACTTCTTCCGACTGCCTCTTTTCCTCTTCTTCTTTTCTCCCTTCTAGCATCCCTAGGAGTAGTGATGGACTGAGTTTTATGCCTATCCAATTGACCTTCAACCTTTGAATTGATTTCTTATACATAGGTGTCATGTTGAGTGCCTCTCTCAACCTTTGAGGGAAGTGATATTCTCTTATCTTCAAGCTGTGTGGTAGTGTGTTCCATCTCCTTTAGTAGGCATGTATATTATCATCTCTTAGTAGCCTAAACAAATGCTCAAAATGTGAAATTACTTGCTCTTGGGTAGCACGATATCTAGGTGCCAGTTGAGGATCATTTGAAATTAGATTATGGGTGTTGATTAGGGCCATGGGATTTGATTATTCAGCTCTGATGAAAAGAGGTTCATTTTTCTCTCTGGCCAATATTCTTTTCATCTATGCATCCCTTGAATCCTCATGGTTCATCCATGATGCCAAAGCTATTAATTGTAGATCTCCTATCTCTGCATTAGGATCCCAAATATTCATGTCTGTGAGGGCCATGTTATGCAAGTAAAACTTAGCCATTTTGACCCTATCCTCTAGTGCACTTTGATCACAAAGATCAAGAAACTGCCTGTAGTTCTGAAATGGCATGGTCACTCTCTGTGCTAGTGTTTAAATCTGAAATTGTAGCCATTATTCTCTGAGGTAAAGAGCATAGGATTTAGCTGGCATCCTACACTGATGGCCTCCTTATTTTCCCTTTTTTGTTTGACTGGTGTGCTGAAAGCAGTGATGGCAGCTACTGCCTCCCCCTCAGGGACATCTAGAGACACCCTAGGTGAATCCTCCTTTTGTTCTTCCCCTTTTATGTCAATGCCTTCTTCCTCCCTGTTTCAACATCATCCTCATTCTCTTTTGCTTCATCACGTTCCTCTGTATTAGTTTCTTCTTCATCCATCTCATCCCCATCTAGCTCTGTATCTTCTTATTTTTGTTTTGCCTTCTCCTCACTAACAGAAGGACTAACATCATAGGTGAGGGTTTTGATGTCATCCTTTGCTGGTAAGTCTCTGAAGACTGGCCATTTTATAGGGATCCTGAGGTTTTGGAGGGCATCCTTAATGAGGATCTTGATCAACCCATGGTGAGCCAACTGTTGGGAATTACCCTGCTTTACTTTGTTGTTGGAGTCTATGAGTGATTGCATCAAGAAATAGGGTATGTTGAGTCTTTGGTGAACTGGTGTTTCTACCCAAGGTCTTAATTCTTCAAGCATCCTAAAATGGTAGCCATAAACAACACTGTATCTACCCTCATATGAGATATATTTGATGAGTTGTTTGCCTACCTCACTCCATGGGTATGGCAGATTGTCCCTCCTTACTCCATTTTTATCCTCTATGCATTCTTCACCTTCTAAAAAGATTTTTTTTTCCACCTTTTCACTTATAAACCAAATACTTCTTAACCTTTACAAATTTTGATCAAATGATGCATATGAGTGAGTGAGTGGGATACTTACATGTGGTCTTGATGCCATGCTACAACTGTCGAAGATCAGAGGTGCTACTGATGGTCATTCTTCTTCCTCCTCTACTGTCTTTTGATGGTTTATTATCTTTTGCAAGTTTCTGTGACTGAAGATCTAATGCTACTGCTGCTGATGTGGAGCTCCTGGATCTAATGTTGTTGCTACTGCTGTGGAGCTCCTGGATTACCACTTGGCAATGTTTGGTGTCTCCGTTAGAATTTCTTGATCATGTTGTTGGCTGGTGCTGTGAGGATGTTGTAATGAATGGATAGAGGGAGTAGGAGTGTGTGTGGATGCAAGAATGATAGTAATGGATGAGGCGATTGGTTAGATAATGTCTAGTATGAATTTTAGGGACCTAACCAATCTACCATTCAGGGGATCCTGTAGAAAACACAATATTTACCTGAATTGAAGAAATGAAGTGAAAAACAAGGGAATTGATGGAGGGATGCATGGTAAGGAATGGAGGAGATGAATATATGTCAGGTAGGGTACCCTTTGGATCTTCTCTTTACTCCTTGATTGTCTTTCCCACCCACCTGCAAATAACAATTATGTTTTTATTATTATTATTGTTACTACTATTATTACTACTACTATATATATATATATATATATATATATATATATATATATATATATATATATATATATATATATATAGATATATATATATTAAAAACACCTACGTTGGCTCAGAGAGGTTTTCACCCTAGATATCTACCTTGGGTGCCTCAAGGAAGGTTTTGACCCAGGGATCTTCTTACTATTTTTCGTTTTTTCTGATCCTTAGGCTGCCTCATGAGGTTTTCAACCCAAACATGGGACTCAGGCACCTCATGGAGGATTTCACCCGAATCCTTATTCTTTTTTTTTCCTTTTTCAGTGACCTGATGAGGGAGGAGCTAGAAATTGCTCCACCATCATTACTGTCTTATTGATATTGTCAATGAACTCTTGTTTTGATAAAGGCCTCTTGTACATTTTCAATCGGTGTTCATTAACTAGCAACGGAATGGCTTCTTCATATATAGTTCTGATTTGCACTCAACCATTGTCATGGCATCTTTCCACCACATAAGATCTGAGCCATCTTGTACTTAGCTTTCCCTTGAAGTCTTTAGACCTAGAATCATATAACAATGCCTAGTCTTCCTCTTGAAATTGCTTCTCCTTAATATGTTTGTCATGCCAAATCTTCCTATGAAGCTGAACTATCTCTGTATGTAGGAGGGCCTGCATTTTGAATTCATCCAAGCCACTCAAATGTAAAAATATTTCTTTCTGTGCATGACTGAGATCCAAATATATTTGGGCCACCATCCTCAATGTGTTATATTCAAACTCAATGGACAACAAAGCCTTTTTCCCATATACCAGCTCATAGCATGTAAATCTAGTGGTGGTATTCCATGTTGTATTATAGGCCCAGGTGGCCTCAAGTAGTCTCTCTACCCAATCCTTCCTGCTGCTGCTCACTAACTTGGTTAATATGTTCTCCAGTGCCCTATTGGTCACCTCCACTTGCCCATTAGCTTGTGGATGATAAGGAGTGGAGGTCCTATGCTTGATTTTGTGATGACTGAGAAGTTCTTCAATCATGCTGGAGGTAAACTGGCTACCTTGGTCTGTGACTAGTTCTCTAGGGTACCCAAATTTGTAGAATACATTCTCCCTTAGGAACTCAACCACCTTCTCTTATGTTGTTTCCTTAATTTCCTTGGTTTCAGCCCACTTAGTCAAATAATCAGTGCACACAATGATGTGTTGTTTTTTCCTTGAAGGAGGGTTGATAGGCCCACGTGTCAAATGGCTCAAAAGTCACTTGATGTTGTAGGGGCATTTCATCTCTTGGAGTAGGCTTTCCCATCCTCTCGCACCGATCAAACTGATTAATGTACTTTTTCACATCTTGATGAAGAGTGGGCCAATAATATCCTGCTTACACCACTTTGAATGTTGTCCTCTTTGTTGCAAAGTGACCTCGACAAGGCCCATCATGACATGTCAGAAGGATGTCAAAGACTTCCTCTTCCCTTACACAACTTCTCAAGATTTGATCTGGGCCAAGTTTGAATAGATTGCCCCCAATCCAGGTGAACGGGGTGCTTTTCCTAACGATCATTCTCTTTTCCTTGGAGGGAAAGTTTGGTGCGAACTGGGTTGATACCAAATAGTTTGCTATATCAACAAACCATAGGGAGAGAACTGAAATAGCAAACAAATGCTCATCTGGTAACTAGTCATCCACCATTCCTTCTTCACTTGCAAGTAGATTCATCCTAGATAGAAAGTCAGAAACAACATTTTCCTTACCAAGGTTATCAACAATAGTTAGATCAAACTGTTGTAATAAAAGCAACCATCTTATAATTCTAGCATTCACATCTGGTTTGTTCATTAAATATTTGATTGCAACATGATCAGTATGCACAAATGTTTGATAGCCTATAATGTAATGCCTAAATTTTTTTAATGAATGCACAATGCCCAGAAGTTATTTTTCGGTCACAGTATAGTTTAATTCATCCTTTGACAGGTTCTTACAAATAAGATAGATGGAATAGGGAAATTTCTCCTCTTCTTTACCTAAGGTTTCTCCGATGGCTTTGTGTGAGGCATCAGCATGAATATGAAAAGGGAGGGCCTAGTTTGGGCCTCTAGAGATTGGTGTAATGGTTAAATTACCCTTTAGAATGTCTAAAGCCTCTTGATAGCTCTTTGACCATATAAACTTAGAATCTTTGGCCAACAACCCAAACAAAGGAGAGGCCAACTTGTTCAAGTCTTTTATGAACCTTCGGTAATATCTAGCTAACCCTAAGAAACTCTTGACATCTCTCTGCTTTTGTGGAGGTGGGACCCCTTGGATGATTGCTATTTTGTTTCGATCCACCTGCAGTCCTTGTTGAGATATTGAATGACCTAGCACAATCCCTTCAGTCATTAAGAATTCAATTTTTTCTAGACTGAGAGACAGATTCATTTCAATGCATTTGTGTAATACTTTGCCTAGGTTAGTCAAGGCTTCTTGGAAATCACAGACATAAGGTGTAAAATCATCCATATAGATTTCCACAGCATCATGTACTAATTCAGCAAAAATACTTAAGACTGCTCTCTTGAAAGTGGCAGGAGCATTGCATAGGCGAAAAGGAAGGACCCTATAGGGAAAAGTACCCCAAGGATAGGCGATTGTTGTCTTATCCTAGTCTTCAGGGCAAACTTGGATTTGGTTGTACCCACTGAATCCATCTAGGAAAGAAAAGAACTTCTTCCCTGCCAGGCCATCTAGCAATTGGTCAATGAAGGGTAGAGGAAATTGATCCTTCTTTGTGGCTTTGTTCAACTCCCTATAATCAACACAAATCCTCCACTTACCATTTTTCTAGGGAACTAACACTAAAAGAGAGACCCATTCACTGTCTCAGATAGGGTAAATGAATCTTGCATCTAGTAGTTTTTGCAGTTCTTCTCTGACTATGTCTTTAAGTGTTGGATTCATCCTCCTTTGTGGTTGCCTAAATAGCTTGCAACCTTCTTTGACGTATATGTGGTGAGTACACACTGAGGGGTGTACTCCCTTCATTTCCTTATAGCTCCAAGCGAAGGCTTCTAGGCGTTCTCTCGACATGTTGCATTGCTTTTCCTCTTCTAAAGCAAAAGGAGATGGGTTAATTTTCAAAGTTCTCTCTGGGCCAAATTCTATGGTTTTGACACTGAGTGGGTTGGAATTGGCCAAGCATAAATCAATTGTATGGTTTCTCTGGGTTTCCCTTACTTCTTCTTCTAATGGTAATGGACTAGGAGTTGGACTTTGGAGTAGGTGTTCAATTAATTCATCCTCATCTTTTTGTTTTCCGCCTATGGTTGCTTCCAAAACATAAAGTTAGGCAGAATAAACCTCATATTCTTCCTCCTCCTCCAACCATAAAGGTAAATCATGCTCTAGAGAAGGTTGAGCAGGAGGGTATAGGACTAATTGTTTGGACATATCCCCATTCTTGATGGTCATATTCCTAGCTCTGTAGCTAATGTAAGCATCATCTGTGGCCAACCATGGCTTCCCAAGGATGAGAGGGTAACCAATAAGCTTAGCCTTAGCTTGGAGAACTAGGAAATCTGCAGGGTACTCCCAAGAGTCAATGGAGACCATCAAATCCTTCACAATTCCCTCAGGGGTGACTGTGGAATGGTCTGCAAGTTGCAAAACTGTTGTGGTCTTCCTCAATGACCCTTGGAGGTTGAGCTTGAGCATGGTGTCCTTGATAATCACATTAATGGCAGCCCCAAGGTCAATCAAAGTGTGTGGGAAAATGGTGCCACTGATGTGCACATTTATTAGAGGGCTTCCAGGGTACAAATATTTTGGACATATTACCTACCCCAGCGTTAAGTCAGACAACTACCCAATGGCATTAATAGCAGGAGCATCCCTTTCTCTTCTTCCTGTATGCTTGAAGAACTTCTCCTTAATCAATTTGTTGTAAATGGGAACATCTTTGATTGCCTGGAGAAGGGGGATGTTTACACGTAGATTTTTCAATTCTCCCAGAAGTTCAATTTCTTCGGGGGTAAGCTAGAGTGGTTGGGCTAATCTCTCAAGAAAGGGTGGATTTACATTAAGGTTTCTTTCCTCTCTTTCTTCCTCAACCTCCCTACGCGGAGAGGGAGGTTGGTTGTCTGGGAGAATTGTCCCAGATCTTAGGTTGATCTCCTAGATTTCTACAACATAAGCTGGGTATGATGTCTCTCCACTATATGCTTGTTGAGCCTGCCTATTTTTTGGGTTTGGATTTGGCTGGGCAAGCATCTGAGGTTGCTTGGGTGGAGCAAAGTGCAGGAGTTGTGGTTAGGTAGGTGGTGGAGGAAATAGGGTTGGAACATTGTTGAATTGGGGCCTCCACCCCTGGTGTGGGGTATTCACTGATGCTGTGGTTGAACATGAGTTTGAAATGATTTGTTGGCTAGCTGGGATTGATACTGAGATGCATAGGACCAAGGAGGGGGTGTATACCAGGAAGGATGAGCAGGGGGTCCCCAAGAAGGTATATCTGTAGTGTGGTTCGGGTCGTAATATGGATGGGATGACCCTTGCATACCCTATTGGTATGGTCTAGGCCCAGGAGATCTCCTTTGGTTGATGTAGAAAAGCTACTCGGTGACACCTTCAGCTCCTTGATATACAACTTTAAGTCTAGGTAAATAAGGGCGCTTGTCTATGGAGTGGCTTTCTTCACAGACTGAGCAAATCTTAATACATTTCAATGGACATTCATTCCTAGGATGCCTCATGGTGCATATAGGACAAAAGATGGCCAAGGCTCTCTCTGTGTTGTTTTGCTTCCTTTTTATGTTCATGCTATCTAATTGCATCGCAAGGGTTTGTATCATATCCTTTTTAAATCTTCCAGCATATTTCCAATTTCACCCTTGATGGATAAGTTGGAGGATGATGTACTGGCCATAGGTTGACTACCCCTACCCTTTTTCTTGGCTGCCCTAGAATGGTTTCTAAAGACAGTCTTAATATCCTCATAGGGTAATTGTTAGACATCTCCTCCTGCTATCAAGGTATCGAGAAGATCCTCCCTTACTCCTCTAAGCAGGACCAGCTTTAGTGACTCAGGGTCAAGTGTGCACCTGGCCCTTTTGTAATTGAGCTGGAATATTTCTTAATAGTATTCTAAGGATTCATCCTGGCCTATGGTCATCCTGAAAATATCTTCTTTAGTATCCTTTGACCTACAATAGTCACTATATTTGTTGTTGAAAGTTTGTTGCATCTGATCCCAGTTGTGATGCTATCTCCAGGTAAATCCATGAGCCAGCGCAATGCTACATCCTTGAGGGTAGATGGAAACATTTTTAACTCTTGCTCATCTTTTGTATAGTCATAGGTTCAGCATATAACAATAAACACAAATAGGAATGTCTTAAGGTCCTCTGTGGTCGGGCCATGGAAATGAGGTAGAACAGAGGGGCTTATATTCTTCATCTTAGTGTCCCCATTGGTTTCCCTGATGGGGAAGGCACTCCCAATTCTCTCTCTATCTCCCCTGTCGTTTTGGTTTCCAGCCATTAGTTCAGTAGGAATGGGTTCTTCCTCTTCTTCTTCCCTTGTATGTTCTTAAAATATGTAAAGTTGCTGACCTAAAGGTTCTTCCACTTCACAGTCACTGAAGAAGAGAGAAGGTTGACTGTTGGATGCAATGGGGGTATTTGTGAAGAATTTCCCTATTAAATTGTCCCTATTCCTATGAGGCATGAAAGGAAATGTTTTTGGGTTGGTTTTTGTAAGATTTTCTTTAAAACTAGAAAGTACTTGTAGAATGGAAAGGAAAGAAGCTAAAGAAAAATGAAAGAAAGGAAGCTACTAGATTATTTTTGCAGAAATAAACTAATGGAAGAAAACTGAAGACTAGAAGTAGAAGAAAGGAAAGTTGGAGACTAGAAACTAAAAGAAAGCAGTAATTACTTCTACTTAGACACCTCCTCGGCAACAACACCAAAAAGTGATGAGCCTAGGTATTGCAACAATAATGCTGCAACTCCTAGGGCTACCATCTTTACTTATCAACCCGGGGTGCGTACAAACTTGGAGGTGACAATGCTATATGCACATGTAGAAGTGAAGGTCCTGCCTGCTATCACTATTTATCTGGCAAAGAGAGCCCAAGGCTTCCAAGCCAGACTTCTATAGGGTCAGAAGAAGTTTGATTCTTTGTTGGAAGAAGAGCATTAAACTATACTAAATGTAAGCAAAGAGCATTAAACTATACTAAATTTAAGCAAAGAGCATTAAACTATACTAAATGTAAGCAAAGAAACTTTAGCGAAATTGGTTTTCAAGTGAAAGAGCGATCGAAGGTCGAAATCAATGAAAGGAGGATGTAAGGATGTAGTAGCGCACAGGGACCATTAGATTGATCAACGAATAGAAGATGGACAATGGAGATCTTATCACGGGGCTTAAGCAAATAAATGGATGAACAGGGTTAATGACAAAGATGAATGGTAGAGATCGTATCATGAGGAATTAAGTGAATGGATGGACCAACAAGGTAACAAAACATATGAACGAAAGAGATCATATCACGTGGGATTAAGTGAATGGATGGATAAACGAGGTTAACAGGAGATGAATGGCCAAGATCTAATCACGAAGATTTAGTCAAGAGATGGATAGACAAGGTTAATAGGAGCAATGAAGGACTGAGATCTTATCGCGTGGATGAAGACAAGAGATGGACGACAGAGATCGTATCGCAGGAAAAAGATACGTGCATAAATGATCGAGCAGGTTTCTAAGGTGCTAGGTAGTTTCTCACGCGCCCTCAGCACAGTAAGAGGAATTCTGAAATTTCATGTGATCAGCCTTACTGTGCGACACGTAGCATGACAAAACCAATTTTCTTGCATGCTCTCGAGTGGATAATGTTTGTGCAGTAATCCACCCGAGATTACGCGATAACTGTTGGATCATGCGGGGCTGATCAACGGTGGAGATCGGCTAAGCTAGTTGGCGATTGCGTGAAGCGATAACCATTGGATAGGGCGAGGCATATCAATGGTGGGGATTTAAAGCACACAAAGTGTGTAGGTGATGCGATATCCATCGGGTCAAGAGATAGATCGACAATGGAGATTAAAGCTCATAAAGCAAGTGGTGGACTTTGCGCGAGGATGGAGATGAATAAAACTAATGAATCAGATGGTGATTGTGAAGGTTTGTTGTGGATTGAACGACGAGGAAGCAATGCATAAAGAATGTGCTGAAGGTCGTTTGTAATGAAAATGACAGAGAAAACCAGTGAGGGTGAACGCGTAACTGCATCAAACGACAAACTCCATAACCCATGCGAGAACCAGAAACCTGTGTTTTTGGGGGTTGTTGAAGGGTCTCTTCCTCTTGTCATAGTCCCTAAGGGAGGAGATGAGGCTAAGACACCTACGCAGAACCTTCTAGTGATAGTTTTCTCCTAACTAACCTGTGAACTGAAAGAAGGCATAAATGGAAGTAAACTACAACAAATGCAGCTACTGAAGCAAGTGAACAAGAAAACCATGAATAATCTATGCTATATTGTTCTAATGAAAGTGCAACTACTTAAGAAAATAAACAGAATAGAGATATATGCTATCATACATGTATAGTAAAGAGGATCTTTGGTTGCTTGGGTTGAGCCCTAGACCAAGAGCTTCAGCCCTCAGAGTTAACTCAGAGCTGGCTTAAACAGAACTCATTCTTATTTAAAAAAAACATGGATTACAGAACAAACTGTCACAAGTCTTGCAGCTTAGAAATAAAGTAGATTTTTTACAATAGAGGTCTAAATCCTACTAAGGTCATAAGCCTCTCTATTTACACATCTGAAGTCTCTAACGACTCCCTTCAAATTAGGGAGCCTTGGCTCCCAACTGAAGGAAAACTGGTTTCTATCCCTTTCACTTGCTCAGCTGTCTTCTAGTCTTCAAAGTGATGGTTGTTTGCACTTCGAGCTGATGGTGGAAAATTCGAATGGAGGGGTAGTAAATGATGAGTATTTCCCCCCTATAATTACTCTCCCTTGTCCCATTCGAGTTTTTACTAAGGTCTTTTCCATAGTTCCTTGCTTTTATCCTTTATGCCTACATTTTTCCTTGCTTATATCCTTTATTGCTGCATTATATGCACATTAGACCACAAAGCAAAATATCCAACTCTCACTCATGTCATAAACAAAATATAATCAAAAGTATGCAATAAGGTGTGAAAATAGTTGGTTTGACTAAGCTAGGAGGTGAATTAAGGCTAATTAAGGCCTATATAATTACCCAACGATGAGGCTCATCAGTCGTATCAGAGCATGATTCATCACTTGGACTGGATGGGAGGTGTGTGATAGTCATTCCTTGTTGTTGATTCTATGTGTGTTAATCATCCTTATGGTATATATTCTTTTTGCATATGCATGGTGTGAGTCATGGTTGTAGTGATGTCACCATGTGAAAGAGGATGTTGTTGTTGTGAACTATGTCATCATGAGTGTATTATTGGTTACATTTTCTTTATTCTTTTGTGTTTTCAGTGTACATTGGTATGGTTGTTGTTGCATGAGGTCATGGTATGTGTAGGTTATATGGTCATGCATTGATGATTGGACTCTAGCTAGATTGATGGTTACATGGTTATATGCTTATTTATTATATGTATATATGTTGTGATGATTATGTTATACATGTATTATGTTGATTGGTTGATATTTCAAATGAGATGTCCACCCCAAAATTTTCTAAGGTATGTTGGTTAGTGTGATCTGGTTTACCTGACATAGTATCCCTTATGGGAAAGACATCAAAATGACTAGCAAGATGGTAGAATATAGATATTCTCCCTATGAATCAAATGAACAACATGGTGTTTGGAACTCCTCTGATTTAGCAGACACATTGAGAACTTTTTAGGAAGAAATAAGCATTTGTAAGGAAGATAACTACAAAATCATGCAGGCACAAGAGAAACAAGCAAAGGTTACTGTAATACTCCTATAGAGTTTGTCAGAATTACAGGGACAAGGGTCACTCTAGATCAGCCATGGATAGGAAGACAGAACTAATGGAGCATATGGAAGTAGGTCTCATGGTGGTCACAAGTCAGATAAAGATGACATGATTAGAGATGGAATATTCTTGGATACTCCATATAGGAGAGTTAATGGGCACAGGTACTACTCTAGTTCTAGTTCTACCAAGCATCATAATCATCATCAATATCACCATTTTCGGAGGAGGGGGATACGTTACATATGAGTTTAAGAAAGCAAATCCACCTACTTTTAATGTACACTTGAAGAAACTAGAAGATGTAGAGGCTTCGATACTTGGGATGAACAAGTTATTAGAGGTGCATGAGTACACAGAAAACATGAAGGCCAAAATGGCTATGTTCATCCTAAAAGGTAAAGCAGATATCTAATGGGAAGATGTGAAGTGGGTCAAACACATAATGATGGAGGAATTGAGTTGGCATGAGTTCAAGAGTATTTTCACGAAGAAGTACTTCTCAGAAAGGTACTACGACAATAAGGCCAAATAATTCTATTAGATAAATATGGGAACGATGATAGATGAAGAGTACACAATTAAATTCCTTGAGCTATTGAGTTATGTATCGTATCTTAAAGATGGGAAGGCTAAGGTTTAGGGATTTTTCAGTGGTTTTCCATTAGATTTTAGAGATTGTATTTAGTATGATGAGCCTCGATCACTTGAGGAAGTTATTGGGAAATTGAAATATTTTCTATGAATAGTCAAAGTGTAAGAATGAATCTCAGTAAGGATGGAAAGGAAAGGATAATGATAAATGTAAGTGTCAATGGCAACAGAAAATAGAAAGGCATCAGAATGTAGAAGAAAAAGAAAATGTCGCACAAAAAAATAAGTTCAATGCAGCTAGATATGGATATGGATCACAACAAGAGCATAGAGGTGATGGTACTAGATGGTTGGAGTGTTGGACAGGAGGTAAGGAACACATTAAGAGAGTTTGTCCATAGAATCAGGGTCATAGGCCTCAGATATATAGTTCACAGGAGGCGTAAACTATTGGGGATGTTGGTCAAAGTGTTCCCCATATCTATGCAGCACTGGACAATATGCAGACAGATCATTAGGAATCTATCTTGCTTCCTTTTTATGTTCATGGTGTCTAATTGTATTGTAAGGGTTTGCAGCATATCACTTTTGAAATCTTCCAGCATATTTTCAATTTCACCCTTGATGGATAAGTTGGAGGATGATATATTGGCCATCGGTTGACTACCCCTACCCTTTTTCCTGGCTGCCCTAGAATGGTTTCAAAAGAGAGTCTTAATATCCTCATAGGGTAATTGGTAGACATCTCCTCCTACTATCATATGTAAGGTATCCAGAAGATCCTTCCTTACTACTCTAAGCAGGACCGGCTTTAGTGACTCAGGGTCAAGTGTGCACCTGGCCCTTTTGTAACTGAGCAGGAATATTTCTTCATAGTCTTCTAAGGATTCATCGTGGCCTATGGTCATCTTGAAAATCTCTTCTTTAGTATCCTTTGACCTACAGTAGTCCCTATATTTTTTGTTGAATGTCTGTTGTGCATCTGAGTCTAAGTTGTGATGCTATCTCTAGGTAAACCCATGAACCAACTCAATGCTACATCCTTGAGGATAGATGGAAACATTTTTAACTCTTGCTCATCATCTATATAGTCATAGGTTTAGTATAAAACAACAAACTCAAATAGGAAAGTGTTAGGGTCCTCTCTGGTCAGGCCATGGAAATGAGGTAGAGCAGAGGGGCTTATATTCTCCATCTTAGTGTCCCCATTGGTTTCCTTGATGGGGAAAGCACTCTCAATTCTCTCTCTATCTCCCCTGTCATTTTGGTTTCCAGCCATTGGTTCAGAAGGAATCAGTTCTTCCTCTTCTTCTTCCCTTGTAGGTTCTTCAAATATGTAAGGTTTCTCACCTAAAGGTTCTTGCACTTCACAGTCACTGAAGAAGAGAGAAGGTTGACTGTTGGATGCAGTGGGGGTGTTTGTCAAGAATTTCCTTAAATTGTCCCTATTCGTACGAGACATGAAAGGAAATGTTTTTGGGTTGGTTTTTGTAAGATTTTCTTTAAAGCTAGAAAGTACTTGTAGAATGGAAAGGAAAGAAGCTAATGAAAAATGAAAGAAAGGAAGCTACTAGATTACTTTTGCAGAAATAAACTAATGGAAGAAAATTGAAGACTAGAAGTAGAAGAAAAGAAAGTTGGAGAATAGAAAATAAAAAAAAGAAGTAATTGCTTCTACTTAGACACCTCCTCAAAAAAGGTGCCAAAAAGTGATGAGCCTAGGTATTGGAACAATAATGTTGCAACTCCCTGGGCTACTAGCTTTACTTATCAACCTAGGGTTCATACAAACTTGGAGGTGACAGTGTTATATACACAAGTAGAAGTGAATGTCCTACCTATTGTTACTGTTTATCTGGCAAGAGAACCCAAGGGTTTCAAGCCAGACTTATATAGGGTCAAAAGAAGCTTGATTTTTTGATGGAAGAAGAGCAAACATATTCGAGAGAGCTACTCTACTGTAGTAATGAAGAAAACATCATGAAATGCTTAAATCACACCATAACCTAACTAACCAACTAAAGTGCTATGCTCAGCAGAATTGCTAAAACAATCACCAACCTAAGGCTGTTATCTAAGTTGCAGAGCTAAAGAGCATTAAACTATACTAAGTTGTAAGCAAAGAAGCTTTAGCGAAATTGGTTTTCAAGCAAAAGAGCGATTGGAGGTTGAAATCAATGAAAGGAGGACGTAAGGATGTAGTAGCGCATAGGGACCGTTGGATTGGTCAATGAATAGAAAATGGACGATGGAGATCTTATCAGAGGGATTAATCGAATAAATGGATGAACAGGATGAATGGCGGAGATCATATCGTGAGGAATTAAGTGAATGGATGGCTGAACAAGGTAACAAAGCAGATGAACAGTGGAGATCGTATCGTGATGGATTAAGTGAGTGGATGGATGAACGCGTTTAACAGGAGATGAATGGCCAAGATCTAATCGTGAAGATTAAGTCAAGAGATGTATAGACGAGGTTAACAGGAGTGATGAACAGCTAAGATATTATCGCCTGGATGAAGTCAAGAGATGGATGGCAGAGATCATGTCACGGGAAAAGGAAACGTGCGGAAATGATGGAGCGGATTTCTAAGGTAGTAGGTAGTTTCTCACGCGCCCTTAAGATAGTAAGTGGAATTCTGAAATTTCATACGATTAGCCTTACTACGTGACACGTAGCATGAGAAAACCAATTTTCTCATGTGCTCTCGAGTAGATAATGTTCATGCAGTAATCCGTTCAAGATTGCGTGATAACCGTTGGATCAGGCAAGGCTGATCAATAGTGGAGATCGGCCAAGCTAGTTGGAAATTGGGTGAAGTGATAGTCGTCGAATCAGGCGAGGCAGGTTGATGGTGGGGACTTAAAGTACACAGAGTGTGTAGGTGATGTGATAGCCATCAAATCAAGAGATAGATCGACAGTGGAGATTAAAGCTCATAAAGCAAGTGGTGGACTTCGCGCGAGGCTCGAGTTGAATAAAAATAATGAATCAAACAATGATTGTGAAGTTTTGTTGTGGATCGGATGGTGAGGAAGCGATGCATGAAGAATGTGTGAAGGTGGCTTGTAATGAAAATGATAGAGAAAATTAGTGAGGGTGAACGAGTAACTACAACAAATAACAAACTCCATAGCCCATGCGAGAACCAGAAACCTTTGTTTTTTGGGGTTGCTAAAGGGTCTCTTCCTCAAGTCATGGTCCCTGAGGGAGGAAATGAGGCTGAGACACCTGCGCACAACCTTATGGTGATATTTTTCTCCTAACTAACCTATGAACTGAAAGAAGGCATAAATGGAAGTAAACTACTTCAAATGGAGCTACTGAAGCAAATGAACACGAAAACCACGAATAATCTACGCTATATTCTTGTAATGAAAGTGCAAATTACTTAAGAAAATAATTAGAACAAAGCTCTATGCTAGCATACATGTACAGTAAAGAGGAGCTTTGGCTGCTTGGGTCAGGCCCTAACCCAAGAGCTTCAGCCCTCGGAGTTAACTCAGAGATGGCTTAAACATAACTCATTCTTATTATAAAAAAACCGTGGATTACAGAACAAACTGTCACAAGTCTTGCAGCTCAAAAATAAAGTAGAATTTTTACAATAGAAGTCCGAATCCTACTGATGTCATAAGCCTCTCTATTTATACATCTGATGTCTCTAACGACATCCTTCAAATTAGGGAGGCTTGGCTCCCAACTCAAGAAAAACTGGTTTCTGTCCCTTTCACTTGCTCAGTTGTCTTCTAGTCTTCAAAGTGATGGCTATTTGCACTCCGAGTTGATGGAGGAATACTCGAATGGAGGGGTAGTAAATGATGAGGATTTACCTCCTATAATTACTCTTCCTTGTCCCATTTGATTTTTGACTAAGGTCTTTGCCATAGTTCCTTGCTTTTATCCTTGATGCCTGCATTTTTCCTTGCTTGTATCCTTTATTCCTGCATTATACGCACATTAGACCACAAAGCAAAATATCCAACTCTAACTCATCTCATAAACAAAATATAATAAAAAGTATGCAATAACATGTGAGAGTAGCTGGTTTGACTAAGCTAGGAGGTGAATTAAGGTTAGTTAAGGCCCATATAATTACCGAATGATGAGGCTCATCAGTCGTATCAGAGCATGATTCCTCACTTGGACTGGATGGGAGGTGTGTGATAGTCATGCCTTCATGTTGGTTCTATGTGTGTTAATAATCGTTATGGTATATATTCTTGTTGCATATGCATGGTGTTGGTCATGGTTGTAGCGATGTCACCATGTGAAAGAGGATGTTTTTATTGTGAAGTGTGTCATAATGAGTGTATTATTGATTACTTTTTTTTTATTCTTTCGTGTTTTCAGTGTACATTGGTATGGTTGTTGTTGTCATGCATGAGGTCATGGTATGTGTAGGTTATATGGTCATGCATTGATGACTGGACTCTAGCTAGAATCATGGTTACATGGTTATATGCTTATTTATTATATGTATATATGTTGTGATGATTATGTTATACATGTACTAGGTTGATTGGTTGATATTGCAAATGAGATGTCCTCCCCGAAATTTTCTAAGGTACATTGGTTAGTGTGATCTGGTTTACCTAACATAGTATGCCTTGTGGGAAAGAGATCAAAATGTCTAGCAAGATGGTAGAATATAGATATTCTCCCTATGAATCAAATGAACAACATCGTGTTGGGAACTCTTATGATTTAGCAGACACATTGAGAACTTTTTAGGAAGAAATAAGGAGTTGTAGGGAAGACAACTACAAAATCAAAGAGGCACAAGAGAAACATGCAAAGGTTACTCTAATACTCCTAAAGAGTTTGTCAGAATTGCAGGGACAAGGGTCACTCTGGATCAGCCATGGATAGGAAGACAGAACTAATGGAGCATATGGAAGTAGGTCTCATGGCGGTGACAAGTCGAATAAAGATGACATGGTTAGAGATGGAATATTGTTGGATACTCCATCTAGGAGAATCGATGGGCACGGGTACTACTCTAGTTCTAGTTCCTCCAGCCATCATAATCATCATCGATATCATTGTTACAGGAGGAGGGATAGGTGATACTTTACATATGAGTTTAAGAAAGCAAATCCGCCTACTTTTAATGGAAACTTGAAGAAACCAGAAGATGCAAAGGCTTCAATACTTGGGATGAACAAGTTATTTGAGGTGCATGAGTGCATAGAAAACATGAAGGCCATAATGGCTATGTTCATCCTGAAAGGTAAAGCGAATATCTGATGGGAATATGTGAAGTGGGTTAGAGACATAACGATGGAGGAATTTAGTTGGCATGAGTTCAAGGGGACTTTCACGAAGAAGTACTTCTGAGAAAGGTATTATGACAATAAGGCCAAATAATTCTATTAGATAAATATGGGAAAGATGACAGATGAAGAGTACATGATTAAGTTCCTAGATCTATTGAGTTATGTATCGTATCTTAAAGATGAGAAGGCTAAAGTTTAGGGATTTGTCAGTGGTTTTCCATTAGAATTTAGATATTGGATTCAGTATGATGAGCCTCAGTCACTTGAGGAAGTTATTGGGAAACTGAAACATTTTCTATGAATAGTCAAAGTCTAAGAATGAATCTCAGCAAGGATGGAAAGGCAAGGATAATGATAAAGGAAAGGGTCAATGGAAACAGGAAAGAGAAAGGCCTCAGAATGTAGAAGACAAAGAAGATGTCACACCACAAAAGAAGTTCAATGCATCTAGATAGGGATATGGATCACAACAACAACATATAGTTGATGGTACTTGACGGCTAGAGTGTTGGAAATGAGGTAAGGAACACCTTAAGAGATATTGTCCACAGAATCAGGGTGGTTGGCCTCAGATATATAGTTCACAGCAGGCGTAAACTATTGGGGATGTTGGTCAAAGTGTTCCCCATATCTATGCAGCACTAGATAATATGCAAGCAGATCATTAGGAATCTATCATTGAGATGGACGATAAGCCTTGTGATCAATTTGTGTCTATTTTGATTGACCCCGGATCTATTTATAGTTATGTTTGTCCTGATTTTGTGAATAAGTGTGGTTTAAATGAAAAATTATATGAAGAATCTTGGTTATTCCATTTGTCTACATGTACAAAGAAGTGTTTTCACCATCGGTTACGAGCTTGTGCATTTGATTTGAATGGTATGCCTACCACAACACATTTGAATGTGTTACCATTGGAATCATACAATATGTTGTTGGGCATGGATTGGTTGTACCTCCATATGACCAAGGTGGATTGTTATGAAAAATCCATTGAGTGCTTTGATGACAAAGGGGAACTAGGAGTCTTACATGGAAAGAAGAAATCCACATCAGTTAGGATGGCGATAGCTATGAAGGCAAAGCACAGTCGCATAAAAGGGTGTGTGTTATTTGCAGTACATATTTCTAGGAAAAGGGTAAGGAATTTGAGGATGCATATGTTTTGAGAAAGTACCTAGTTCTACGATAGTTTTAAGATGTGTTTCCCAGATATATTTCAAAGTTGCCACCTCATAGGGAAGTAGACCTTTCTATTGGGTTGGTGTTAGAGGCAGCTACAACATTAAAAGCTTCTTACAATATGAACACTTTAGAGTTGGTAGAGTTGAAGTTGCAGTTGAAAGAGATGCTTGGAAAGGGATACACTAGGCCAAGTGTATCACCTTGGGGCACACTAATATTGTTTGTAAAGAAGAAGGATGGTACTCTAAGATTGTACATTGACTACACGTAATTGAACAATGTGACCATTAAGAACAGGTATCCATTTTCAAGGATTGATGACCTGTTTGATCATCTGAAGGGAGAAATAGTGTTCTCGAAGATTGATCTAAGGTTCATATATCATCAGGTACGCATTAAAGATGAGGACATTTACAAGACAAATTTCTGGATGAGGTATGCGCATTATGAGTTTTCTATAGTTCTATTCCGTTTGACTAAAGATCCAGCTATCATTTTGTGTTTGATTATTAGTGTGTTGCGTCCCTATTTGGATAAGTTTGTTATTGTGTTCATTGATGACATATTGGTATATTCTAAAAATGAGGAAGAACATACTGATCATTTGGCTGCAGTGTTGAGGTTGTTGAGAGAGCATCAATTGTATGCTAAGCTCAGCAAGTGCAGCTTATTTTAAACTAATGTACATTACTTGGGGCATGTTGTCTTCAAGGTGGGCATAATAGTGGATCAAGAGAAGATAAGAGCTATCATGGAGTGGGTAGCTCCTAGGAATGTGAATGAGGTGAGATCCTTCATGGGGTTGGCAGGCTATCATAGGTGGTTCATCAGGAACTTCTTAGAGATTTCTTATACTATTACATCATTAAAGAGGAAAGGTAAGAAGTTGGTATGGAGAGAGGAGTGTGAGGCTAGTTTTATGTAGCATAATCAGTTGCTGACACATGCACCAGTGTTAAAGATTGCAGATCTGGAGAAAGAGTTTGTAGTATGCACAGATTCTTGCGATAGAGGACTTGATGGAGTCCTTATGCAGGAAGGACACGTAGTGTGCTATCAATCATAGAAAGTAAATGAGCACGGGAATAAGTATCTGACACACGATCTTGAGATAGCAGTGATCAAAAGTGTATTGAAGATGTGGAGGCACTATCTTCTTGGCAGGAGGTTTTTGTTAATGAGTGATCATAGAGGATTGAGATACTTGTTTGACTAGCCCAATCTGAAGGCCAAGCAATCTATATGGTTGGCAATGATCAGTGACTTATATTTTAAGATAAGATACATCAAGGTAAATGGCAACAAGGTCACAAATGCTCTTAGGAGGTGGGTACATGTAAATCATATAACAACTATGAGTTCCTATGGGACAAACCTACAGGGTGGCATCTTGCAAGAAGGTCAACAGGGTGTGAGGTATATGTAGATTGTACAAAAATTGCAGTAGAGTATAGCTAGAGGTACAGGTAGTGGTGCAAGTACAAGTACATGCATAGGTCATGGTACAAGTACAGGTGCACATGACGTAGACTACTGTCTTACAACAAATGGATTGGTGAGGTTTAGAAATAAGATATATGTACCAGATAGTAGTGACCTCAATAAGGTGATATTGAGGTATTTTAATGCAAAATGATATTTAGGTCACCCCATCTATCACACGGACTGCAGTGAACAAGTTTTATCATTGGCCAAATCCGAAGAAGGATGTAACAAAGCTTATGGCTAGATGTTTGGATTGTTAGTTGGTGAAGGCATAGTGTAAACATCCAAGTGGATTGCTACAACCTATTGCGATTCCAAAGTGGAAATGGGAGGTCACTTCCATGGACTTTATCACAATTTTTCAGAGGATAGTGAGATAATATGATTCTGTCATGGTCATTGTGGACAGGTTGAGAAAGGTTGTGCACTTTTGTAACAACCCTGGTGAAAATTCTATGTAATAATTTAAATAAAGGCAAAAATAAGACCATGGGTAAGGGACACATATTCCGAGTTGAATGTTGGGAAAAGATATCCTAGTGGGCATCACTGGATGTGTATTTTGGCTTAGGAAAATTGGAAAAGGCTAAGGAGAACGTATTAGAAGGAAAAAATGCATTTTTGGCACATTTATTTATGAAAATAAAGGAAATTAGGAGAAAAGTAAGGTGAAAGGTCACAGGTTGTATGTGAGGAGGAAATTAAAGGAAAATAATGGAAAATGAAGAAATTAGAGGCCTCATTCATAAAAAGGATTCTAAGGATCAGTTGGCAAGTTCCTTAGTCATTGTTAGGCTTGGTCAGTTCATGTTTGGAGCTCTCTCATTATTCTCTCTCTCTCACTCTTGGTCACCTAGATTTTTCTTGTAGCACTCTAGCTTCGGATCAAGGAAGGAAAATCAAGAAAGGGGAAAGGAAGGAAAGCAAGGATCAAGGAAGAAGAGAAGGATCAAGCAGCTTCACCGGGAATACTTGCAGGTAACCTTTTGCATGTGTGATTTCCTAGCTGGTTTGGACATGCATGACTTTGCATGTTGGTGTATGGTTCTCTTGTTGTTATTGACATTATTTTGTTAGGTTATGATAGTGGATTTCAACCTAGCCTAGACTTTTTCTGGATGCCATTGTATTTTGTGATGTTGTTTCGGTTTTTTAGCTTTGGTTTACAAGATGGATTTTAGAATCTAGGGCAGAGCGGGTCTCAAGTTCCATTCCCAAAGGCCTAGGAATCCCTTGACTAGTTTTTTCGGGGTAGATGGTAAATCCTGAGCTAGAAGTCTGTATTTAGGTCCTAGTGATTTAACTTTGGATTGCGGTAAAGCCCGAGACATAAAGAGACAAAAAATTCATCAAGGATAGTGATGGATTCTGTATGGCATTCCATTTTCTGTTTAGTCATGATCGAAGCACTGGTTTTGGTGTGATCACGGTTTGATGAAGGTGGGGGTGGTTTAATCTTTGGATTCCCTTGGTTGTTCTGTTAGATCCCACATTCTTGCTTGGAATATGGCACAGGGGTGACTGGCTGAAAGAGATATTTGGTTCAACCATGTCTATGGTTAGGTGGTACGTGGAAGTTGCGAACTTGGTCAGATTTTCCTATGATTAATAAAATCTAAGTTCTCTTACATTTTCATTGATTTATACGTGGATTTATTGGTTTTCATATCTCTGATATTGATATGGTGTTATGCTGGTTATAAGAATGATTGAATGGTCCTTTTATGTCATGGTTATTTGATATATTTACTTGTAACTGTTAAATGGATGGATACAAGACCTAATTGATGATGTAGTAGTTCAATGGAGAATGAGGTGATCCTTCTAGTTATGTTGCATAAGTTGTTTCAGTCATTTAGGCTCTAGCTTGTATCTTAGAGCTGTAGGTTGCATTGATGCAAACTGTTTGAAAAAATGTTAGTCCCAGTTGGGGATGGACAGGCCTATTCCTAAGGGTGATTTTTTATTGATCATTGTCATCATGTCTTTAAGGAATTCTAGAAGTTACAACAAGTTCTACGCAGATGCCAATATTCTAGGCTACAAATGTGTCTTAAATCCCGAGATCCCTGGCACAGAACTAGAAATTTTGGTCCATAGTCGCTGGCAGTGAGGCCTATGAGAGTGACTTTGGGTTTTTGGTCGCTCCCTTGCCCATAGCATTAGAGAGATTATGGCCTAAGAGCTACATAATAGAAATGGGACCCTAGGACAGGTTGTCTGAGTGGCTGACTTGTCTCATGAGGGTTTTGTTGATGAGGTTGGATGATTGTATGTGGTGTTTCGTTGATTCCACTTTCTTAAGTTGACATAGGAGGTTGAATTTGATCATAGTAGCATCGCTCCTCATGTTTACCCTAGCTGGACTACTTACTTTGGGTAGACCTGGGAGGGGGTCTTACAGATTAGTATCAGTTCGTGGTTGTGCTCACCTTGGGTAAAGGTTCTTGGACATGCATGCATGTCAGTTGCACGTATGTCTCTTACACTTGCATTCCATGTGCTTGTTGCATTGCATAATGATTGTAGTAAGGTTGTTATGAGGAACTTGATGCTGATTTTGTGGAATGCATTGTCAGAAGTATACGACTGATTACAAGTTTGTATGCAACTTGATTACATCCTTGTATGCAACTTGATTTCATTCTTGTATGTTTCATTACATGTATGAATCTTGTAGGTTTCTTACAACAATTGATCGCTTATTCTTGACTACATGTGTTCATGTGTATGTGTAGTTTATTAGGAATGATGGTTACATATGGAAATGTGTACAATGGAGCAACGGTTGCTGTCATGCATGAGGTCATGGTTTGTGAAGTTGATATGGTTATGCATTGATGTCTGGACTCTAGCTAGAAGGATGCGTATATTGTTTTGTACTCATATGTTATATGTTTATATGCAGTTATTAAGCATGTGTGGTATTGGTTATAGTTATGAATGAATAGGTCAAAATGCCTTGTGAATTCATGGTATGCAATTTAGGTCATCAGGGTGATATTGGTATGTTATGATGCTAATGTGTTGGTTGAGATAGAGTAGGAGATGCAAATCATCATAATGAGGTTGCAACATTGGACCTTGAAGCAAGAGCATGTCATCATACATGTTTGTATGTTGGGCATGCAGGAATGTAGGTTAAGGATTGTTATATGCATTAGGTTTATATACATCATGTTTATGTACATGTCTTTTGATGTTATGGTTTCATTGATGATAGACATTAGTTGATTAGTGTAGTTATATGCAGTTATGTCAGATAGTCATGAATGATAGTAACTTGTAGTTGTATGCATTTCTATTGTCGTTTTACATTAGATAACTTGATGATTAGGTTATATGTTGTTGATGATCATGATATATAGCTTATTGTTGGCATATGCTATTAACTTGATGATCAGGGTTATCTCATTGAGATATTGATGTTGTAATTTGGAATGGCCATATGTGTGATGGTTATATTCATTGCATTAAATATCTTGATGTTATATGTATTGTGTTAACCTGACTTGGCCTATGCATATGGTTAGGGTTACCAAATTCAGGTATGAGTCAACTCATTATGTTGCACTGTGTGGTACTAATCTAGACCGATCATACATGTGTGATTTCTATGAATAAATGATATTTTTTTATGAGCTTATGATGCGAACATGTTAGTCAGTGATTGTTATGGATAGCATGATCTTATTTATGTCTAGGTTGATTTGTTGAGAAGTTATATCATGCTAACTATCTTGATTGTTCAGACAAGATTGCCTCCCCTGAGATACGGTAAGGTATGAGCTCACTTATGTTGTATATTTGGTTCTTGATGGTTTGATTATGTTGTCTAGTTGATTTATTTAGCATGGTATGTTTGAAAATCGGTTAAATGTTTGATGAATTGAATAATATGAGTATGTGTTCAAATGGTCTTTTTTTGAGATGATTGTACTAACACATATATGTTGAGATAGTTGATATGTACTTTAGTATAGTAGGTGATAGTTCTAGAATTGTGTCTAAGGACTATGAGTTGACTATGGATTATGATATGATTGTTAGTATTTGTAAAGGTTGATTTCAAATTGTTAGATATGATTTTTTTGATCTTTAGGACATGATACTGACATGTGTGAGAAAGTTGCAGGGAAACATGCTTTGTTATTAGTGTGACAAGGTAACAATTCATGTGCATATATGACTAACAGTTCGGTGATGTGATACTACTAGTAACCCTCGATTGCAACAAAGTAAAAGGGTAAATGGAAGGAATTGGACACAAATTCCTTTGGCTAGGTTTGGAAACCCTAATTCCAAACGAATGAGTGCTTTGCATACAAGAAGTCTTCTTAATCTTGGTTTTGTTTGAAATTATGTGGATATGTGCTAGATTCATGAACATGTACTTGACAAATATGTTAGCTAGTCTTTAGTTATAGGTGGACCTATCAAGGAATTAGAGTTCCATGAGAGATGGCCTGGAAATGTTCAGCTACAAGGCCATATGCTTGGCACAACAAGATAAGGTAACTGGTGTGTTTGTATGTTTATTTACGCACTGACAATTATGTGTTTAGGACAGTGTGATGTTGGGAGTTGCATGGCAAAAGAAATTGCCATGAAATTTTGAAGAAGGCTTTGGTTGAGATTTCCTTGGGAACCATGGGGATTGAGTCATGGTGTTTGTTGTTAGTCTGGTGCTTTTGGTAATTTGTGATTATTTTACTTGATTTGTGATTTTAGGTGTTTCTAGTGCATAGCTATGCCACTTTGTTCCAGTGTCGTATCGTTATTGGTTTTCATGGTTTTGCTTCTTGTTTATTTCTTGGTATTGCCTTTATGTTTTGAGTCTTGGGAATTTTTTAGGAAAGAGGAAGAGTTGATGGAGCTCGCGGAGAGTTGTATGGTACCAAAAAGGTAATGTAAGACTTGGATAAAGTTCTGTGCATGTTAGGCCCCTATACTACTATTGTAACCCCTTATTGTTATTAGTATAACCCACTTATTATATTGATGTACCCATGTAGTGCCCATATTGTTACTATTGTGCCCCATAGAAGCCCTTTGTGTCCTCTTTCCAATGCCACCAGTCTGATCCAAATTGGATTCTCTAAGAAAAAGTTATGCACAATCTCCCAAGATGACCTGATTATAGACCTTTCCAGAAGAGCGAAATTGTATGAAGTGCCACGTGTCACTGTTTCAACCTTTGGATCTGAAAAAGGCATACAATAAACTATAGTCCGTCCTCTTTCTGTACCTTCTTACGAAATTTCAATCCGATCCTCAGAGAGAAAGTTATGACGATTTTCCCAGGTCACCTGTTTTGAATGTAATTCAGGAGTCTGCAAAAAGACCAACTTCCTCAGATCATATCTCAGCAAATATCGCGCGAAAAGCTCTGAAATTCGGACCCAAGGTTCAGCGCCAATTCTTCTCAAATGGGTTTTTTTTTGCGACTTCTGAAACGTCACAGAAAAAAAGTTATAGCGAAAATTCCACGATGACCAGTTTGGAGTAGCGAAACCCTATGACAGCTAATTAGACTAGTTGGGTTCATTGTGGTAAATGAACGGTGATAGTACGAACATGATAAGGGTAACAAGAAAAGTTAAAGTAAATAGATCTATGGTGTTTGATTCCTTGGCTATGCTAGGAATGATTTTCATAATGTTGTGCATGTTGTGCATAAATAAGGAAGTTATGTTAACCTAGACCCTATGTTATCTGGTAATTATGTCATGATTATGATTATGTGATGTTTATATATGTATGCACGTATATATGTATCTCGTTGTCCCACAAGATGATGCTTTTTTTATGTAACGATTATATACATATGTATGCACGTTTTCACTGTTTAACAGGGTTGTCAAAGATCATTCTTGTGTAGGAATGATTTCTTATGTGGGTGAATGGCATGAAGAGATTCCTGGTTCATGAGGAATCAAGTGGGAAGAGTAGTCACGAAAAATATACGAGGTCAGTATCATGTGGATATGAATTGATATTGTATACTTGTTTTATGCCTATGTTTATGACAGGTAATGTGGAAGGATACATCAAAAAAATGAAAGCAATGTGGTCTATCACATGCTGGGACAAGCATAGATAAGACACTAGGAGCAAGGTTTCTTGGTAGAGATAGTGTACTTTTAGATGTGAGGTATTATTGTTGTGCATATGTTGTATATGTCGTACATGATTCATCTATGATGTTGTGCACATGCAGTGTTGTGTATACATAGCATGTGTACATGTTTTTTATGCAATGTTATGTATAGGATGGTGTAGATAGTGGTGTACGGATATTGCATATCAGTGCTAGGTATAGATGATGTTATGTACATGATGGATATGCGATGTTGTTGGCATATGGTGTTGTTGAGATGTTTGATATGTAGTGTTGTGTATAGATGCGTTGTGTAGATATGATGTTATGTACATGTTGGATATGCAATGTTATGTACATATGGTGTTGTGTGCATGATTGTATAAGTGGTTTTGTGAGCATGTGGTGTCGTGTACATGTTGTACATGTGGTAGTGTGTGCATGTGGTGTTATGTACATGTGGTTTCGTGCACATGATGTTGTGTACATTTGTTATTGTGTACAAGTTTTACAATGGTGTAGTGTACATGTGGCATTGTGTACATGTTGTGTAGCTGGTGCCATGTACATGTGATGTTGTGCACACCTTTTGCAGGTCGTTGCATTGTACAGGTGGTATTATGTACATGTGGTACATATGGCACTTGTGTAGATGCATGTATTGCATGGTGTAGTATGACGTGTGTAGTTGTATGTGTGTGATGGACACTACATGTATGTGCACATGGCTAAGGAGAAGGCACTAGGATTTTTTATGGTATGGAAACCGATCCAGAGTGCATACAAAATAAAGAAAAAGGTGGAAACTAAGGACTGATTAAAGGAAAAGTATCAGTATTTTATTTCAGTTTTAGTATGCATCTGATTTATAATTCTTGTCTATGATGATCACATGTGATCTATGATTGGGTTTATGATGGTTACATGTGACTTATGATTTTGATGGTTATGTTTTGAGCTAACCTAATGTAATATTTTTATACATGTTGATTTGGTCAAATATGCTAGTTTGACTTGTTGTGATAGGAAGCGAACAGGATTGCAAATATACCTTATTGATGAACTACCAGTGAGGTATGATTTGAGGTTATTTCAATTTATTTGAACCTGATAGAAATTATCTTCATGAAAGAGGAATTCATGAACATGCCCGATTGGGTGGTTGAAATCGACTGTAGGAATCAGTAGGAGCAGCGAAAGAAATTGGAAAATTGAGTAATATGTTGGCAGAGCACTTCACGAGCAGGGCCATTGTGTCACATTGGTATCCAATAGTGTCCATTGATTTCCATGAGCATGCTATGATAGGTATGATTATTTTGAGGCAGGTATATGCCTTCATTCTATATCTTCTGATGCGAGGAAGCCTTTCCAATGGATGGATCGTCCGGGTTAGGGGATTCTGGGAAACCTGGAAGGTGACTAACTTCACGGAAGGGGGTGACCATCTTTCCTGAGGGACTGTGTAGCAGAGAAGGGAAATTCATGGATATATTGGTTTGATCATTAGCACTGCAGATGGAATTAGATGCACATTGGGCATGCACCCTGGAACAATGAGTTGGTAGCTATTCAGTTAGAGGACAAGTGGCACAGGATTGTAGCGTTGGACATTTGATGTAGCTTTGATTGTGGTAATGGATTCTGGACATCTTGGGAAGGAGGTGAATTATGTTATTACTTTGAGGGTGGAGATGTGATCCTATGGATTCCCTTGTTGATTGATATGGACATTGCATCCTTTTATTTATTGGTTTAGAAAATGTGCATGTGTATATATGGTTATTGTAAATATTCTAATGTGTCATGTTGTAAAGCTCCAATATAAGGTGTGTTTTCATGTTGTCATGATGTCTTGTGTTTAACGAGGTTATTCATTGTAAATACTACAACGAGCTAAGTTATAAAGCTGTATGGGTAGTATATTTTTTTTTCAGTGGCTTTTCTAAGGTCTTGGTGTTGTTTAACACCAATGACGGTGTTCCTCAAGGGGGAGGGTTCTGTAATAGCCCTTGTGAAAATTCTATGTAATAATGTAAATAAAGAAAAAAATAAGACCATGGGTAAGGGACATGTATTCCAGGTTGAATGTTGGGAGAGGATATCCTAATGGGCATCACTGGATGTGTGTTCTGGCTAAAGAAAATTGGCAAAGGCTAAGTCAAATGCATTCAAAGGCAAAAAGGAATTTTTGGCACATTTCTTTATGAAAATAAAAAAATTAAGAGAAAAGTAAGGTGAAAGGTCAGAGGTTGCATCTGAGGAGGAAATTGAAGGAAAATAATGGAAAATGAAGAAATTAGAGGCCTTGCTCATAAAAGGGCTTCTAAGGATTGTTTGGATAGTTTCTTAGTCATTTTTAGGCTTGGTCAGTTCAAGTTTGGAGCTCTCTCATTATTCTCTCTCTCACACTCTTGGTCATTTAGAGTTTTCTTGGAGCACTCTAGCTTTGGATCAAGGAATGAAAAGCAAGAAAAGGGAAGGAAGGAAAGTAAGGATCAAGGAAAAAGAGCAACATCAAGTAGTTTCAAAAGGAATACTTGTAGGTAAACTTTTCCATGTGTGATTTCCTAGCTGGTTTGGACATGCATGGGTTTGCATGTTGGTGTATGGTTGTCTTACTGTCGGTGGCATGGTTTTTATGGGTTATCATAGTTGATTTCAGCCTAGCCTAGCCTTTTTCTAGATGCCATGGTTGGGATGTTATTTTGATTTTTGAGCTTTGGTTTGTTGGATGGATTTCAAAATCTAGGGCAGTGGTGGTCTCAAGTTCCATTCCCAAAGGCCTAGGAATCACTTTACTATTTTTTATGAGACACACGGTAAAGCCTAATGGAAAAGTCTCAATTTAGGGCCTAGTGATCTAGGTTTGGATTACGGTAGAGCGTGAGAGACAAGGAGAAGGAAAATTCCTCAAGGATAGTGATGGATTCTTGATGGGATTCCAAGTTCTATTCAGTTTTGATCGGAGCACTGGTTTTGGTGTGATCAGAGTTTAATGAGGGTGGAGGTGGCTTAACTCTAGATTCCCTTTGTTGTTATTGGATTGGCTGTTCTATGACCTCCCACATTCATGCTTTGAATATGGCACGAGGGTGACTGGCTGAATGAGAGATTTGGTTTAGCCATGTCTATGGTAGGGTGGTATGAGGAAGTCCCAAACCTAGTCGGATAAAAGCTAAGTTCTCTTAGTTTTGCACTAATTTATATGTGGATTTATTGGCTGTAATATATCTTATATCTACATGGTTTTATGTTGGTTATAAGCATGGTTTCATGACTGCTTTATGTCATGTTTATTCCATATATTTACTTGTAATTGTTAAGTGGACGGATGTAAGAGTTAGTTGATGATGTAGTAGTTCAATGGAGGAGGTGATCCTTCTTGTTATGTTTCATAAGTTGTTTCAGTTGTTTAGGCTCTGTCTTGTATCTTAGACCTGTAGGTTGCATTGATGCCAAGTGTTTGATAGAATGTCAGTCCTAGTTGGGGATGCTCAGGCCTAGTCTTAAGGGTGATTTTTTATTGATCACCATTGTTATCATGTTTTTAATGAATTATGGAATTTACAACAAGTTCTAGGCAGAGGTCAGTATTCTGGGCTAGAAAAGTGGCTTAAATCCCGGGGTTGCTGGCACAGAACTAGCAATTTTGGACCAAGGTTGCCGGTAGGTAGGCTTGTGAGAGTGAATTTGGGTTTCTGGTCACTCCCTTGCCCATAACATGAGAGAGAACATGGCGAAAGAGCTATAGAATAACAGCGCAACCCAGCAATAGGTTGTGTGAGTGTTTGACCTGTCTCCTGACGGTTTTGTTGATGAGGTTAGATGATTGTATGTGGTGTTCCGCGATTCGACTTCCTTAAGTTGACATAGGAAGTCGAATATGATCATTGTAGAATCTCTCCTCATGTTTACCCTAGTTGGCATGGTTACTTTGGGTAGACCTAGGAGGGGGTGGCACAAGTTTGGCGAGGATAGTGAGAGAACAAGATTCCATCATGGTCATTGTGGAGAAGTAGACAAAGGTTGTGCTTTTCAGTCCAGTGATGTCTACATTCTTAGTGAGTGATGTAGAACATGTCTTCATCAAGGACGTGGTCACATTGCATGGAGTCTTGAAGAAGATTGTGTCAGACAAGGATGCAAAAGTTCATTTTCATGTTTTGGAAGGAGTTATTTTTAGTTGTTTCCACCCTCGTTTTGTGGACCTATCAGGATTATTGAGAGATTCGGACCAGTATCCTATTGACTTGCACTGCCTCCAACAGTGAAATTACATGATTTTTTCCATGTGTCATTGCTTAAGAAGTATGTTAAAGATGTTGATCATGTTATTGACTGTTCTGTATTACGATTCGATCCAGATGTATAATTCCTACTGGAGCCTCGGTGTAGATTGCAGAGAAAGGTGCTCATGCTCCGAAAACAAGAAATCGAGTAGGTTAAAGTGAAATGGAAGCACTTTGCGCTTGATGAATCTACATGGGAGATGGCGGGTCAAATGTAGGCTATGTATCCTTCCTTATTTGTTGGTTGAATGAATGTTTTGGTATATGTCTTTGCTACATGTTTTTGGTACATGTTTTGGTGATGTTTGGTATATGTACATATGTATATGGATGTAAATACAACCATGAGCTATGTTATGAAGCTCCAATAAGAGGTATGGGTGTCATGTCATTCTGATGTTATACTTTATGTTTTCATGTTGGCTTTCTTCTCAGTAGGATGATCATTGGAAAATTTGGCACATTTAATTTTTAAAATAATGGAAATTAGAAGAAAAGGAAGGTGAAAGGTCACAGGTTGCATGTAAGGAGGAAATTGAAGGAAAATATTGGAAAGTGTAAAAAATAGAGGCCTAGTTGACAAAAAGGCTTCTGAAGATTAGTTGGTACCTTTTGTCAGTTTAGTTTTGGAGATTTCTCATTATTCTCTCTCTCTCACTCTTGGGAACTTAGAGTTTTCTTGCAGCACTTTGGCATTGGATGAAGAAAGGCATAGAAGGTAAGAGGAAGGAAGGATAAAGCAAGGAAGAGTGGGATCAACCTGCTACAACAACATTCTTTGTAGGTAACAATTTGTATGTGTGTTTTCCTTTCTATATTTAGCATGCATGGTATTGCATGTGGTTCTCTGTTGTTCTGGCATGGGTTTTGCTAGGTGTGACTGTATTTTTAACATACCCTTTGCATTTCCAAATAGCCATGGTGTGATGGGTTTATCATGGTTTGGTTGAGTTGAATTTGCAGATGGATTCAAAGTTGAGTGATTTGAATCTGTGAATAATAGAACACATAGCCTAGTAACGTTGAATTGGACTATGGGTTGTGGTACAACCATATTTTGTGTTACCTCCATGGGCATAAGAATCCTTGACTGGTTAATGGTGGGATATACAGTAAATACTAGATGTGGTTGCCCTTGATTAGGCCTAGGAATCCTTGTGGTGAATGGAGAGATATATGGTAAAGCCTATAGGGTGGAGCCTCAGTTTCGGAGCTAGTGATCCCTAGATTGGACTCTAGATTGCAGTAAAGAATGAGGGACAATGAGACAAGAAAATTACTCATGGTGTAGGTGGAGAAATATGGTGGCATCCATGCTTGTTTTTTGCTAGTGATCTAGTGGATATCATTGTAAGTCCCGTTATTAAATCTTTATTATTTTTTCCTAGTGTTTTAGTGTGGATTGTGGTAAAGCATGGTTTCTATTGATGAGGGTGAGGTGGTTTAGCCCCGAGATGCCCTAGTTGCTTCTTTGGGTTTGAGTCCCAAACTCATGCTTGTAATATGTCACGAGGATGAATAAATGAAGAGAGAATTGGCTCATCCATTCTATGGTCGAGTGGAATGTGGCGATCCCATCCTATGTTGGATTTTGCATTCATTAATAAGAGGTTATTTATTTTAAATCTTAAGTGTAAATGTATTGGTTTATATGCGCATTCTGTTGTTTATGTATCCTTGATATTTCTGTTGTTATTATGTTGGTTATAAACATGTATTATGATAATGACGATGTATATCTCTCCTCATGTTTTGATTTGTAAATGAATGAACAATGTATCTATGATGTAATAGATGATAATGCAACTAATGATATAAGGCAACGATGCTTCTTAGCGATTCTCATATAAGTATGAGACCCCTATGCTCAGATATGTTGTTTAAACCTGTAGATTACATATTTGTGACATGTTTGACGAAATTCCCGTCATGGCTAGTAGGGGTCTAGTCAAGTCCATGTTCAAGAAATTACATTTGTATCATTATTATGTTATTATCTTTTAGTTTTGAAAGTGTCATTGACTTATGGGCAGTGATCTGGGCTCAGGTCCTGAAAAAGTGGCACAAATCCCGGAGATGCGGGCACAGGTCTAAGGAGAAAACTCCTTGGATGCATGCATACCCATGTTGTGGGAGCATCCAAGGCCTCCTGGAGGAATTCATACTCCTATCAAGGGAGCGTCTAGGGGTTTACTAGCCTAAAACTTCAATTTGTCTCAGGGGTTGGTTGCTTGAGTGGTTGGGATGGATCCTAGGAGTTTTCTTACTGATGTAGAAGGCATGTATGATGTGTTTCCATCAATTCCAATTCCTTAAGGTCACCTAGGATGTTGGTCCCCATTATAGTGACCTCTCACTGCATATTTACCCAAGCTAGTTGATTACTTGGGTAGATGTGGGATGAGGGTGTTACAAGGAATTACGAAACATTAGCCTACAAATCCGGTGTAGCATAATACAATAAGTACGAAAAAAGTAATTTTCTTGAGCATATTTAATATTCATATTGGTACAACCGAAACACTACTATTAAGAAAACATATGCTAATACTGTAATTGAAGAACAAATATTCTAAATATTATACCTTTATGGTGGAGAATCAAACTACCAAGTATGTTTTTAACATTCTTGTTCTATACAAGTGATAGTATTTGGGGAGGAACTGATAATTTATTACCAAGGACACTCAAGTTATCAATGTTCCATTATTTACAGGCATCAATCAAAAATTTGTGGGACTAAGGAAACTTTCCTTTACTGCTCAAATTAGGGGCAAAATATTGGGAGTATTGGCCAGGTAGTGGTTCATAGACTGACAAAAGATGAGAATCATATGTGGATTCTAGTTTTCCTATTTTTTCTTTTAGAAAAAAACTGTGAAATTTATCTACAGTCTTTCGGATAGAATGTATTGGCATGGGATTGCTAAATAATAGTGAAGAAGGGATTGATTTGTCTTTATTTGTTAAATAGAATTTTTCAAACTGTGACGAAAGGTCTTCAATCTTTTCATGGGTTAAAATAAATCCCTTGTGAACTTCACTTTCTATTTCTTCAAACTGACTATCTATTTTTTTTGACAATGTATTTTCTTCATTATAACTTTCTCAAACAAATCCTTCTATAGTAGAAACAAAAAACTAAAACTCATTCATGTTTTTATTTACACTATTTACAAAAAATTGTAAAGAGTCTAATTTTCCCTTTTGTGCACTGGTTGTTGATCAATGTATTGCTAATCCTTTAAGGGCAGTATTATTCCAATTTATTTTCTCACTAACTTTTTATACTCTTGCATCAATCCCGAAAGTGGTCATTTATTAGGACTAAATGTACTACTCTAGAAACTTTGCATGTGTCTTCAAGGATGATTCCTTTAGATGGAGTAAAAGTAGAAGATGATTCAATACTTTTGCCATCATTGTTTGTCCACTAATGTTTTCAAGAGGAGGAGGATTTCATAGATATCATCTGTACATCCATATTTTCTTCTTGCTTACTCCATTCATAGAAAGAAATCCATGAAATTCTTTAATCCATATATTTCCAGTTTAATGAGAGATTTGTATTCTCTTCTGGGCATGTGGTCATACTAAATACTTTGCATCTAGTTGAGTGAATAAATACCAATTTAACATTTTTTTCATCCATTCTGTGTCCACTTTGTGCTTTGGACAACCTTCCGTAATAGTAAAGAATTTATACATCCCTGGCTTGGATGCCTTTTTTTAGTCATTTGGTCCAGGTTTTTGAAACCGACAGGATGGAATGATATCATCCATTTTTTCTAGGTATCCAAGTCCATTATTTGGAATACCAGGTGGTCTCATTTTGCTAAAAATTTATGTCAACCTTGTGTCCTTATTTTCCAGGGATTGGAGTTCAAGGATTACTAAGAGAGTATGATGAGGGAATGAGATGTCATTGCATTTGGGATTTGGATAGGAATTTCTCAACATGGTTGATGGTGCTTCACTAGTTCTTGGTTTGTGGTTCTCATGAATGCCAATATGTACAAGAGACTGTAATTCGAACAGTGATTGATGGGAAGGGAATTTCAATACTAACTTAGAAAAAAATAAAACTTGAGAAAGATCAAACAACTCAATATGGAAACAATTTGTACAAGCAGATGATAAATCTATTGTGGATCCTTTAGAGGAAATGTTTTGTGAGTTTTTCTATTCTTCTACCTCTATATCTAGCCTTTTTCTGGAAATATTAGAACATCTTAGAAAGGATAAGATAGCAGAGGAATAATTTTCTTTTATTTGAGAAGAAGTTGTATTTTGGATTGTGGGAATTTTGGGTATATCAAGTAGCCAATTCTTAGGGAAATGCAACTCTTCCCACTTTATAATTTGATGTTGTATTTAGTTCTAGCATCCGTAATAACTACAACACTTGATTTGGAGTCCTGGATTGGGGCATGTAGGACTGCAAGATAAATTTTATTTGTGTGGAAAAAGAAGCCCTTGGTATGGATAGAAATATTTTTCCTCCTCTTCTTCATATCAAATCGGGAGGTTTTGATTTGTAATTATAAAATATCTTTGATGTGCTCATCAGAGACTGTCGTGGCGGAAAAAGTCGTTTGTGCGGACACAACTGACCTCCCTAGGAGTCTAAACTCTCTAGCGACAAACAAGACAAAATTGAGTGATCTTTCTCTAAATACACCTTTTAAAACACGAAAACTACAAGTGTTTAGGCTTACCTTATTCCAAAACGCTGTTGTTGTAGTCCGTCCTTGCCGATCCGGATGAGCTCCTCCTTCACATCAATTCCTGCAACCACAAACAATCAAACAATTACCAAGCACTTGCATCTCATATAATAAAACATATATTGAACATGCAGACCAAGGAACACATGAAATAACTCATTAACACAAGCTGTTGAGAAAAATGAACCAGTTTGTATTAATAACGAAACAAGGAAACTCTTACAACCTGGCCTTGGTGTTGTGCAAGTTCCTCCCAGGGTCCATCAAGGGTTTTCCTCTACTTTGACAAAGCTCACCCACTTCCAAGTAGAATCAAGCAAAGACAATCTCTCCTCACAAGGTTCTAAATGGGAGTCCTAATTCCTGCAGCATTTACCCAAAGAAAATGTATAGCTTCAACCTCTCCTCCCTCTGGCTCAATGTCTTTATTTATAGTGCTGTAAAGAGGTTATTCAGGTCCACCATCAATGGGATAATCCCCCTCTTTGGGTGGGATAGCTCCCTTATTGATGGGATAAGTTCTCCCTTAATAGAGATACATGAACCAACTGGAGGCGCATCCAAATCATCAAACCGACCTCTAGAAAGTTCTAGAAG
This sequence comes from Pinus tabuliformis, assembly GCA_031772625.1. Taxonomy (NCBI): domain Eukaryota; kingdom Viridiplantae; phylum Streptophyta; class Pinopsida; order Pinales; family Pinaceae; genus Pinus; species Pinus tabuliformis. The sequence goes on along the minus strand of CM062807.1, from coordinate 991,197,482 downwards.
TAACCACAAGTAACTTTTTTAAGATGAAACTCACGCATTTTGCCTTTTACAGAAGGACGCACCTGTCCCTTAACATACAGAGCGTCCAAGGACGCACCTTTTGTGAACATTGTGAGCATCCCCACAGGTAAAGCTAGAGAGAACCTGCGACCCCAGAGATAAACATATTTTTGACAAGACTTTCTCTCTTTTTTGAGTTTGAGATGGATAGCAGAGGCATAAGACTTGCCTAAGAGGGTAGCATGACTGTTGATTTGAGCCATACTAACTGTAAGTGGTCATGGTGACATTTTTTAGTGTAACAGAGACATATACATAAATATTTGAGCAATGGTCAAACCAAACTGGACCATTTGAGAGGGGAGAAACCATCCAACCAAGTAGAGATTCAATGTATATATTATGTGTCAAATCTCTGATTGTAGCCAAAATTGAAGGTATTCAATCCTCTCTAGGTTAAGGCAGAGATTCCTATTATTATACACCCAAGATGAACATAAGAAGTGTTATGATTTTGGGCTTCTTTCTGTACTTCCTTGGGATCTAGTAGAGGAATCGTCTAGATGGATTCAACATTCTCTTATATTTGACTGACACATTCTTTGACAGACACTCTAGTAATGGATTTTAAATGGAACATAGATAGATCAGAATAGACTTCAGAAGGACTAATTGAAGGTAGTTTCCAGTAAGAAGAGGGTTGATTTTCAATAATATCTAATTCAACAACATTTATCATAGAAGAAGAAGCTTTATCAAAGAGAGTTTGTATATCAAGGCTATCAGTCTTTTGTTATTTTTCTTGAACTTCACGGAAAGATACAAATTTCCTTCCATCTTCAATTTTTAATGAGATTTTTTTTTAGAATTACATAAGGAACCATACATTACTGGCTTGGATACCAATTTCAACTGCATCGGTCATAGAGGCTTCCTCCGACGGAGAATGAAGCTTGCAAATAAGTATGATTCTTGATTGTGTTACATGAACTCTTACAAAAACTTGTACACAAACCTGTAGACAGTTGCAATGTAAAAAAAGCTCTGTAAATGACCTCCTACCTATAGGAGAAAAACTACACTTGATGATCTTAAGAAAACCTCCAACGAATCTCAGACGAACTTTGCAAAGTGAAAATATAACATAGAGATAAAACACTGCCATAAATGAGACGGAATAATTCTTTAATTAATTTGCAGAGAAACTATACATTACAATCATAAATTCTTGGTTTTTATCAGAGATTGATTGCGAAGACATTTATCTATTATACAAGCTCAAAAGAAGCTAGAAATTGAAGGCTTCCTATCCCATTGCATACTCTATCTATGAACCAAAGTACTCAAACCGAGAGACTCTTCCCTAAGAAATTCTAGCCACTTTAGGTTCTCACCAAGCTCACGGGTCCTGATGCTTAGGCTTCTTAGACATTAGACTCTCGATGAATCAGATAAGAATTTCTCCATGATGCAAGAAAATCACCTTCAAGACATAGATGCAGAGTAAGGATAATTATTGAGTCTTAGACCCTAGATTTCTCTAACTCCCAATGCCCCAGATGGTTATCCTCCCCCTTATTTATTAAAATTTGATGGAGACAAAATGCATCCTATGGCACTACTGATACTGACTAATGTCTTATTTGTAGATACTTTGAGATGTGGGTCAAAATGCACCGATCATCAGAGAAGTGCTCCGAGTCTTAGAGTATCATCTGATAATTTTTTATAATAATGAATTTTGGGATAAAGAATCATCCTAAAGGTATACAAAGTGGAGATGTAAGGAATCCCACAATACCTTATTTACATGGTGGAGATATTATCGAAATCCCATGATATCGGTCACACTCATCCTCAAGTGACTATAAGTTTACATTATTTCACACAGTGGGTGCTTTTATCGTGAAAATCCCATGAGAAATGAATATTTGTACAATAGTTATGTTCCCAACATATTTGTGCAAGGGAATCTTCGTTTGGCACATCTTCCACTGGTGTTCCATGCTTTAGAAAAGATGTTTCAAACTATCATGGGCTTCCCTAGTACCATTTGATGCTTTATTTTTGTCATGAATAAAAATTGTTGATGTCTAGCCATAAAATCCAAAAGAATTCCATCATTTGTGAATCTATTCAAATATGCTACATTTTTAAAAGGTTGGTGAAAGCAGTCCATACATTCTTCGCATGACTTTCTCTAATCTGATTGGAAATAAATGGGGACTATATGATGCGGGAGAATCCAAGACCCTTAGTCAAAGGGAGGAATTCAAAGCAGAGCAAAGAGGAAGACGTGGACCAGGGGAGAAAAATAGGGAAAGATCTATTTTAAAACAGATTTAAAGATGAAAAAATATTGATAAAAGTTTGGAGGAGACTTATTTGCCATGCATGCATTATCGAGCTTTAAGGGCTTTAGTTAAAGGATTTATTGGATCCTTCCATGATCCGATCCAACAATGTGATATATATATGTGTTGAAACTGCATGTTCAAAGTAGTAGGAGATATAGAGAGCGAATAGGTAGAAATTGTGTCAACAGATTGTGGAAATGTAGTCGAGAGGAGAACTGTGCTAAGGCTGAAATGCCTTAGTTTGTAATCGCTCTGTATATAATAGTAAAATGCGCATTTAGTGTTGAACCATCCCTGTGTATTATATTTTTTGAATAGTCTGAATGTTCCGTGTGCAGGTTTGGGTCAACCATCGATCACTATAGGATCGATGGAAACCCTATGATATCAAACTACCGTTATATATATTCATGTCGCGTGTGAACATAGGTGGGCAAAGAACTATGTTTAAAGTGCAGAGATTCCATCAAAATGACGAGAATACATAGGAGATGTTTGATCTTATGGACCAACAGTCCAGATCCTTTATCGCATCGGTGGCAGAACCTTTATCGCATCGACAGAACTATTTATAAGTTATCGGAACAGACCAAAGTGTGATTACGAGTGCGATGTTGTGATTAAGCAACAACCATCAGATCTGGAGTCAGATCGATGGCCCAAAAGAAATCGATGATCATAATCGGCAAAGTAATGGGACAGTGTGATAACGCCGATGTGGTGGAACGTCGATACACCAATGAGAGATATGGAAATATCGTCGATATACGTCGATCAGCGATCGGTGGTGTCGGTAGTCAGAGGTCGGTGTCGGAACAGCACTATGGGAAAATGATAAAGAATGGACCCGACGAGATTTATAAATGCGGGTTCAATGAGTTTTGAAATCCGAACAAAGGTTTCGGAGCAGGGTTTCTTGTTATCCTGTGTATTCTCGATATATGGGCTGGCTGGGGTTTTAAGGCTCAAACTTATCTTTGAAAGCTTCCGATAGTGTGTGGACCGCGACAACTTAAGTGTTCCCAGTTATTAAGGAAATATTCGAAAATGTGTAGTAAGTCCACGGTTAAAGGCTAAGAGCCTCAAAAGCGCTTCCGATAGGCTTTGTGGGCCATAACCCACAGGCCTCAGGATTGATTTGTTAGGGAAAAGGGATTTTGATTAACCCCCAAAATCTCATTCCCATCATTTGGTATCAGAGCAGACGAAGATTCTGCGTGCAAAGGAAGATTAAAGAAGGATTCCATAGAGAAAGAAGAAGGAGTAGGAGGTACAGTTGATAATGGTGGAGTTATGGTCTTACTGTCACACAAAAAACGATAGCTGAAGGTGAGAAGATTTGCAGCAACCTAGAGCAAGGTGTGCTCATATGGTTCTAGAGGAGAGAACCTAAAGGATGCCAAAAGAGCGAGTGAGGAGGGCTTGGTGAGGTATCGTGTAGCAAAGGGAGATTGTTACTATAGAGGTTTGGTTATAGCTCATAGAAGACCATGAAGGCAGTTCCACTAAAGAAATGTAGTGGGTAGAATTGCTAAGAACAAGGAGAAGCATATGACTGGGTGGTCATAAATTTTTGTGCCTTGGGAGTCTGATGCAGGAGCATGTAGCACCCTTAGTCAAAGGGATGAATCTAAAGCATAGCGAAGAGGAAGACGTGGACCAGGGGAGAAAAACAGGGAAACGTCTATTTTAAAATAGATTTAAAGATGGAAAAATATGGATAAAAGTCTCCAGCAGACTTATCTGCCATGCATGCATTATCGAGGTTTAAGGGCTTTTATTAGACGATTGATCAGATCCTTTGTGATATATATATGTGTTCAACCTGCCTGTTCAAAGTAGTAGGAGATATTGAGAGCGAATAGGTAGAAATTGTGTCAACAGACTGTGGAAATGTAGTCGAGAGGAGAACTATGCTAAGCCTGAAATGATTTAGTTTGTAATCTCTCTGTATATAATAGTAAAATGTGCATTTAGTGTTGAATCATTCCTGTGTATTGTATTTCTTGAATAGTCTGAATGTTTCGTGTGTGTGTTTGGGTCAACCATCGATCACTGTAGGATCGATGGCGACCCTATGATATCAAATTACCGTTATATATATGCATGTCATGTGTGAAAGAAGGTGGATAGAGAACTGTGTTTAAAGCACAGAGATTCCATCAAAACGACAAGGATACATAGGAGTCGTTTGATCTTATGGACCAATGGTCCAGATTCTTTATCGCATCGGCGACAGAACCTTTATCGCATCGACACAACTCTTTATGAGTTAACGGAACTGGCTGAAGTGCGATTGCGAGTGCGATGTTGTGATTAAGCAATAGCTATCGGATCTGGAGTCAAATCGATGGCCCAAAAGAAATCGGTGATCGCAATCAAGAAAGTAATGGGACAGTTCGATAGTGCCAATGTGGTGGAACGTTGATACACCGATGAGCGGTATGGCAATATCGCCGATATACATCAATTGACGATCAGTGGTATCCGTAGTCAGAGGTCGGCATTGGAACAACATTGTGCGAAAAGGAAAAAGAACGGACCCGGCGAGATTTATAAATGTGGGTTCAATGAGTTTTGAAATCTAAACAAAGGTTTCGGAGCGAGGTTTCTTGTTATCCCGTGTATTCCCGATATATGAGCTGGCCGAGGTTTTAAGGCTCAAACTCATGTTTGAAAGCTTCCAATAGTTTGTGGACCCAAACAGCTTAAGTGTTTCCGGTTATTTAGGAAATATTCAAAATGTGTAGTAAGTCCACGGTTAAAGGCTGAGAGCCTCAAAAGCGCTTCCGATAGGCTTTGTGGGCCATAACCCACAGGGCTCATGATTGATTTTTTAAATAAAAGGGATTTTGATTAACCCCCAAAATCTCATTCCCATCACTATAGCAATCTTGTTAACGTCAAACCATGTCCACCATTCTTTTAACTAGTCTAGCCGATATAGTAGCCAAGTGAAAAATAGTGATCCAAATTTTAAGAGAGTGTAATAGGTACAATCTAGTGTGTCTGTTGAAAGTAAGTTCCACCATAACTTTTTATATCCAGGGAAATCGTAAACAAAAATGGGAAAAATAAGTTATGGATTTTTTTGAGGCCACAGGAGTCCATGGAATTTTGGATCTTTGGCTCTATTTATCACATAATATTTGTGGAAAATATTAAATCTTTTATCTTACTCTCCCCAAATTATGTTTAGGTATTTGAAATGAACGTTCAATGCACCTTCTTCTAGGTTTTCCAGATGTCTAGAATGGTCAAAAACCATATCATGGATCCATTTGCTAGATTTTGGATAAACTTTATGTCTGGGACCAAATGCTATAGATCTCCATGAGGTTGGAGATCTACGTCTAAGACCTGAGTGTTTTGAAGCTACCAAGTCAATTTTGAAGAATTCATATAATGTTCCTAATTCATGGAGTCTAGGATTTCTCTGAGAGTTTCACGACTAAGAGAGGAACCACATTCAGTTACTATAACCATTAGATGGGATTGAAGATTTTATCTGCTGAGAAAATGAGGAATACAATTATTACTTCCCTTGATGTGTTCAATTTCAAAATAAATATTTGTGAAGAGGGTTTTCCATCGCGCAAACTTTGAATCTCCTGGTATCTTAATGTCTTTGGTTAACACCTTCTTCATGGGTGAAGCATTAGTTTTGAGACGAAATCTTTTGTTTATTAGGTGTATATCAAATTTATCAATACAATTCCAAGCAACTTTCACTTCCTTTTCAATGGTTGAATAGTTTCTCTGCGGCATTTCACACACCTGAGGAAAATTGGATAATTTTCTCTTGATCTTCATTGAGTTGTTTGAGAATCCATCCCAGCCTATATCACTGGTGTCTGTTTCAAGAAATTTATAAAAATTTTATCCAAAACATACAATAGGGGAGTATTCTTACCTTTTCTTTAATATTTTTTATAGCAGTTTTATGTGATGTGCTCCAAGGCTCTAGATTCTTCTGTAATGTTTGGTTCAAAAAAAAAATTTCCTTGTGCACAATCCTTATAAAAATTACAAACATAGTTCAAACAACCCAGGATCCTTTCTAGCCGAGCCTTCTTTTATTTAATCTAGGAATTTGTCTGCAAATGCAACTGCATGTTGTGGGAGAGCAATATGGTTATTTTCTATGATATGTCCGAGGAGTTTGATGTTGGTCTGAAAAATCTCGATCTTTTTCTTTCTTAGGACTAATCCAGTGTTCTTGACTATATGCATGAATTTATATATATGCTTAAAATGTTCATCTATGGACTTGGAAAGGATTAAAACACCATCAATATATACAATTAACCAATCGAAATATGGCGTGAAAATTTGATCCATGACTTTTTCGAATTTAGAAAGACCATGCTTAAGTCCAAAAGACATAACATTCCATTCATAATGTCCGGATGGGACACTGAATGTTGTTTTGAACCGATCTTCTTCCTTGAAGTTACAGATGTTTCAATTTTTATGGTAAAGCATAAACAATTTTCAGAAGAATGAAGATTATAGTTACAGGATATGAACATGATAAAGGTAAATTTTATAAGAATTTAAATAATTTTCTTCAATTTGACAAAAACTATGGTTATTAATCTCAAATTCAAGAATGTGTCATTTTCCTTCCCACTACTTCAAAGATGACAAAGTGTCCAATTGCCTATAAGACAAGAATATAGAGCTATCTAAAGCAACAACTTTTTCTCTCTCCTCCTCTCTAAAATAAAAGGTTAAGATTAATGTTTAAATAAAATGTTAAGACTAATGTTGTTAAACATTCCTTGAGAATATCCATCCTCGACCTCGAAGTCCACACTCTAGGGTTTTATGAACAATGTGTTTCACCTTAAAATATTAGAATGAAATTCTTTTGAGAATTTTTCTCTTTAAAACCCTAAAAATAAACAAATCCTAAATTAAATCTGGAAAATAACCAAATTGCAATTAGAACCATGTTCATAAACTCGCTCTCAATAAAATCCTAGTTGAACAAATTCTAATTAAATTCCTACAAATAAACAAATTCTATAACCCGATTACTTAGTCAAAGAAAAGAATAATGAAAATATGTGCGGATCTATAGCGGCAATATGCTTTAGAAATTACTATATATTTAGCAGATATTGTGTAGTGGCGTGGCCCTAAACCAGTGAATGCAAAAGTCCTCTCTCCAAAAAAATGGGAGGAGGGGGGAATTTACTTGGACAATCGCCATTGGAAAAAGATTTCCTTGTAAAGACCTGAGCGTAGAGGAATCAACCATGGCATAATTAATTTAACAATAAATTATAGATATCCTACGTAGGGTTAGAGTGGGATTTTTTCCCTTGAACAAGTGGAAGAGTCGGGCTTAGCAAAAAATCCATTGTAAGTGGTGTCAAGTTAAAGGGGCAGAAATTTTGGAATACTGTAATGAAATTCCTCATTTTTGTAACCTGGACAAGAAATACGATAGCCGGTTAGACCACATAAACCAAGAATGCTACAACGAAAAAAGAGATGTGGCATTGAGAGAAGAACTTGGAACGTAATCACTGCTCCTTAACAGAATTAAGTCGTGGGGTACCAAATGTCCTCGGGGATGATAACAACAGCATGCAAAGAAAATAAAATCACACTTGGATTAACATAAGAGCCAGGGAGGGCATTTCGAATGGCCATAACCGTCACAATAGAGCAGGATGGAATCCAAAATAGAAAACCATGTGAAATGAAAATGAGCCAGAGAAAAGACTCTTTTTCCCAAAGGAAATCCTAACAGCATAAGTGTCGTTTGATTGTTCGAAGCGATCACAACCATTCGCGATTGTACCCACATGCTCGACCACATGAAAGCCATGTGTCCACGGTTGTCTAAACGAGTATGATTCAGCTGTGTGGTATATTCATGTGCCAGCAAGCATTACTATAATAGACCCACAAGAGTCATCAACATATAGGGATAATACGTAGAATCACCAAAGTTCAAAGCCTGGGGAGGTGCGATACCTTAACCAAGTGAACATTCATAAGAAGGACATTGTTAGGGCCTAGGTTAAAGTGTATGCCAACGAGGTGGAGCACCATTGTATACTAAGGCTATACATGAATAGAAGATGATAGTATAATAAACCCACAATTATATACATATGATAGTATAATAGACCCATAATTATTTCCATGTAACTCATGTGCCACGGTAGGGCCTAATTGCAGCCATGATCATTGAATAGATATGTAAATAGGCTGGGCTCCCTCTACTAGACAGATGGCAGCGAGAAAATTATTTTGTGTTACATACTATAGACCCATGGATATATACAATTAAGTGGAATACCAATATTTATGGCCTGCTTATATAAAATATGGTAACCCATTAAACAGTAAGAAGCCATATCGAAACGTCTTTTTTTCCGGCTAATGGGAGATGTATAGTTTGTAGTGTGAACGAACACATTCGTGTAAGAAGCCACACGAGGTAAACCTTGTAATCACCGAGTAAGTATCGGTTATCTTATTACCAAAACTATAACACACGAGGACTTCCTATAGAAACTATATACCTTCGTACATGGAGCCAAGCTAAATCATATTATTAAGCTTGATCAAATTCCACCTTTAATTTTATTTTTGTTTAATTTGGATAATGGGTTGATTTCATAGGTGAAATTATTTAATAAGGTATCTATATATATATATAATCTTTTAATTGTAAATAGTGGGAAGGTTAAAATGATTAAACATTAACTTAGTTTGGTTAATCTGCGAAGATATCAACTCACTCATAAGATTAGTAAAACATGAATTTTAGTTCAATAACACTTATTTGTAGGTAATAATAGTAGAAACAATATACCTGCATATGAACTTGCATTTACGATTTAATATTTTCATAACTCAGTTGGCACGTCAGGTACTCATAATCATTTTGTCTAATCATAAAAAAGCTATGATGGTCAAGACACATTGAATTTGAGGCTGAATGGAAGCAACGTTGCCGCCACCAGCGCTGCTGACAACACCAATTGCTTTGACACCTAAGCTAGCCCTTACAATGCTCTCACTAGAAGCAATCATGAAAACACTAAGAGGGTTGTTGATAACCAATGGTGAGGAAGAACGACCTCATTCTAAGTAGAGAAACCTAGAAGGATCTAAAGGATTAGATCATAGACAACCTCATGAGGATATCTGTAGGGAGTTACAAAAGATTAAGCTCCCAAAATTTTTTGAAGGGTGAGCTCGAGGAGGTGATGAAGCATGGTTGCAAGGTATCAAAAGGTGTTTTGTCCTAAAGGAATATGCCTCTAAATTAAGGACGAAGACCACTATATTCCAAATAAGAGGAAGTGCTTTAATTTGGTGGGGAAATCTAGAAAAAACTACATCTTACATTGGATAATGTTCCCTAAGAGTTGTTAGATGAAAGATTTTGTGCAAAGTAATTGCCACCCTATTTTATATAGCAACTAGAAAGATATTTTTATGCATTATTCCAAGTAAACACAACAATGGAGGAATATGAGATGCAATTTATGGAACTTTTAAATATGTTCCCTATCTGGATACCGATGAACACCAAGTTGAGCATTTTTTGTATGGACTAAACCCATGAATCAAGGCCATCGTCAAAATGTGGAGGTAATCACTAGTTGTAGTGGTAGTTGAATGTGCGTATTATGCAAAGGATCATCTCAAGATCAAAGGGGGCATTAGGCAAACTACACCCCCACATCTAGGATTTCTAGGAAACACCCCCAAAACTTCTTTAGGGAAGGAAGCTTGAGGCCATCTCCTCATGGTGGTATGCTTACTCCAAGGGGAGTGGGAGAAAGGAATACAATGGCAATTAATATCATATATACAGCCTCATCAAAATCCAATGAGATTTAGTGGAACACTTGACTAGCTTTCAAGAAAGAAAGTGTGAGAGGGAAGAGCTCATTCTCAAGAAACTCTCATAATAGTGCAAGGGGTGCATGAGAGCTTAATTTTTGAATATGTGGAGGACATAATTTCTAGCGACATCTTCTAGAGGCTTCATTGAGTATTGGGCATAGGGAAGGAAAAGTGGAATCATGAAATACCAAAGGAAATCATAGAATCTACGCAACAATCAATAATATCCAAGCAAAACATCAGTCCACTCTAATGGAGTCAACACATACAATTATCAACATAAAATTCAAAATATTATTTGATTCTAGTGCAACTCATAGTTTCATTTCTTCACATGCATTAGGTAAATGTGGGTTGGTAGCACTCATGAAAAATGATTTTAGAGAAGTCAAGATGGCTTAGGGGAACAACGATTAGTAGAGTCAAGTGTGGAGGAATGTGTGGTTCACTTAGGTTTTATTTGAATAAGTTAAAAGTATGTGCCATTACCCCAAGAATTTATGGTCTCATCATTAGGATGGATTGGTTGGAAACTCATAAATCTTGTGTGGATTGTTATGGAAAAAGAATTATTTACATAAATGATATATGAAAGTCCATCCAAATCCAAGGTATTCAGTGGAAGGTGTCTTTACACTTTATTTCAACCCTACAAATCAAGCACTGTCAAAGGAAAGGTTTTCAAATATATATACAGTGGAGGAAGTAAGTAAGGAGAAGGGACCATCCTTAGAACAATATGAAATGTTGTTATCTGAGATGGTTAGCGCAATTGGTCGAGCACCCATTGTTAAAACAACTTGGTATTGGGAGGTTGTAGGTACAATTATCCTCAATGCTCTTGAGATTAGTCTTTATGGTTGAGAAAGAAGGAAGTGTTCCCTTTGGGTGGATATCCTTGGAATATGTGTTTCCATGGATGTAACATTCAACAATATTTGGATTCCGTGAACCACACTTAAAAAGGAAAAGAGAAGCACTAGCGTTTCTTGAATTCCTAGATGTTTTTCCCAACGAATTGTTGGGATTGCCTCCTGAAAGGGAGCTTGATTTCACAATAAGTTTAAAACTTGGTACAAAATCATTCTCTGGAACACCCTATGGAATGTGGGTTGGGACCACACAAGAAAAATGATTTTAGAGAGGTTGAGATGACTTCAGGGGAACAACAATCAGTAGAGTTAAGTGTTGAGGAATGCATGTTTGACTCAGGGGTTTGTTTGAATAAGTTAAAAATATATGTCACTTCCTTAGGAAATTATGACCTCATCATTAGGATGGTGTATCTACCCTTCATTTCAACCTTCCAAATGAAGCATTTTGTAAGTTATTTTTTTCAATTATATGTAGTGAAGTAAGCAAGGAAAATGCACCATCCTTAGATGAATATCTAGGGTTTCCGACATTCCTAGATGATTTTCCTAAGGAATTTCCAAGACTACCTTCTGAAAGGGAGCTTGATTTTACAATAGGATTGAAGTTTGGTACAAAACCATTCTATAAAACACCCCATAAAATTACGACTCTAGAACTTGAAGTGTTACAAATGCAACTAAAGGAATTATTGGAATTAGGACTCACAAATCCTAGTATTTCACCTTCAGTTGAACCTATAATTTTTGTCTAGAAGAAGGATGGCTCCTTGTAGCAATGTATATAATATTGAAACATAAATTGAGCTATAGTAAACAATAGGTATCCATTTCCTTAACTTGATGATCTCCTTGATCAAATTAAAGGGGATTATGTATTTTCAAAAATAGATCTATGGCTTGGTTATCATGAATTAAGATTAAAAATTACAATATTCATTACAGCATATTTAGAATATGCTTTGGGCATTATGAGTTCATAGTGGTGCCATTTGAGTTGACAAATTCACCAACAATATTCATGAATTTTATGAATAGTGTTTTCTGTAATTGCCTCGACTACTTTTGCAAGTATTCTTAGATGATATTTTCATCTACTCCAAAAATGAAAAAACAAAGGAGAACACTTACATATAATGTTAGCTTGTGTAAAAATGCACTAGTTATATGGAAAGTTATCAAAGTGTTTTCTCTTTGAGAAAGAGATTCATTGCTTGGGTCCTATTATATCTAGTGAAGGGATCTTAGTGGATCTTGAGAACATAAAAGAAATTATGGATTGGTTGATGCCAAAAAATTCACATAATTGTGTAGTTTCATGGGTTTAGCAGGTTATTATGAAAGGTCTGTAGATGATTCTCAAAACTTCCAAACCTATTAGGACCATCCATAAAAAAGGAGTAAGATATGAGTGGGTCAAGGAATGCAACACGACATTAACTAAGCTTAAAGATTTTTTGACAAGTGCACAAATCTTGTGAATAGTGACATGGAGAAAGAATTTATTGTATGTACTTATGCATTCAAGCAATGATTAGGTGCAATATTAAAGTAGGAAAAAGGAGAGATAACGTATGCATCAAGGAAGTTAAAATGTCATGAGAAACTCTATGCCACACATGATTTAGAGTTGGTCATTGCAGTGTTAGCTTTAAAAATATGGAGACATCAGCTTGTAGGAAGAAGCTTTGTGCTAAAAACCGATCACCAAAATATGAAATAATTTTTTACTAAGAGGGACTTAAGTTTCAGGAAACAACATTGGAGTGAATTCTTAAGCAAGTATGACTCTGGAATTTCATATATCAAAGGGAAATAGGATGTAGTGGTAGATTCTCTATGCAGAAGGGTAAGGATACTTTCCCTTATACCCTTTAAAGTAGATTTTAGGGAGCATGGGTTGGAAAATTTGATGGGAGATAACCTGTATTTAAAATTAAGACTCGTGCTTTAAAATACGACCCAATAGGGCCCAAGTATGAGAGGTATGAACTAAGGAAAGATGTACCATCATGAATCCAATGAGGGATGTATATCCATGATGATGGAGATATTTAAAAAAAAATCCGTAAAGAAGCCCACAAAGAACTTTATTTTACACACACAGGTGTAAATAAGACATAAGGAAACCCTTGTTTTGGGTAGTCATGAAGTGCGATACTGTCCATTTCGTTACAAAATGTCTTCACTGTCAGTAGGTAAAAGTCCACCAACGTCACCAAACACGTCCCCTATACCCACACAACATCCTTATGACCATGTAGGAGATTATTTCTATGGATTTTTTGTAGGAATACCTCTTACCCACAAAGAAACAATGCCATTTTGGTCGTGGTGGATATGATAAATAAATGTGCTCAATTTATTTCCATAAAAGATACTTATGAGGTTGTTGACATGGCTTCAGTATTTATAAATGAAATTATTGATTCCATGGAGTTCATGAGAAGCTCATATCATATAGGGATTTATGATTCACTTCAAGGTTTTGGCCTTGTATGTAGTGTGCTTTAGGAACTCAACTAAATTTAAGTATGGCTTATCACTATGAGATTGATTGAGAGACAGGAAGAGTGAAACTTGTTATGAATGATATGCTGAGGATGTATGCTATGGACCAACAAAGACAGTGGGAAATTTTTTTTACCTTAGTTTAATTTTCCTACAATAAAAGTAACCATATTTCAATTAGAATGTCTCCATATGAAGCGTTGTATGGAAGACCTTGCAGGACACCACTAAGTTGGAATCAGTTAGAGGATCGAGTAATTGTGGGGTCAAAATTAATTCTAGATATGGAAGGACAAGTAATACAAATTAGGAAATGGTTAAAAGAAGCACAATATAGACAAAAAATCTATGTTGATTCTCAAAGGATAGATAGAAATTATGAAGTAAGAGGTCATGTTTTCCTCTGTACCATACCAAAGAAAAGCACCATTAGATTTGGAAAGGGGACAAAGTTGTCACCCAGGATTATTGCATCATTTAAAATTCTGGGATTAATTGGACCTATCAGCGACCATCTTGCACTACCATCCCACTTTGAAAAATTTCATAATTTTTTTCATGTAGATGTATTAAGACACTACATAGCTAATGAGACTGATAAAATTCAATGGATGGAACTACAAGTATCAGATGAGGGAACTGTTATTGTTGAATCATTATGTATACTGGATTGTAGGGTTCAATAACTTAGATGTCACCTCATAGACCATGTTAAGGTCCAATGGAACAAGTATAGTCATAGATTTTCTACCTGGGAATACATAGACACCACGATTCAGAATTATTCCAACTTGTTTTTGTTTCTTCGAAGCACTTAAAACTTAATTTTATATAACCTTACTTTCGTTAGCTATATTCGTCATACTATAATTTTTTGAACATGTTTATAACTATGGAGATTTACACAAGAGATTTTTATTTAGGATGATTATTTTTAGCCGTGTGTGCTTAATTAAATGTATATGTATTGTTGATACATGGATACCAATGTAAATTATGTTATGAATGAGATTTACACATATTATGTTTTACTTATGAGCATGTGTGATTATGTTAAAGACCATATATTTCTTATTATTGATGTGATGGACATAATTATAGTAATCACACTTGACTATTTGATGTGATTTTTTTTTTAAGTATATTGGTTAGATGTATCTAGGTTATGTTATATGAATTCAAAGATCACTATCATAGAAGTCAACAAAATATGAATTCTAGGAAACTATTATTTGAATATATTTTGATTATAAATATAACAATGCATATGTTACGATGTGTGGACAAGTATTTATGTTGTAGATGTTATCATTATCCAAATTGACTATGTTATGAAAGAATCCAAGACTAGTTGAGGCTCAATGAGATTCCATCATATGGTGTCATGGGAGGACTATGTGAGTCATGCTTTCCTAAACATGTGATGATGATTCCTAGTTTCCTATTGGGGAAGTTAGGTCAAGGTAGTTGACGCTTCGAACCTTTGGGTTTTATGGATGGCTAGGCCAATATAGTTAGTACCTTGGCATATTATAGCAGAGGAAGGGTTGCAGAGGATATTAGAATGGATAGGATGATTCTAGGATATTTTGGGAAGGGTATGGTTATTAATGTTGAACCCAATGAATGATTAGAATACAAAATTTAAGTGTCGTCACATTATAATTGGGCAATATACTATATGTTATGGACCATTTTGTTGCACTTGTTGGAAGTGTCACACTTTGATTACTTTCTCATACTTGGATTACATGTCATACTTGAGTTATACTTCTATGTTGGACCTAATGGCCTATAAACCAGGTTAATCATCATCCATTATCATCTTGAAATCATCCCCCACAAATCTTTAATCATTATCTTTCTGGAGATATAAGACAAACTAGAAACCAAGGTTAAAATCCTTTATTCTAGGTCTAACACAAGTACCATCATTGTGCCCTTGTGCCCTAGATAAGCTGTAGAAATGGGCAAAAGTGTTGCGAGCATACTCTCCTAGTTACTACAGGTGTGTTGGTTTTGTATTTTTTGTAAAACCAATATTTTATCTTGAAGATTCCATTTCTAGAATATTTTGAAGTATTTTGAGCCGTTTACTATAAAAAGTTACCTCAAACTCCTATGATCATGGAATTACCTTAATCACTTAAGTTTTTTTCCCACCTTTCATAGGTCTCAAGTCTAGTTTGGTAAAACCCAAAACTACAATTTCATCCTATAAATTTACCCTCTTCTAAGATCTCAGGGTTGGCTTCAGAGGACCCTACTTTCATCCTCATGATGTTGGATTCTACTTAAATATATATAAATTATGCTATTTTGGTGGAGGATTGCAGATTACCTTGAGACAAAGGAAATAGTACATTAGCTTGGGGAGACATCTACAATCATTAATCACTAGGTTGTAACTTCTCCTAATCCATTTAATGAAAAATTCTCTTATTTCCTTATACATGTGTGCCATATATTATTTCAATTTCATTTCAATGTTTATGATTCATGGAATGGAGGAATTAGAAAAGATCTAGTTGTTTGTGTAGTGTTTTCTTGTCTTGCTAGTGTTGTAGGTGTAGGTCGAAGCAGTTGGAGCGAGAGAAAGAGAATTCAAAATCCAATTAATTCCTCCTACATCTTCATGTTAATTTATCTAAAGGAATAAAAGTGTGCTTTCCCCCTTGTTGTTACTAGGCTAGCCACTAGGTCTAGGGTGTTTTCATCTATTTGCAAAGGAGAATTTTATGTATAACAGTATATAAACCTTAGCTTCAGGACAAATATTTCTAAAGGAGAGGTGTATGTAAAGACCCACCTTAAGTTACCAATGGAATATGATTATTAGCATGCACATAAGGTATGCATATGTTAGCTAAATACACATGCATTACATGCATTGCGCTAGTATACATACTAATTTGATTCTATAAAATGTCTAATTGTATGGAAAATAAATTAATTATTAAATGCATTAATTAATACCCTAATTATTGAATTAATAATATAAAATATATTGACTTAATCATATGCCATGAATAATTTTTTATTAAATAATGAGCTATTATTTAAATTACTATAATTGATAATTTTAATTCGATATGTAAATGAATGTAAATAGAGAAATTTAAAGAATTATTGAAGACCCTCCATTGAACCAAGTCATTTGAACCGATAAGGCAAAACTAGTTTTGTTTTAATATATTTAATTTAAAAGAATAATTGACCCTTGAAGAAATATTATACAATTTGTTTTTGGATAAGGTTGAAGGGCATTAAATCGTATTTGGGGGGGAGGGGTTTCTTTGGAGGGAAGAAAATTGTGTCTATGTATCTTTGTATTCTAAGTGAGGAAGAGAGAAGAGATTGAGAGCAAAGAGGGTGTTACATCGGATATGCTATAGGTTGTATCTCTTTAGTTTTCTAGATAATATAATAAGAAGGACTGGTTGTTTCTTCATGGACGTAGCCCAAACTGGATGAACCATGTATATATGTGTTTCTCTTGCTTTATGTGTTTTCTGTGTTTTATTTCTGCAATATTTTATGTGTTCTATTGCTCTGTCATATATAATTTTCTAACAGGAACCCCCCTGGGCTACGTGCCAACCATGAAGTTTGAAGATTGGGACCTCGCTAACCACGAGAAGTTCCCTCACCTAGAGACATGGAACCTCATGAATCAGAACACCGCAGGGGTTGGTGACAACATTAGAGCCACGTAAGTGCCTGCACAGTGTGGAAATGGCTAAGCTACTCAACTTACTATGGGTGCTGCATTTCCACCATGCCCCAATAGTAATTTTCGTCATCAGACAGTTGCTCTACCTGGTGCATGATGGGTATCTTTGCCCGAAGGATCCCATCCCCATCATGATAGACCTAATTCAATGCATTTCTTGACTACCATACAATGGAAAGGACCCCGTGACCATATCAGGAGGGAAGGGTAATGATTTGGCCCTCGCAGAGGTCATGAAGACGAAGTACAAGGTGGAGAAGAAGAAGAGGGGTTACACCATATCTTGCATCAAGGACAAAGTGGTATGCGTAGCAACCCAAATCTTGGCCAGAAAAGTTATGTGAAAGTGCCGCGCAGATGAGGGACCTGCACCGGTGATCGCACTAGCTAAGCAGTACATGGAGGGAGTCTAGTTTAACTGGGCTGATTTCCTCTACATAGAATTCCTGAAGAATTGTTGTCAAGCCTAGGAGTAAGGTAAAACCTTCCAATATGTGTGGTTGTTGCTATCCATAGTACTCATAGTGGGGGAATTGTCAGAGGATAGTCAATTCCCCATAATTGAAAGAGATTTACCAAAGGCCGTGAAGTATGCTTCGCTCTAGGCCATAAAGGATGCAAAAAGGATATGTGATAGCCATATCTTTTGGGTGCTCATGGAGATGAACATGCAAATGTGGATAAACCAGAAGCCATGCTTATCGCCCATGGTGTACAACAGTATGCAAAGTTTTGCAGAATTTAAGGCAGAAATGCATAACATCTTTATCGGGGCATGAAATGACCTGACGAAGCAGTGGACAAAGCTACCTTTTGTAGCCACTGACGACACCATTCTCACTATCACATATTTGGCTGAGAAAAGGCAGAAAGTAACAGTAGCAACTGAGGTACGGGTAGCATGGGAAGCAACACACAAGGACATCGAGAAGGAAAAGGTCATAGAAGCAACTGTAGCAGCACATGAAGCAACCATGAAGGCGCGTGAGGGCCAAGAAACGCCCTTGTAGGGGTAGGAGGTAGAGGAAGCAGAAGGGAGCATGGATCCAGTGACCACATCTACAAAGTTGAAGCACCCAAACACGTCTTTAGAGAGCAGGACCGAGGAAGAAGGTCAAGGCCTTGAAATTGGAAATTAACTCGATCACCCTAATCGAGGGTGATCTACATGACATCGGCGAGATGGTGTGCAATGTCACAAATGAGGCTATTCATGATTTTATTCAGGAGCACCAGACTATGTTTGGGAGCCTCAGAGTGGAGTTGCAGAAGTTACACGTGCGTCCCCCTTAGGTGGGTACCCTTTCAACCCACCTCGCAGCAGGATCCTCAGCAACAGAACAGATGCTGTGTGCATAGATGGCAAACACAATAGTTTTGGCAGAAGGGGCCCTAATGATATTGAATGAGGCTAGTATATTTTTGGTTAGCATGATCAACTTGGCCTTAATCTGGCTACCCTTCTGCGTGAGACACTATATCTGTTATAGTATGGGATAACGTCAGAGCTGTGTGCTAAGGAGAGCTGCGCGATCCAAGTCCTCAGCGAGCAAAAGATAAACATGGAACAACTCAGCTTGCAGTGCAATGAATTGGTGTCACAAAATCAACATTTGTTGCAGGTGGTAGGCAATTCTTGCTGCAGTGTCCCAAAGCTGGCCATCCCAATAGATCTACCAATGGAGGTGCAGATCCATAGGCTAGCAGCAAGAGTCCATGAGGCCAGGGAAGAAACAACAAAGGTTTAGTTGGAGCTGAATCTTCAGATCACTAAGTTGTGGTTAAAGGCGCAACCTTCCACTCCCCCAGATGTTTGAGAACAGTGCGCTAGTGCTATCACAGCGGAACTGGAGGAAATCAGAGGCACAGTATGAGACTATACCAGCATGTTGGAACAAGCACTTGAGGTCCTCACAACTCTGCAAGAGGACCCCAATAACTAGCACTTGGAGACAGAAGCATGAGAACTCCAACAACAATATGAAAATTTCTGAGGAACTGCATAGATAGTAATCCTCACCCAGAGGCTTGGGAGGATGCAGCAAACCAAAGCAATGAAGGAGCAGGTGGATGCGGCGCAAGGAGGTAGTTCTCAAAGCATGCATTCAGCCTTAGATCAGTGAGGCCTTCACTGTCATGGAAAACATCGAAGGAAAGCTCGTGCAAATACAGGGGATGCACACATTAATGTAGAGAAGCACCCCAGACATAGAGGTCTCAGAACAGCGGATGTAGTAGATCCAGCAAGCAGCAGCTCATTACGCTACAGACCTTATCACAGTTCAAGAATAGTTGGGGGCTTCTTGGGCATGGATTCCCCCCAAGGCATGTTTTGGTGCTCAAAGCCCAAGTTTTCACCTGATATTGTTGTAAGGACTCCGTGAATTAGGGGCATTGAGCGCGAAATGTATGATAGAGTCACAGGGTTGTCTGCCCTAGTTTCGTAATGTAATGTCAACTAAATGGACCTACCCATGGTCTGTAGACCATGGGATTGTATAAATAGAGCAAGGTTTTAAGTGTAAAAGATAACTTAAAGGATAGCAGAGTAGTATAGAGAAGAAAGAGTCTAAGTACCTAAGTGTGTCTTCGGGTCGTGGGGTAGGAGAAGGCTCTGTAGCTGAGTGCGCAGAGGCCTAGTAGTCCATAGCTGAGTTCGCAAACCCCTGCAGCTAAGTGTGCAGAGTGGAGTCGAGTTTGTAACAGAAGAAGAAATAAAGAGAAGTTTTGTTACCAATTTGTGTATCTGTTCTTGGGTTAATGCCTGTTTGATATAAATTGCAAATATACTATTTATTTACTGTTTGCACCAGTATGAATGATTTATATTGCTAAGTATAACTTAAAGCATGTAAGTATGCTAAATTGATCAACTAACAGAGCAATACTAGTAAGTACTTGGGTAATAACAACATTTAGCCCCTGAGTAGGGTTGCGCAAGGCAACATCTCAGGCTGCGAGGGATAGGAAAGTGCACATAGCAACGTGCACACAGGGTCAAACTGCGGACCACTTGAACTCATCAAACATCTCCAGGGTGTGGAAACCTAGTTCTAGAACCCTCCTATACTACTTGCTGAAAGGGCCAATAGGACTGTTTCTGAAAGGGCCAATAGTACCGATCTTTTTTTGGCTAAATCACCTCTGAACTTGGGTCAGGCCCCAACAAGCCAACATATTAAAATGCATGTTAAAATGAAAAGTGTTTCTCCAAAGGAGCATAGATTTTCATAGCACTGCCTACAGAAAGAAAAATTAGGATATTTTGACATGTGATGATTTGAGATGATAGAGCACCCTTAGATGAGCAATGGGCAACTTGAATCATCGAAATCAGAGGTCTAGAAGTTGAAATATGAATTTTTGAATATTATGTGTGGGAAGAAGGGCTAGAAGATTCATGTCGACCTTAGTTGAAGGACCCTCTTGGAAGGGCTAATCACTGCCTTAGAGAAATATATAAATAGAGCTAAGATGGGAGCCTATTTGACACATATTAAGTGCAAATCAAACATCAAAGATAGCTCTGAAATTTATAGTGAACCTCGGGCAGCCTAGAAGGATGAGTTTGGAAGTCTGTCTTCACTATTTTGGTTGTGGATTCCTTGAGAAAATAGACCACAAATGTCTAAGGTCCGAACTAGCCAATGACGAGGCTTAGAGGGTGAGTCTTGGATAGTTTATGGATGTGGATCTCTAGAAGGACAGTGCCACAAGATCATAGGTAAGTGTGGGGTGCTTTTTGTGCTATTTTGTGTGGGTTTGTCTTTGTTCTAAGGACAAAAGTAAGGATTGTTGCTATAGCATCTTGGCAGAGCTATTTTGTGAGATGAGAAGCCTAGTTTAAGTCCTCTTCACCAGCCACAGGTGCCCAAGGCATAACTTAGTTGGAATAGGGGTGTTAACACTTACTAGGAAGTCAAGACCTTAGTTATCATAGGTCTATGGTTTTTTAGAAGCCTTGATGAGGAGCCTCGGGTCCTACAACAGTGTATTGGATGCCTAGTAGGACAACGAAGGTGGAGGAAAAGTTGAGCAAGGGAACACTGTGATTTTGAGTAGGGTTTAGGGGTGTTGGACTACCATAACCAGATCTCTAGAATGCACAAATCCCAAGGCAACTGGATAGTAGTACTGTGTGGTACATGACTTCTTATTGATGGTTGGTTTCTAGCGGATGTAAAGGTAAGACTTGAATAGTTTGGTTGGTTTTGTATTGGATGCTCATGGACTATTGGAGGGTAGCATGAGAGTAGACCAAGTTGGCCCTAAGTGTAGTGACCTAAGAAGGAATTTATGGTTGGTATAAGTAGTAGAGATGTAGAAGCCCAAAGAACAACTTAAGGAGGACTATAGAGGCTTTCTTCAAGCCCTAACAGACAAGTCTCTTAAGAGCTAAGGGATTGTTAGAAGTGGAAGAAGAATAGCTCAATGTTTGATTAGCCAAGAATTGTTTGTAGCCCTAGACTTTCCTTGTGGAGAAGGACATATATAGTAGAGGAGGGGCAATCCTCCATGCCCTAGGTTCGTTGTTGGAGAAGGATATTAAATAGTGCTAGTGAGAAGCCTTCTAGCCCTAAGTGTGTCTTCATTGGGCAGCAGAAGAAGGCACTAGTGATAAGAAAGTCCCAAAGGAGTTGAGGAGTAGCAATGGGTAGTTGAGAGTTGTTCACAAATGGAGTTGTGAAAAACTCGACAGGAGTCTCTATGTTTTGATGCGTTGAAGAACTAACGATCAGTTAGAGAACAGGCGAAGTTGAGTTTAAAGACCTAATGGAGCAAGTTCATCGATAGAGGCAGATTGGAGTTGCTATAGATCGAGGCCGAAGAATAGGGCAAGTGTGTTCATGGTACGACTGAGGGGAATTGAAAGAGCACACTACATCAGTGAGATGGTTAGTGTATCTTGTTTAGGGTAGATTGGTTTTCAAAGTGACTGACACAAAACCCTAGTTGCATATCTTTGTATCCATGGATGTATGAGGGCCATTATCACCAGTACAGGAGCCCTGGGTTGTTTTATTATCAGTTTGATTAATATAGCGAAGTTGGGTAATTGTAAAAATTATAAAAAGTTGTCTATATCTGTGCACTGGTAGGTTTATTGTTGTATATTGTTCCACTATGCAAAGTATTCATGTTGTGATACTTGGATTAGTGGCGTCAGTTATTTAATATTCTATCATAAACTCCACAATCATCGAAAAACAACACCAACAACTACCACTGAACAAAGATACGAGCTTCCTTTGTGTCTTTTTCCAAAACATGCATCAATTGTTCAACTGCCACCTTTTCAAGATCACTCCAGTGACTTGGATATAAATTTCCCAAATGGTTTTAGAAGACAAATCGTTTAGAATTAACAAGCATCCTAGAGATGGGATGATGGAAGGTGGGTTTTCAATTTCTCTTCATAGTCTTTTAGTTAGCAAACAAAATAATTTGAGTCCAACAGGAGTAACTGGGTTCACTAACATTTTGAGAGGCTCCAAATTTGTTAAAGTAACCAGGAGTTGCTAGATGAAATCATCGATATTTGCAAGTTTGAAAAATTTGAGTCAAACCAAACATTATAAATCGAAAACATTATTCGGTATTCTTCCTGACAAAGAGAATATTTCCAAAGAAAGTAGCATAAAGAATGGTATAATAGATACAAGTGAAAAAAATTTAAATTCAGCTAAAGTGAGAAATACCTCCCATAATATTGAGATTAGTATGGTAGAAAGACAAGAGCTTCAAATAAAGAAGGAAAAACTTGTGGCTATGCTTGAAGAGGTGCACACTATTTTTGCATCTGATGTTTTAATTTTATCCCTTTTGGTCGATAATAAAAATTGAGTTAACATGATTCTACACTAGTTTACTCTAGCAAGAATAATTGCCATAGTGTAGCAAGAATAATTGCTAGACTTTGACCCATAGAACATTTAGATCATTCAAGATCTTTATTATAGCTAAAATGAAAATCAGTTTCATTTCCATAGAAAAAATTGAAATAAATGTTACCTAGGTCTTTGTAATCATAAATATGAGTCCACACCAAAAGACCTTGGTCAAGTCTTTGGTGAAGCACTCACTTTCAACACAAATACATACTAGAATTTTAGATTCCAAAAGGATTGATTGCAACTCGAGAGTAAAAACAATATCATTGCCACCATATTCAAGTACTAAATTTCACTTCACTATTTCCTTTAAAAAGAGTAACACTAATAATATTAACCACATGTGGAAATAAAACTATAAATAACCTATATAAATTTGAAATGTTCTTCATTATTAATATGTTCAAAGGAACAATGGATTATTCCTCAACCATGGCTCAACTCGTTGAACACTATATCCAAAAAAAAACCACAATGACAAACAATTATGCACTTTGACATCATTTAAGGAACATGCATGGACCATTCAAAACCTAACAACCTAAGATGTAGAGGCGAGCCTTTCTATCAAATCAGTTGCTTCTTACATAGTTGTAGTGTTCCCAACATTTTCTTATTCAACATTAATTTTAAATTCCTCCTCAAGAGCCATTACTATCTCTACCTAAAAGAGTACAAGATATAATGTAAGTCTAAACCTACAATTAGAAGATAGATTGAATGTCATAGGTATAATCAACTTTATCGTATCAAGAGAGTCAGTACCCAAATAAAAAAAATTGGACTCATGATTCAAGGGTTTATCATCTAATAATTCTAACTAACTCTTCAAGATATTGCATACTTTTCTCAGAGTCTCTAGCTTGACCTGTTATGAAAACATGTTACTAGAATGCATACAGTATTGTAAACGTAAGATCAGTATTTATCTTTGGAGTTCAATAATGATGGCAAGAAAAATGCTTACGCCAACAAAAATGTGTATGTTTAATGAGTCATGAAACAGATAGTACATGAAAAGAAAGACCCTCACAAGGCTCTTTTGCAAGAACTATGGAGGATTCTAATTACAACTTGTGATGGGAAAGAAACTACATCATACAAACTACTCCGAGAGAAACAAATGTCCATTATGAAGATTGAAATGATGGAAAGGAAAATCTTCGTTGTCTAAATGATACTACTTTGATCCCAGAAAATCTGGGGACAACCAACAATCAACCAAGAATACATACACTATTAGTGGAATGGCGTGCATCCATTTTGCACTCTCAAGGTAAAAATAAGATGGATGGATAATGAAAGAAGAAAAACTTCAAGCAGCAAACATTATCCTAAAATCACTCTCCCAAACTAAATAAAATAGTAAAGAAACTTAGACATGGTTTGTATGAAATAAGTACCTTCGAAACTCTAGTGTAGCTAAAACCATTTATATGGTGTATTGTATGCCTCATACTTAGCCTTCGCTCATAAAGTGTTATGCCTAAAATCGTTTGGAAATCTAAAATATGCCTTCAAAGGTAAAACGGTGAAACTAGTTCATTAATATAGATTATCATTCTAGCTTTCATACCCTATAGTTTACATCAGATAGTGGCACCAATATTGAATATAAAGGTGGTTCGGTGACCCAGAAAAAAGTATCAATAGATTATTTATATAGAAAGGTTAAATCCCAGAAACATACTAGGTTCTATGATAAGTAATCATAGATGAATACTTTTTTCCAATACTGACCAAATATTTGGTTACTCAAGCACATGTTCACAACATAAATATATCTGGATATGCAAGAAAATCCAAAAAAGAAGAGAAAAAAATTCAAAAAAATTATTTTCTTAAGGATTTCAGATTCAAATACAATGGAAGAAAATCTCTAGTATCTTCATTCATTGGAGCACCCCATTAAAGTTGTCCTATGGGTGCTCAAATACCATTCTTTGAAGTCTTAATGCCAAAGGTTACTGAAATTTGTGTTTTTTTGTGTACACTGTAGTGTGTTGCCTACTATAAGGACAATGGAAAAAATGATGATATGCTTTTTGGTGAAAGACAAATTCCGTAGTAGACTTGCCACCTTCTAACAATTCCTTTCCATCAAGAAAGATATATTGTCTTTGGATCTTGGCCATATATATCATCAATCATGACGACAAAGCTTTCTCTACTTTTTCTCATTCAAACTATTTCAAGATGCTTTTTTACAAAAACAATTATGTCCTAGGTATTGAGTAGCTTATTAAGTAGTCTTTCATTATCTCATATTCTATTTAGAATAAGATATGTGAAAACACCCATGAATGGTGTTCTTGATAAATGGTAGTTGACCAAAATGATATTAATATAACCTATTCTCCAAATGGATACTAGAATAGGATTGTCTCTCTATTTCCATTCTCCTTTTATCGTAGATGAGATCCCAAAAGCTAATTTTTTCGTTAATCAGAGAACAATTTCCAAAATGTCTTGCATTAAAAATGCACTTTAACATAGGTTATCCCATTATGTTCCTTTAAAAGACAATCTACCATATAAACTAGCATTTTGGTATTAATAAAAGTTTAAAAGAGTTGTAAGCATTATCTACATGGTTAAGTCGTTGATCAATCATGATGGTACACTAACAAGAATCTACTTTGGTTTCCACTTGACACAACCTATGTAACAACATTCCTCAAGATTAAACTATGCTCTGGAATAGAAAGCCAAGTAGCGATCAAACACCCATGTGATTGTAAAGGCCTCACCAAGATCTAGATATCTTTTAAAAGAACGTTCTAGCATCTATCAATTATTGATCTTGCTCCTACTACTAAAGAATCATCGAGCTAAGCATAGAAATTAATTTAGTGTTATTTTTACTAAAACAATTAGATGGTTTTTTCATGTTAAGATAAAATTATTTGCAGAATATACACTTGAAAAATTTTTATGCTGCCAATGGAAAGGTGAAGTTATCTCAAAAGAGAGTTGTGGGTTTGCATCAATTAGGCTGCAGTTTTATTACAAAGAAAGACATTATGCAATGTCCTTTCAACTATTCACTTGATATCTAGATCTTGCGATGTAGTAATGGACAATTCTTTTATAGTATGAAGTGTATTTATGGTAGATTATGTTTTATTCACTTCATATTAATGAGGTCGACAACATAGAATCATTTTTTGTGTGTATATGTTTTTTAACGAAGCTATGTTATTATGCTAGAATTTCTTATCACACCAAAAATTTTATGTCCTTGCAAAGAATGACATGCATATCATGTGGTACATAGGTGCCCTAACCTTTTCAATGGACTCAATTTCATAGAATAGGTTTTTATGAAGAACAATTTTGTAGTTTTTGATCCATGTTTTAGTCTCTTGATCACTGGAATTTGAGTGTCTATGCTTTAAATTGGTGAATATTAATGAATGTTAGAAAGTACATTATAATCTATTGCGTACCTCATTCCAGACATAAATAGCTGCAAATTTTATGATGTTATAGACATTACTTTAAGATAGTTGTCGAAACATAAATATTCTCTTATTTGAGGGTTAATTTCAACTAACCTCTGAAAAACTCATCATAGGTGGAAAATTATTCAATATCATTGAAAATAATCAAGGTTTTGCAGAGTTTGATCCCTTGACCTGAATTTTGATAGTTCGATTTAACACTGGAGATCTGATTATCATTCATAGGGGAGCCTCCCCTTAGTCTCTTGAATCTCAAAAGTGGCTCTTCATTTGTAGCCCTTTGGATCTTCATCATATTGATATGGGAAAACCTGAATTCCTTGGATCAATCCCTGTCATTGGAAGCGTCAAGATTTTGGTTTGGAGTGGCTAGGTTTTTGTATTCTCATTCATTCTCATAAAATCCAAGGGTGAATTACCTAGGTTGCGATTAGAAATCGAGGGTGAGGGAGAATGTTGGAGCTTCGAAATCATCCATTACAATGATATAATTGGACAAAATTGCAATGCACAAATTCATTAGCTTGAATTTAACATATTGGCACTCCTACTTACTATAAATGTGGGGTTCTCCATTGGTGGGGGATGAATATTGGGAAAGTTACAATCCCTTCCTTTTTAACATTGAAAAGCCTCTGCTTTTTAAAAATATATAATAATTCACCTTTTACAATTTTTGTTATTTTGTAAATGTGATTTATTAACTTGTAATTTTTTATTTTTGTAAATTGATTTATTAATTTGTAATCTTGACTTATAAATAAGGTGGTTTGTGTTGATTTTCGTTTTTATCAAGTTTTTAATAAAATCTTGGGAAGGTTGATGTGGGAGCCAATTATGAGAGTTATACTATCCCAAGGGGTGTTGAGGCTTGATTAAATCTTACACAATTTTAGTGACAACATTTCACATTTGGGTAGATTTTGTTTCCATCCAATATGTAAGCTAGCCCTATCTTGAACACAACCTAGTAGTGGGGAAAAATTGGAATTTCGGTTCTTTTATCATGACAAGGCTTGGTTATGCATTTTGTGGGGTCGTGTTCTAGGTTAGAAGAGGTTTATGATTATGGAAACTTCCGATTGTCAACACACTGAGGTTTTCAATGATGAGAATCTATGGCCTAGGATGAAAAATCTGGGGCTGAGGAGGCATAATTGAAGAAATGTTGATTTGTCGAAGGTGTGACATGGAATATCGACTCATTAAGATTCATTAATGTGGTGAAAATTTAATTTATGTTGTTTTTGTATTAAATGTGGCGGTGAATGGATACTTCTCACATGTTATATCACTACAATATAAGTTGAGAAGTGCTTAATGCACGCCATAATCATGATAAGATGCATATCAAAAGCCCCTCCCCAAGTAGAAAATACTCTTCATTGCATTAGAGGTAGAAGTGTAGATCCTCAAAGTAATAAATGAGGTTTTAATGTAACAAACTCAAGGAATTTTTACCAATTGAGGGAACCTTTGTTTCATTAGCTTGAGAGTGAAGTGTTTGGTCTTTGTAGGAAATCAACATACATCAACAATGCAATAGAGTTCTCTAGCCTTTTTGTGAGTATGTTAACTTGTCCTATCAATAACTTGGTTAATTAAAATTGATGTGTTGAAATTGGGATATATGTTCAATAAATAATATGCTTGTGTTGTGGTATGTTTAAATAATTAAGTATTATAAGGCTAGTATAGCACATCATTGAAACTTCATGCCACCCAGCGAGGCTGATAGGTCAAAAGATTTACTATCAAAATAATTAATGATGTTATAAATATCATTCAAAGTGATCATAACTATGGACATGAGCCTTTAAACTTGTATTTTAAATGTGAATATAGACTATATCATTAACCAAGAAGTTGCGGGGGCATGATGTTTGTCATGTCATTGCTTGTTATTAGCTGAAGTGTGCCATAAAATTTATTCAACTTGATCTTAAGCATTATAGATATTCTTGATGAAGGAGATAGCTTTATTGACTCCATTTTATATAGAGATAAAAATTCCTTTAGCAAGAAGTGTTAGGTAGGAATTATCAATCAAAGTTTCAAGTTGAAAGGAAAAGCAAACATCTAAGTGGCATATGAAAGTTTCAATGGTAAAAATCTCTTACTAGGCTAAACATTATGGAACTAATAATTTGTGATGAAAAAGGTATTGTCACTCAAATGTGCCATGTTAAAAAAAATTCAATGAAGATTCACCAACACATTAAATATCCAACATGAATGTCTTTTATACTCAACATAAAAAGGAACAATGTATGATCATTGATAGTAGCGTTCTTACTTGCAAGTGCTTGTCATAAACTATAATCACAATATATCACATATTACATATGACATGCTTATTTCAAAACATAATTTTGCAGAAGTGGTAATGGATATCAAATCATTTAACAATGATTTAATTGCATGAAATCTTTGGTTATTAGTCCTTTCCCAAGTAAGGAATATTGATCAATTTACAATGTTGGACATTGACTACAAATATGTTGTGATAACCCTAATTTTTATTTAGAATGTGAATTTTTGTATCATTTTTGTTGTAAAAATACAAAATAATCAAAGAAAAGTAAAAATAAGAATTATCATAAGTATCATTTCCCAATGCCTTTGATGAGACATCTTGAACTTGGGTTATCTTAGATTTTTTAAAATAATAAAAATGGGAATATGATGAAAAGGTGGTGGAAGGTGCTGGGAGATTCATTCTCAACCCTTCTCAAGGCAATTGCATGGAATGCACCTCACTCAATGGATGTGTGTCATACCCTCTTAAAACCTATGCACATTTTGAAATTTAACTTTATATTCTACGACTAGATGAGTCTTGCTTGGTTTGTGATTTTTGTTGATGATGTTGCAAGGCATCTGATTGCAGTCTATATTTAGATGGCTCTGACTTACTTTGTGACTTTTTTTTCATGTTGATGTTGAAATCATCACTATTTTGGGTTACAATTGGATGGATCTTGGTTGGTATTTTTAACTATTATTACTTGCATTGCTTAACTTTTCTCATGCCCGCTAGTATTGTAGATGCTTTGGAACAATTGTCATGCTTGGTGCTAGGTGGAGGGTGAGATTGAAGTTGGAGTTGATAACTTGATATTTTTTTTATCCCTTCTCATTCCTATTACCACATTAAAAATCCATAGCCTATATTATGCTTGGTTGATTTGAGCATTTGCATGGACTACTTAATCTTTAGAAATAAGGATTGAGGGTTCTACTTGTATTCATTAGTGTTTCCTCTTCATATATGGGATTTTGTTGGATGTTGACATTATTGTACTTGTCCATCAACATTCCTAGACCATATGTGGAAATGGGAGGTTGTTGTTAAAGTCGAGGGTTCATAAGGATCTTCTAAGAATGCACACTTAACAAATGATTTTGTGTGGCTATTGTCACCCTCATTGGTGTTATTCTTATGGTTGACATTGTGTGGGAAAGTGAGGTTGTTGTTTTCATAGGGATTGTGGGGTTTTGTGTTTGTCATTTGCTTAGTATCATTGTCTATGTTATTTGATGTTGTCCCATTGGTTAAATATTGCATGGGCCCTTACAACCGAGACATTAAGTGTGTTGTTGTTGGCTATTTACAAACTTTTCTATTTTATTATTTTCAATAGTAGGTAGGAGGTCATGTGTGGTTATTACAAATTCCTTGTGGCTATTATTAGTTCTAGGTGTGCTAATGAGGGAGTGACAAGGTATGCTAGAGGCTAGAGTAACATGCCAAGATGTGTCGAGTGTTAGGATGTACTAATGCATGCCAAGGAGTGTTATGGAGTGTCAGGGAAACACAAGGGAGCACTAATTTCAAATGCATCAATATGAATTAATTTTAAGAGTGTGTGAGATGAAGTGTTAGTGAGTTCTAGGTGTGCTAAGTAGGGAGTGATAGTGTATGCTAGGTAGTTCCAAGGAATGCTAGAGTGAGCGACATGCCAAGATGTGTCGAGTGCTTGATCTGAATAGAAAATGACATGAACCAATGGTATTCATCCACCCATGTTATTTATCCACTCATTTTATTTTTCCACCCATGGAATTTACCCATGTTATTTATCCACCCATGGTATTATTAAATGCACCCATGGTATTGTAAGCAACATCCACCCATGGTATTCATTCACCCATGGAATTTACCCGTGGCATTGTAACTATAAAAGGTTATAAGTAACAAGTCGCATTTTGTAAAATAACAGATTGTCCAACACAATGTAGCTTTTGCAATTATTCTCTATTTTAATAAAAAAAATTCTTTGTTGTTTTATTTACTATGTGTTCTCTCATTTTCTTTCTCACATTGCAATTTTTCAGATCTTGGGGGCCTCTCCCCAAGATCCATTTCAATTTTCAAATCTTGGAGGCCTCCCCCCAAGATCCATTTCAATTTTTAAGATCTTGGGGCAAGGATCAGTGGTATCAGAGCAAGTTAGAATTCCATGGAAATGAGGGTTTAATTCATATTATAGTTTCAATTTTTTGTAAAAATATTCAACAAACTTCAAGTACGTGTTGCGTCCTCTACAGAGCACTTTCTTGGGCCAAGTAGGAAGAAATTTGTTTTTTTTCATTTTTTTGCAGGAATTTTTTTGGGCGGCGATTTTGTAGATCAAATCTGAAACATTTGGTGCAAAATTTACAAAAAAAATATCTGGTCTGGATTCCTTGTGAAAAAATACCAAAAAAAAAAAAAAGTTGAATCAGAGTCTGGATGAGGGAGATATCGCTAATTTAAAATCAACTGTATTGTAGAAATTTTCCCATGGCAACCAGTGGGCGATGACTCTCATATCCTTTCTTTTAATTTTGATGTAGAACTTTATAATAACGATTGCATATCTGAGCTCCTCTTGAATACTAACCCAATTAAAAAAAAAATGGGTCGAATCAAAGTTTGGATGTGGGAGATATCGTTCATTTAAAATCAACTATTTTTTCAGAACATTTGTGACGAAGGAACAATTACAGTACGAATCTGAGATTCCAGGGTGTGCAAATAAGGATTTCCAACACATGGGAATATGAATAATTGTCATTATGTTTCCAAAAATAGGTTGTAATAAATATTTTGAACTATATTGACTGAGTTATGTCCATTTTAAATCAGGAGCAACATTCAAAGCAAGTTCCCTTTGGAGATGTGCCCTGCCACCCCGTGTTAGTAGGCACCTGCTTCACATTGATCAATTTCAGCATAGCAACATCTAGCTTGGGTTCTTTGGAGATGTGCCCTCCCACCCCAAGATCTGTAGGCACCTGCTACTTCATCAACAATCAATATCACGGTTATGGGTCAACTGCACAGAATGCTTGTGATTGAAGTCCATTTGTAGGCTACACATTGTTAGTATCAAAGTTGTTCACAAGCATTATAGGGTATCTCTATGCTCGGATCTTTGTTTTTCATGGTTATGGGTGATCCACAAACCCACACTTCATCGAAGTCCATTTTCTAGGCCGCACACAGTCAGTATCACAGTGAGTCACAAGCATTACAAGGTATCTCTATCCTCAGATCTTTGTTCATCATGGTTATGGGTCATCTAAAAACCCTCATTTCATTGAAGTCCATTTTCTAGGCTGCACATTTTCAGTATCAAAGTTAGTCACAAGAATTATAAGTTATCTCTATCGTCGTATCTTCATTCATCATGGTTATGGGTTAACCACATAAAACCCTTCTCTTTAGTGGCTCTTCATATTCAACGAAGTCTTCACAGGAGGCAACTTCATGCAATGGGGACCATTGCTTCTTAAGGAGGGAGGAATGATCCGAATATAAAATGGCATCAACCCATGGTATTCATCCACCAATGTCATTTATCCACCCATGAAATTTACCCATGGTATTGTAAGTGGCATCGACCCATGGTATTGTAACTAAAAATAGGTTATAAGTAACAAGTCACATTTTGTAAAAGGACAGATTGTCCAACACAATGTAACTTTTACAGGTATTCTTCGTTTTAGTAAAAAGTTTCTTTGTTATTATATTTACTTTGTGTTATGTCATTTTCTTTCATGCATCGCAATTTTTTAGACCTTGGGGGCCTCCACCCAAGATCCATTTCAATTTTTTAGATCTTGGGGGCCTCTCGCAAGCTCCAGATCAGTGCCAGGGTGTGACAATGCATGCCAGGGAGTGTTAGGCAGTGCCATGGAAACATAAGGGAGAAATAGTTCAAAATGCATGGAAATCAATGGATAAGATTATGTGAGAGGGAATGTTAGTGACTTCCAAGTGTGTTAAGGAGGTAGTGACAGGGTTATATGTTAGGTAGTGTTAAGGCATGCTAGAGTGCCATGGCATGTCAAGGAGTGATAGGGTGTGCTAGGGAGTTCCAACATATGCCAAGGAATGTAGGGGATTCTAACATGCACCACACAGTGCCAAGGGATTATTATACGTGCCAGGTGCTATGGCATGTCAAGATGTAAGCTCTGTTGCTTAGTTGTTTTATGGCCACATGTAGACATGACCCTTGACATGGTAAAATATTAAGTGCGATGAGTTGAGATTAGACATGAGTATCCTAAGATGAGTTATAGGTAGTTCTTAGGTGAACAAGGCATGTTCTATTCTAGTAATTGTAATTTGGTCAAGCTATGTAGTCGAGGAAGGACTTGGTTGGGTTTCCAAGTCCGGAAGAAAGAAAGGTTACTTTTGAGGGCATGATATTTAAGGAGTGTTAGGTCATGCCAACGAATTAAAAGGTGTCCTAACACATGTCAGACAATATCAATGCATGTTGAGGAGTGTTAGGGAGTGCCAAGGGAACACAAGGGAGAACTAGGTCAAAATTCTTTGAAATGAATGAATAAGATTGTGTGTCAAAGGCTGTCAGTGAATTCTATCTATTCTAAGGATGAAGTGTTTTAGTAGAAGTTCATAATAGGACTTGCAGGAGGAAATCCTATGGTTGCGATAAGGCATGGGAACAACATTGTTTTTCTAATGACTTGGTTGGGTTCCCAAGTCGCAAAAAAAGGCTATCTATGAGGGCATGAAAACTAGGGAGTGCCAAGGTGTTCCAGGGAATGTCGGGAAGTACTGACACATGCTAGATAGTTCCAAGGCATGTTAGGCATCCGAAGACATGGCAAGTTCTAAGGCATGCCAAGATGTTCCAGGTGCCAAGTTGTGGTGCCAACACATTCTAGGGTGTGTTAGGGCCAAGTGCCATGGAAACAAAATGGAACACTAGTTTCAAATGCATGGAAATGAAGGAATAAGAGTGTAACAAGGAGTGGCAGGGAGTTGTAGGTGTGCTAGTTTTCAGGGAATGCTAGAACATGCTAAGGAGTGCCAAATAATCCCAAGGAATGCATGGGATGCTAACATGCACTAGATATTACCAAGGGATTGTTATACATGTCAGGTTTTATGGAAAATCAAGATGTAAATTATGTTGCTTAGTTGTTTTGATGACCACAAGTCGATGTGAGCCTTGTCTTCATAACTCAATAGGTTTTATCATTTGAGATTCAACATGAGTAGCCTAAGATGAGTTATAAGAATGTCATAGATGAAAAAGGAATATTCTAGTTTTAGTAGCTATAACTTGGTCACATTGTTACAGTTGAGGTAGGATTTGGTTGGGTTCCCAAGTTGCAAAGAAAGTAAGGGTAGTTGTGAGGGCATGAGAACCAAGGAGTGTCAAGGTGGGACAAGGAATGAAAATGAGTGCTAACAAATTCCAAACAGTGTCAATGCGTGACGAGGAGTGTTGAGGAGTGTCAGTGAATTCTAGGTGTCTCAATGATGAAGACTCTTAGGATAATGTTAGAATAAGATTCGCAGAGAGCAAGCCTAAAATTGTAATAAGGGGTTGGAAAAAAATAGTTTTAGATAAAGGGAGACTTTGGGCTAGGCACAACACTATTTTTTCAATGTCTTGGTTGGGTTCCAAACTCGCAAAAAAAGTAAGGTTATTTATAAGGGAATGACAAATAGGGAGTGACAAAGTGTGCCATGGAATGCCAAGATGTGCTAACACATGCTAGATAATTCAAAGACACCTTAGGCATGAGAAGACATGCCAAGATGTTCCAAGTGTTAGGTTGTTGTGCCTACGCATGCTACGGAGTGTTAGGGAGTGCCAGGCAGGCTCAAGGGAGAACTAGTTTCAATTGCATGGAAGTGAATGAATAAGAGTGTGGTAGAGGGAGTGTTAGAGAGTTCCAAGTGTGTTAGGGAGGGAGTGAAAAGGTATGTTAGGTATTGCCAAGGCATGTTAGAGTTCTAGGGAAGCATGCCAAGACACACCAAGTGCCAAGGTGTGTCAATGCGTTCTAAGTAATGTTAGTCAATGCTAGGGAAACTCAAGGGAGCACTAGGTAAAAATGCATGGAAATGAATGAATAAGAGTGTGTGAGAGGGAGTGTCAACAAGTTCCAAGTGTGCTAAGGAGGGAGTGACATGATATGTTAGGAAATTGTAATGCATGCTAGAGTGCAAGGGCAACATGCAGCCAATATTTGTCAAGTGCGAAGTTGTTCCAATGTGTGCCAGGAAGTGTTAGGGAGCGCAAGGGAAACGGAAGGGAGAACTAGGTCAAATTAATACATAGAAATGAATGAATAAGATTTTTTTCACATGAATTGTCAGTGAGTTATGGGTGTGCTAAGGAGGGAGTGAAAAGGCATGCTAGGAAGTGCTAAGGTGTGTTATAGGCCAGGGTAACATGTGAAGATGTGCCAATTTCTAGGGTTTGCCAATGCATGCCAAGGCGTGTTTGGGAATGCCATGGAAACACAAGGGAGCACTAGCTTCAAATGCATGGAAATGAATGAATAAGATTTTGTGACAAGGAGTGTTAGTGAATTCTAGGTGTGCTAACGAGGGAGTGACAAGGTATGTTTGGTAGTGCCATGGAATTCTAGAGTGCCAATGCAAGATGCCAATATGTGCCAACTGCTAGGGTGTGTTAATGCATGTTAGGGAGTGTTAGGGGGTTCCATGAAAACACAAGGGAGAACTAGTTCAAAATAAATGAAAATGACAATGCATGCTAGGGATGTTAGGGGGTTCCATGCAAACAAAAGGGAAAACTAGTTCAAAATAAATGCAAATGAATGAATACGAATTTTTGATAAGCATTGTTAGTGAGTTTCATGTGTGCTAAGGACGGAGTGACAGGTTTATATGCTAGGCAATGCCAAGGCATGCTAGAGTGATAAGGCATGTCATGGAGTGGTAGTGTGTGTTAGGAAGTGCCAAAGCGTGCCGATAAATGCACGGGATGCTAACATGTGCCACATAGTGCCAAGGTATTCTAAGACATGTTAGGTTATATGGCATGTCAAGATGTAAACTATGTTGCTTAGTTGTTTCACTACCACAGCTAGATGTGAACCTTGTCTTGGTAACTTGTTAAGTGAGATTACTTAAGATTAGACATGAGTAAACTAAGATTAGTTATAGGTAGTTCTTAGGTGAACAAGGCATATGTTGAATTTCCACGACATATTAGAATATGGGTTTGGTCTTAAAATGTTTGATGCAAACACACTCAAGTGCCATAATACATCTACTTTAATACACAATGAAATATACACACATCAGTGAATCAACTATTGCACATGACGATTTGTAATTTTTTCAAACCCTTCTTCATTATATTACAAACTATAATGCAAGAGGATAAAGATCCCATACCAGGGTTCATTGACCTTTACAATCATAGTGATACAAGGAATGCAACTAGGGTTTGGTGTTAGTCCTTTGTTGACCAGTATATCCTTAACAAGACAACACTTGGCCTACTTATTGATTTTGGCCACACAAAACGCTTTCAGTCCACATGTCCTGAACACATCTAGCAGGTCCTCTTGCCACCCATTTTGCAACTCCTCAACCTTCCTCTATCAATGATATCAACTCCTTTAGGTTACTGGACTTGGCTCAACAAATGTTTCCCTCTAGCTACATCCTTTGTCCTTCAAGGTCTACAACACTTAGCATATTTGATGAACTTTTCATAACTCCATTTGTGAACATCTCTTTGGTCTGCCCACTTTTTCCATACTACTACTCCAAGATGACAAGTCTAGGCCTATGGAGGATTATGTTCTTCCCACTAAATTAATCCTCTACAATATAGTGAACTAGAGCTAGTTGGTTGGCCCAATTGACTGCTACTTTGGTCCTTTAAAGTATGCACATCATTAGGCCCAATACACATTCCCTTATTCCACTGTTGTTGTCCTTCACAAGTACAGGACTTAGGGATCTTCTTTGACAGTCACCTAACAACCCTCCAACTATACTCTAGCTACCAAAAATTTTCCCAAACACAATAATTTTTTTTACTGATGTAGGGCCCATAACACTACCCTCATATAAGGATCTTCAAATCTTCCACCTAACATTGATTTGAGTCCTCTCAAAATCATTGTTCTTTTGTACCAATTTCTTTTTTTTCCAATATATGAACAAATATTAACTACTCTTCTTATCATCCTTTTAACAATCTTTAGATAACTGAACTAGGGTCACAAATGAGCCATTACTAGTCTATTGACGAATTGTTTTTAGGTTGCTTCAGATCTCTGTCGAAAACTCTATAGACAACCCACCAAAATAAACTCCTCTCCATGTCAATCCATTCTTCATATTGTACATGTATTCTACTCAATCTTTGCTCAGCTTCCACCCTCCTTTGGATTTTCTATATCAACACATACCTATGTAAACCATATTCCATATCTATTGGCCGTATTGCAAAGATAAACCTCACTATAAGGGTCACAAACCATCTTCTTCTACATAGAATTATCACAATATTAAGGGAATACCTTATGGACTAAACATGCTAGGAAACTGCCTTAACTAGGGCATTAAATACTTTTGTTCTAATTTCTTTCAAGAAAACGTATCCACCCATAGAAAAAATAGAAACTCTTGCCTCCATAAGAGAATCAACCTAGCTCATATGGATCCATTAATTTTTGGCATTTGTTTGACTGAATCTTGACATGAACTTCAAATATCTATGACCCTGTTGGGCCCCTATAATACTAGTGATTACCCCATTACT
Organism: Pinus tabuliformis; assembly: GCA_031772625.1. NCBI lineage: Eukaryota > Viridiplantae > Streptophyta > Pinopsida > Pinales > Pinaceae > Pinus > Pinus tabuliformis. Next base: position 991,159,710 of record CM062807.1, on the reverse strand, counting down.
ATTGTAGTTATACCCCTTATTAATATTTTTGTGCCCCTATTGCCCCCATATTGTTATTACTGTGCCCCGTAGAATCCCTCTATTGTTATTTTTGTGGCTTTATATTATTATTGTTAGGTCGGCTAGGTTATATTGTGACTCCTTAGACTCCTATATATAGAAAGGAGGCTTTGTCATTTGAATCATCCAAGAATTGTTCATTTATGTAATGTAAAGGAGGTTGCCCCCTCAAAGAGGCTGAATTCTAAGGCGTTGATCTATCTTTTCTAACTTTTCTTGAGCTGGTTTCATAACATTTGGTATTAGAGCTTTGGATTCTAGGGTTTCACTGCTCCAAAAAAGTCATCATGGCATTTTTTCTATAACTTCTTTTCTACAACATTTTAGAAGCTAAAAAAAAACCATTTGAGAAGACATCACGCTAAATCTCGGGTCCTAATTTCAGAGCTTTTTGCGCTATATTTGCGAAGATATGATCTAAGGAAGTTGGTCTTTTGGCAGACTCCTGAATCACATTCCAAACAGGTGACCTGGGGAAAATCATCATAACTTTTTGCCTGAGCACTGGATTGAAATTTCGTAAGAAGGTATAGAAAGAGGACGGACTGTAGTTTCTTGTATATATTTTTCAATGCCAAAGGATGAAACAGTGACCCGTGGCATGTCGTACAAGTTCGCTCTACTGAACTAGTCTATAATCAGGTCACTGTGGGAGATTTCGCATAACTCTTCCTTGGAGAATCCAAATTGGATTAGACTGGTGGCATTGGAAAGAGGACACAGAGGGCTACCATAGGCTGCAATTTCAGAACTGGATGATCTTAAAGTATAGAGATACATTAGAGGAAATATTGAGCTCCTACAAAGTAAAAAAAAGGTGTGTAGATTCTTTTAAATTTTTGCTTAAGAGTGGTTTGAAAATTTATTTTGAAGGAATTCAAAGGGCTAGTAGAGCATTATTATCTGTCACTGATGCCCCTAGGAAAGAAAATGCAAAAACCTAGTAAGGAAACTGAAAGCTCTAGCATGACTCATGAAGAAGAAGAAGAAATGATATATTATATATCAAAATTACAAGAACAAGTGCAACAAGTGTCACTTGCACAAAAAGCAACAGAATCTTAGATGGATGGTTTAAGGAAAGATGTAGAAGATAAGATGGATGGTTTAAAGAAAGGTGACGAAGCTAAGATGGATTGTTTAAAGAAAGGCGTAGAAGCTAAGATGGATGGCATGGAAGCTAAGGTAAATGGCATGGACGCTAAAATTGATGGCATGGATGATAAGATGGAAGAATTGAAGATAAATATGAATAAGTTGCTATAAGAAATGGTCACTAATGGTGAAAGGGTACTAAAGGAAACTCATGATGAGAACAAAAGAAATGTTAATCATGATTCCATAGACTCTAATGTTGTATCGAAGACTCACCATATTCCAAAAATCGATATGAGGAAGTTTGATGGCAAGGATCCCGCCACATGGATATTACATATGGAGAAATTCTTCGATCTCAATAATTTGCAAAACACACAAAAGGTACGTATGGAAACTTTATATTTGGAACCAAATTAGTTTGTATGGTATCAACGGCTTTGCTCTCATAAACAATTTATCACTTGGGCAATTTTTATGGAAGAATTGATAGCAGATTATGAGGATACAAAAAGCAACACTTTTTTTAGCCAATTGATAAGTCTCAAACAAAAGGGTTCAATAATGGAGCACATTGAGGAGTTCCAAAAATTGAACATAAGGGTAAAAGATATTCCAGAGGAGCATAGGATTGATGTGTTGTTAGGGTCTTTAAAGGATAATATCCAACATGATGTTCGCCTTTGGGAACCTTATTCATTAGAGAAGGCATTCAGGTTAGCAAGAAAAATGGAAAGCAAAACTATGGAAAACTATAAGGTTGACACCACAACAATTGGAAGAAAAAAGAGAAAAAGGGCTTTGTTACAGTTGTGATAGAAAATACACTAAAGGTCATAAGTGTGCTGAGAAGAAATTATTCTACATAGATTGTGAAGAGGAAGAAGAAAAGGAGCAAGAAAGGTCAAATGAAGAGGATATACTCCAGGAACAAACCCTAGATGAAGAAAAAATAAATCCGTCCATATCTTGTAATGCATTGGCGAGAATTACCACTCCTCAAACCATCAAGATAGAAGGACAAATCAAGAAGAGAAAGGTAATAGTGTTGATTGATTCAGGAAGCACCCAAAATTTTATTCATTGTAAGGTAGCAAAAGAATTGAATTGCTTCATATATCCAGCACCAGAGTGTCAAGTGATGATTGCAAATGGAGGTGCAATAAAGTGCTCTAGAAAGTGCCATAATATCAAGCTATCCATGGGAGAATATATTGACTAGCCTAATGCTTTCCATTCTAATGGGAGGTGCTGATGTTGTACTAGGAGTCCAATGGCTACAATCCCTGGGTACAATAGCTTTTAATTTTCAAGAACATTTCATCAAATTTTCTATGGAAGGAAAGGAGGTTGAATTAAGGGGTATTGTAGGGAAACTAGGAAAGATAATTAGCTCTAGTGGTATGACAAAGCTTCTAAAAAAGGAACAAAGAGGTGTAATTGCACAATTATGTCCGCTAGATGTTTCCACATCGGAATCATCTATTTCTCTAGATCTCTAAAAAGTCCTGGACAATCATTCCAAGGTATTTGAGACTCCCAAAGGTCTCCCACCTATGTGTGATCATGATCATGCTATTCATCTGATTCCAGGAAGTGTTCCTCCAAACATCAGGCTGTACAGATATCCCTATGTCCAAAAGAGTAAAATTGAACGTATGGTTGTAGAAATGCTAGAGGCTGGTATAATTCAACCGAGTCAAAGTTCTTTCTCTGCTCCAGTAGTATTGGTGCACAAGAAGGATGGATCATGGCACATGTGTCCGGATTATAAGGAGCTCAACAAGCTCACTATTAAAGATAAGTTCCCCATTCCTGTCATTGATGAATTACTAGATGAATTGCATGGATCAATTTACTTCACCAAGTTGGATCTTCGTTCAAGATATCATCAAATCAGAATGAAGATTGAAGACATTCTGAAAACAGCATTTAGAACTCATGAGGGTCATTATGAATTTTTGGTCATGCCTTTTGGCCTTACCAATGCACCTTCAACGTTTCAAGGTTTGATGAATTCAATTTTCAAACCATTCCTTAGAAAATTTTTGTTAGTATTTTTTGATGATATACTAATCTACAGTAAGTCTTGGAAGGATCATGTTGAACATGTTGACAGGGTGCTACAACTATTGGAGGAGAAACAATTATATGCAAAAAGATCCAAATGTTGCTTTGGAGTCCAGGAGGTGGAATATCTGGGTCATATTGTATCTCATGAAGGAGTTAAGGTAGACCCTAGCAAAATTAAAGCCATTAAGGAATGGAAAATCCCCACATCCATAAAGCATCTGTGAGGATTTGTCAGGTTGACAGGGTATTATCGCAAGTTTGTTAAGAATTATGAGAGAATAGCAGCACCTCTAACAACATTATCGAAGAAAGATGCATTTTCATGGACTTCGGAAGCAACACAGGCCTTTGAACATCTTAAAGATGCAATGTACCAAGCACCGGTCTTAGCTACACCAGACTTCACAAAAACCTTTATTGTGGAATGTGATGCTTAAGGAAATGGAATTGGTGCTGTTCTAATGCAAGATGAAAGACCCATTGCTTTTGAAAGTCGTCCAATCAAGGGAAAGTTTTTAAGCAAAGCTATTTATGAGAAGGAAATGTTGGCAATACTCCATGCACTTAAGAAATGGCGACCCTACCTAATGGGAAGACACTTCAAGGTAAAAACGGATCATGATAGCCTTAAGTAATTTTTAGAACAAAGGTTATCCTCTGAAGAGCAACAAAAGTGGGTCACAAAGATGTTGGGTTATGACTTTGAAATCATCTACAAAAAAGGGAAGCAAAATGTGGTGGAAAATGCACTCTCAAGAAAGGATGAGGAGGTGGAAGCATTGTTGTGTGCCATTTCTATTATCCAACCAGATTGGATAAACGAAGCAAGGGAGGAATGGAAGAATGACGAAGAAGTGTGGGCACTTATTTGAAAGTTACAACAAGATTCCAGTACATTTGATACATTTAGCTGGCAAAATGATTCGTTATGGTACAAGGATCGCTTATACCTCTGTAAGAATTCCCAGCTAAAACAAAAGATTCTTATGGAATTGCACACTTCTCCCTTAGGAGGGCACTCAGGATTTTTAAAAACTTACCACAGGGTTAAGAAGGAATTTTTTTGGGATGGCCTTAAATCAGATATTCAAAAGTTTGTGGTGGAATGTTTGGTTTGCCAACAAAATAAAGTTGAAACAATTAAGACACCGGGTCTATTACAACCTTTATCCTTTCCAAGCCAGCGTTGGGAGGAGGTTTGAATGGATTTTATCACAGGTTTACCCAAGTCTGAGGGAAAAAGTGTCATCATGGTGGTAGTTGACAGACTTACCAAGTATGCACACTTTTGTGCATTATCACATCCATTTAAAACCAGTACAGTTTCTACTGCATTTATGGAAACAATTGAAAAGCTACATGGAAACCCAAAGATTATTGTAAGTGATAGAGATCCCATTTTCACTGGAAATTTTTGGACAGATTTATTTTCTTGTCTTGGTACTCAGTTAGCTCATAGCTCATCTTATCATCCTCAATCTGATGGGAAAACTAAGATAGTAAACAAATGTTTGGAAGTATATCTTCGTTTCTTTGTATCTGATAAACAGACACAATGGGTCAAATGGTTGCCTCTAGCTGAATGGTGGTATAACACTTCCTTCCATACAGCAACAAAAATGACCCCATTTATGGCACTTTATGGGTATCAACCACCATCCATCACATCATTTTTAAGAGAAAATTCTAAGGTTCAAGTAGTGGAACATCACATCGAACATCAACAACAAGTCCTCCAACTCTTAAAGGATAACCTCGTGTTGGCACATAATAGAATGAAACAACAGGCAGATCAACATCGCAGTGATAGAAGTTTTGATGTAGGTGATTGGGTATTCCTACTGCTACAACCATATAAGAAAATGTCCCTCAAGCAAGCTAAGAAGGATAATAAATTATCACCAAAGTATTATGGTCCGTACAAGGTGTTGCAAAAGATTGGTACTATGGCATACAAATTGGAGCTTCCTGCAGCTTCTCGATTGCGCCCAATTTTCCATATTTCATGTTTAAAGAAGGTTATAGGTGACAAGATCCTAGCTCAAACAATATTTCCAAAACTTGATGAGGAAGGAAAACTTATAGTGGAACCGGAAGCAGTCACAAAAACAAGAACTCGACAGCTACGAAATCGATCAATTTCGTAGTATCTTATCAACTGGAAGAACTTATCCGCTGAAGATTCCATATGGGAGGATGAGAATTTTCTACAGAAGTATCCAGAACTACTCAAGCGTTGAGGACAACACTTTTTTGAAGGAGAGCGGCATGTTGGGCCCCTATAATAATAGTGATTACCCCATTACTATTGTAGTTATACCCCTTATTAATATTTTTGTGCCCCTATTGCCCCCATATTGTTATTATTGTGCCCCATAGAATCCCTCTATTGTTATTTTTGTGGCTTTATATTATTATTGTTAGGTCAGCTGGGTTATATTGTGACTCCTTAGACTCCTATATATAGAAAGGAGGTTTTGTCATTTGAATCATCCAAGAATTGTTCATTTATGTAATGTAAAGGAGGTTGCCCCCTCGAAGAGGCTGAATTCTAAGGTGTTGATCTATCTTTTCTAACTTTTCTTGAGCTGGTTTCATAACAGACCCTCAAGCTAGGGTAACCTCAGTTAATATTACACATGCATCTACTTTTGTTCTAGACCTAAATACCAGTGCAAGCCCTCCTCCATTTGTGTTGGTCTTTATCACAAACCTTGTGGCCTACTAACCACCACAAGACAATGTCTCAACCCTCTCTACTATTTCATAATTTGATGTGGCCTTCAAATAGAGACACCACTGAAATCACATGCCCAAATTCTCATGGGAAACCTCCCTTCAGCCCGATCTTCCAGAAGATAACCAAAAATATGGCATCCTACTTCCTAGATCGAACCCATTAAGGTATGAAGCATTCTTGTGAACCCTCACATGATCATCTTTCTCTTGGTGGATGATCATGACATCCCTTTAGCAACCCTTACTCAGCCCTTTAACTTGGCCTACTTTAGGACTACATCTCTCCTAGCCTCCTTAATCAAATTATCTCCTTCTCTCTCAACGTTCCGTCCTTCATCCTAAGGACTCCTTAAATAAATTTTTGTAGACCTCTTAGGAACCCTCTCAGACTTATGGGTTTTATCCACTTAGACCTTAGGAAATATTAATTTTCCTAATTAATTTTCTTTTAGATTTAAACCCCATCTTGGGTCCAAAACCCATTCACTTGGGTTCATTGCCCACAAAGACTTTTGTGACCAAACTGAAATAAACCCATCTCACTAGGCATGTAGAGTACCTCCCAAGCTACATAATTAAACAACATAGCCTAGTTGTAATAATTGTAACTTGGTCAAGCTCATGTAGTCAAGTGAGGACTTGGTTGGGTTCCCAAGTTGCAAATTAAGTAAGGGTAGTTGTGATGGCATGATAGCTAGGGAGGGTCAGGTTATGCCAAGGAATGAAAATGTGTGCTAATGCATGCCAGACAATGTCAATGCATGCTGAGGAGTGTTAGGGAGTGTCGGTGCATTACAAGGGACAATTAGGTCAAAATGCATGGAAAGGAGCAAATAAGATTGTGTGCTAGAGAGTGTAAGTGAATTTGATGGTGGAAAGGGTGAAGTGTGTTAGGAGAAGTTCATAACAGGATTTGAGGAGGAAAACCTTCAGTTGTGATAAGGGTCTTGACATAACATTTTTCAAAAAAGGGAGACTTTGTATTCGGCAAAACAATGTTTTTCCTTTAGCTATTTTTTTTATATGATATTTGGAAAACTTTGGCCACATGCTCATGTTTTAAACTATTTTAGATAATTTCATATTTTGCATTGTTGTGTATAGGTTTTGGGGAAGTTGAATTGTGTCAGATTATATCTTGTGTGTCTTGTGCATCTTGTGGTTCTTGCAAACTCCCAATTAATGTTGTAGTATTTATATGAATTGGACATACATGTGAAATATTGCCTGTGTAAGCTATGTTTCTTAGTTGTTTTATGGCCATGGCTAGATGTGATCCTTGTCTTTCTAACTAATTAATTGGTAAAAGTTGAACTTGGAAATGAGTGGCCTGAGATGAGTTATAAGCATTTCTTAGGTGAATAAGGCACAATCTACTTGTAGTAGGTGCACTTGGTCAAGTTGTTGCAACTGAAGCTAACCAATGTAGCATGAATTGTAGTAGCAAAGGACTTGATTGGGTTCCCAAGTTGTGAAAAAATGTAAGGCTATCTAATTCTGAGGGAATGAGTGCTAAGTAATGCTACAAAATTTTAATGCATGCTAACATGTGTCAGATAGTGAAAAGGCATGTCAAACATGTTAAGATGTTCCAAGTTCTAAGGCATGCCAATATATGCAAGGGTGTGACAATGCATGCTAGGGACTGTGTCCAGGAAAAAAAACTACAAGGAAATGAACACATAAGAGTGTTGATAATTCATTAATTTACCTTTTCTAAGAGGGGCATGCTAAGCACACCAACACTAGGTACCGATAGGTTCCATGTGCCAAGTCTTAGTGCATTCTAGGTGCCAAATCTTCCTCTGCTACTTCTCATTTACTTTCCAATAATTGATCTCAAATCAATTTAATATTAAACCATGGAAAATAATACCAAGGCATCTCAACGCAATCTAGACATGCTAAGACTTTCCAAGCACCAACATTGGCCAAGTACCAATGTGTGTCAAGGAGTGTTATGCATGGTATGAAGTGATAGGGCATGTTGAAGAGTGGTAAGGTGTGCTAGAGAGTGCCAATGCATGTTTAGGAGTGTTAGAGAGTACAAGGAGAACACAAGGGAGAACTAGCTCAAAATGCATTGAAGTGAATGAATATCAACATGTCCCAGGGAGTTTTAATGAGTGTTAATTGTCATGACAAGGAGGGAGCAACAAGGTATGCTAAGCACTGGTAAGGTGTGCCAAGGAATATCAGGGCATGTCAAGAAGTGTGAGAGTGTACTAGGGATTTCTCTAGTGCGCTAACATGTTCCAAATAATTCTAAGGCATTCCAAGACATGCTAGGTGCTAAGGCATGCTAGGATGTGCATGGTGCCAGGGTATGCCAATGTTTGTCAAGGAGTGTTAAGGAAACAAAAGGAAGAACCAAGATAAAATGGAAAAGAAATGAACACATAGGATGGTTAATAAGTCGGGACATTATACTTTTCAAAAGGGGCATGTTAGGCACACTAATGATAGGTTCCAATACATGCGAAGTGCTAATGTGTGTTAATTTCTAAAGTATATCAATGCATCCCAAGGTGTTCTAGGGCATGTTGGGGACTACAGGGCATGCCACCACATGCTAGGAGAGTGCTATGTTGTGTTAGGGAATTCCAACACGTGCTTGGGTGTACTAGTCATGGCAAGATGTTCTAGGTACAAAGATGTTCGAAGACATGTGAGGTGCTAAGGAATGTTAGTGTGTGCCAAATAATGTTAGTATGTGTCAGGATTGTTGAGGAGTGCTAGGTCTCTCTTATTAATAGAATTGATGGATCTTGATTATGCATTAAATAGTATAGTTCCCACACACATTAGTGGAAATTTATCTAAATGTAATTTGACAGATAATAAACCTAATAGAGATGAAACATATGTTGACTCATAAGAAAGTTATATTCTCATTACATGAGGGAAATGATACACACTAATTACTTCTTAACAAAACGACTGACTCTAACCACTATGGCCTTGGACACGTACTGGAAAAGACACCATAACAATGGTCTTACCTCATTATATTTTGACAAAAAATATAGTAACGAGCACATAGTGTCACCAAACACTCATTGGAATGATCAATTATGACGAATTATTTTTGTTTGTCACCAAAAGTAAACAAAAAGAGCATTGGTGAGGGTCAATAAATGCTCATCACTAGAAGTGTAACCAAGGAGAGAATTAGTGATGGGCCTTTAATGACCCTCACCAAAAGTGTCATTGAAAATGGATTTGGTGAGAAACCTTAAAGGACCATCACTATATACACTTACAACAATGTTTTCTTAAGGACCGTCACCATATGTGATGTTGGTAATGGACCTTAAAGGTCCGTCATAGGCATGACCCCACGAATGACCTTTTTTGTTGTAGTGATGTCTCAAACCATGGAAATTAGGGAGAATGGAGGGTGAGATGTTGTTCATTTTAGTGGTGGTACCTTCATTAGAGATGGGAAATCCATAAGGATCTAGTTCTCCCCTACCACATCGACCCCCACCCCCTCCTCTATTTCCTCCTCTACCTCTAATCCTAAATGAAGCAACATCTACATTATGCACTTCTCCTTCTCATTCCCCTACCATTTTAGATTCTTTAGAGCTAATATAAGGTAATATATAATAGTATTTATAGCTCTTCTTTTGGTTCCTCTACTAATGGTATATTAGAATAAGGTTATTGTTCTTTTTCTTCTTCACTAGGCACATCTAGTTCTTGTCCTAGAAGTTGTTCTCTTGTTGAAGAGAGGAAGATTACTCCTTCTATTGGGGATGTGGGTTCATCGACTACATCTTCTATAGAAGAAGTTCGTGAATCTCTAGATTGGATTTCTAATCTATGCATCTTAGGAAGGCTATGTCTACATGTCAATAATGGGATGTGAGTATGGTTGGATGTTGTGGCACTACGAGGTCTAGGTGGAGTGAGTGGTGATCTTGGAATTGAACTTCTACCTCTACTTACAAATATATCCCTAAAATCACTTTCTCTATGAATAAATGTTTTATTATCACTTTTCCATTTTAACAAATTAAAATCTCCTAGAATGAAATGCAATAATGGAATCCTATATACACTTCCCCGACAACGATGCAAAAATGTTTGGTAAATTAATTGTTTTTAATTTACTTCATCAATTGTCAACCACGATTTTTGTTCTTGTGAAATGTATGTCCCTTATATATGCTAGGATTTATTTTGCAAATTAGGTGATCTAAAAATGAAAGTAATTTTAAGCATGAATGAGATGTGTTTTATACATATTGGAGAGAGTCAACGCACATGTTCTTTCAATCTAGAATCCTATCTAAGCTGAACTTTTTGAAAATAAAGAATCTTATCTATATTCCAAAAATCCACACTTAATTCTAACTATCAAAAAGGAAATTCTTGAAGATTAAACATGAAAGAAAATGATCTGACTTTACTATCATGGAATTGAACTCATTCTACACTAATTTGTGAAAATAAATATTTATGCTAACTGACAAATATGAAACAAATGATAACAAAATTTAAATTGCAAAAATATAAAGTTTACTTCAAAAAGGGAATCATAATGAAATACAAGATTTGAAACTTTAACTCAAGATTTATTACTAATGTTTGCATCCACCTCTTAAATGTACTTTGTTTAGCATATCAAAATTTAAGTGTAAATGAAGAAATAACTTAGAGAAACTAAAATTGAATGTTGAAATAACTACATAACGATGTCAAACATGCATAGCATAAGTAAACTCTTTTTGGTATTTTTAGTTTTATGAGTACTCTATAAAAATGACTGAAACAAAAATAATTGTAATGAACATCATTAATGAAAAACGAAAACAAAACCTTACATCTCATAGGAGGTCCTCCTAGAGTGCAGGGCTAATTTAATAATCAACAATTATGCATGCACACATTTGGAGAATAACAGGAACTTGTATTAAGAAAACATATTATCACCTTGTCCACAAAAGGATTATAAACTTAATAAAAATATTCACCACTACTACTACTATTGTATTCTTTGTCTCACTTCTATTTATACAAATGATAAAAACAACTCGGAAGATTTTTAAGCCGATAATCCATAAGCAAATCTGACACCTATGATATCAATATCTAAGAGTTCGAACTCTTTATGACTTGTTATTGAAAAGGAAATTCATAGGATATTTTGTGTTTTAATAACTGAGTGTCTCACTTGCTTTATTATCTACATAAATGCCCCATTCACTTGATTATTTACTTACTGTGTTTATCTGCAATACACAATTTCCATATTTCACTCATCCTTTGACTTTAAGATCTCTAATTTCACTTAACTTTCCAAGAAATGTCAATAGGTGGTTATCCATCTGTAAGTCAACTGTCATATTTTGACATTCTTCTATCTTCTTCTCAAATGTTGCAACCTATATAACAATGGATTATGCTATGGAAATGAATATTAGTTGCAAAATATATAAAATTCGGTAATTCCAAGATACTTTTGTCATAATTTTACTAAAAACATAGAATTTAAATATGGATGCTTATTACCTTGTAGGTATTAATCTTGACCTTAATGTGTTGAGGCTTTTGTAGAATAATAACATAAAGGTGAAATGTGATGGAAAAAAGGGTGGTCAGAAAGAGACATTTCTAGACTTCAACACGAAGATTTAGAGATCCATCAGTGGGTTGTTGGTAGCATTCAAAGACAAGGTCAAGTTTGAAGAGGCTATATCATTTGAAGAAGTCATTAGAAATTTAAAACAATTTTCTTAGAAATTCAACCGTAAGAAAAAGTCTCATTAAGGTTAGAAAGGAAAGACAAAGCTAATGGAAAGTTTCCACGCAAGTGAACAAGACCTCGGGATGTAGACGAGAAAGATAATGTGGTTCCTTACAAGAAGTTTAATGTAGTTGGATAGGTACATGGACCATAGCCTAGAGGAAAGTAGAATAAAGGTGAGGGTAAGGGAAAGTTGTTGTCTTGGATATGTGACAAGGAGCATCTCAAAAAGGATTATTCGTTGTGTTAGGGCGGTAGGCCTCATATCAACAGTGCATGGGAAGTGAAAAAAGTTGGGGATGTTGGATAGAGCATTCCTCGTATCTATGAAGCATTGGATAGCAGGAATATGAATCACCAAGAATCTATTATCGACATTGACAGTAAGATTTGTAATCAAGTTATTTCTATTTTGATTTACCATGGATCTAATTATAGCTATGTTAATCCTAACTTGGTGGATAAGTGTAGTTTGATTAAAGAAGTACATGTAGTGAAGTTGGCTATGTGTATAAATAAAAGAGTTCGTCGCTAGGTAAGAGTTTTTGCATTTGAACTGAATGGTATTCCTACAACAATGCATCTGAATGTACTTCTGTTGGCTTCATACAATATGTTGTTTGGTATGGATTTGTTGTATCTTCATATGAACAAAGTAGATTGTTATGACAAGTCTATTGAGTGCTTGGATGAAAATGTGGAACAAAGAATGTTACAGGGTAAGAAGAAGCAACATCAGTTTGAATGGTTACAACTCTATAGGAAAAGCATAGTTGCAGGGAAGGGTGTTCGTTATTTGAAATGAATATTTCTAATGATAAAGGTAAGGATGTTGAGGATGCATACGTATTGAGAAGGTGCCCAGTTCTACAATCATTTAATGATGTATTCCCAACAGAGATTTCAGATTTTTGTCTCAAAGGAAGGTGGACTTTTCTATTTAGTTGGTACTAGGGGAAGCACCAACATCAAAGACACAATATAGGATGAGCACTGTAGAGTTAGTGGAACTGAACTTGTAGTTAAAAAAAAATAATTACAAAGGATACATTAGGTGAAGTGTATTTTCATGGGGTGAACCATTATTGTTTTTGAATAATAAAGTTGGTACTTTTAGGTTATGCATTTATTACAGCCAGTTGAATGAGGTAACCATCAATAACAAGTATTCGTTTTCGAGGATTGATGATCTATTTGAGAGTTGATGGGAGCAGTGGTGTTCACAAATATTGATTTGAGATAAGGATACCATCAGGTATGCATTAAAGAAGATGACATATATAAGACTTCTTTCCAGACTAGCTATGGCATTATGAGTTTTTTGTAGTTCCATTTGTTTTCACTAGTGCTCCAACTATGTTTATGTGCTTGATTAATAGTGTGTTGTGTCATTATATGGATAATTTTTTTATGGTATTATTTGATGATATATTGATATATTCAACGAATGGGGAAGACTGTGCCGAACAATTGACAACAATATTGAGATTGCTAAGACAACATCAATTGTATTCCAAGCTTAGTAAATGTAGTTTCTTCTAGACATATGTACATTATTTGGGGAATGTTGTTTCTAGATAAGGCATTGTAGTGGATACAAAAAGGATAAGAATTATCATGGAGTGGGAAACTCCTAGGAATGTGGATGAGGTAAAGTCATTCATGGGGTTAGCAAGCTACTATAGGAGATTCATTATGAACTTCTTATGGATTGCATATCCTATCACATCATTGTAGTGAAAAGAGAATAACTTTGAATGGACCGAGGAATGTGCAACACATTTTGATTAGTTGAAGTAGTTGTTGACAAATGATCTAGTTCTAAAGATTGTTAACCCAGATAAAGAGTTTGTCTTGTGTTTAAGATTGTGTAAAACCCACCAACATTCAGGGGATCCCCCCGGTATGATGTCCCAATTAGACCTCTCATTGTTTGGTGTAGGAGTCCCATCTAGTCCAATGGTGAGATTTCCATTTACATAGATATTTTCCTTATCTCTTTTTGTTAAGCAGATGAGAGTGCTATGTTGGTGTCCTCAAAAAGTGAGGTGAGTATGTCTGGTGAGTGTGTAATGTAACTAATGTCTTGGTCCTCTTACTACGAAATGAGAGAGTAAAGTAAGCCTCTAAGCGAGAGGTAATAGTACCACCTAGGAAGAGACACACGTGAACCAAAAAGGTCTATCCAGCATCGAACAAAATAGTCCACAACAGAAGTAGCAGTCATTAAAACCGAGGTGAAGGGGACAAAACATACACCACCCAGTGGAGTAGTCCACACAGATGTGATGGTCCTTGGAAGGATAACACAAAGATGATCTGTTGACTATCCCATGGAGTAGTCCATAAGGATGTGATAGTGGTGATAACTAGTACAACAAATTCCCACGAATGTATGCACTGAAACAACCTAAATAGTTCAATTATCTTAGTACAGGTGAAACAAACATGCATTACAAATGACTAAATAATAGTGTTACAAACATTTATAAAGCATGCATGAAAATGTGTTGGCCTTTACAGGCTTTTGTATTAAGAAAAATTCCCAAGACACATTTGCACACCATACATTAGTAGTCCCAGTAGTGGGATGTTGGACCAACTCCTCGCTCCTCAAAGAATTGATTGTCTACTCTCAAGGCTATGCCGGAGGAACCAAGGTGAAAATTCCTTACTCATACAATGGGAGACGTATATATAGCTAAGGGTGATGCTTGACCGTTGAACTTCCTTTGACTTTTCAACTGACATGACTCTTCAACTTCCTATGTTTATCCATTGGACTTCCACTTTACATTAGATTCTATTACAAGAGATATCGCCCATGATGGTGATATGACTTTGGCAACGCATGAAACCACTTGACACGATGGTAGCATGTACTAGTTGGTTGTCGTGTCCATGTCAAGTTATTGCACTACAAAGTGATGGATTTCCTCTAAGGTGTATTTTGTCTTCTCCTTTGCATGGCTTGGTGGTGCGGGGTCTTCGATATTCTTAGTATTGCAAGATGGTTCCATGCATGATTTCATTTATGTTCTTGCTTGATGTGTTTTCTTCATCTATCCACCTACAAGTAAGTCTTCTAGCATGTGTGCTCCTTCTTCATCTCATTCATTATCTCACCATGACTTATCAGGGGACCTATTCCGGAAATTCACTTATGAGGGGACAACATCAAATCCAAAACCTTCTAGTCTAGCATGATGCATTGTTTTCTGTCTTCAGGCCCGGAATAGATGATAGGCTAGGAGAGGGCATAGTAATTGCACATTGTGCAGTTCTATGTGACAAGGAGGGAGAATTGGTCATTGAGACTCCAAAGAGTGTAGCCCAAGCTTCGACAAAGAACTTTGGGGCAGAGTCTTCACTACGGGGGAAAATTTTACAGAGGCCACTAGGAGGCAAAATTGTGTAGTAAATGAAACCAGTTGTAACTGCAAGGTGGGGCCCTGAGACACCTCTTTGCAGCTTCTAGGAGGAATACAACATAGGAAAATAGAGGGACCATAGGACAGGTCTGCATAGTGTTTGAGAGTAGTGAGTCCTAGTTGAGGAAGGTGATTGGGAGGAAATTTCTAAGCAATTTCTTGAAGTAGTGCATGCTTACATCTCTGCACAATGCAAGGTTCCAACAAGCATGAGGAAGGCTTGATGAATGATATTGCAAAGTGTGCAGTTTAGATAGGTAGTGATGCGGTTTCTGCCTAGTTCTAGGAAGGGAGACAAACTTCTCACTTCTGGGATTGTGCAGTGCAACTGACCCAGAGGACAACCTCAAGCAGTGCGTAGTTTCAGGAGATAGAGCAGCACCACTAAGGACTGAGGCTACGCAGTGCAACTCAGTTGGCGTCAGGTGAAGTGGAGTTGCTTTGTCAAGAGATTTTAGGAAAATGAAGTGTGAGAAGCAAGTGAACTCATGAGGGCTCGACATTGTGATCACACACTTAGGACACTTCGACAACATGATGACACTAACCACCTGTATAACATATAAAAGCATGACCCTCTGTGGGACTATCTAGAGTTGAAAGAGACAAGTGGAACACTTGGGATAGACCTTTGGATGAATATGATGACACTTGCGCGACAGTTGTTACAACTTTGTGTGAGAGTGTGACAGGTGTTAACATAGCTAAGACAACCCAAACACATAAAGACAAACCTTCAAAATGACCAAAATAAAATTGCAAGCATGGCGAAGCCATCAACATGGCAAAAACAATAGTTTGTTAAGAAATGAAAAGGGTGAAAAGACTGTGATAGAGCTCAAGGAATGAGCTCGAGTGTTTGAAACCATGAAAGGAAAAAACAAGGAAGGCTTCAAAAATTGAGTGCAGGCCAAACTTTTGGAGGGTATTCCAGCCACTACAACACTTGGCGACTCACTAGTTGAATAACAACTTCTCTATTTTGGTTCGTTTGTAGTGCAGGTCCTTGGTCCTTCTGGGAGTATTGATTCATTGTACAAATCATTTCGGCTTCCCCACTTACCCCATGGACAGACATGTTTCACCTTGTACCAACTCAGTTGAACACAACATAAGATTCAGCCAGATCACAATGTTTCGAATTGGGAAGGTTACTTTAGCTCACAAGATTAAGATTTTTAGAGTATAAAATTTCCTCTATAGTGTTTCTCCACTGCAAGCATGCTTGGATAGTACCCCAATAGAGTCACATAGGGACACAAGCATTGTTCCACTGGCATCGAGCCTAGATAGTACCCTGGTGGGGTTACCTACTTCATGTCTCGATGCAGGAAGCCTTTATCTTCTTTTGCCTTTGTTATTTTTGAAAGATAACAGAGCATAGGCGCTTATTTATTTTTGGGGTAAAAGAGGTATCCCAACTTATTGTGAGCAAGGGAGGTTGTTCCTTCAAAGAAGCATGTAAATTCATTAGATTTAGGTTTGCTCGTTTAGATTTTCCCCTTCTTTGTTTCTACTAGTTGGACAAGCTTGAACACACCATAGCAGAAAACTGAGTATAGGCATTAGGCTTCCTAGGTTGGACACAGGCTCATGATCTGACCAAAACCCTCCTTACAGATAGATCATATTTTTTGTCAAAACTTCATTGAACAAAAGTTATAACCAAACACAAATAAGATAAACACAAAGCTGGCCAAGTGCTACAGTGTCACAAGACTCTTTCAACTTCAGCCACATACACATTCAAAATATAGAAAGTAGTGTGGCACAACAATTTTTTAAAAAGGAAAAATAGCAGAACAGTAAAGCAAAGAAAAATAGCAAACCAAACAACACATAAGAAATGAAAAGACTATCTACATAGTGTGGGGTGTGACCCCAGATCATTGAGAATAACATTTTAAGTCTTGGTCATTGAGAGGGAGAGTATTAATCTTCCCTTCAATTGATTGAAGATGATACATATGTTGGCCAAGCTTCTCATGGACAGTAAATGGACCAATCCACAGTGACTGAAACTTCGTCTGTTTGCCATTCTCCTCCTGGGGTATTTCCCACTTCAAAACTGAGTCACCCACACTGAATCTAGTACTCCCTGTAGATTTCTCTATCATTGCATCTCTTGATATGGTTCTAGTGGAGTTTGAATATTTCTTTTTCTTTCATCCTTTCTTCTAGTAGCTTGTGTAGTGTGTCCATCTTATGTTGTACTAACAAACATTACTTAACATGGAATTCTTGGGACAACTGGAGAGCGGGAAAGTAGATGTTAGGCATGAGGATGGCTTCTTTTCCATATACCATGAAGTATGGGGAGGTATTCAAAGATGGCTTAGGTGTGACTCATTTAGCCCATAGAGCACTCAATAGAGTGAAGTGTCAGTTTTTTTGTTCAGAGTAAATGGTGTTTTTGACGATGCAGATGAGGTTCTTATTCATAGACTAAGCAAGGCCATTTCCCTGTGGATAGTAGTTAGCACAATGTTTCAACAGAATAAAATTTTGCAATGTAAAGGCATAAATATTTAATGAGGAGAAGTACGTTTCAATGCCAAAGACAAGTGATACATGAACGCATAACATGGAAAATATGTTCTGCTATATGAAGCTAATGACTTCTTGGCCGTTCACTTGCTTCAGTGGAACTACTTCTGTCCACCATGTGAAGTAATCTGTAGCAGTCAAAATATAGTAGTGTTACATTGAAAAATGTGGGAACATATCCCCAATGATACCCAAGCCCCATTGTTGGAATGGTTGTTCCACTTCAATGGGTTGTTGTGCGGCTACTGACCGTCGGTTTTTGCCAACGCATCTTTGACAGACCAGACACTTGCAAGCATAGGCATGTGTATCCTTGAACAATGAAGGCCAATAGAAACTGACCTGCATGACCTTATGCATTGTTGTGTTACATGTGAAGTGTCCTTGGACAAGTCTATCATGGAGATCATATAACACCCTTTCTAAATCCTATGCCTCCAGGCACCTAAGAAAGACACCATCGTGATGCCTTCTGTAAAGCACCCCATGTACCAGCTGGTAAGATAGAGCTTTGAGTTGGAATGTCATATTTTATTGCATAGAAAAATGGGAGGGCATAGTTCCATGCTCAAGGTATTGGCACACTTTTGTGTACCAAGAGACTCCATGCAAAGTGGGTGAGGCTCACTCAACATTGTACATATCTATTTCTTTATCCCTATCTGCAAGCTCTTCTTCCTCTTTTGCATGTACTACTCCCACTGCTAGCCTACCTAGACCATGACCCTTAATCATGTGAACTCGCTTCATGTCAATATCATACTCTTGTAGTCCTGTCATCCAATTCGCCCTCCTTTCAGCCATGTCTTTTTTAAAAAGTAGTTCTCTGACTACTAGGTGCAACACAAAGACAATGCAATGATTATTCAAGATGTAGGGTCTGAAATGATTCATCACCTTGTACATTGCATATGATTGTTTGTCCATAGCGGGATTGTTGATTTCAGGTTCTTGCAGGCTCACTCTCATGAAGGAGATGGGTCGTTCATTGTGCAACTCATCTTTATGAGTGAGCACAACAACGAGTGAAGTGTCGAAAGCAAAAGTATAGAGAAAGAAATATTTGTTGAAGTTTGTCCTATATAATGCAGGTGCTTCTATTATAGCTTGCTCAATATCAGTGAACATATCCTTTTCCATATTTCCCCAACTGTATGCTACCTCCTTGATCATCTCTTAGATGGGTTTGACAATCTACACATAATCAGAGGTGAAATTTTTGAGGAATTTGATCTTCCCCAAGAAAGACTACATAAATTTCCTATTCATGAGGTGAGAAATCGATGTGATTGTCTGAACTCTATCTAGATCTACCTTGATCCTAGTCTTGGAAATGATTTGTCCAAGTAGGTTTCCCTCGAACACTATGAAGGTCCTCTTCTTGGGATTCAAGGATTTCCTGTATTTTCGACATTGCTCCAAGATTTTCTTAAGATGATGTAGGTTGTCTGACCACTGTATTGAGAATATTGTCACATCATTGAGGTAGACCACCATGCTCTATTCGATGAGCCCATGGAAAGAAATGTCCACTACATGCTAAAAATTTGTGACTGCGTTCACCAGTCCAAACAACATCCTTCGGAAAGTGAACATACCCCATGTGGTATGGAAGGTTGTTTTAAGTATGGCAGGCTCATCTACTAGAACCTGGTTGTATCCTGAAAGGTCGTCAAGAAAAGAAAACATTTGTGCTCCAGATATTGTGTTTAGTATATGCTCCAGGAATAGTACTAAGTAGTTGTCTTTGTTCGAGACACGATTAAGGTTACGTAAATATATGCCCAGGTAGGTCTCCCTCAACTTCTTTCTAATAGGGACCAGATTGGAAACCCATGTGAAATTCCAATCTTTATAAATGATCCAAGCATCCAACAACTTAATTAGTTATTTCTATATGAGGGGCTCAAGTAAAGGATGAACTTTACTTATCTTCTATTGAAAAGGCTTGGCGCCTTCCTTGATTGGTATGACATGCTAGATGATTCATGTGTCATATGTCTTGAGGTCATCGTACGTCCATGTAAATAATTCTCTGTACTAATTGAAGAGGAGGATTAAATATTTTCTCCCTTTAGGGGTGCACCACATACCGAAATTCACAAACTTTGGATCCTTATCCATTCCTAGATTAATTTGTTCATACAACAATGTAGAGTTGTGGGTATTAGCATTGATAGGTTCCTAAAAGTGGTTCTACAAGTCATACATCTTCTCAAGTGATACCACACCCTTAGGGATGACATTTCATTTGCTTGCATCGGTTACATCTGGCAGAGACTACTTGTGCTCATCCTCATCTATTGTTGAGTCTTAGAAGACATTAGTATAAGCCATGAAATGCAATATCCGTTGATCATCATCAAGAACACATAAATTAGTGATGTTATCTAGGACATATGGTTTATACAAAATTTCAACAACAAATCTATCACTTAATAGTGTCATCCTTGCAGCTGCATTTTCTAAAGCATCTGTAGCTGCATTACCAATTCTTGGTACAAAAATAATATTAAAAGATTGGAATTCATAGATAAGTTTCCATACCTCTTGTTGATAACTTTTAAGATGGGGTGACACACAGTGTATGGTGTTATGTACCTAATGCACCATGATCTCTGAGTCACCTACCACTTTTAGCACAACAAAATTGAGGCTAATGGTTTTCTGTAAGTCCAAGATGAGTGCTTCATACTCAGCAGTGTTGTTCGTGCACTCAAACTCCAAGCACATAGAGATTGAGTGTTTCCTATGCAACTGGTCTATTAAGACACAACCAACTCCATAGCCTTCCTGCATCTTAGAACCGTCAAATTACATGGTCCACATATCATCTGTATAAGGATTGCTTTCCATAGTAGTACTACTACCACGACTACTACTACTATTACAATATACTGTACAAGTTTCACTTCCACTAGTTGGGCATGGAAGGAGACCCAATTATATGTTTGGTGGGGTCGAGGATGGTTTTACAAGATAGCACCCCAACTGCATATCTGGAAAGAAATGGTTGAAGATAAGTTCTACGAAAGCAAAGATTTAATTTTCTCAATTCTAGGGGGTCACACTGTGCTTCATGTATCTCTCTGACAACACCCAGATCTGATTGTTTATGCCCTGGTTCAAAAATTCATAAGTGTGACCAGTCAGTCACAAAGTATACTTGCAATTTGCTTGACTAGTATCTGCTGAGAAATACATTGTATTCTTCAAGTATGTTCACAATCACAATATTGATGCATTGATGAACTTGTCCGTCAAATGATATCACATATTGAAGTTCACCAATTGTTAGCACACATGTATTATTAAGTTGGATTATCTACGCAGTTGTCTTGATCCATTGTGAATTGATCTTCTTCGCAATGGAGAGTGGCATGACATTGACTGATGCACCAAAATCAACTAAACAGTTGTGGACATTGAAACTGAAGATTTCAAATGATAATAAGAAAGTTGGGCAGAGTGAATTTTCCTCCTCCATATTGAGTGTTTTGAGTGAGTGTGCCAGGAGATTTACTTATTCCCTTGCTAGGAGAGTTAGCATCACTTGCAGAGGTTTTCCTATGTGTGTGCAAAAGAAGGTCCTGCTGACTCGTGATCTTAGTTAATAGATATAGAGATATATTTGCATGAGTCTTCTTCATGTCTTGTACGATGTTGTAATCCAAAGAGGGGAGACTCACTAAGTTGTATAGGGGTAGACCTATGTTAGTGGTGTCTAGTGGGCTTCTCTTTTCTTTGCTACTCACATACGTACACTTTGCTGTATGGTCTTCCCATAAATGTTGTGAGTTTTATGTGTTGAGTTGACCGATGGGTCTACCATCCTTAGTATGTCTTTTCTTATTTTGTCTCTCGGTATATTAATCACAGTGGGGACCCCTTGAATTCTCAAGTTGTACCGACTGTTATGCTTTGTGGTTGGACCATCACTCAGAAGCTCCTTCTTGGTGGTTGTGTTCTG
This sequence comes from Pinus tabuliformis, assembly GCA_031772625.1. NCBI lineage: Eukaryota > Viridiplantae > Streptophyta > Pinopsida > Pinales > Pinaceae > Pinus > Pinus tabuliformis. Next base: position 991,138,040 of record CM062807.1, on the reverse strand, counting down.
GGCTGTGTGTGAACCCTGGTACATGTTTAGTATATCCCCAATACTTGGGGCTTCATCAGATGAAGCACCTTCTTCATCTTCAACATTGGGCTCAATATATTCATTGACCATGATGCCTTTGGACAATTGTGTGGCCATTCTCCTCTCCATATGGTTCTAATCTGGGCATGTTTTTCCAATGTTGTTTATGGTGGAATGAGAAGTATGAGTCTATCGGGAGATTTTCAATGTTCAATGCCAGGTTGGAGCTCTACACAAATTTTGTTGGCTGGTTGTTACCTGAAGTGATATTCTTATTTTTCAAGTACCTGGGATGCCTGTTGCTCACAGTTGTCTCACTTGTACATTCTTTGAGTTCAGAAACTTCGGTAGTCAGGTACTTGAGGAGACAAGTAAGGCTCTCGATGTCACTTGCTTCCTTTTCCTTAGCCTTAATCATAGTGGCCTGAGACCTCTTCCCCGTGTCCTTGGAGTCCTTACTAGATTCGTCATCTATAATGAATCCAGTAGTGAGTAGGTCTTTTTCCATGGGTAGAGCCTATACAAAATTTTTTGTTAGTGTTGGTCTCAAAGCTTGCTTAACGAACTACGCAATACTAGTTGGTAGTGTGGACGTGTAGTAGTCGATGGTGATGCAGTCATGATGTTTACTATTTGTTGAGAACTTGTTCAAACTTCGATTAAAACTCTGGTTGAAAACTTTGACCTTCTCCTTCTGCTCCATCTTGAGATTACCCACCTCCTTTATCAACATGGTGGAAATATTGTCTTCAAAAAAATTCTCGAGGAACATTCTCTTGAACACGCCCTAGTTTTGGATGGTATTTGGTGGAAGGCTATGATACCATACGACTTCTCTACTAGCCAAGGTACATGGAAACAATCTACATGCAACGTCGTCATAGTGTACCTCAAGTGTCTGTAGATGTTGGTAGAACTTGTCTAAGTGATATTCCACCTTCAATCTTCTTCCAAGGTCATATTTCATTAAAATCTTCTTGGCATGTCTCGGCATCTTGTGTAAGACACTTGGAAGTGCCAATGGCCCTGAGTCATACATTGAAGACTTTTCTCTGCCATGTTGTCCTCTTCTTTTCCCTCCTCCTCTTCTTTCGAATTTGATGGTTCTTCCTCTGAATTTGTTGGTTTGTCTTCGCTTCCACCTCCTACACTACCTTCCACTCCACGTTCGACATTAGAACTTCAACCCAAGATTAAGTGGTTGTCTTCTTCTTCCTTTCGAAAGGTTGGAGGTTCCTCTTCTTTTTTCTACAACTTTTTTCAGCTCTTCAAGAGTGGAAAAGATTGCTTCTTCCATAGATGAGACTACCACTTGTGTGGGAGTAGTATTTTTCTTCCTCTATGAATATGGAAGAGCATACACTCCTAGAACTAGTCCAATAGCTTTAGCGAATTGACAGGTGATGGGAGAGACGTCATGGATATGATGATACAAAATTTCGCACTCAACATTGGGAAGTGAGAAATGACCAACTTCAGAGTTGCACATAGGGGAGAGGTAGTGAGTGTTACTACCTTAACCAAATGATATATGAGTTGTGTTAGTGGGACAATCAGCCGTAAACTACTAGCGGCCCTCCTTCTAGTGCCAAAAATGTTCATGGTGATGGACCTGCCAACATTCAAGGGATCCGACAGGTATGATGTCCCAATTATTCCTTACACCATTTCGTGTAGGAGTCTCATCCTATACAATGGCTCGGTTTCCATTTCCTTTGAGATTTTACTTAACTCTTACTATTCATCACATGAGAGTTTTATGCTGGTGTCTTCAAAAAGCAAAGTGAGTATGCCTAGTTAGTGTGTAATGTAACTCATGTCTCCATCCTCTTACTGCCAAGGGAGACATTAAGGTGAGCCTCTATGTGAGAGGTAATAGTACCACCCATGAAGAGACACACGTGAACCATAAAGGTCTGTCCAACATTGAGCGAAATAGTTCACAGCTGATGCGGCAGTCATTAAAACCGAGGTGAAGGGGACATAGTGTACACTACCTAGTCGAGTATTCCAGATGGATGTGACGGTCGATAGAAGAACACAAAGATGGTATATCGAGCGTCCCACAGAGTAGTCCACAAAGATGTGAGAGTGGTGATAACTATTACATAAAGATGGTCCGTCTAGTATCCCACGAAGTACTCCACAGGGATGAGACAATGGTAAATCTAGTACAACACATTCCCAATGATGTAAGTACTAAAACAACCAAAATAGTTAAACTATCTTAGTACATGTTAAATAAACATGCATTACAAATTCCGAAAGAATAGTCTTAAAAACATCTACAAAACATGCATGAAAATATGTTGGCCTTAACAGGTTTCTATATTAAGAAAAATTCCCAAGACACATCTACATGCCAAACATCACTAGTCCCAGTAGTGGGACATTGGATCTACTCCTCACTCCTCAAGTAACTGACTGTGTACTCTCAAGGCTATTTGGGAGGAGCCAAGGTGAAATGTCCTTGCTCATAAAATGGGAGGGGTATATATAGCCCAGGGTGATGCTTGACCCTTGTGACTCCTGGACTACCATAATGAGCATTGACCTTCCTATGACTTTTCAACAAATATGACTGTGGTGACGTGAAATTATAAGTGCGGACATGAATGAATTCCTCTAGCCCGATAATGGGTGTAACCTCAACAGATACATTCTATGGAAGATTTCCTTAGGTTAGAATCAATCAAGAGTGCCTACCTCTTGGTTGCTTATCCTGCTTGATGATGTCCCCGCTTACTCGCTCCAGTAATCTCTTGCTTTCTTCTTTAAGCTCCTAAAACAAGTGAACAACACCAACACACAAACATAATAATAGACAAATTACAATTCAATCTACTTAATGAGTCAAGTAGCATCAAAATATGAATATGTAATATTACAAAACATGTAGGAAATCAATCTATAGTTGCATATATTAATATCAAAGGGAGATTACAACCATTCGTCTTGATTTCATAGTCTTCTTCTGACAAAACTAGGTTCCCACATGCTTCTGCTAACTCTTCATGATGGCTTCAAACAACAATAGCTTAAAGACTCTTCCCTTTAGGCTTCACTCCAAAACAAACACACTTCTCCCTCACACAACTAGATGGCTACAACTAGTAATAGCTTGTTTGTCTAGTTTTGATTTTCACACTAATCTCTAGTTTGTGCTTGGGAAGAAGGGAGGTTTATATAGGAAATATGGATGGGAGATGGGTCCTCTTCTCATGGGAGAAGGACTTAACCCTTCAGGTATTTCCATCATTATACGGGAAAGGAGCTAAACTGTCATCCTCAACCCCATCTGGCCAAACCATTTACCGGACTTCTGTTACAGAGCTTCTAGAGATGGAAGCTTCAATACTAATTTTTAAAATTTCCATAACAGGACTGATGCGACTAGAATAGAGCTCAGTCGCACCAATTGGTGCGGGGAATAGTACTAATCTCTACACACTAGCATGGGGGAGATAAAGGCCATTAGCGTCGTTCTTTTAAATTAGGAAAAACAATTTTTTTAGGGGAAATGGTGCAAAAGGGAGATGATCTGCTCATGAAGAGGGACATAATGGGAGTTTCTTCGTGAGGGTAAAGCATGCGGGGTCACTGTTGATGTCCTCCAGGATCAAGGAATGAGGAGTATAGGGACAATGACAAAATGTTATGTAACAGATGACCCCTAAAGCCTGAAGGTCGAACCTAAGTGAGGGATGAAATGCTTTATAAATCAGTGTGAGGAACTAGTTTATTGTTTGAAAGCCTGCAAGCAAGTACAAATACATATACATAAAGTGAGATCTCTGTCAAATGACACATGAAACATGACATGAACACAACCATCCAGAGAATGATCATGTAAATGGATCTAGGTATGGGTGCAGCCATCCATCAAAGAGGATCATAACGAAACCAAGGTATAGTCGCAACCATCAAATAATGAGAAGGATCACATTTGATAACTCATGGTCAAGTCACAACCAGCCATCTAATAGAGACATGGATATCATCATAACCATGTCACACCACTTTGCAACATAGACTTTCATGATCTGAGTTCGAGATCTTGCGCTCCAACACAACTCGATCAAAGTACAGATCCTAGCATGCAAATAGATGTGTTGACTTCGAACATGCTAGAATGTTGCTTGATTACCAGTCAATGACGTAATTGTTAACAAGCGCAAGAAAAAACTGGCACCAGTAATGACAATGGCCCTCAAGGTACTATCAGTACAATTCATGGAATGTGAATACAGGAACTGAAGTCCAACACCCGTGAAATCACTCGATAGAAAGCCAATGATGTGAACTTGTCATCGAGTGTGAAAAACTTTCCATTAATGCATGTAAGGTCTAAGGTACTAGAAGGGAGTCTCTCGGTCAACTTCCCGAATAGTGAGTTGAAGTCGATGGAAAGCGATCGTGACGAAGTAGGGACATAATGAATCCCACATCATCGACGTGAGATGAGAGGATGCAAAATGATTTTGGATGATACAGAGAAACAGAGGTAAGTGTAACTACAGAAGGATAACTCCTGAACATATCAGCAACACAGCAGGAAGTTTGGCAGCTTTTGGATCCATAGGATCGGTGGTCATGGCGACACAACAGAGATCAGATGGATCGAAAAATTGAATGGCCCAAACCCAAGAAGGTGAACGATATTGTTAGAAAATTATATATTACAGAGCAATGGAACACATAAATATTGCAGAAATATAAACACAGAAAATGCATAAAATAGGAGAGACATAGATATATGTGGTTCACCCAGTTTGGGCCACGTCCATGGAGAAACAACCAGTCCTTTTATATTATCTAGAAAACTAAAGAGATACAACCTACAGTACATCCACTGTAACACCCTCTTCGCTCTCAATCTCCTCTCTCTTTCTCACTCAGAATACAGATCTACATGGACACAATGCAATTCCCTCATATATAATGAGGGGTTTCCTTCTAGGGCAAAAAGCCCTAATCTAAACATAACTTCTACCATCAGATCTCCACCTAATGAATGGCCCGGATTGCCTAGAAATTACTATACTTTTACAAGGCAATTTTACATCTATTCTTAGCTTCAGGGGCACTGCCCCTGAATCCCCCCACCAGGGGGGGGGCTCCCCAAAGGTTGCAGCCGTCCCCCCCCTATAGCGAATATTTTACGGGCGACAACGAACTGGGGTCCAATGCGGTGATACCTTTGAATACAGAAGATAATCAAGCTCCACACCCAACAAATATAAAGGAGGATGTCCCAACCCGACATGAAGAAAATAGTGTCATGTTCAAGAGTGAGCTGTCGACACGACTCAATATATTTCCAAGTCCCCCCCCCCCCCCCCCCACCATTTCTTGTGAGTACCCCAATTATTTTTTATCACAACCTTGAAGGGGATATCATGTGCTTGGAGTGTAAGTTCATCCTTTGGACCAATCCGACGTAATAAGTTTAACGAGTCCTAGGAAGGAGAAGCTCGTGTTCGTCATGGTGATGAATCCGATGTCGTTTAATATTTTAACGAGTCCGAAAAACGCGTAACTCGGTATCTTTTTCATGTTTAGAGAGTTTGAAAAAGACATGTAAAAGAAAACTCCACATGGTCCCTTTTCGTACATTTGTGTCTCTCAAGCCTTGAAAGGTAGAAAACAATACTTGAGAGAACCGCTTGACTATTTCAGTCAAGGAATACTTTTTTCTTAAATAGTGCCTCCCAGCCATAAAAAGGGATAAACTTATACTAGGTGCATGATGTTTCGCATCCATTAACGAGTTCAAAACGAAGAGGGCTCGACCATCTTTTTGTTTTTAAAGGGTCGGAAAAGAACTGAAAGCGGACCCCCAATTTTTATTCTCTTTAACGAGTCAAAAAGGGGAAAAAATACTCGGTGATCTTTTCATATGGGTTTAATGAGTCAATAAAAGAGCTGAAATATGACTTATCACCATCGTCGAACGTCCATCACCTATCGCTGCAAAAGCAAGGAAAAGCATATTATCGAGTCCTTCAGGCAAAATAGATCAAAAATATTTACAAAACTTGATATTTCATGAAAAAGCAATGTAAACTTTGAAACATGAACCAATATTGTTACCCGTTTTGTAGAGATAGCAAAAAAGTGACCCGATTTTGAAAAGGGGTGATGCAGAACACACATATTTTTTTTAGAGCATAATTTTTAGCACCATAAATTTTATTTATATACATTGCCTTTTAAAATGGTAGTGATTTTGATCTTGATCTAAAAATGTGGTAATTGTACACCATGCCCTTTTTTTAAAAGGTTTTTTTTTTTTTTTTTTACCTTTAATTTTATAATGTATGAAATGTAAATAATTATTTTGTAAATTTAATAACTTTGGAAGTGGTCTTCTTCTTCATATCTTCTTGTTTTTATTTTTATTTTTATTTTTTGGTAGTGAGGTTTTTATTGTTTTGGATATTTAAATAAGAAGGTCAATATTTTGCATTTTTTATATTCTACATATTTATACATCGTTAATTAAATTTTCAACCCACATGAAATAATTGTCTCTAAAAAACATATATATATATATATATATATATATATATATATATATATATATATATATATATATATATATATAATGAAGTAAGTGAAAATAGAGAAATTAAAAGAACACATTTTCAAAAACTAGGGAAAAAATAAAAAATAAAAACAAATTAGTTTAAAAAAAAAAGTAGCGAAAAAAGTTTAAAAACTAGTAAAATTAATATTAAAAAAACAAAAATAAACTCAAATTATTAAAAAAAAAATACAAAAAATATGAAAATTATTTTTAAAAAAAACCAAAAAAATATGAAAATATTAAAAAAGCCAAAAAAAAAAAAATTTAAATTTAAATTCTTTCCTTAAACAATTTTTTTTTATTAAAAAAAATATTATTATTATTAACCTTTTTTTTAAAACAATTTTTTTTTCTTATTTAAAAAAAAGCATCATTAAAAAAAATTTAAATTTTTTTTAAACGAATTAAATTTTTTTATTTTTAATTTAAAATTTTTAAAAAATTATTTAACAATTTTAAAATTTTAAAAAAAAATTATGGATTTTTTTAAAAACATTTTTTTTAAATAATTATTATATTAATTTTTTAAAAACATTTTATTTTTCTTTTTTTAACTAATAAAAAAAAGAAAAAAAATCATTTATAATTTTTAAAAATTTTTAAAAATTAGAAAAAAAAAAAATTAATTTGAAAATTAAAAATTTATAAAAATTATTTTAAAAAAAATATTATTTTTTAATGCCCCCCGGCCGTCCGTGGTATAAAGTATCACTGATATTGCAGTAGGGTTGAGAATGATGCCAAATCCTTCAACAATGATCTTTGGTCAACGCGGACCGAAACGTGGAGTTTTGGAGATACATGATAATATCACTGTACCATGGATCAACAATTCTAATCAGGAAAAGGGTCCCATCTGGCAGTTGTTCATCTACACCAACATTGAGAGCTTTGGAGGGAAGGGAATAGATCAATTCTATGAAAACAAGTGACTTCTTAGATTTGGCCATAGTGAAGACCAAATCGAATTCTTGTAGGATAACGATCCATTTAGAATACTTGCCCCCCAAGAAACTGACGAGTGAGGATGTAGGTCATATGGTTGCATTTAGAAATCACTGTAGTCATTTGTACGAGAATATAATGCCGAAAATGTTGAATAGCCTGGACGGTGGCCAAAGCCAGCTTCTAAACATGTGCATAACACGTTTCAGTGTCGAGGAGATTCCGACTTAGGTAATAGATCATGTGTTCAATAGCTTCATCATCATCTTGAACCAAGACCATAGCTATGGTGCTAGGGGCTGCGGCTAGGTAAAGGAAGTAATCTCGATAATTATCTAGTGGATGCAACAGAGGAGCATCTATGAGGATAGCCTTAAGATCATCGAAATATTTTTGGGCTATCTCATCCCATGCAAAGGGTGCCCCTTGTTTGAGCAACTAGCTAAATCCTGTAGCTAGCCTGACATAGTTGGGTATAAAAAGACGAATAAAGTTTTCCTTTGCCTGGAGGCTCTAGAGTTGGTGCAGTGATGATGGAGGGAGTAAGTCTACAACGACCTCAACTTTTAGTAGATCCAGGTGAATCCCATCCTTAGAAACAATCAAGCCGAGGAGTCATTCTGATTACACGCAAAACACATTTGTGTGGATTTAACCGGATGTTGTAGTGCCTGCAGCACAGAAAAATTTGCCGAGGGTGGTTTGGGTGATCTTGTCACTTACGAGAATGGTCAGGAAGGTCATCCAAGTAAGGTTGGACAATGTTGCGAATATCATGAAATGCATAGGACATTGCCCACTGAAATATGGCCCCAACATATTTTAGCCCGAAAGGGATCTTCTTGTATGCAAACGTACCCCATGGGTAGATAAAGGTTGTCTTCTCTTGGTCAACCAGTGTGATATTGATGTGGTTGTAACTAGAAAAATTATCCATAATGGAAAAGATCTTTCTCCTGACACATTCATCAATGATTTGATCAATGAAGGGAGTAGGATAGTTGTCTTTAGGATAGGCACGATTAAGATCTTGATAATCTATGCAAACGTGAACTGTACCTTGTTTTTTATTCACGGGGCAATATTGGACATCCAGTCTGTAAGGGGAATGGGATAAACGAATCCAACTTTGAGAAGATTTTTTACTTCGCCCTTACTAGTAGCGGCCCTTCTAGGGTGCAACGGACAAAGCCATGGGCGATTTGGTTTCACCTCTCCATACATTGGTATTTCATGCACCATGATGTTGGGATCAGTGCCAGGAATTTATTTGTAAGACCATGCAAACACATCACGAAATTCCTGGAAAAGACAAGTATATGTCTTGATCTTATCTGGAGAAGAAGATACCCTGATATAACGTGTTCAACGACACCAAGTTTGATAGAAATGTCAATCAGCATCGTTTGGGTAATATTAACCAGATTTCCTTCTGACAATACTTCATGAGTAATATTCGGTGGTGGGAACAGAGAAGAGGACTCTTCAAAAGAGGTAGACATGACCACCAGGTGAGGTAGGAATGAGGAGCGATGATGGGTATCGATCCATGGTGGTTCCTCAAGAGACATCATTTCCATGATACCTTCATCAGCAAGGAAGGTCTCTGCTAAGGGGTCGGATGATTCCAAAGTGCCAAGCCAGGGGGATTGAGAATACATATCGAGAGACATCTTCAAGATATGAGAATCAAAGGATGTAGAGTTTGCAACCAAAACAATTTCCAAGTAATTGATTTTGCTGGGACTAAGCGGCATGATGTCGCCCTAAGAATCAACTAGATCTAGTGCAGGTATGACCCAGGGATCACACTTGACCGATATCATGTTGACGGAGGCAACATGAGGAGGTGGGAGTGCAAAAATCCCCATTAAGGCAGAATCTTTGAAGAGATCTGCCCCCACACTCTCAAAGGGAACACTAGAGCACTTGACATACGGAACATTTCCATTAGATGGGGAAGAGGCAAAGAAAGATAGTTGATCAGCGGTGATAATCCTCCCTTGATGGGGAAAACAGATCAGACAAAACAAAGAGGAGGCCATGACATGCATGGCATGTGTCCAACTTCGGTCGAGTAGAAGATTATAATTGAGATTGGCATCAACAATCTCTACTTTTACTTGGACTATTTTGCCTTCTAGGGTGATGGCAAGGTTAGGTAAAACACCGAAGGGTCGCGAATTGTGCCCATCGAAAGATTCCAATGTGTTCAAAGAGTGGTTCAGTGTAGGGGAACAAATAGCCTTCCAGCATGCGATTGACATGATGCAGGTAGAAGCACCTTCATCGAAGACAATGTGATGGATGGTCTTTTCATTAATGATTACCTGAATCAGAAAGGCAATCTGATGAGGAAGTCTCGCAACGTGATTCTCTAGATCAAAATAGATCAAATTAGAATCGGTGTGATCGATTCCCCTCGATAGCTAACAACAAATATTTCCGCTGTGATGGGCAGCTTTGGAGTACCTCGAGAACCGACATGGTTGACAGTGCCTGAGCCAAATCTTTAACAATATTGTAATGCTTAGTGGCTCGAGTGTTGGCATTGTATGAGGATTTCCTTAGCATACCTCAAGAGGGTGGCCATGGAGCAGAATTAGGATTAAGGTGCGCGATTTATAGAGGGCCAGAACTCGAGGTAGAAGAAGAAGGTGAAAATTCTTTTTCTTTCCCTGTTGTGGGAGCTGGAGTTTGATAATCCTTCGATCCGGTAGCCACATTAATGGGTGTGCTCATCATGAACACTTGAGATCTAGAGGAAGCAAATCGGGGTTAGTCTACCATTTGAGTCTGCTGAGATAGAAAAGGCTCTTTTAGGACAGTTGGAGTCCCCTTCAGCAATCAACTAACTTCGGTTCGTCATGGACAATCCTTAGTATAGTGATCCTCCTCGCAAATGAGGCAGGGATACTTAGGTTTCCTTTACGATGATTCATCGGTAAACAATTGGGAGGACCCTGTTTCGGGGCATAGACTTTAGCCTTGCCTTTGCCTTTCTTTTTTCCTTTCAAGGATTTGTCCACTGCAGTAGACAGGATAGCATGGACCTCTAAGGTTTTACCAGGGCCTGGAGGGTTTTGAGATGAACTATTGGGAGGAGTATTCGAGATCGGCTTCTATTTGGAAGAAGTTTTGATAGGGGTTTGGGATACTGAACCAATAACTCCATCAACAGGAGGAAGAATGGGTGACTTTGATGTTACGGGATCGAATGATGGCCACAGAGCATTGAGTAATAATTCATATAAGGTGACAGACTGAGAGTAGACTAGGTCCAAGTACTGGGCACGAGCGATGGCTTGCCCTTCACTGACGCATCCACCCATGGTTATATCACGAGAAATTAGGGCTACAAACGATTTGGTAAACCATTCAATGAGTAACGGATATGCTATCTCAAACTTGATTAGTCGACATCTACATCTCCATTCATGGATATGATCAAATATGTTCATCACAGTGTCCTGCTTAAGCGATGTGAATAGATAGGTGTCTGTTTCATAAGGAACTGGTAACTGAAAGTGCATGAGAAAGGCCATGGCAAATGAACTGAAGTCATGAAAGGTACTTCGAGGTAGCTCGATGTGCCATTTTGCTGTAGCACCCATGACGGTTCATTGGAAAAGATGAAGACAAATAGAATCATCCATGTATGAGTTAGACGAGCATCAGAGGTGATATGTCATCACATGGGCTTGAGGATCTTCCTTAGCTTTCGCATCAAACTTTGGGCAATAACTTGGTATCTTGGACGACATCGAAGGCCAGTATGACAAATCAAGAATCAAGTCATTCGTAAGACGTGATACGGTCAGTAACTCAAGCGTACCCAAGAAAGGTAATTAAGTGTTAAAAGGCATGGGAGGTTGATAGGTGGGCCCATAAGGAGGAGCCCATCCCTACTGGTAAGGATTTTGACCCAAAAGTGGTGTATTTTGGCCATATGTCATCTGAGGCTACCCCCATTGCTGATTACCTTGACCAAAGGGAGGATTCAGACCTTGAATACCTTGAAATTGTCCATGCACACGTTGCTGATAAGCAACATATGGGTTAAAAGTCTACTGAGCCTCTTGACCTTGGACATATGGGTATGGGATGTTGGGTCCCTATAATACTAGTGATTACCCCATTACTATTGTAGTTATACCCCTTATTTATATTGTTGTGCACCTATTACCCCCATATTGTTATTTCTGTGCCCCATAGAATCCCTCTATTGTTATTTTTGTGGCTTTATATTATTATTGTTAGGTCGGCTGGATTATATTGTGACTCCTATATATAGAAAGGAGGTTTTGTCATTTGTATCATCCAAGGATTGTTCATTTATGTAATGTAAAGGAGGTTGACCCCTCGAAGAGGCTGAATTCTAAGGCGTTGATCTTTCTTTTCTATCTTTTCTTGAGCTGGTTTCATAACATTTGGTATCAGAGCTTTGGAGTCTAGGGTTTCGCTGCTCCAAACAGGTCATCGTGGCATTTTCGCTATAACTTTGTTTCTGTGACGTTTCAGAAGTCCCAAAAAAAACCCATGTGAGAAGAAGTCGCGCTGAACCTTGGGTCCGAATTTCAAAGCTTTTCGCACGATATTTTCGGAGATATGATCTGAGGAAGTTGGTCTTTTTGCAGACTCCTGAATTACACTCAAAACATGTGACCTGGGGAAAATCGTCATAACTTTCTTTCTGTGCATCGGATTGAAATTTTGTAATAAGGTACAGAAAGAGGACGGACTGTAGTTTTCTTTTGTATATTTTTCAGAGTCAAAGGTTGAAGAAGTGACACGTGGCACTTCATACAAGTTCCCTCTACGGAAATAGTCTATAATCAGGTCACTGCGGGAGATTGTGCATAACTCTTTCTTGGAGAATCCAATTTGGATCAGACTAGTGGCATTGGAAAGAGGACATACAAGGCTACTACAGGTCAAAATTTCAGAACTGGATGATTCGAAATTACAGAGATACATAAGATTCAATATCAGGCTTCTACAAAGTAAAAAAAAGGTGTGTAGTTTTTTTTTTTTTAATTTTTGCATAAGCTTGGTTTGAAGGAATTCAAAGGGCATAGTAAAGCATTATTATCGGTAACTGATGCCCCGAGGAAAGAAAATGAAAACACCTAGTAAGGAACCTGAAAGCTCTAGCATGACTCATGAAGAAGAGGAAGAAATGCTACATGATATATCAAAATTACAAGAACAAGTGCAACAAATGTCACGCTCACAAAAGCTAACAGATGCTAAGATAAATGGCGTGGAATCTAAGATAAATGGTGTGGAATCTAAGATAAAGGGCATGGAAGCTAAGATGGATGATCTGAAGACAGATTTGAGGACAAATTTGAAGACAGAGATGGCAGATTTGAAGACAGATTTGACAAATTTTCTACAAGAAATACTTACTAATGGTGAAAAGGTTGTAAAGGAAACTCATGATGTGAACAAAAGAAATGTTAATCATGATTCCATAGACTCTAATGTTGGATCGAAGACCCACCATATTCCAAAAATCGATATGAGGAAGTTTGATGGCAAGGATCCCGCCACATGGATATTACAGATGGAGCAATTCTTCGATCTCAATAATGTGCAAAACACACAAAAGGTACGTATGGCAACTCTATATTTGGAACCAAATCAGTTTGTATGGTATCAATGGCTTTGTTCTCGTAAACAATTTATCACTTGGGAAATTTTTACGGAAGAATTGATAGCACATTATGAGGATACAAAAAGCAACACTTTTTTTAGCCAATTGATAAGTCTCAAACAAAAGGGTTCAATAATGGAGCACATTGAGGAGTTCCAAAAATTGAACATAAGGGTAAAAGATATTCCAGAGGAGCATAGGATTGATGTGTTCATAGGGTCTTTAAAGGATAATATCCAACATGATGTGCGCCTTTGGGAACCTGATTCATTAGAGAAGGCATTCAGGTTAGCAAGAAAAATGGAAAGCAAAATTATGGCAACTAGGAAGCATACCATTCACAACTATAAAGACGGAAGTGTTGTTGCCCATAGTCTTCCACAACCTACAAGGTTGACACCACAACAATTGGAAGAAAAAAGAGCAAAAGGGCTTTTTTACAATTGTGATAGCAAATACACAAAAGGTCATAAGTGTGCTGAGAAGTAATTATTCTACATAGATTGTGAAGAGGAAGAAGAAAAGGAGCAAGAAGGGTCAAAAGAAGAGGATATATTCCAGGAATAAATAAATAAATCCGACCATATCTTGTAATGCATTGGCGGGAATTACCACTCCTCAAACCATCAAGATAGAAGGACAAATCAAGAAGAAAAAGGTAATAGTGTTGATTGATTCAGGAAGCACCCACAATTTTATTCATTGTAGGGTAGCAAAAGAATTGAATTGCTTCCTATATCCAGCACCAGAGTGTCAAGTGATGATTGCAAATGGAGGAACAATAAATTGTTCTGGAAAGTGCCATAATATCAAGCTATCCATGGGAGAATATGTATTGACTAGCCCAATGCTTTCCATTCCAATGGGAGGTGCTGATGTTGTACTAGGAGTCCAATGGCTACAATCCTTGGGTACAATAGCTTTTAATTTTCAAGAACTTTTCATGAAATTTTCTGTGGAAGGAAAGGAAGTTGAATTAAGGGGTATTGCAGGGAAACCAGGAAAGATAATCAGCTCTAATGGCATGACAAAGCTTCTAAAAAAGGAGCAAAGAGGTGTAATTGCACAATTATGTTCGCTAGATGTTTCCACATTGGAATCATCTATTTCTCCAGATCTCCAAAAAGTCCTGGACAATCATTCCAAGGTATTTGAGACTCCCAAAGGTCTCCCACCTATGCGTGATCATGATCATGCTATTCATCTGATTCCAGGAAGTGTTCCTCCAAACATCAGGCCGTACAGATATCCATATGTCCAAAAAAGTGAAATTGAACGTATGGTTGCAGAAATGCTAGAGGCTGGTATAATTCAACCGAGTCAAAGTTCTTTCTCAGCTCCAGTAGTATTGGTGCACAAGAAGGATGGATCATGGCGCATGTGTCCAGATTATAGGGAGCTCAACAAGCTCACTATTAAAGATAAGTTCCCCATTCCTGTCATTGATGAATTACTGGATGAATTGCATGGATCAATTTACTTCACCAAGTTGGATCTTCGTTCGGGATATCATCAAATCAGAATGAAGATTGAAGACATTCCGAAAACAGCATTTAGAACTCATGAGGGTCATTATGAATTTTTGGTCATGCCTTTTGGCCTTACCAATGCACCTTCAACATTTCAAGGTTTGATGAATTCAATTTTCAAACCATTCCTTAGAAAATTTGTGTTAGTATTTTTTGATGATATACTAATCTACAGCAAGTCTTGGAAGGATCATGTTGAACATGTTGACAGGGTGCTACAACTATTGGAGGAGAAACAATTATATGCAAAAAGATCCAAATGTTTCTTTGGAGTCCAGGAGGTGGAATATTTGGGTCATATTGTATCTCATGAAGGAGTTAAGGTAGACCCTAGCAAAATTAAAGCCATTAAGGAATGGAAAATCCCCACATCCATAAAGCATCTGCGAGGATTTCTTGGGTTGACAGGGTATTATCGCAAGTTTGTTAAGAATTATGGGAGAATAGCAGCACCTCTAACAACATTATTGAAGAAAGATTCATTTTCATGGACTCCGGAAGCAACAAAGGCCTTTAAACATCTTAAAGAGGCAATGTGCCAAGCACCGGTCTTAGCTACACCGAACTTCACAAAAACCTTTATTGTGGAATGTGATGCTTCAGGAAATGGAATTGGTGCTGTTCTAATGCAAGATGAAAGACCCATTGCTTTTGAAAGTCGTCCAATCAAGGGAAAGTTTTTAAGCAAAGCTATTTATGAGAAGGAAATGTTGGCAATACTCCATGCACTTAAGAAATGGCGACCCTACCTAATGGGAAGACACTTCAAGGTAAAAACGGATCATGATAGCCTTAAATACTTTTTAGAACAAAGATTATCCTCTGAAGAGCAACAAAAGTGGGTCACAAAGATGTTGGGTTATGACTTTGAAATCATCTACAAAAAAGGGAAGCAAAATGTGGTGGCAGATGCACTCTCAAGAAAGGATGAGGATGTGGAAGCATTGTTGTGTGCCATTTCTATTATCCAACCAGATTGGATAAACGAAGCAAAGGAGGAATGGAAGAATGACGAAGAAGTGTGGGCACTTATTCGAAAGCTACAACAAGATTCCAGTACTTCTGATACATTTAGCTGGAAAAATGATTCGTTATGGTACAAAGATCGCTTATACCTCTGTAAGAATTCCCAGCTAAAACAAAAGATTCTTATGGAATTGCACACTTCTCCCTTAGGAGGGCACTCAGGATTTTTAAAAACTTACCACAGGGTTAAGAAGGAATTTTTTTGGGATGGCCTTAAATCAGATATTCAAAAGTTTGTGGCGGAATGTTTGGTTTGCCAACAAAATAAAGTTGAAACAATTAAGACACCGGGTCTATTACAACCTTTATCCATTCCAAGCCAACGTTGGGAGGAGGTTTCAATGGATTTTATCACAGGTTTACCCAAGTCTGAGGGAAAGAGTGTCATCATGGTGGTAGTTGACAGACTTACCAAGTATGCACACTTTTGTGCATTATCACATCCATTTAAAGCCAGTACAGTTTCTACTGCATTTATGGAAACAGTTCAAAAGCTACATGGAAACCCAAAGATTATTGTAAGTGACAGAGATCCCATTTTCACTGGAAATTTTTGGACAGAATTATTTTCTTGTCTTGGTACTCAGTTAGCTCATAGCTCATCTTATCATCCTCAATCTGATGGGCAAACTGAGATAGTAAAAAATGTTTGGAAGGATATCTTCGTTGCTTTGTATCTGATAAACAGACACAATGGGTCAAATGGTTGCCTCTGGCTGAATGGTGGTATAACACTTCCTTCCATACAGCAACAAAAATGACCCCATTTATGGCACTTTATGGGTATCAACCACCATCAATCACATCATATTTAAGAGAAAATTCTAAGGTTCAGGCAGTGGAACATCACATCGAACATCAACAACAAGTCCTCCAACTCTTAAAGGATAACCTCGTGTTGGCACAAAATAGAATGAAACAACAGGCAGATCAACATCGCAGTGAAAGAAGTTTTGATGTAGGTGATTGGGTATTCCTACGGCTACAACCATATAAGCAAATGTCCCTAAAGCAAGCTAAGAAGGATAATAAATTATCACCAAAGTATTATGGTCCGTACAAGGTGTTGGAAAAGATTGGTACTATGGCATACAAATTGGAGCTTCCTGCAGCTTCTCGATTGCACCCAGTTTTCCATGTTTCATGTTTAAAGAAGGTTATAGGCGACAAGCTCCCAGTTCAAACAATATTTCCAGAACTTGACGACGAAGGAAAAATTATATTGGAACCAGAAGCAGTCACAAAAACAAGAACTCGACAGCTACGAAATCGATCAATTTCAGAGTATCTTATCAAGTGGAAGAACTTATCCGCTGAAGATTCCACATGGGAGGATGAGAATTTTATGCAGAAGTATCCAGAACTGCTCAAGCGTTGAGGACAACACTTTTTTGAAGGAGAGGGGCATGTTGGGTCCCTATAATACTAGTGATTACCCCATTACTATTGTAGTTATACCCCTTATTTATATTGTTGTGCCCCTATTACCCCCATATTGTTATTTCTGTGCCCCATAGAATCCCTCTATTGTTATTTTTGTGGCTTTATATTATTATTGTTAGGTCGGCTGGATTATATTGTGACTCCTTAGACTCCTATATATAGAAAGGAGGTTTTGTCATTTGTATCATCCAAGAATTGTTCATTTGTGTAATGTAAAGGAGGTTGCCCCCTCGAAGAGGCTGAATTCTAAGGCGTTGATCTTTCTTTTCTATCTTTTCTTGAGCTGCTTTCATAACATGGGACTTTTTGTCCTAGAACATAGGGTTATTTGGCATGTTGTCCCTGAACAAGAGGGTTTTGGACCTCCATTCCTTGGGCATAAGGTTGACACGCTTATTTCCCTTGGACATAGGAGTTTTGTACCTGGTGCCCTTGGTCAGCAGGATTTTGAAGCTGTTGGCCTTGGACAAAAGGATTTTGCACCTGTTGCTATAGGACTTGACTTTGAACCTATCCTTGCAAGGGTTGCCCTTGTTCATAGGTATACAAAAGATGCAAAATATGCCCTTGCTATTGCAAGGGTACTTGAACAGTACCTGAGAAATTACTGAACTAAATTTCGCCATAGCCAAGCTGGATGTACTGTGCAAATGGGATGTTGTAAGGTTGATTAACTAATCCTTGAGAACCTTATGGAAAGTAAGGATTTCTTTATTCAACCTGAGCCCCATAACACTTATGATACTAAACATTGTACGATCTAGATGGACCACGAGGATTCTGAACCTGTTGGTGCTGGACATTGCTTGATCCAGTAGGGTCAATAGGGTTGTAAATAATACCAGAAGAGGGATGGTTTATACCAAGCATGTGAGCTTGTGAGCCACTCACATTAGTGGCACCTGACACTATAGAGACATTTAAATTCTAACCCCCAAGCGATGGCATAATCTGGCCATTGACAAATGGGAAAAAGGAACTAGTAGAGACAATCTTTGAAACTGTCGGTTATGACTGACGTGTAACTGGGGTTGATGGTACAAGAGGGTTCGAGATGGTGGGTTTCACCAGGACTGAAGTAACAATTGGTTAGGAGGTCATTTTCATGATGAACAGACCTGACATAGGTCTGATGCCTGATGTGCAAACAGAGTTATGGTAGAGTGATGAGGCACTCGGTATGCCTGAAACTAAGTGCCCTAATGACATATAGACTAGTGGCAAGCTAGCGGGAATACCTTCTGAATAAGGGGACACCTCAGAGGGAACTATAACTACAATTCTTTCCCCTCAATAGTGTGTGGAGTTGAGACTTTGGACTCATCTGAAGAAGTGACTGGAGCATCGCCCTCAAGTTCCATATCTAGAAACAAATGATGACAGACAACCAAATGTGTACTAGGGGATAGTTCCAAAGGAACACCTGGCTGATCATATAGACAGTAAGGGCATTGTGGTGATATATCAATAGCGTCAAATAGAGGCTTCAGAGGATACATAAGTAGTCCAAGCTGACCGTCAATGGTCGGTGAGTTCTTTGGAGTTCGAACGGGATTGTCCGAAGACTTCGGGTCAAGACCAGCATTTGACCCTGAATTGAAAGTAGGTGGAGGATGAGATGGTAATGGTTGAACACTCAACACAATTGCAAGATCAACATTTTGGTCCTCAAATGGCTCTGATAACTTAGGAAATGGCTCCTCAAAAAATCTTTCAGATGGAGGAGAGGAAGAGGAAATGGGTGAACCAGATGGTTCAACCACGATGACCTTGTCTTAGCCGACAGAGCAAATAACTTCAAGCCTTTAAAATTTCCTTTTAAGGGAACTCAAGATTTGGTCAAAAAATCAAATAGGATGTTTTGGATCACGAGCAATAAATTATTTAAGATGCATAAAAGGTTGATGTCCTTTCATTTTCAAAGAGTTGAGGAAGAAACAAAGATGACTCTATCGCTTTCAATTGGAAACGAGCTCGAAAGGAGAAGTGCTCAGATGATATTTTAAGTGTAATGAGTCAAAAATATCAAATGACTACTCGGGATGATCTAGGTAAATAGGATTACCAGGTAACCATGAACTATAGAATACCTCTTGGAAAACCAAGAAGTACAAGCAAGCAATCTCCCCAAATGTTGTTTTCAGTGTATCACGTTCGCAAGGTGGTCTGCTCAGCTTCCTAAGGATAAAAGGATTGTAGCCTAGTGGGGTCTCCTATTATACACGCGATAGTATGGGGAGAACAAATCCTTGCTAGCACTGTCTAATGTCGAAGCTAACGATAGCTGCTAGGTTTACAAATGTCAAAACATGTCTCTAGCCTAGACCTTATAGATGTGATCATTAATGTCAAATGTGCCTTAGGTAAATTGAATTCATTTTAGAGTTTATCTTGAGTTAAGTTTCAGATTTCAGGGCTTAGCGATGCTACTTGAAAAACCTAAAATGCAACTAAATGAGACAAGACCCTTTCAATTTGATGAAATGCCTACACTGGAGAGGGTAGAAACTACTCAATGAAATGCAAACAATCAAGTAACTAAAAATGAAATGATTTTCCACTACTTCACTTTTTGAAAAATAAACTAATGAAAAATGCATTCCAATTCCTAATTTCCTAACAAGAACTTATCTATTAGTCCTTTTGAAATGAAAAACAATTCTCTTCCTTTTCAAATGCTAATGCAATTCTAGTTTATAAGAGATGCAAATCATAATGAAGCAATAAGCTAGAATTTCATATTTTATCATGAAACAACGAAACAAAGTTTCCCATACAAACTTTCAATGCATTTTTTTTTAGACTATGAGCTCTTCAAGTAGATGAGAACATAAAAGATAAGTTCGTTTAGATCGACGAAGCATTGACTTTTCCAAAACACAAGACGTACAATGTAATCTATGCCAAAAAAAGACATTCAAGCTAGTAAACAAAATTTTTTCAAACTTGTGAAAAAAGAGGTCAAAGTCATAAGAGGTATCAAAACAAATGCAAGGAGCAAACACACACATAACTAGACTTGATGAGTCCACAAGATGTTGAATGGATGACTAGCTAGATGTCCTAGTGTCATTGGCCAGTCAATGAGTCGATCAATCAAACAACAAGATTACAAGCCTACAAGCAACCAAAACCAAATGAAAAGTAGCTTTCTAACAAGGGAGAACATTCAAAAGGCTAAGAAGGTAAGAAAGACTAGAGCAGAAAACATTGGCCAAGATTGGGATCTACCCCTAATATTCACTTACATAAATCAATGTGACTACCTAACTCAGAAAAAGCACCAGAGGCGGGTCGGCGCGACTGTTCCTTTGCAATTCATGCTTATCGACACAACTGTCAATGGATTAAACATGTTGTCCAAGGAAAATAAGAAAAAATTAAAAAAAATCAAAACAGGGACCAAATCTGCTACTATGGATTTTAGACTTAAGCCAATAAGCAGGAGAAAACCAACAGAACAAAAGGGAAGACACAAAACTAGCAAAGTTCTCATGAAATCATGAAATCCAAAACAAGAAAAAATATGGGATCTCCCCAGTGGAGTCACCAATTTGTGGTGAAGTAAAATTATAAGTGCAGACACGAATGAATTCCTCTAGCCTGATAATGGGTCTAGCCACAACAAATACATTCTATGGAAGATTTCCTTAGGTTATAATTAATCAAGATGGCCTACCTCCTGGTCTCTTATCCTGCTTGATGATGTCCCCACTTTCTCACTCCAACAATCTCTTGCTTCCTTATTCAAGCTCCTGAAACAAGTAGAGAACAACAACACACAAACATAATAATAGGCAAATTGCAATTCAACCTACTTAATCAATAAAGAAACATCAAGAAATCATTATGTAATATTACAAAACATGTAGGAAATCAATCGATAGTTGCATATATTAATATCAAAGAGAGATTACAACCATTCACCTTAGCATCACAATCTTCCTATGACAAGACCAGTTTCCTACATGCTTCTGCTAGCACTTCATGATGGCTTAAAACAACAATAGTTTAAAGACTCTTCCCTTTAGGCTTCACTCCAAACCCAACGCACTTCTCCCTCACATAACTAGATGGCTGCAACTAGTAGTAGCTTGCTTCTCTAATTCTGGTTTTCATAATAATCACTAGTTTGTGCTTGGGAAGAAGGGAGGTTTATATAGGAAATATGAATGGGAGATTGTTTCTAGGAAAACTAGTGTCTTTTCGATCGACTAGCCCTCTAGGTTTGGTAGCTACCCTAGAAACAATAGTTCAAAGTAATTCAATGATTTCTTCTATGTACAATAGATAAGAGAAGGATGAGAGGACCAACCTGGAACATTCCCTTGATCCTTTGCTCAATCATTCTCCCCTTTGACAGAGCTCACAACTCCTCTCTGTACTTATCCACTTGAAGAGTACCTATAGAAACACCGTAGCAAAGAACTACCAAAGCATATTGATCTATTGTAACACAAACACTACATAATCAGATAATAATGAACATACATCGACATTCACAAATAACAACATTCACAAGTGCACAATTATATGGAAGAAAACGTGAAGAACTTTATTAAATACAAGGGATAATTACAACCCAGTTTTATGATCCAGCATCATCCTCCCAGCATCAAGCCCTCTTCACCTCATGAAATAGCAAATCACACCAACAATACAATGCTCTTCAAACAAAAACTATTAGCGCTTCCTTGCAATTCACAACATTCCAGCCTCTGGATCTCTTAGATGGGGGATCCATTTATAGATGTGTGCAAGGGTGTGAGTCATCTCTGGGGTTTTGATTAGTGTCATTCCACTTGTTGCATTTGGTTCTACTTGGAGATTTCTTGGATCTCTTACTCATCCCTGGGCGAATTTAGAGAGGCAATTATCATAGGAGAAGTTTCTAGAAGATTCCCTGAGCATCCACTTAGCAAAATGTCTTGGACATTTGTCCATCCTCGCTCATCACACCCTACAAAAGGCTAAATCGGTATGCATCACCCCTGTCTAGCGTAGAAGTCAGTATGCATTGCACCCTGACAATGGAGCAGTCAGTATGGTCTAGTTTAGGCCAATTCTGGATTGTTTTTTAGGTAGAACTTTTAGGGAATGATGTAATCAGATGACCATGATTTTTTAGGGTATGAAACAACACTTTTAGGGGTTGAAAAGCCCTAGTTTATCGACATATAAGATTGTGATTGAAGTGCCCAAATATGTCTATAATAGAGATGGATCCTCTTCGCATGGGAGAAGGACTTATCGCTTGAGGTAGTTCCATCATTATAGGGGAAAGGAGCCCAAACTATCATCCTCGACCTCATCTGGCCAAACCATTTATCAGACTTCCATTAAAGAGCTTCTAGAGATGGAAGCTTCAGTTCTAATTTAAAAAGCATTCCATAACAAGACCGACACAACTAGAATGCATCTCAGTCACACTGATCGATGCGGGGAGTAGTGCTAATCTCTACACATCAAAACAGGGGTGACAAAGGCCATTACCACTAGTCCTATAAATTGAGAAAAACTAAAGTTTCAGGGAAAATCGTGCAAAAGGGAAATCATTTGCTCATGAATAGGGACATAATGGGAGTTTCTTCATGAGGGAAAAGCATGTTGGGTTCACTATGGAGTTCCTCCAGGATCAAGGAATGGTGAGTATAGGGATAGTGACAAAATGTTGTGTAACAATGACTCTTCAACTTCTTGTGTGCATCCATTGGACTTCCACTTTACATTACATTCAGTTACAACACATATAGCCTACGACGGTGATGTGGATTTGACAACTCATCACACCACTTGACACTGGAAAATTGACATGTACTAGCTAGTTGTGGTGTCCATGTCAAGTTGTTGCACTGCTACGTGATGGATGTGCTCTTAGGTGTACTTTTTCTTCTCCTCCGCATGGCCTCGTGTTGCGGAGTCTTTGATGATATTGGTCTTGCAAGATAGTTCCATGCATGTTCTCCTTTCGCTTTCTTCTTGATGTGTTTTGTTCATCGATCTAGCTGTAAGTAAGTTTTGTAGCATGTGTGCTCCTTCTTCATCTGATTCGTCATCTCTTCATGATCTAACAGTGTACATATTCTTGCAATTCACTCATGACGGGAAGACATCAAATACAAAACCTCGTAGTCTATCATGATCCATTGTTTTTTGTGTTGTGGGTCTTGGACAAATGACAGGCTGGGAAATTGCCCAGTAACTATGCACTGTGAAGTTCTAGGTGACAGGGAGGGAGGACTGGTCACTAATACTACACAGAGCGCAGCTCATGCATGGACAAAGAAATCAGGGATACAATCTTCACTATTAGAGAATAATGTGTAGAGGCTAATGGGAGGAAGAATTCTGTAGTTAACAACACCAGTGGTAGCTGCAAGGTGGGACCTTGAGTGACACCTCTACAAAATTTCCAGAAGGAAGCAAGGCAGGACAATAGAGGGACCAAAGGAAAGGTATGCACATTTTTCGAGAGCAGTGAGTCCTGAATGAGGGAGGTTACTAGGAGGAAATTTTTTCATAATTTCTCAGAGTAGTGTAGGCTTAGTTCTTTGGGCAGTGCTGCGTTTTAGCAAGTAGGAGGGAGGTTTGTGAATGATCTTGTGAGGTGTGTAGTTCAGATAGGTAGTGAGGCAATTCTGCGCAGTTCTGGGAAGGGAGACAAGCTGCTCAATTATGGGATTGCATAGTGCAACTGACTAGGAGGACAACCTCAAGAACTATGCAATTCTAGGTGACAGAGCAACACCACTAAGCCTTGAGGCTACGCAGTGCATCTCATTTGGGATCTAGTGAGTGGATTTGGTATATCGACAGATTTTCAAGAAAATGGATAACTGTGAGAAGCAAGTGAGCTTTTGAGAACTCAACATTGTGATCACACACTTCGATACTTTGAAAACATGATGACACTAGCCACCATGATTGTTTAGAGCTGAAAGCAACAAGTGCAACACTTGGGATAGACCTTTGGACGACCATGACGACACTTACATGACAATGCTTACAACTTTGCATGAGAGTGTGATGGGTGTTCACATAGCTAAGACAACTCAAAAACACAAATACAAACCTTCGAAATGACTAGAACAAGATCGAAAGCATGAAAATAAATCAACATGCCAAAATATAACAGTTGGTTAAGAAAGAGAAAAGGTGAAAAGAATCTGACAGAGCTCAAGGAAAGAGCTCGAGTGCTTGCAACCATCAAAGGAAAAACCAAGGAAGGCTCTAAAATTTGAGTGCAAGACAAAATTTTGGAGGGTGTTGCAGTGATTACTACATGTGTACAAATACTTGCAAGAGAGGAATTGGTGGAATCTTGACGGAGGAGGGGCAAGTGGGTTGTTATGAATCAAGGAAATTTAATTAGCATGAGCAGAACTATGTGACGCATGATGTTGAGTTGGAAGTGATCATCCATGCTTTGAATATGTGGAGACACTATATTATTGGTAGGAAATTCATCTTGATGAGTGATCACAGTGGATTGAGATACTTATTTGACCAACTGAATATGAATTTTAGGCAATATAGATTGCTGGCCACAGTCAGTTAATTTGACTTTGAAATTAGACATGTTAAGGGAAAAGAGAACATGGTTGCAGATGCTCTTAGTAGGTGGATACACATAAATCAAATTGCAATTGTAAGTTCTTATGGGAGAAATTTACAGTTTTAGATATTATAGGCAGGACAACAAGATGATAAGTATATGGAGCATAGGCACACGTTACACTAGTAGAGTACATGTGATCAAGATGTGGACTATAGTCTCATAGCATATGGTTTGGTCATATTTAGGGACATGATCTATGTGTCAGACAACAACAATATTAAGAAGCTTATCTTGAGGGAATTTCATGTTAAACCATATTCCAGTGATCGAGGATATTATAAGACATTGATAGTGGTGAAGAAGTTATTATATTTTCCAAATATAAAAAAGAAAGTGGCATAGTTTGTGGTCAGATGTTTCGGTTGTGAACATCTAAAAGTAGAGTGTAAGCATATAGGTGATTTACTACATCCAATTATGATTCTATAGTGGAAATGGGAGGTAATTTCCATGAATTTCATTATAGGTTTTCTGAGGACATCTAATCAGCATGATTATATTATGGTTGTGGTTGACAGGTTGAAAAAGGTGGCACACTTAATTCCAATGAAGTTTATAAATTTAGCTAGTGATGTAGAACATGTATTCATGAGAGATATAGTGAGAATGCATGGTGTTCCAAAGAATATTGTATCATACAAGGATGTTAAGTTCACTTTTAGGTTTTGGAAAGAGTTATTTTAGGTTTTGGTATAGAGTTGGCCTTTCATACATCTTATCATCCGCACAAATTTGGACAGACATAGAGTGTCAACAATATTTTGGAGGACATGTTGAGAATGTATGTTATACATCAACGATGAAAGTGGGAGGAGTGTGTACTTTTGGTTGAGTTTTCTTAAAACAATGGGTATGGAGTCTTCGAGGATGAGTATCTTTAAGGCACTCTATGGGTGGATTTTTAATACTCCTATCAGTTGCAATGATCCAATGAACAAGGTGTTGATAGGGCCGAATATGTTGGTAGAGATCAGTAGTAGAAAATGAAAAATTAATGACTAGGTGATTAAAAAAGTTAGTCACTGTATCTTTTCCACGTGAAATACTACCAAAAATGAGAAATATTATGTGACACAACTAAAAATGACTAACATAAATGACAGATTTAGTCACTGGTTAAAATAGATGACTAGCTAGTCAGTAATACATTTAAAAACCACTAACATGAATGACTATTTTAGTCTCATAGCAAAAATAAGACTACCTAGAGGTTCTACAATAATATAAATCAATTTTTTATGTTAGTCATTTTAATTGTGTCACTTGAGAAATCCAAAGTTACAAGTGAATGTACCTCATTTTCACGCGAACGTTTTTCCCACTAACATAAACATAGTTTAACAACGTCAATTTCTCTCCATATTAACATATCTCTTCATGATGTAATCAAAATATTATTCATATTTCTCCTTTAAATTTAGGAGTATTATGTTGAAACTTAACACCTCTACAATGAACTCTCCTAGTTTCATATACACAATTAGAATTCCATTACTTTAATCTCATTCACTGTTTGTATCCATGCCTATGTACTAATTAGAGACACAAGTAATAGGTAATGTCCCGATTAAGACCACTTTGTCCCCTCTTGTTCACCAAAATCCTACCTCTACATGCTACACCACAATAATATTATGCCACTTAAAATTATCCGTGTCATTTACATTATGTGCATATCAAAGTTTATCTTATATGTGTCTTTTGTTTTATATATACTACACTATAGTATTGTTGTATTCCTTCAATCCTATCACAAGATATATATATGGCATATATTTATTTAAACATTTTAACTATACATATGCCCACATGGGCTTCAGTTTGTTGGTTTGTTTCAATACCCATGTGATTGTTACCACTTGGCAACTTATCAATGGGGCAGTTCACCTTGTTCACCTATCATCCATGTTCTATGGTGGTGATGAACCAAGGTGATTCGACTGATGTTATTAGAGGAGGGATATACGACTATGGTATGGTCATTTTATGTCTATTTGTTTGTGTTTTTTATGTTTCTTTTACCTTCGCCATGATTCTTCTCTGTAGAGGCCCAAAAGAGGTTTAAAACCTTCGCATTCACTCATGATAGGTGTTATCTGTCACTTTTAGCCATTTGGGGTTCAAGTTGTTCCTTTTTTGTTCAACATTTTTCTCCCCATAGGCCAAATGCATGGAATTCAAAGGCAATGTCATGTCCATTCTTTTCATTTCGACAAGGTTTATATTTGATGTTTTCTTCTATCCCAATTAATTTTTCTAACTTGTTCCAATGTTCTTCATTTGTAGGCTCTACGAGGGTTCATGTTCTCAATCCTAGTAAATACTATTTTCGAGGATTTTATTCATTTTCACATAGAAATGTTGTCTAATACTTTTGATGGAATCTCAGTTTTTTGCATAGGCATGCACCTTGAGGTATTGCTATCCCAATTTTATGCCTAATTTCCTAAATCTCACCATTTAAATTGTCATGTTTTCATTATTTTTTCTTTCCATAATTATGGTTAATAAGGTTTTCATGCATGGATATATAATAAGACCATAAACTATCTCTATCAAAATCATAATTGAAAATGAGAAACACAAAAAATATTTGTATCTATCATAATTTTTTATAATTTTTATTCTTAAAAATAAAATCATATTTATTAAAATATAGTATCATATACTAATGTAAGGTTCAATAATAAAAGAAATTGACCATTAATTTTAATATATTCTTCGAAATATAAATTAATTGATTGGGCCTGGACTATGCCCTAAATATCTTTCTTTTGCTAGGCTAAGAGATCATCTTCCTCAAAAGTGGGGAAATTGGCTAATGACCCAACGCACAGAGACATCTAGTAGTAGTGAAAGTCTACCCATTTGCAAAAAACCAATGGTTCATTCTAGGTTGCCCTGCTTTCCTTGAATAATGTTGATGAGACAACTTGCATTTGTGGATAAGAGCTAGAAAGGGTTGTCCTCGCTACTAGTTTGACAACTGAATTATGATACATTTTCCCACTATTAAAAATATATAAATTAATTAATTTTCACATGGCTTAACTTTTATTAAAATTAAATTTCACAAAGACAAATTGAAGATAGAAATAAATTTGGAAGTGTATAGTTTTCAAAATAGAAAATAAATAAAAATTTACAACAATATTATTGTTAATACATTATTATCTTTTTAGTTACACAATTTTAATTTTAAATATGAGATAAATTCATCCCGGAAAATATAATCCCTCCTAGAACATTAAATTTA
Source organism: Pinus tabuliformis (assembly GCA_031772625.1). Taxonomy (NCBI): domain Eukaryota; kingdom Viridiplantae; phylum Streptophyta; class Pinopsida; order Pinales; family Pinaceae; genus Pinus; species Pinus tabuliformis. The sequence goes on along the minus strand of CM062807.1, from coordinate 991,109,954 downwards.
AAATAAAAATTTACAACAATATTATTGTTAATACATTAATTTGTTTTTTGAAATTCAGTTTTCCTCTTTTTGCCCAAAAACCCATTAATATGCTTTTGAGGGTCTACAACAGCTTCAATTTGCGGGTCAGTCTGAGTCCCTAAAAGAAAACAAGTGGTATTCATTAATCTAATTAAGCATTATGGCATTGCCTAGAAGAGGCAGGCAAGTCGTTTCACTTGTAGGTAGCAAACACCAACAACATCAACAAGGGAGGGTGTTGTGGGGAAGACATTGTTTATGGTTTTAAGAATGGTTGTCCTCTGGTAGTTTTCCATGTAGATGATCTCCTCGAAGAATCCCATTGATCTGGTTCTTCATATATCAAATCTATTTTCTATGGGTGAAAACTCATAAGTACATCATAAACCTTGGCCATGCTCAGGGTTTCATTCTGTGTTCGTGCCATTTTTTATGCCCTTAAGATTTTTAATCATACATAAGCATAGGAGTTTTGAACCCTAGTGAAATTCATCATGTTCTAGACACTTTAGAAATATTGCATGGAAATTAAAAGGTAAAACAATTACCGAATTTCCTTTGGGTTCAGAGTTAATATGCAATTTTTATTGGTACATTTTTCTTTTTGATTGATCAGTGATATGCGGGAAAGCTTTCACATGGTCGAAGAGATTTTTGAACTTTCACTTCTTCATAGCATTGATTAACAATTTGTTTTCCAATACATTATTAATCATCCATCAGTTTAGGGTGTGTGGGAGAGAGTTTGGGTATCGAGATAAGTCTTTTTAATACATCCTTTGGATGCGAATGATACTATGTTTTTTCCTCTCCTCCTATCTGACGGTCACAATGGTCAGCTAATTTATCGGTTTCTATGAACACCAAAATCCACTTTATCATGGAGCGAGAGAGTTTGAACCATGTATCTCCCTCAAATTAATAAGGCTTCATCAATACACCAAGGTTATCCTCAAGGTTCATACAATGAAGTTGACCAATAAATCCTTTCGCAAGGAAATGCCATTTCTAGTATTTCTTCTCTCTCTTATGTTTATTTGAAAATTTTTGGTTTTCAAATCTGATGACGAACAACCAATTGCCCAAATACGTGGAAATTTGTCCATTTGAAAAATGGGGTTTGCTATCACAGTTCCACTTGCTAGTTCTAGGCTTCAAATCAACATAAAGCTAAGCCTTTTGCATCTTTTATCAGACACAACTAAGTGTCTCCAAATGTTTACTATGCACACAACTAGGCATTGTTATGCTAACTCCATTTTTTTTCCAATCAAAAATATTTTCATTACATTTCCAATAAAATATAGCTTATAAATATCATCATGGAAACCCCGACTCTCTCATTCTGACCAGACTTTTTGAGAGTCGGGGTTGGGAGATACCAAAAATGAAAACTAACATACATTATTTCTAGGGGGAATTCAAGTCTAGATATAATTGGCATAAACAAAAATAAAACCATAAATGATATGTGAAAATCAGGGTGGCACGTGAGGAGGAAGTACAGGAGGACCAGCAAAGAAACTTACATGATCATGGATATGGAAGTCAATATGATCCACCCTCACTCCCAAACTATGATGGTGGTCACTTGTACAGTTATGCCAATGCCAAATATTGTCCAACTACTCCAATATATCATTATGGCTATACTAGATGTCCTAGGAATAGGACATAGTCTCATTCCTTTCTTTAAACCTGTAATGTCAAAGGATATCCATATTGATTTGGATTTGAAGAAGTTGCATTGTAAGAGATTATAGAGTGACTGGAGCTACAACTTGGCCATGTGAGTAAACCAAAGATACAGTCCTTATTTCTTGAGTGTCTCGACTACTAGAATTGGCCAAGGATGCACTATTTCTCAGCTTGAGATGCCTCTCCAGTTGCTACTACCCACCTCCACGATGGGGCCAACACCGTTGACATGGCATTAAAAAAAGAGGCAAATTAACTAGAGAGAAGGGGAAGGCTCTCCGAAAAGAAGGAAACCTGCAATAACAATAACCAATACTTGGGTTGTTGAACCACCACCAAGGAGACTACTGCACCAGATAGGTCACCACCCACCACACAATTCTAGAGGAAAGCCTCACAGATCCCACAAATTCACACCCGAGCACTGCTAGATGGGTTAGGTTTTGAGCAAGCCATCCTACAAAACTAGAAGACTCAAACTCCTTAACCCACACACCGCTTACCACCCTTTGATAGGAATAAGACAAACAATTTATGGTCTACACTAGATGGATTTAATCTCTTCCACCATTGATACCCTAGATGCAATTCAATCGATAGTTTCACATAGTAGATGGGCCAATCACCCTAAGCGGAACCTTACACCAAGCAATTTGAGAGAGTGGCCACTAAGAACCCACTAATTGTGGCATGAGCACCACTAGACGGGAAGATTTGTAGACTAACCACCATACAGAGAGACAAAGAGACTCACACTCCTTATCCCACAGGTAGGCAGGAAGGCCTGACATGACAAATTCCTTCTGCTCAAACCAACAGCAGGCCATAGCTTGGTGGTGGCTCGGCTCCGTGCCTTTTTGCGTCCCGAGGTACCAAGGGAAAAATAAGCCATGAACCCCAAACCACACCATAGGATCTTGATCCCCTACAATGTCTCTCATCCATGTCGAAACCTTGAGGAGTCACAATGGATACAAACACACACTCCCTACTTACTAAAACACATCCCCCAAGCTTCCATAATAAACATCCTCCGCGACCATCCTACAATTATCAACACGGTAGAAGCCTCCCATGTACCTATGTATTGAATGCAGTGAGTTTTCATGAGTTTGAAGTTATGAAGTGCATGGAGCTAGAGAAGGTCCCGAGGGCCGCTTTAGTGCCACTTGTATGACTATCTAATCACCTCCATCAGGGGGAGGAGAGTCTTTTTCTATGAGGTCCCAAATCAGCTAAGCATTCTCAGGGTCTAAGTCAGCCATACCAAGCACTTCATACCAAGGGGAGGCGAAATCAAGATACTGATTTTATGCTCTCCTGTTAGCCAACGAATCTACCGATTTATTACCAACTCGAAGAACAAGACCAGTAGTGACATAATCAAATATTTCCAAGATATGTCGTATTCATTTAAGTTGAGCCTCTAGTCATTCACTGCTCAAAATTATTGTGGTAGGAGAACCATTTATGAGCTTCTAGGACATTTGGATTACCAATTTGAAGTCTCCTATCATATGAACTTTGTGACAATATAGATTCCGAGGAATGGAGAGTCCTAGATTCTTGAGTCCTTGAGAGGATTAGAAGGTAGGGGAAGGAGCCCCATTGACCAAGCTAAAGAAGAAGGAGGTAGAGATCATTGAGTAAATCCAACACAATCATTCATCTGCAAAGCCAAAATCGTGCATCGCTAAGATGAGGTAAGACCAACTGAGCCGATCGTAAGCCTTTGAGAGGTCCAATTTAAGCAACATCCCCCTTTTCTTCTGGCTCGTGAGAGAATGTATGACTTCATGAGTGGAGACTATTCCATCAAGAACTTTTCACCCCTTAATGAACCCTTATTTCTCTTGGATGATGATTTAGTGAAGGATGGGCTTCAACCTTTGGACCAGAACAAAGGACGAGATTTTATAGATCACAATGCAAAGGGCGATCTATGCAAACCCACCAGGAATAGTTGCCTCTTTCTTCTTAGGGATAAGGGTGAACAAAGTAGCATTGATACCTAATTAGATTCAATGCCTTTGGTGAGATGCCTCCACAATATCTTCACTATCAGGGCCCAGAAAATATCAACATGCTTTCAAGAATTGCGAAGTGAATTTGTGCAAACCAAGAGTCTTATTAGAGGGCATTTCCTTAACACCATTTCCACCTCTTCAAATATAAACCTCACATAAGAGCCTCATTCTGATCCTCAGTCATAAGTTTGGTAATATGATAGGTGATTCTCTCTATATATTTGGCTATGTTGATATCTGCTTCAGTTAAGAGAGAAGAGTAGTAGGGTTTTAATTCTCTCTCCATATCTTGGTGGTTTTCCAGGAGATCCCCCTCCTCTGTTGTGATAGAATTCATTCGATTACATTGGAAATGAATGATCATAGGATATAGAGGATGCACACATACATAATCTTTTTATTAAATTACAAAAATGATATATAGACCAAGATGTAAATCATGATTTTTAAGTAAAACATAAAAGTAACAATTTCCACTAAATTCATGGGAATTAAAGTTTAATTGAAATGTCTTCACAGTTACTCCCATAAAGGAGTTACTCCACTAATGGTTGATTGTAACCTTTAGGTAAGATGTTATATTAATTTTAAGTTTTATGTGCTAAAAATGTATTGTTGAAATTGATAGTCTTCTCGTATTTGTAACCTGAACAATACTTTTGATTCGATTGGTAGTTATGGTATTGAACTTCATGCTTTGATTGAAAATTCTTTGCATTATCATTTTCAAGGAGATTTAGAAGGTCAAAAAATTCCTCTAGGTTCCTTTCGGAGAGTTTCAAAGTACCTCATAATGTTGGAGATAGATTCAATTATGCAAACCGATAAACAATTTTGTTTAAAGGAGCTTCATTCATTATGTGAATATAAGTATATTTATGATACCAAATCCCTTGAAACAGACTTGGGTATAGAGTGGTGGTCTCACTCTGATCACAAAGGATTCACAAATGCAGAAGAAAAGACATTAGAAAACTTTAGTTGTGTAAAAAAGGCCTCTTATCTTGGAGATTTCCAATTGAATGCATTAAAAACATGGATGACAGTGTTAGCCTTGTAAATATTCGACAACACTATTGTAAGTTCATTCAATCTTCAAAACTATCATACTTATCCAAAACAAGTTTTGTGCTTGTTATGTCTCTAGAATCTACCTACGTTCCTTGTTTATGGTATAACATTATAGATCAGTCTATTTTGGTGCTTATCATTCTATTTATAGGACCTCATATTGTGTGTTGTTGAATAGGGGACAAAGTTGGGATTAATAACCCTAAATGACCTCGTCAGAAGAATCAATATGGTTACGTGTTGAAGATATTTTCAATTATCTATTGGCATCAACGCAGTTTCTAGGCCCTCTTGGCGATCCAACAAATTACATGCTAAATTTTCTCTTAAATAGGCCCAACTTTTGCTTATTTCTATGAGATAGATGTCCAGCTGTATAACATATAAAAAAATAAGGGTGCAAAGTTGGACACTTTATGAAAAGGAGATCAAAATAGTGATCACAAGCTTAAGTTCCTTGGCGGATATCAAGCCATTTATTCTAGATGGATTTGAAACAATGCTTAGATGTCTCATGGAAGTTCTTCTAACATTATTAGAGCTTATTCATTCTCAACATAAAAAGTACCAAGAAAATGGATAATCAAAGATAGATATGAAGAATATAGGAGATTTCATTTTTGATTGTTCTCTTATGAGTTTGTGATTTCTAAATGTTCTTTGCAGTTGTGTTGAAGAAAACAATGTTACAAGCTTATCCTTAGCTATAATTCACATGCTCTTAAAAGCTTTCCTAGAACCTAATACCTAGATTAGTGTTTTTCAAAAGCATTTTCCCACAGAATGTATAATTAGTCGATTTTGACACGATAGTTGCAGAGATTCAGCTCTTGTAATCTTGAACTTTTGTTTATCTTTAGCATGTGTTAGAAGAGGTGTTGAGATGTTGCAGTGTGCTAGGATTTTTTTGAGCTTTCCAACATGGGATGAACTTTCATCAGCCTCTAGAGACATAGAGGGTCCATCATTTGTGTGGCATAAAGATAGATAGTGTGATGGGTTATGGGGCAATGAAGAAATGATTGTCTTGATGTGAGCTAACATGGCCCTGTTGGGTACCAAACATGTCTGCCTCAACTTTGGGGAATAACCACCCGGTCCGGACCTTAAAGCATCTCCTTTTCTATTTGGAGTAGTGGTTATCACTAGTTTAACTAGGTCCAGTTATATTTTCCCTATCGCTATTGGTTTATGATAATATCCTTAACTACCAATAGATAGGGATATTATATCATTTCTTCTTGCTCATCGGGTAAGAGAATGACCCTTAAGTTGATTTGGGTTTAGCCAAGCCACAACTAAAATTTTGCCTCTTCGAGAAGAGGACTTAAAAGAATGTAGAACTTAATCTAAATGCAAACTTACTCTATAATGCAAGCAAAAGAAACTAATCCTAATCCTATCTCAATTAGGTAGATATAGACCTAAGCCAACTAAGAGAAAGATAATTAAATGACAAGGATTTAAATATGTCTAGCTTTTAGTTAATATCAGGCTAATGAAGTAATTAAATTAACTGACATTTGTGAATGACGAAACACATCCTATTAAGACCTCTTAACTGAAATAATAGACCAACAACACTTAGGAAGTAATTCAAAAAATGATATTGGATGTCAAATTAGTAAATCCAATAATTAAATAAGAATATGTGGAAATTGTTCACAACACATCACTATTTAATAAATCAATTTTATAAAACAGATTTATGAGAAAATAGTTACTCATAAGTTAAAATTTAATCTATAAGAGTAGAGATACATAATAACAATATTGAGAGCAATTACCCATATCAACACAAATGCAAAAACATGAATAAAATGACACATTCTTTTCATCATAAAAATGAAACTAGTATTTGAAACAGTAGTATTAGAAATACCAATTTATTGAATCCATTTCTCTGACCCTAGTCTCTGAAAGTCCTTTACATTGCTTGAACTTCTTCTTTCAAAACTAGAGCTTCAATAGTGCAAAGTCTACCCATCATACATAATTCAAGATACAAAGGAAAAATCCTCAATAATCCTCAGATCTGAGATTTTCTCTCCTCCCATCTACAACTCTAAATTCCTATTGCGGAAATTCTTTTAGAAGTCCAAAATTGAAAAGGAGAGTAGCCCCTTAGTTACATTCTACAATTTTCCATTTTTAATATTTCCAAAGGTATTTTTGAGATGAAAGTTTGTTGAAAAAAAATCTGCCCAATCCAATTTTATTTGCTCAAAATTCCAATCTTTAGTTGCCGGAGCATTATCATTGATTGAGATCTTTTCCATCATATCAATTCTACTATTTTCCTGCAAAAAGAAATCAAAATAAATTAAGATGCAAAAATAAAATCAATATGTCATTTTTGGCATTAAAACAAATCCAATCAAATACAATTAATTAATTGAAAAGGAAATATGAGCTTTTTATTGATGCATATGATGATGTTAATTTGCAAAGGATATTATTGATGAATGAATCTGCAATTAGAAGAGGCTTTGGAAAATGAAAATGAAGAAAATAAAACTCAGAAAATTGATTTTGTCTAAAAATTCGAAGGTTGATCTTCCACATATTTTTATACCCAATAAATGACTAAATCTATTAGTAAAACCTCATCAAAAATGTTCTCCTAAATTTTATCTTTCCAATGAGTCATCCTGGGCCTCATTTGGCAAAGTAAAACTCAATCTATGAGCCTCCAAAGTTGATGAGTCAAATCTGGCATAGTTCTAGAAATTCTGTTGTTGGGCTAAAAATCTGAATTAAAAAGAAAAAAAAAAAATCTAATCCTAAATTAGAGTCTAATTATCTAATAATTAATTCTTGTCTAATTTTTAATCATAAACTAAACTAATTATTTAATAAGCTATTTATTAATTAATATTAATCTAACTAACTAAAATATATAATTAACTATTTATAAACTGATTAATATTAATCTAATTAATAATTAATTTTAATTTAATTTAATTAATTATATTTTACATATTAATTAATTAAATTAATTCAAAATTAATTATTTTGAATATTAAATGTTTATTCTAATATTAAATTACATTAACTGACCACTTCACTTCACTCATACATATGAGTGATAGTTTAAAACTTAAAAACCAAAATCAAATTACAAAGGTTTGTTATGAGACTGTGTTTTAATGCCCCTTTGACTTTTCTATGATCAGAATCAGGAGATCAAAAGGATTGAAGTTGTTGAGGTCTTTTAAGAATGTTGCGATTGAAATCTCTGATGCGATCTTCCAATCGCGTAATAATTTTTATTATTATATATATATATATATATATATATATATATATATATATATATATTATTATTTTTTGGTTTAATTTTATTGAGGTTTAGTTAAGCTATGAAATTATCTAAAGAAAAATTTACCCATCTCATCTACAGCGACTTTAACATTTTGAGTTTTCGAGATTGGTAATTTATTTGAAAATAGAAAATTGGAGTAAATCACTGAAATGCTGATGTTTCTTGATTTCACTGGGTTATTTATAAGTAAGAAAAATGAAAAATGTTAGTAATAACTAACTAGGGGTTAATATTTAAAATAAATGCATTATTGAACTAATTTAATTACAAAAATGGAATATTTCACATTTTACGCATTTTTAACCTAGGCGACATAAATGATTAACCTTCAAAGGAGTGCCATTTACAAACCAGTTGACCAAATGAGGTGAAACAAGTATCAATGGAAAGCCTAAAAGAAATCGATTTTAACATAGCAATAAAAAACAAAAGTCTGAAAAAATGACAAATTAACAAAATTGTAGGATAATCAACTTAATAAAAATCCTAAAAGGTGTTTAGCCAAAAAAATTATAGAAAGGGTCCCCATTATTTGAGGTAAACAAGTCAAAAATGGGGGGGTTGTGTTTTACCACAACAATGGCAACACACAGGAGAAGAACCAATTATCTTTATTTGATATGAATGAGATTTTCCTAAAATTAAAGTAAAAATAATTAAAGAAGAGAAAATTATTATTATTATTATTATTCAGAATGTTTGACTAGGTTCATTAGTCTGAATAAAAGAAAAAATCATTTTACTGTAACTTTTCTTAAAATCCCTCATAAATTAAAATATTTCAAAACTTTATATCAGTGCTTAATTAGTTGTAGAGATAAAGGAGGGGTCACTTTATAGCTTAGCTTTTTTAAATTATAGTCATTTGTCATAAGTAGAGCCACTGCTGCCAGCAAACATCTATAGTCTCGACAGGGTTACCTTTTAATCATGAACGATTTAGAATCCCATCTATTTAGTAATTATTGACCTAGAGATAAATCCATTTATATATATTTATTTTCTTCTTTTTTTTAGTTCTTAAAAGCCATTGTCTTGGCTTGGTAGCCAGATAGTTTACAATGCCATTCACTGGTTATAATTGTACTGAACAAGCTAGCTCGTGGTGATACCCCTTGTTTTATAATTGTTTGCAATCATAAGCCATTACCCTGGTTTGTTTAGCAGTGTTCGTATTGTCAGTCTATTTTTCCCCTATGATCATGGTAAGCAAGCTCATGATGAGATGTTGGGTCCCTATAATACTAGTGATTACCCCATTACTATTGTAGTTGTATCCCTTATTAATATTTTTGTGCCCCTATTGTCCCCATATTGTTATTATTGTACCCCATAGAATCCCTCTATTGTTATTTCTGTAGCTTTATATTATTATTGTTAGGTCAGCTGGGTTATATTGTGACTCCTTAGACTCCTATATATAGAAAGGAGGTTTTGTCATTTGAATCATCTAGGAATTGTTCATTTATGTAACATAAAAGAGTTTTCCCCCTCGAGGAGGATGAATTATAAGGCGTTGATCTATCTTTTCTATCTTTTTCTTGAGCCAGTTTCATAACATTTGGTATCAGAGCTTTGGATTCTAGGGTTTCGCTGCTTCAAATAGGTCATCGTAGAATTTTCGCTATAGCTTTTTTCTGTGATGTTTTAGAAGCTCAAAAAAAACCCATTTGAAAAGAAATCATGCTGAATCTTGGGTCCAAGTTTTAGAACTTTTTGCACTATATTTCTGGAGATATGATCTGACGAAGTTGGTCTTTTTGCAAACTCCTAAATTACATTCCAAACAGGTGACCTGGTAAAATCATCATAACTTTCTCTCTGAGAATCGGATTGAAATTTCTTAAGAAGTTACAGAAAGAGGACGGACCTTAGTTTCTTGTATATATTTTTTAGAGCCAAAGGTCGAAAAAGTGAGTCTTGGCATGTCATACAATTTCACTCTACTGAACTAGTCTGTAATCAGGTCACGAGAGATTTCGCATAACTCTTCCTTAGAGAATCCAATTTAGATTACATTGGTGGCATTGTGTTAGGCCCCTATACTACTAGTGTAACCCCTTATTGTTATTAGTACAACCCACTTATTATATTGATGTACCCATGTAGTGCCCATATTGTTATTATTGTGCCCATAGAAGCCCTCTATTGTTATTTTTGTGGCTTTATATTATTATTGTTAGGTCGGCTCTGATTATGTTATAACCCCTTGGACTCCTATATATAGAAAGGAGGTCTTCTCATTTGTATCATCCAAGAATTGTTCATTTATGTAATGTAAAGGAGGTTGCCCCCTCGAAGAGGCTGAATTCTAAGGCGTTGATCTATCTTTTCTATCTTTTCTTGAGCTGGTTTCATAACATTTGGTATCAGAGCTTTGGATTCTAGGGTTTCGCTGCTCCAAACAGGTCATCGTGGCATTTTCGCTATAACTTTTTTTCTGTGATGTTTCAGAAGTCGCAAAAAAAGCCCATTTGAGAAGAAATGGCGCTGAACCTTGGGTCTGAATTTCAGAGCTTTTCGCGTGATATTTGCGGAGATATGATCTAAGGAAGTTGGTCTTTTTGTAGAATCCTGAATTACATTCAAAACAGGTGACCTGGGGAAAACCATCATAACTTTCTCTCTGGGGATCAGATTAAAATTTCGTAAGAAGGTACAAAATGAGGACGGACTGTAGTTTCTTGTATGCATTATTCAGATCCAAAGGTTAAAACAGTGACTCGTGGCACATCTAACAAGTTCGCTCTACTAAAGTAGTCTATAATCGGGTCATCTTGGGAGATTGTGCATAACTCCTTCTTGGAGAATCCAATTTGGATCAGACTGGTGGCATTGGAAAGAGGACACAGAGGGCTACTATAGGTCACAATATCAGAACTTAAAGATCCGAAAGTACAGAGTTACAGTCGTTTCAAAGTAGAGCTCCTAAAATCAAGAAAAAGCGAGATGAGGAAGTTTGATGGCAAGGATCCGGTAAATTGGATACTTCAGATGGAGAAATATTTTGATATACATGGTGTACAACTGTTACAAAAGGTATTTATTGCATCTTCATATTTGGAACCAGATCAATTTTTATGGTACAAAGGGCTTTGTTCTCGTAAACAACTTGTTACATGGTCAATTTTCATGGAGGAAATGATAGCACATTGTGAGGATACAAAGAGCAACACCTTCTTTAGAGCAACACTACAACAATTGGAAAGAGTAAAAGGGTTTTTTGACATAGTGGAAAGCAAAATTATGGAAACCAGGAAGTGTATCCCTCACAACTATAAAGATTGAAGTGTTGTTTCTCCTAGCCTTCCACAACCTACAAGGGTTACACCACAACAATTGGAAGAAAAAAGAGAAAAAGGGCTTTGTTACAATTGTGATAGAAAATGCACTAAAGGTCATAAGTGTGCTGAGAAGAAATTATTTTACATAGAATATGAAGAGGAGGAAGAAAAGGATCAAGAAACAACAAAAGAAGAAGATATATGCCAGGACCCCACCCTAGAGAAAGAAGAAATGAATCAGACCATATCTTGTAAAGCATTGGCAAGAATTACCACTCCTCAAACTCTCAAGATAGAAGGACATATCAAGAAGAAAAAGGTGCAAGAAGTGAAAGATCACATCGAGAAAGAAGAAACGAATCCAACCATATCTTGTAATTCATTGTTCGAAATTACGATTCCTCAAACTATCAAGATAGAAGGACATATAAAGAAGAAAAATGTTCAAGAAGTGAAAGATCACATCGAGCATCAAGAAATAAATCCGACCATATCTTGTAAAGGATTTGAAGAAATTACCACTCCTCAAACTCTAGAGATAGAAGGACATATCAAGAAGAAAAATGTTCAAGCAGTGAAAGATCACATCGAGCATCAACAACAAGTTCTCCAACTTTTAAAGGATAATGCCACTTTGGTGCAAAATCAAACGAAACAACAGGAACTTAAAAAATGGTGACCTTACCGAATGGGAAGACTCTTCAAGGACGAGGATGTGGAAGCATTGTTTTGTGCTATTTATATTATCCAACCAGATTGGATAAACGAAGCAAGGGATGAATGGAAAAAGGACGAAGAAGTATGGCCACTTATTCAAAATTTGCAAAAGATCCCAATTCAAACAATATTGCCAAAAATTAAAGAGGAAGGAAAAATCATATTGGAACCTGGAGCAGTCACAGAAACAAGAACTCGACAGCTACGAAATCGATCAATTTCAGAGTATCTCATCAAGTGGAAGAACTTACCCGCTGAATATCCCACATGGGAGGACAAGAATTTTATACAGAAGCATCAAGAACTACTCAAGCATTGAGGACAACACTTTTTGAAGGAGAGGGGCATGTTAGGGCCCTATACTACTAGTGTAACCCCTGATTGTTATTAGTATAACCCACTTATTATATTGATGTACCCATGTAATGCCCATATTGTTACTATTGTGCCCCATAGAAGCCCACTATTGTTATTATTGTGCCCTTACATTATTATTGTTATGTCGGCTCTGATTATGTTATGACCCCTTAGACTCCTATATATAGAAAGGAGGTCTTTTCATTTGTATCATCCAAGAATTGTTCATTTATGTAATGTAAAGGAGGTTGCCCCCTCGAAGAGGCTGAATTCTAAGGCGTTGATCTATCTTTTCTATCTTTTCTTGAGCTGGTTTCATAACACATTGAAAAGAGGACATAGAGGGCTACCGCAGGACGCAATTTCAGAACTGGATGATTCAAAAGTATAGAGATACATCAGAGACAATATCGAGCTCCTACAAAGTGAAAAAAGGTGTATCAATTTTTTTAAATTTTTGCTTAAACTTGGTTTGAAAATTTATTTTGAAGGAATTCAAAGGGCATAGTAGAGCATTATTATCAGTAACTGATGCCCTGAGGAAAGAAAATGAAAACACCTAGTAAGCAACTTCAAAGCTCTAACATGACTCATGAAGAAAAGGAAGAAATGTTACATGATATATCAAAATTACAAGACGAAGTGCAACAAATGTCACTCTCATAAAAGCTAATAGAAGCTAAGATAAAGGGCATGGAAGCTAAGATGGACAATTTGAAGATAGATTTGAAGACAGATTTGAAGAGAGACATGGCAGATTTGAAGACAGATGTGACAAATTTTCTATAAGAAATACTTACTAATGGTGAAAACGTAGTAAAAGAAACTCATGATGCGAACAAAAGAAATGTTAATCATGATTTCATAGACTCTAATGTGGGATTGAAGACCCACCATATTCCAAAAATCGATATGAGGAAGTTTGATGGCAAGGATCCTGCAACATGGATATTACAGATGGAGCAATTTTTTGATCTCAATAATGTGCAAAACACACAAAACGTACGTATTGCAACTTTATATTTGGAATCAAATCAGTTTGTATAGTATCAATGGCTTTGCTCTCGTAAACAAATTATCACTTCATAAATTTTTATGGAAGAATTGATAGCACATTATGAGGATACAAAGAGGAACACCTTTTTTAGCCAATTAATAAGTCTCAAACAAAACGGTTCAATAATGGAGCACATTGAGGAGTTCCAAAAATTGAACATAAGGGTAAAAAATATTCCAGAGGAGGATAGGATTGATGTGTTCATAGGAACTTTAAAGGATAATATCCAACTTGATGTTCTCCTTTGGGAACCTGATTCATTAGAGAAGGCATTCAGGTTAGCAAGAAAAATAGAAAGCAAAATTATGGCAACCAAGAAGCATACCACTCACAACTATAAAGATGGAAGTGTTGTTGCCCCTAGTCTTCCAAAACCTATAAGGTTGACACCACAACAATTGAAAGAAAAAAGTGCAAATGGGCTTTGTTACAGTTGTGATAGCAAATACACTAAAGGTCATAAGTGTGCTAAGAAGAAATTATTCTACATAGATTGTGAAGTGGAAGAAGAAAAGGAGCAAGAAAGGTCAAAAGAATAGGATATAATCCAGGAACAAAGCCTAGATAAAGAAGAAATGACTCCGACCATATCTTGTAATGCATTGGCAGGAATTACCACTCCTCAAACCATCAAGATAGAAGGACAAATCAAGAAGAAAAAGGTAATAGTGTTGATTGATTCAGGAAGTACCCAAAATTTTGTTCATTGTAAGGTAGAAAATGAATTGAATTTCTTCTTATATCCAGCACCAGAGTGTTAAGTGATGGTTGCAAAAGGAGGAACAATAAATTTCTCTGGAAAGTGCCATAATATCAAGCTATCCATGGGAGAATATGTATTGACTAGCCCAATGCTTTCCATTCCAATGGGAGGTGCTGATGTTGTACTGGGAGTCCAATGGCTACAATCATTGGGTACAATAGCTTTTAATTTTTAAGAACTTTTCATGAAATTTTTTGTGGAAGGAAAGGAAGTTGAATTAAGGGGTATTGCAGGGAAACTGGGAAATATAATCAACTCTAACGGTATGACAAAGCTTCTAAAAAAGGAACAAAGAGGTGTAGTTGCAAAATTATGTTCGCTAGATGTTTCCACATTGGAATCATCTATTTCTTCAGATCTCTAAAAAGTCTTGGACAATCATTCCAAGGTATTTGAGACTCCCAAAGGTCTCCCACCTATTCATGATCATGATCTTGCTATTCATTTTATTCTAGGAAGTGTTCCTCCAACCATCAGGCCATATAGATATCCCTATGCCCAAAAGAGTGAAATTGAACGTATGGTTATAGAAATGCTAGAGGCTGGTATAATTCAACAGAGTCAAAGTTCTTTCTCTGCTCCGATAGTATTGGTGCACAAGAAGGATGGATCATGGCACATGTGTCTGGATTATAGGGAGCTCAACAAGCTCACTATTAAAGATAAGTTTCCCATTCCTGCCATTGATGAATTACTGGATGAATTGCATGGATCAATTTACTTCACCAAGTTGGATCTTCGTTTAGGATAC
This sequence comes from Pinus tabuliformis, assembly GCA_031772625.1. Lineage (NCBI taxonomy): Eukaryota > Viridiplantae > Streptophyta > Pinopsida > Pinales > Pinaceae > Pinus > Pinus tabuliformis. The sequence goes on along the minus strand of CM062807.1, from coordinate 991,094,883 downwards.
CATCAAATCATAATGAAGATTGAAGACATTCCGAAAATAGCATTTAGAACTCATGAGGGTCATTATGAATTTTTGGTCGTGCCTTTTGGCCTTACCAATGCACCTTCGACATCTCAAGGTTTGATGAATTCCATTTTCAAACCATTCCTTAGAAAATTTTTGTTAGTATCTTTTGATGATATACTAATCTACAACGAGTCTTGGAAGGATCATGTTGAACATGTTGACAGGGTGCTACAACTATTGGAGGAGAAACAATTATATGCAAAAAGATCCAAATGTTTCTTTGGAGCACAAGAGGTGGAATATCTGGGTCATATTGTATCTCATGAAGGAGTTAAGGTAGACCTTAGAAAAATTAAATCCATTAAGGAATGGAAAATCCCCACATCCATAAAGCATCAGCGAGAATTTCTTGGGTTGACAGGGTATTATCGCAAATTTGTTAAGAATTATGGGAGAATAGCAGCACCTCTAAAAACATTATTGAAGAAAGATGCATTTTCATGGACTCTAGAAGAAACAGAGGCCTTCGAACATCTTAAACAGGTAATGTGCCAAGCACCGGACTTAACTACACTGGACTTCAGAAAAACCTTTATTGTGGAATGTGATGCTTCAGGAAATGGAATTGTTGTTGTTATAATGCAAGATGAAAGACCCATTGCTTTTGAAAGTCGTCCAATCAAGGAAAAGTTTCTACACAAAGCTATTTATGAGAAGGAAATGTTGGCAATACTCCATGCACTTAAGAAATGGTGACCCTACCTAATGGGAAGACATTTCAAGGTAAAAACAGATCATGATAGCCTTAAATACTTTTTAGAACAAAGATTATCCTCTTAAGAGCAACAAAAGTGGGTCACAAAGATGTTGTGTTATGACTTTGAAATTATCTACAAAAAAGGGAAGCAAAATGTGCTGCAGATGCACTCTCAGGAAAGGATGAGGATGCAGAAGCATTGTTGTGCGCCAGTTCTACTATCCAACCAAATTGGATAAACGAAATAAGGGAGGAATGGAAGAATGATGAAGAAGTTTGGGCACTTATTCGAAAGTTACAACAAGATTCCAGTACGTCTGATACATTTAGCTGGCAAAATGATTTGTTATGGTACAAAGATTGCTTATACCTCTATATGAATTCCTCGCTAAAACAAAAGATTTTGCACACTTCTCCCTTAGGAGGGCACTCAGCATTTTTAAAAACTTACCATAGGGTTAAGAAGGAATTTTTTTGGGATGGCCTTAGATCAGATATTCAAAAGTTTGTGGCGGAATGTTTGGTTTGCCAACAAAATAAAGTTGAAACAATTAAGACACCGGGTCTATTACAACCTTTATCCATTCCAAGCCAACATTGGGAGGAGGTTTGAATGGATTTTATCATAGGTTTACCCAAGTCTGAGGGAAAGAGTGTCATCATGGTAGTAGTTGAAAGACTTACCAAGTATGCACACTTTTGTGTATTATCACATCCATTTAAAGCCAGTACAGTTTCTACTGCATTTATGGAAACAATTCAAAAGCTACATGGAAACCCAAAGATTATTGTAAATGATAGAGATCCCATTTTCACTGGAAATTTTTGGACAGAATTATTTTCTTTTCTTGGTACTCAGATAGCTCATAGCTCATCTTAACATCCTCAATCTGATGGGAAAATTGAGATAGTAAACAAATGTTTGGAAGGATATCTTCGCTACTTTGTATCTGATAAACAGACACAATGGGTCAAATGGTTGCCTCTGGCTGAATGGTGGTATAACACCTTTTTCCATACAGCAACAAAAATGACCCCATTGATGGCAATTTATGGATATCATCGACCATCCATCACATCATATTTAAGAGAAAATTCTAAGTTTCAGGCAGTGGAACATCACATCGAACATCAACAAGTCCTCCAACTCTTAAAGGATAACCTCGTGTTGGCACAGAATAGAATGAAACAATAGGCAGATCAATATTGCAGCGAAAGAATTTTTTATGTAGGTGATTGTGTATTCCTATGGTAAAAACCATCTAACCAAATGTCTCTTAAGCAAGCTAAGAAGGATAATAAATTATCACCAAAGTATTATGGTCCATACAAGGTGTTGCAAAACATTGGTACTATGGCATACAAATTGGAGCTTCCTGCAGCTTTTCGACTGCACCCAGTTTTCCATGTTTCATATTTAAAGAAGGTTATAGGCGACAAGCTCCTAGTTCAAACAATATTGCCAAAACTTGACAAGGAAGGAAAAATTATGTTGGAACCAGAAGCAGTCACAGAAACAAGAACTCGACAGCTACGAAATCGATCAATTTCAGAGTATCTTATCAAGTGGAAGAACTTATCTGTTGAATATTCCACATGGGAGGATGAGAATTTTATACAAAAGCATCCAGAACTAATCAAGCGTTGAGGACAACAGTTTTGTGAAGGAGAGGGGCATGTTGGGTCCCTATAATACTAGTGATTACCCCATTACTATTGTATTTGTATCCCTTATTAATATTGTTGTGCCCCTATTGTCCCCATATTGTTATTATTGTGCCCCATAGAATCCCTCTATTGTTATTTTTGTGGCTTTATATTATTATTGTTAGGTTGGCTGGGTTATATTGTGACTCCTTAGACTCCTATATATATAAAGGAGGTTTTGTCATTTGAATCATCCAAGAATTGTTCATTTATGTAATGTAAAGGAGGTTCCCCCCTCGAAGAAGCTGAATTCTAAGGCGTTAATCTATCTTTTCTATCTTTTTCTTGAGCTAGTTTCATAACATGAGACCTCTTATCTTTTAAGTTTAAATATATTTTTGGATTACACTCTAGAGAAATAAGACTTTTTGGGACAGGGAGAATCATTGACTTCTTAAGAGTTAAGAATGAAAGTTTCAGAGTTAAAGGTGCTTTGCTGTAAAGTGTCTTTACTTGGTTAAAAATAACTTTTCTTAACTGATAATATAATTTTGAAAGATCTTAATCAAATATTAAAATCTCAAAATAATTACAATTTTGATGAAAAAATAAATCTCTCAGATTTCATGATACTTTCTCAACTTCTCTTGTTTTGTAATCTCTTCCTTAAGTATGTCTACCTTTATAATAAGGAAAAACAAATTTTATTAAGAGATTTTAAGAAAAAGCTAATAGTAGACTATTTATAATTTTTCCCTATGTATGCCAACCATTTTTAGGTAACAAGAAGGCCTTCCATATAAATCATGGCAGAATCACCAAAATTAAAACTGAAATTAAAAGGAAAAGAATTCTTAAGCTAAAGTGAGAAAAGAAATCAGCCCACAAAAATAAAAATGAAGATATTTAAAAGTGGAAAGGAAAATCCAAGTTTTTAAAGATAAGCTCTAACAAAAAATGTTTATACCAATGTCTCAACAAAATGAAGTAAATGAAAATAATCATGTAATCATTCCTTCTTATGCCGAGATTCAGATAAATTATACCTTGCAGGGTAGTAAATGTTTTAGGCTTTAGATAGCAGTGATGATAAAATTCAGCCACAATATAAATGTTTTTTGTCTGATGTCAATCTTCTTGTTTCAAAGCATCATCTTAATCATTTTCTAATAAAAGGAATTCTTAAAGAAACAAACTAAAGATTCAGAAACCCCCTAGTGTAGTTGTTTCAACAAAGATTATTGCTGCTTCTTAGAAGCAAACCAGGAAAAGTGTTTAAGACTTCAAAATATGATCTGGCAGAGGATTGAAAGATTTTATGAAGAGTTGCAGAACAAATTTATATATCAACAGAATTTTCAAAACAAAACTGGAACTAAAGTAACGAAACGGAAATTAATGAAAGTTGGTACATGAATCTTACCATTAGATAATTGCATTTGATATTACCGGAGAGGTATGAGTTTCTCCAATACTAACTCACTTCTTCTTTTAGTTAACATTAAAAACATGAAGAAGTGAAACTAACCAAAATCCTATAACCCAAAATCATTATTTATTCTATTTAAACTAAAGCAAGCAACAAAATGTAAAAAAAAAAAGGAATGCTTTGTGTTCAAGGGAATCCAAATTAAAACCAATGCATCAGAAATGAGAATAAGAATATGTAGCAATGAATGTTGTCAAAATATTATAAGTTTCATATAAACTCCATGATTTTTTATAAATTGTCGAGAATTAAGACTAAATCCAAGATAATGAAATTTAAATGTGAGGATAGAGAGGTCTTTGAATTTCATATTAATTATGGAATTATATATTTAAAACTGAAATATATGAGAAATCAAAATGATTTAAATATGCTGCAAATTTGTCATCAATTTCTTTAGTACCATAGCTGTTACCAAAGATTGCTTTAAAATATTTCATACAACACAATCCCTTATCGAATGATTCACTTTGCATGTTTCTTCACCATGCTTAAGGTTCAATCTAAAAACTTTCAACTTTGTTGATATGCCATATATCAATTAAATGTTAATGGCATAGAGGCATGCATTGGAGTCTATCGCATCGGAAAATCTTAAGATAAGGTTTCATTTCAACTCTGTGATGCGATATATTTGTTACAATGGCAAATTTGCGATATTAGAACATGCAATGAGAATAAAAGCGATGAGATTGAGCGATCACAATATTGAAGAATTGTTATATTGAGGATCGGGGAATAGTCACATCATGATTTATACTTCGCACATCGTAGATTCAGAATTGTGATATGAGGATAAAAGATGCGATGAAGCGATTGCGATATCGACATATCAAAATATTGGAAAATAGTTATGTCGGAAATGCCAATATGATTCTTGCGATAACAAGAATGTGATGGATGACATGGCTCTTAGGTCGGACTGGGTTTGGATCTCAAAAGAAATCCATGATTGGAAAACTTAAGTACACGATGTAATAATTTTGATATGCCAATATGCGATGAAGAATGGACTCGATAAATTTATTATGAGAATTTAATATCATATTGGATCTGAGACATTGGTACTTTACAATGATGACCCCACCATTATTGCGAATGAATGGATGCGATATTTTTATGAACATGATTTAAATTTCATATCGAGTGCATAATTGTGTGAACAACACAATATTGGTAAAGTCATTTTATCGGAGAATGAGTGAAAAGGAACATCAGAGATGTATGGATTTCGTAGAATTAGTGATATGAAATGTTCCAATATGAATCTTCCAATATTGTTTTAAATGTCTATTCGGTTTTCTAATGAATAAAAGCAAAGTTAAAGAATACTCAAATTCTAATGAATCAAAAATAAAACTTCCTTGAACTTCTTGCAAATTTGAAATGGGTTTGCAGCTTACTTCAAGTTCTGAAAATAAATGGAAACCTGCAAATGAAACAGAACAAGAATCAGAAATAAACTAAGGAAAATAGAAAATAAATGAGAATGAACTTGTAAATGCGTACCTGGAAGGAAATTGTTTGTAAATCTTACCTCATGAATCTTCAATTTTTTCCTTGGATTTATCAAAATTCTGACTTTGTTCAAAATCATCTCATTATTTATTCTAAATTAGAGTGGGAAATAAAGCTAAAGGAAATCAATTATTCATGTTCATAAAATTTGGAATTCATAAAATTCATCATAAATGAAAATGAGAATGTGCTCCCTTTTGAATTGCAACAACAATTTATTACTTTTTCTAATTCCGGATTAACTTGAGAAGAATATCTATTGTTATAGTGACTGTTCAATAATTCCTTACTAAATAAATATGATGCGTATTACAGCATCAGATAATAAACTAAATATCAGAATAGGATAAAGCCACTCATTATGAAAAAATATAATTGCAGATTCAAATGTATGCATATAATAGCATGGACACCCTTAAGGCTATTTTAACCAATTTCGAGGAAAATAACATAAATTTCATGTGATTATAGTGAAAAGTTATACTGATTAATAATAATCAAATTGGTATTAAGCTTTTGAGCTCAGACAATTATATTTTTCACGGGATAACGATGTCAAGAATATTTGTATTATCAAAACCTTCAATATATTAATCTCAAGAGAAAATCTTAGAAGGAAATCTCAAAATTAAGAAAAGTGGCTTTGAGGTGATTGGTGCCAAGTGCAAAATCATTTGAATTTAGTGAAGACGTTATTCAAAATAAGCAGAGATATAGTCATGAGTAGAGGTATTGTTGCAATAGATTTTGATTTAAAAATGGGAAGCAAGAATTGAAAAGTTTCTGATGATGAGAAAATGTTTCACTGAACGTGTATGAGAAGCGTTGATCACTTTTGCTTTATATTTTTTTTAATCTACAGAATTATTAAGAATAAATTAACTACATAAAAAAAACTAACTAAATTAATTCTACTGCTATTCTAACCATATACATGAAAATGACTAGGTATAGTCATATTTCCAGTGTAACCATTCTCTCATTTTCATTCGTTCATATATATATATAGTTCAAATGTTAGTAATAAAAACACAAATCTAATTAAACGAAGAAAAATAAATCTGTAAGTATAATTTACAGTTATTGTTAGCAACTTAATTATAATGTCCCTCTCTTGAAATTTCCTTTCCAATTGAATACCAATTACATCATAGAAATCTGGATAGGTTTCTATTAATGATTGGAAAGGTCTGAAAAGAGAATATAACAGGCCAGATTGTGGAGTTGATGTTTTAGATCCAAAGGCCCGAAAAAAATTGTTATTGTTATTTACAAATGTTAAACTACTAACAATCTTCCTTGAAGGAAAACTTTCCAAATACTTTTCGAATAGGCTAAAAGGTTGATGAAAATCTGTTTAATAAAATGGAAAATTATTAATTGGATTAGATTTTGGTCAGGTTGTGATAATAGATGAGCATCGATTGAAATTGAAATATTAATAGCTTTTGATGTTCATGGTTATAATATGAAACTTTGATTTCCTAATTAGGAAATGCATCAATTGAGTGTTCACCATTAAGGTGCTCAATATGCCACCGTAAAGTGTCAAAAATTTGGAAAACAAAAACAGAAAATAAATCTAAATTTAAACAAAATAAGTGAAAAAGAAAAAATAAAATGAAATCACTATTGGTACAACTAATGTTACAACACAATTGGGATTGTCTTGAAATAATCTCATTTTCACAAAGATTGGCCAGAATAATGGAATTTGAATAATTACCAATTCCAACTTATGAATTAGAAATAGAATTATGATTATGAGTAGGAATGAGAGCTTGATCATGATATGATTCATAAATTAGAATGTTTTCTTGAATGGTGAAATCATGAAGATAATTTGCTTCTCTAGAATGAGGATTGGTTGGAATAATTTCTAAATTGAAACGTTGCTCATTCTCAGATGTTATTTGAATTTTATCATGATGATAGAAATCAATATCCTCAATGTCAAAGTAATTATCATAAACGACTTCACAATATTCTCTGGAATTTCCTTCGATCTTGTCCAGTATATCAAAACAAGGAGGAATAAAAATTCCATGTTCATTAATGGACAAAGAATTATCAATAATTGTTTCTCTATCTTGATAAAAACTTATTGGTAATTCACTTAGATCAACCTCTTTATTTTCTGGAATATCATTAATACCAAGAGGGGAGAAATTACTTTCATCAAAAATATCAGGATAAAGGGAAAAATGCATCCATGGATACAACTCCAAATTGGAAGTTTAAGAGGAGCCATCGTGATTTAAATAAAATGTTAAAAGTGAAAAACTCCAATAGACAAGAAGTTTCAGGCCCTCCTTCTAGTGCCAAAAATTTTGAGGGCCAAAAATATTTGCCTCAACATTGGGGGATAACCACTTGATCCGGACCTTAAAGCAGCTCCTTTTCCATTTGGAGTAGTGGATCCACCTATTTTAACTAGGTCCAGTTACCTTTTCCCTATTTCTATTGGTTTACGATAATATCTTTAACTACCAATAGATAGGGATATTAGATCATTTCTTCTTGTTGATTAGATAAGAGAATGACCCTTAAGTTGATTTGTGTTCAGCCAAGGCACAACTAAAATTCTTCCTCTTTGAGAAGAGGACTTAAAAGAATGTAGAACTTAATCTAAATGCAAACTTATTCTATAATGAAAGAAAAAGAAACTAATCCTAATCTATCTCAATTAGGTAGATATAGATCTAACCCAAATAAGAGTAAGATAATTAAATGATAAGGATTTAAATATGTCTGGCTTTTAGCTAATGAAGTAATTCAATTAACTGACATTCGTAAATACCGAAACACATCCTATTGAGAACTCTTAACTGAAATAATAGACCAATAATACTCAGGAAGTAATTCACAAAAATGATATTAATTATCAAATTAGTAAATCCAATAATTAAACAATAATATGCAGAAATAGTTCGCAACATATCACTATTTAATACATCAGTTTTATAAGATAGATTTCTAAGTAAATAGTTACTCAGAAATCAGAATTTAATCCATAAGAGAAGAGATACATAATAACAATATTGAGACAAATTACCCATATCAACACAAGCGCACAAACATGAATAAAATGACACATTCTTGTTATCATAAAAATTAAACTAGTACTTGAAATAGTGGTATTAGAAATACCAATTTTTTGAATCCATTTCTCTGACCCTGGTCTTCGAAAGTCCTTTACATTGCTTGAACTTTTTCTTTCAAAACTAGAGCTTCAATAGTGCAAACTCTGCCCATCATACATAATTCAAGATACAAAGGAAAAATCCTCAATAATCCTTAGATCTAAGATTTTCTCTCCTCCCACCTACAACTCTAAATTCCTATTGTAAAAATGCTTTTAGAAGTCCAAAATTGTAGAGGAGAACAACCCCTTAATTACATTCTACAATTTTCCATTTATAATATTTCCAAAGGTATTTTTGAGAGGAAAAGTTTGTATAAAAAAATCTACCCAATCCAATTTATTTTCTCAAAATTCCAATCTTTAATTGTCGAAGCATTCTCGTTGATTGAGATCTTTTTCTCCATATCTTTTCTATTGTTTTCCTGCAAAAAGAAATAAAAATAAATTAAGATGCAAAAATAAAATCAAGATCCCATTTTGGCATTAAAACAAATCCAATCAAATACAATTAATTAATTGAAAAGGAAATCTGAGCTTTCTATTGATACATATGATGGTTTTAATTGGCCAAGCATATTATTGGTGAATGAATATGCAATTAGAAGAGGCTTGGGCAAATGAAAAGGAAGAAAATAAAGAGATTACTATGAATGTTCAACCTATGAGATGGGGTATTGAGCTCTACAACTTGATCCAGGGTTGGCGTTAGGGTTTTGACGTTGGGCACCATGGGAAGACATGCATGGGGGAGCATTGCTCCCTCCTACAGTCAAGTAGTTATGGACAGAAGCAAGAATGTGGGAAAGCAATGTTTTAAGAAACCACTGGAGAAGGAAACAGAGGCAAGAAACATGGAAATATTTGGAAGAAACAAACCTCATGAACAAGAAGGGGATCAGTAGGAAGCTAGTAAGGAGAAGGAAAAAGCAGATGTAGTCAAAAACCTACCTCCATAAGGACAACTGTGGTCTACAAACTCAAGTCAAACATCATTCCTTGGGTCATCTTAAGCGACCCAGCACTATGAGAGCATAGGGATAATATGATGGAATATGCAGTCATATGCAAATTGATGGGGATATGGCCAACGGAGAGGGTGCTGCACGTATGGATATGGAGCCACTGGAAGCCAAAGGGGGAAATATGCCTTCATCTAGGATTTAAGAGCTTCTTCACAGTAGTATTCACAAGCGTAGAGGATAAAGAGAGAGTGTTCGAAGCAGGACCATATTTCTATGTTGTGGCAGGCCTCTACATGCGGCCATGGATGATGAAATTTGTCCTGAAATGTGAGACATTCACATCGATACTGGTATGGATCAAACTATACTCCCTTCTTCTGGATTATTGGCTACTGAAATCTCCGAAAATAATAGGCAACGAATTGGAGCATTTTCTAAAGATCTCAGATGTGATTCTGAAAGGAAAATACACCTCCTTCGCCTCAACACGATAATTTTAGAAGTATATGATGAAGAATGGGTGCAGGTGTGGACTATGAGCACATCCAATTTAGGTGCAGCAAATGTCATGAGCATGGGCATTTATATAGAGATGCCCAACAAACAACATGGAGAGAAATGTGAAAACCACTGTGGATAAAAATCCTGAGGGTTTTACCAAGGTTGGGGGCAAAGGGAAAGGCAGAAAGTGGTCGCAAAAGAACACCAGTGAGGAAAGACAACCAAGCCACAATAACTTTAAGATACTAGAACAAGAAGAAGGAAACAAAGAAATAAACGAGGAAATGCAGAAGATTATCACTGAGACAGAAAGGGATGACAACATGGAATATATCAGAGAAAATAGCCAGCAAAAGGGGCATCTGCCAAGTAGTATGGAGATAAATAGGGACCATGAGATGACTCCAAGTGAGGTGGCAATAGAGTACCATGAGCTGCAGGAGATTCTAGATAGGGAAAATCTAGATCTAGAGAAATTTATGGAACAAAGGATGACCAAAGGAGTGGAATCCCTGCAAAAAGAGGAATATGATAGGGTTCAACAACTCTTCCTATGGAGATCGCAATCGAAGGGATCTAGAGTCAAAAGAAATCATGAAAGCTAGGAGCATAGGGGTCAATATGATGGAGGAGACAGAGGCACAATCTCCAAAGAACCCAGGCAGGAAAAGAGGAAGAAAAGGATAGGATGAGTTGTTGAACGAATGTGGGAAACTATTGATAAACTCAAGTAAGATGAAGTATCTCACCAGTTATTCCTTTACAAACTTTTCTTAATGAAGCTCACAACTTTGAATATTAGAGGCATAGGAAATAGAAGAAAAGAAGAAAAACCAATATGGTTTTTATTTAGGATACAAAATGTTCAATGGATAAGATCAAATAAATTCATAATAAATGGCTAATCAAGTAAGAGTATCTAGAGGTTAAAGCAAAAAAATCAGCGGGGGAGATTCTCACGCTATGGGATCCCCAGAAATTTGGAATCCTGGATGCTGAGGCATCTAGGAACTACCTTTCTTTGATATGTCAACCTTTAGGTGATAAGGAGATATACATGATCACAAATGTCTATGGAACTCAAAAGCAAGAAGACAAACTCAAGCTTCTCACCTCCCTTCAAGAACTAAGAGCAAGAAACCATAATATGCCCTGGACCATTGTAGGAGATTTCAATATGATAAGATTTGTTATAGAGAAAAAAGGCGGTATTAGACAGCTAGGCAAAGAATCCATGGCCTTCCAGAACTTCATAATGAACATGGGGTTAGTGGACACTGAAACAATAAATGGGACCTTCACCTAGAACAACAAGATGGGAGGGGCTTCACAAGTCGCCTCTAAACTAGATAGATTTATTATTTCAGATGACCTATTTCTCTCAGGCCCTACGATGACAGCTTCTATTCTTTCCTTTGGAGGTTTGGACCATTGGCCTATACAACTAGAAGCCACTTTTATGGGTACAACAAGAAACAAAGCTTTTAGGATTCGAAAATGCCTGGCTTTCTCACCCTAAATTCACTAATAGTATTGACAAATGGTGGAGAGAGGATTTGAACATTGAAGGCATTAGAATGTTCCTGCTCCAACAGAAACTTAAACATATCAAATCCAAGCTTAAAGATTGGAAGAAAAAGGAATTTTACAATATCTTCAAAGCCAAAAGAGGAGTTGAGCAGAAACTCCAAGAGATCAATTAGATCAGCATCACAGAGGGCTCTACCGAGGAGCGGAAAAAGCTAGCTGATTCTTTGCAGGAAGAATGGGAAGATCGGTGCTTGCAAGAGGTAATTTTCTAGAGACAGAAATCGAGGATATACTAGATTAGAGAGGGAGAAAGAAACACAAAGTTATTTCATTGATCCACCATGGATCACAAGGCACACAACAGAATCACAAAGCTCAAGGATTCTCAAGGGAGAGAACTCATCTCTCACGAAGACATGGAATCTATCCTTGTACAACATTTCTTCAGTATAGCAGAGGAGCATATAGAGGATAGATCTGGGTTCATCAACCATTTCACTTAGTATATCCCTCAGCCGGTTACCAGAGAGGAAAACCACAATCTTAACAGACCAATGTCAGAAGACGAGGTAAGTGAAGTGATCAATGAAATGCAAAATGGAAAAGCGCTAGGCCTGGATGGGTTCAATGTATTCTTCTTCAAAGCCTGCTGGAAAACAGTCAAATAGGATATCCTTGAGGTGGTGGAAGACTCAAGAATATACAAAAAGTTTCTGAAGGATTTTAATGCTTCCTTCATAGATTTGATCCCAAAACAAGAAAAATCCATGACTCCAGATGGTTTCAGACCCATAGCTTTATGCAATGTGGTGTATAAAATTATTTCCAAGGTGATCGCCAATAGACTCAAGCCCCTTTTAACAGCTCTCATCTTAGAGGAGAAAATGGGCTATGTGGAAGGAAGACAAATCCTCAATAACATCATCCAAGCGCATGAGATTGTACACTCTCTCAAAAGAAATAAACAAGCTAGTATGATCATTCAGTTGGACCTAGCGAAACCTTACAACAAGCTAAGTTGGTCTTATATAAGGGCGGTTCTAAGAGTCTATGGCTTTGACTAAAAATGGATAAGATGGGTTATCGCACTAGTTACCACGACCAGTATTTCCATCCTGCTTAATGACACTCCTTCAAGACTTTTCACACCCTCCAGAGGTCTCAGACAAGGGGATCCACTCTCACCCTTCCTCTTTGTTCTCATGCTGAAAGGGCTAGGTAGAGCGATTAAAATGGAAAATGCTGAAGGAAGAATCTAGGCTATCAAACTCACCTTGGATGGAGCGGCAAACACTCATCAACAATTTGTGGATGACACAATGTTGCAAGGCATACCCAAAGTCAGGGAAGCCAGAATTATCAAACATATATTAAATGACTTTGCTATGGCAGTTGGCATAGAGGTAAGCCTCAACAAATCAAAAGTTTTTTTCTTTAGCACTGACATTGCTATTTAGTGAAACATCACCAGAATTCTTGGGTTTCAAGGGGACCAACTACCTTCCAAGTATCCGGGCATACCTCTCACAGATAAACCTCTAAGCAAGGAAGTGTGGGAGCTAATAGTAAATAAATTGTAGGACAAGATCAGAAAATGGACATTCAAGTCTTTAAATTTGGCACGGTGCCTTGTACTCACACAAGCTATCCTATAGCATTCTCACGTTCATCGTCTTAGCTCTTCCTACTCCTAAAGGAATTAAGCAATAGATCAGAAGCATACAAAGGGATTATCTATGGGGAAGAGGAGAAGAGAAAAACAAATGGGATTTAGTAGCGTGGGACAAGATCTGCAAACCCAAGAGCCATGGTGGCTTGGGGCTTCATGATCCTAAAACCCTTAACAGAGTTTTGGGAGCTAAACTCTGGTGGAGGTGGATCAAGGAATCGAAAACTCACTTGGATAAGCTTTGGAAACAAAAATATGCCAAAAATTGGCAGGAGAAGGATCACATTAGAAAGTCTGGGCATATTAAGGGCTCCCACATTTGGAAAATTTCCTAGGAAAATAAAGGTATTGTTCAGCAACATAGTTTCTGGGAGATTCAAGTTGGAAACTGATTTTGGGAGGATAACTGGCAATAGGTACCCAACTTGTACAAGGTGGAATTAGCAGCTCTCAAGAATGACATAGACAACAAAGGTCTACTTATGGTAAATGACTTTTGGGACCAGGTAAGGAACAATGGAAAATGGAGAATTTGGAAGGATCTAGGCCATAGTGAAGAGAGCCCTCTAAAGTCTCAGGTAGACTCTCTTGCTGAGGATCTAGAGTATAGGAGGATTTTGGTATCCTACTTGCCTGATAAACTAAGATGAGGAAAGAACACCGAAGGAAACTTTAACCTCAAAGAAGCTAAATAGGTAGTAACATGATTTAACTACCTAAACCCTGATCAAGTTTGGAAGAATCTTTGGTAGAGTCCCCACTAGATGAAAATAAAGTTATTTATTTGGATAGTTCATCAAAGGAAAATTTCAACTTGGGAGAACCTCCTGAAAAAGGCTTCACTGAACCATATAAATGTTACCTTTGTGGCTCAGAATAGGAGATGATGGATCACCATCTCAACCTCTACCCTTTCACCTCTACCATGTGGGAATGGGTGGCCTCAATATTTAGGCACACTGATAGGGATAGACTCAACATCTCCAAAACATTGAATAATTTGGGGAAAAACTTCTCAGGGAATGAAATAATCAATAAGGCCAAGACTCTGGTTCCAGGCTTTGTCATCTGGGATTTTTGGAAGGAATGCAATAATCGGATCTTCAAGAACAAAGCAAGCAAGCCCCAACATATAATTGACCAAATTTTAAGGAAACTCAAAGACACAGTCAGCAACTTGTTGAGGAAACCTTCTAAGGACCTTTCTCTACCCCAAGATGTGTGTATTCTACTACATTTGGGTCTCCAGTCTATAGGCCCACAGGGCATAATCAAAGGTTTTAGCCAAACAAATGTAGATATAAATATTTGGACGCCTGCTCCACATGGCTTCTTAAAGGTCAATATAGACAGAGCTTCTAAGGGTAAGCCATGATTAGCTAGTTTTGGGGGTGTTATTAGAGATGAACAGGGTCAAATTAAGGAGTTCTTTCATGGCCACTTGGGGAAGGCCACAAATAACATGGTGGAACCCATGGCCTTAGAGCAATGCTTGGAAATCTTGGTGGATTCAAATTCACACAATGTCATCATTGAAGTATATTCGGAATTGATTATTATAGTGGCAAAGAAAATATGCAATGCTACATCACCGAATAAAGTGTCGAAACACTAGAGGCCATTGCAGGTCTTTCACCATATCCATATCCACCTACAAACCTTAAAAAATGTAAGCTTTGTCCATGTGAAAAGAAATTTTAACATATTAGCTGATCGTCTAGCCAATGAAGGAGTGATTAATAAGGAAAGGGATACTCAACACGTTTGGGAGTTGTTACCCCCAGGCAAACTGTGAGAGGACTATCTCAGTAAGGCTGCCAAAGATAGGGATCGATGGATTGACAAAGAGGCTCAGGAGATAGACGGGAGGATAGGGAAGCCTAAACTATTTTTCTGTTTGGTAGTAGTCTGAAGATCGGCAGAGGAAGACCAGGATACAGTGGAGTGGGGATTGATTCTGGACCAATAGATCTCAGTTGAGATAAATCTATGGTGTTCAGGGGAGGAAGTTACCTGATAGTTAACGAGCAGAAGTAGGTTGTAGAAAACCAAAGTGGATTTTAGGCGAAGGAAAGGCCGTAAACAATATTTCCCTATTGGCTCCGATTCCACTCACATAGTGACACATAACAGTGAGGTGAGAGAGGGAAACTACTTTTTTTCGGTGGACTTGGAGTGCTCAAGTTAACCATGTGAAATAAGTGTGAGTCATTAGATTTGGGGGAGTGAGATAGATGGTTGAAAAATGAGTAACAAGTCTCAAATTCAGGAAATGTTGTGACCGTTGGATCTTGAATAGATCAACGGTGGAGAAGTGCCGAGGTTTCTTCGGTGGGGTAGATTTCAAACTTTGTTGAGAACTATGGTTTGTGTTTTCATCGGGTCTGGTTTGGTAGTAGCGGGTTGGATAAACCCACGTGTGGATTTCGGGCAAAGGAAAGGCAGTAAGCGGTAATTCCCCTTTCGCTCCAATTCCACTCACACTGTGACACGTAGCAGTGAGGTGAAAAGGGGAAATTACTTTCAGGAGGATTTGTGGTGTGTTATAGACATTTTTGTGCCTTACAGCATGAAGCATGAAATGTCGATAATCTAAGGGATCCAAAGTCCCTAAACATGTTGTTCCTACCCCTAGAGGAACAAGGTCAACAAACCACAGCACTGAAAATCAGTTCTCCACCTGAAAACACTCAAAAACAAGCTAATTATGGATCATGTCAGCTGCTCCACTGAGCATCTGCGCTGAATGTCAACTTCTCCACTCTGTACCTGCGCTGAATGTTAAATCTAATGAAGGCTACCTGCGGTGGGCGAGATTGGCCAAGTGGCACAGTCATTCTGCAAGGTGTCAAATGCCCAGGAAGCTTCCCAAATGACACTTGGATCAGGGAATTCGCCTTGTGATGAGTAAGAGGATCTAGATCTCCAAGTGGAAGCAAGAAACTCCAAGTGGACTCAAGAACTGAAGTATAACTGAAGTGGGAGAGGACACTAGTCAGCTTCATGCCAGCCTCAAGCTGACTCATCCTTTCTCCAAAACTCCTACATATAGAGCTCTCTCATGAGGTCTAGTGGGGCTAGAATCTTGTGAATGTAAGGAAGTGCTGTTGGTTTGTGCATAGAACTATTGGGTGATTTGCTTGAAGGAGGTGAAGAGGAGATTTCTTTCTGCTGGGAGGTGTTGCTGGATCGGGCCTATTATGGTTGTAACACTCTCAAAACTTTACTTCTTCCATTAATAAAGTATTTGAGGTTCTTCTATATGCATGTGTCTCTGTGGCGTATTGATACTTGTATATTTGATTTATTCTAATCCTTGAATCAATTATGGATGTATGCTTCTTGTAGTTTCCCTTTCTTGTGCTTTTGCAGGATCTTTGTGTAGCTGGGCCAGTGAAAAAGCAAGGAGCTGGGAGCAAGCAGCAAAGAGTGAAGATTGGATCAATCATTAGCGGAAGATAACAGTTAGTGGATCTCTTTCTCCTCTCTCTTACATCTCATAAAGAAGTAATCTCGAATAGCTTTGCATCCAGTTGTTGCTGAGGTACTATCACCCTTAGAGTGGGATAGGGTCATTCCGTATTGGATATTTTTCCCAACAACAAATTGGCGACTCCGTTGGGGATCGTATCTTGTTGGTTGTTTGTGTTTTTGCTATTCATTTCATAAACAAAGGGAGTACCGAATCGAACTGCATTTGGATCTTTCAAATGCAAAGTAGAGGGCAGCTACTCTAGCTCAGTTTCTGGGCAAGTTTATGATTTGAAGAGCTGATCCACAAGGACTCTAATAAGCTCTTAGTGATAGCTTTTCATCCTCCTTGTCATCCCTTAGTGTGTCCTTGACTGATAGCTTCTGATTTGGCCAAAAACTGTGAATTTTTTAGCAATCTGTGACCCGGAAACCAAGAGAAATGAAAGTTTCGTTCTTCAGTGCAACTGCTGTGAAGGTTGTCTGCATCTCAGCGCAGTTCCCGAAGGGGCTACCTGCGCTGAAGGTCAAACTGCCTGTGTTCCACCTGCGCTGGACCAGTCTTGACTTGTGCTACTGGGGTTTCCTGTTGTTTCTTGCCCTGTTTTCACTCTTGTTTTTGCTGCCTGTTACCAGTCAATGTGCCTATCTGAAGCCAACTTTCCTTGTCACTATTCCGCCTTGGTTGTATAAAGAAACTGTGTTTTTTCTTTGTGTATTTCTTATGCCATTTACAGTTTCCCATAACGAAAAGTGAACTAGTCTTGCTGTGGCCTCTTAGATCTAGACCTGTGATAAAGTGTCGTTTTGATCTTAAGAGTTAGTTTGTTTGATGTTCATAGCTGATTGAGCTTTTGCTTTCGTCATATGGTTTGAATTCATATATTTCTGGTGTCGAAACAAGTAAATCTTAAGGTGTCTTTGGATTTTGGACAAGCTTGTTTGCTTTCGCTTGAAATTGAATTCGAAATTATACAACAGCTTTCTTTTTGTGTCGCACAAACATTAAGAAAGAGAAAAGAAATACCTGCATTTTGCATTTTGCATATAAGTTTGTATGTTGATTTAGGGAAAAAGTGCATTAGCGAGTTCTCTTTGATCTGTGTGAAAAGATTTTGTCTCTCTTTTCCCTCAGTAGTTAAGATTTTCATAAGTCGAAAAGATTGAAAAATCTTGCTTCTCATCTTAGACTGCATTTAGGAATTTGTATCAATACCTCTCGTGGTGAACCTTGAAAGGCAAACTTTAAAAAGATCAACTTAAAATATATTGAATGAACCTAACAACGCTTTGAAACATAACGCAAACACATAGAGGTCTAAGCTAGAGACGTGTTCCGGCGTCGTTAAACGTAGTGACTGTCGATCTCGACGAAGGTGGGTGATTCCTCCTGAGAGTCGGTGGCACTAATACGCACTTGTGCTCCCACGTACCGTCGCGTATATATTGGGAGACCCATATAGGCATATATATTTTATCCTTAGGAAGCCGTGTCGGCCGCCCTACTGATCGCAATGTAGTGAACACAGCATTCACGAAGTTCGACCACCCGTACCGTAAAACGTATTCTGTGGTTTTGCGAAAAGTTTGGCACACCCTCTGCCTAGATCTCCAGAGCAGTTTCTTTTGGCCTTTTTCAAACTCTATAACTGAAAAAGTCCAACCGAGAATTTGTCACTTCGGGCTCATTAATACATCGAAGGAGACTAGAGTCATCTTTAGCTTTTTCTCGACTCTTAAAAAGTGAAAAAGCAAGTTGTGTCTAAAAGCGTCTAATAAAATTCATTCAATTCGGAAACACAAATTTCCCCTTTTAATATTTTAGTTGATCGAGTAATCCGCAATCATGGAAGAAAGTCAATTGAAACCCCGTCGTTCGCGGAGGCTTACGAGTCAACCGTCTTTGTCCCCGGAATCGAAAACAGTACGGGCAAAGCGAACTCGTTTAACCGGTTCAAAATCTCCTTTGAAAGTTAGAACAAGTGTTCCAACCGCATCTGAGGTTCCGGTTACTCCTAACATTTCTGGAAACCCTACCTCTATAGAAGAAGTTCAACAGCCACAGAAGGACAGTAATACTAATCCTAGTCTGGGGGCAAATACTTGTATAACTGAACCAGTTCCATCTATAACCGATCCAGAGAGTTTTGTTCCTCAAACAACTGTCGCTGTCGAAACAACCACTTCTTCGGCACCAGAAATATTTTACGGACCTGACGGTCTTCCTCTTCCACCGGGTTTGATTGCGATAGAGGAAATTGCAGAGGATCCGCAAGCAAGTACTCCAACTCATTTTGGAGTAGGGATCACTCTATTTCCTTCATCAGAGGTTAATCCACCACAAGTGGAAGTTCCTGTAGAATCGCTAGGCAATCTATTGGATAGACTTAAAATGTCTGAACAACCGTCATCATCTAGGACTGTGTCAAATGACACAGCGACAACAGAAGCCCCTGCCTTCACTCCAACGATGTTCGCCGGCATACCAGCTGTCCCAACTAGCTCACAACAGCTCAGTCCACCAAGGGACTATTTCGACAGTATGGTCTGTTCCAGTTTGCCCATCCGGAGTAATACCCGGTAATTCTTAGGTTGAAACTCGACATATTGATCCTCATGGAGGTCAATTTGGGCCATATAGTCCTCAAGGACTAACAATCCCTCTGAGTTCCGGATTGCTACCATATGGGGGGCAGTATGCCCTTTCATTACCTCCTCCGGGAGGATATCCATATGGCAGTTCTCAACAGTATTCAGGTTATACTGGAATTGCATCAAGTAGTTGGGTACCTATGCTACCTCGACAACCAAGGATTGTATATTCTATGCAACAGTGTGTACCTGTGACGAACATCCCAACCACACCGGATATTGTAACCGTGTCGCAAGTTCAAGCGATACCTGTTACATGTCAACCTCAGATCTCTCAGGTTGTAATGCAACAGTCGCTTGACCATGGTCACAACCACAATCGCCAACTGGTGGGATGACACAAGTACAAACGGGTACAATTACCTCACACCTTGGTCCAATGGTTAGCATGGCGCAACAGAACATGGCATCACAACCATGGCTTGTACAATACCAACAACCGCAATTCCAGCAAGTGTACCAAGGTTCTGAGCAGCAGATCTTTGCGAACAATGGGCAACCGTATATCCAAAACGGTCAAAACCAACCACTTTACAGTGGTCAAGTCCACCAGCCGTATCAGTCATACCAACATCAATTACATTATGCTGGTATGCAAAGACCCACTGCTCAAGCGATTCCATCGTACCCTGGTTACGCTTCGCCTAACCTGAATCAACAGTTACCCTTCGTGGCAACTTTAGAGTTACCCGATTTACACCGTTTAACCAACGATCTGGTTGCTTATGCCCCTTGGTGGCCAGTGATTCCTCATAAACTTCCATCTGACATTCCTAAATTCAATGGAAATCCAGGTGAAGACCCTTCGAATCACGTGATGACTTTTCATCTGTGGTGTTCGTCGAACACCCTTAACGACGATTCGATAAGACTTCGCCTTTTTCAGAGGACATTGACTGGTCCAGCGGCTAAATGGTATATTGAATTGCCAAGAGCCTCTTTCGACAATTTTAGTTCCCTAGCCACGACATTCTTAACCCATTTTCAATTACCGATAAGGTATGAAACGGGAACAGAAATATTAACCAACTTCAAATAGACAACTGCTACCCATATATCTGATCATATACATGAGTGGCGTCGTCGTCGTAGGATGGTGAAAACATATGTTCCCGATCAGCTATTAGCTGAATGGTTTATAAAGTCGTTACTTCTGGCTATTACGGAAGATGTGGCCAAGGGGGGAGTCGTAACAGAGGAGCAAGTTATTGCTCGTGCACAATATTTGGACTTAGTTTATACTCAGTCCGGCACACTCTATGACAAAATACCTGACGCCCCTAGACCAGAGTTTTCAATTCCTCCCCCTCCTAAATCAAATAGTGACTCTCATGCCGGTGATGGCGTGATTGGCACAGCAAACGCGAAATCGATAAAGGCTTCGTCAAAGAAAGCCCGTAAGAATTCGGATCAAAATGCAAAAGAAGAAATTCTTGCTTCGGAAGTAAATGCCGTATCAGAAGATAAAGGCAAAGAAACCAACCAACCAGGAAGCAAGAAGAAACAAAACAAAGGGAAGAAGAAGAAACAAGGTGAGTCATCCCCTGGAAAAAATTCTTCAAACCCTCCTGGCAAAGGGAAACAAAATTATCCATGTCTAATATGTGATGATAAGGATCATACCACAAAGAATTGCCCATTCAAAGCTGAGTTAAAGAGGTTCTTTAAAAGTTCCCAAACCTCAGCTGTGTTAACTGATCCATTTCCCAACCCAGGTCAAAATCTGATTGATAGTGGAAATGCTTCCCCGTCGCAAGTCCTTATGTTGTCGGTTTCGAAACAGTAGAATGATGCTTTGATTTCGACAAGGAACAAAGATTATGGGAATCCTCAGCTGTCAAACGAAAAAGGTAAAGATCAACCAAGTAGTTCGACAACAACTTCGACAGAAGTTGTAACGCCCACCATCCCTGAATTAACAATAAAACCGCCAAAGGGTGTAGTACATAAGTCGACATTTAATCCTCGCGCCAGAGAGGCGCAACATTATAACATAGTGGAAGATTTGGCTCAATCGCCATCCGCTATGTCGACTCTTGAAGTGCTACAAAATTGTCCAACCCAAAGGCAGGCGTTGTTATCGGCAATTGGTGGGGTTGATCCTAAGGATTCCGATCTTGTATCCTTTGATCACAAGGGATATGATCCTCAGTGACCAGCTCAGCTAGCTTTCCTTATTCAAGTGAAAGCACTCAACAAAACTGTTCACAGAACAATAATTGATGAGGGAGCCTCGACATGTATTATGTCAATGAGTTTCTGGAAAACTTTAGGATCTCCAACCTTGTCGCGATCTTCGACGACATTAAAAGCTTTCGACGGAAGGACTTATACCCCATATGGTATCCTTAATGACTTGAAAGTTGAACTAGGAGGAAAGACAGTAGAAATTGATGTAGAAGTCATTGATGGAAATCTTGACTATAACATCCTACTGGGTAGACCATGGATTTATGCCATGGCAGCTGTCGTGTCGACTTATTTTAGGAAGATCGCATTCCCGTTTGAAGGAGGGATTACGATCGTCGACCAACAGAATTTCCTCCCTAATGGTTCACAAGTTACAGGAAGCATTCCCATGATCCATGAGAGCAACCATTCAATTCAAGATATCGGAGTAGGATTATTGAAAGACCCCACATTGATGGGAACTTTCGCGCTACCACCTCCTATTTATACAGGAAATGTACCGTTTGTAGCAACCTGCAACATGATATCTTCCACGAAGGTCAACATGGATCATTCAATGGTTTTTCCCCCAAGCCCTTTAGAAATATTGTAGCAATCAATGTTTCAAGCATGGGAGGCGAGCCCAAATCAACGCTCGTCAAGCGTTTGGGTAGATAGGTCTAGAGAATATGGAACCCCATTAGATCCTTGGTCGAAAGTACATGGGACAGGCGAAGGAATCTTGCATTCAATGATGATTGAGGGGGCACCATGGAATGATCACCACCATCGTTCCCTTCTTCCGGAATATGAAGAAGATACTCAAGGTGACCTTTATCACTCTTCAGTATTTGAATTCCTAACAAATACTGTAAATACGGTGGATTCCGAGCGAAACCTATCCAATATTGAAGAGACTATAGCCATAAATATCTCGACTAAAATAGATGTTGTAGAGAATATTCACGTCGGCAAAGGTTGTTCCCCTTCAGAACTGGAAATATATAACGCTCTTTTTCGCGAATTTAGAGATGTCTTTGCTTGGTCATATGATGAAATGCCAGGCATTGACTCGAGTATCGTTGAACATGAAATTAAAATGTATCCTGATGTCAAACCAGTAAGACAACGGCTTCGGCAAGTGCAACCGAAAAAAGCCGCTGCCATTAAGGCAGAAGTTGAAAAACTTCTCCATGCTGGATTCATCTACCCGGTTCCTCTAACCGATTGGGTATCGAATATTGTCCCTTTTATGAAGAAACAAGGGACGATTAGAGTGTGTGTTGATTATAGGGATGTAAACCAAGCTTGTCCGAAGGAAAACTACCCTACACCCTTCATCGACCAGATAATTGATGAATGCGCCGGATGTGAAATCTTTTCATTTATGGATGGATTTTTCGGGTATAATCAAATAAATATCCGCCCACAGGACCAGTCAAAGACTGCATTTATTTGTCCATGGGGCACATTCGCTTATCGAAAATTACCCTTTGGTTTAAAGAACACAGGGGCAACATTTCAGAGGGCGATGAATTATGCCTTCCATGACATCAAGAACATTGTTCAACCTTATCTCGACGATCTTCCGGCTCATTCGCGAAAGCGCACTGATCATCCGCGGCATTTAAGAGCGATATTTCTACGTTGCCGACACTACAAGATAAGACTCAATCCGCACAAATGTGTATTTTGCGTCGGTTCTGGTCGTTTACTTGGCTTTGTAGTCTCTAAATATGGGATGCGTCTCGACCCCTATAAGGTTCAGGCAATCATTACTTTGCCTCCACCTTCAAATTTGCTTCAGATCCAGAAACTCCAAGGGAAAGCAAACTTTCTGAGGAGGTTCATTCCAAATTACGCAGAACTTGCTAAGGGTTATACTCGTCTTTTGAAAAAGGATGTACCTTTTGTCTGGGACCAGGTGGCGCAAGCTTCCTTTGATGCTCTGAAAGATTGTCTAGTAAAAGCATCATTAATGTACGCCCCAGACTATCAAAGAGATTTTAACCTGTATCTGGCTGCAGCGGATACGACCATTGCGATGGTTTTAGTTCAAGAAGTCGATGGAATAGAACATCCTATCTATTATTTAAGTAAAAACTTAAACGATACAGAAAGTAAATATGCTTATGTTGAAAAACTAGTGCTTGCAGCTGTTCAAGCGATTCAAAGGTTTCGACATTATGTCCTCTTTCAGAAAACTACCATCTTGTCAGATTGCAACCCCATGACTTATATACTGTCGCGACAGTTGCTGGGGGGCAAATATTCAAAATGGATAGCGATCCTGCAAGAGATTGATCTGGAATTTGTAAAGTCCAAATCAAAGAAAGCCCTACTTTTCGCAGAATTATTGTGCGATCTCCCATCATCGTCCAACGATGAAACATCGGAAGAGTCAATCGTGGACGAAAGTTTGTTTCTGATATCTGTAAGCGATGAGTGGTATGGAGACATCATAGTTTATCTCCAAACCCAAAAGTTCAGGCCTAACACCTCTCGCTCCGAACAAAAACGTATACGATACCAAGCAAAAGACTACATGATCGTCGGCGATACACTTTATCGTCGTGGTGTCGATACAGCTCTGAGGAGGTGCCTTACCCATGAGGAGGCCGAAAAAGCCCTGAATGATTGTCATTCAGGCGCGTGTGGGGGGCATCAGTCTGGATATGCAACGGTACAAAGAATCTTACGAGCAGGATACTTCTGGCCAACCATGTTCAAAGATTGCATAACCGCAGTCAGAAGTTGCCATGCTTGTCAAATCTTTGATAGCAAAACCAGATGACCACCCGCACCTTTACAGCCGATAGCTGCTGTTGGGCCCTTCGCCAAGTGGGGCATCGATTTCATGCAATGTAACCCCACCTCGACCGGGGGGCATGGGTATATTATAGTCGCTGTTGACTATTTTACCAAATGGGCCGAGGCGATGCCTACATTGGATAACACTGGCGAAACAGCTGCCCTTTTCCTTTTCAATCATGTAGTCGATAGGTTCGGGGTACCACAGGCTATAGTTACAGATCATGGATCGCATTTTCGCAATCACATGATGGTCGAATTAGCTGCCAAGCTAGGGCTATCTCATGACAGCTCTACCCCGTATTATCCGCAAGCCAACGGACAAGTTGAGGCAATCAACAAAGTCCTGAAGCGTATGTTGCAAAGGATGATCGGGGTTCATAAAAGAAGATGGCACCTAATCCTGTACTCAGCTTTGTGGGCTTACCGAACCTCGGTAAAGAACGCAGCCGGGTTCACACCTTTTCAACTGGTGTATGGCCTGGAAGCAGTCTTACCAATCCAGTGCGAAATTTCATCGCTTAAACTCGCAATCGATCTTCTCCCCGGAACTTCAGAAGAAGAGGCTCGTTTCTTGGAATTAATCTAGTTGGATGAAACCCATCGTGATGCCGCTTTGGCTAACGAGGCCCATAAGAAACGAGTCAAGGCTCAGTTTGACAAAAATGTCAAACCCCGTGTCTTCTCAGAAGGTGGTTTGGTCTTGCTTTATGACCAAGAATCCAATAAATTGGGAGCAGGAAAATTCAAGTCCTTATGGATGGGCCCCTTTATTGTTAAGAGGGTGTTAGCAAAAGGAGCCTACGAGTTAATGGATTACGATGGAATTCCACTGGCGCAGCCCCGCAACGGGCTGTACCTCAAGCGTTACTATGCTTAAATAGTAACCTGCGTGCACCTCGATTTGCATTATTATGTTGGGGGCATGCATGCTTAATCGAGCAGTTTTACCGCGGAATTTATGCTCGTTAAAAAATAGAAAAAGCGAGAGTTCGAGCAGTTTTACTGCAGAATTTATGCTCGTTAAAAAATAGAAAAGCGAGATCCGAGCAGTTTTAGTGCATAGTTCATGCTCATTAAAAAATAAACATAAGATTGAGCAGTGTTTTGGCGCATTCAAGCTGTTTAAAAAATGAACCCAGTGCTGGTAAATAACCATCGTGATCGTAAATTTATTAGCCATAAAAGCCTTGGTCGTGTTTGCACCCGCCACCTCCATTCCATTTGGCCAATCGTTCAACTCCATATGATTGTTTACCTATTTTGAGGAACAGCTGCGAAGAGTGATTTCACCTAGCCATCCTTGTGACACTGCCGTGATTGGAAAATTCCAACCTGTACCTGGAATCTGCTGCTATCCCTGTTTATCACTCGTTCCTCAAAAGATGAGTCTTCTTTGAGCTCTTTTCATCTGACTCGTAAAATATGAAAAGTTTGCCGAGTTTTGGCCTTCCAGCTCGTTAAAATGACCGGAAGAGCTATCCCTCCTCTAGATTTTAATCCTTTTGGACCTGAGGGATTATTGCACGAAAAGGTCGAGCGCTTGATTTATTCGGCTCGTTAAAGTTATCGAAAACTCATCCCTTCTGTATTGTTTTATACTTTTTCGGACTTAAGGGATTGGATGACGAAAAAGGAATTTTGGAGTTAACTTTCTGTACCTTTTCAGACTCTCTAAAAATGAAAAGGACCGAGTTTTCCTTGTCGTTAGACTCGTTAAAATGATTAAATAGCGACAAACTTCTCTTTAGACGAGAACGAGTTTCCCTATCGCTAGGCTCGTTAAAACATAGCGATGGGCTTGCCCGAAGGGCAGGTTATAGAACAAGCATATGTTATCCTCCTCAAGCTTGACAAAAATAAAGAGGTACTGGTCAGAAATGACTGGGGAAAAATTGGGAGAACCTCAAAGCTTTAATGGTAGCAAGTCGCTCTTGAACATGACACTTTGTCCTCCGTATCACATCGGGTTGGGTTGTTTCATTCACCGGTCTCATCACCATGGTCCTCGCCAAACCATCCGCATTTGGGGTAATGCTACCGATCCATCACATCAGTGTCGTTATATGTTCAAGAGATGTGTTCAGAAAGAGTCAACCGTGTCCCATCCACTGCCATACATTATCCTTCATCCACCCATGATCGCCACCCTGAATCATATCTCACAGATTGTTTTCACCTCCACTAAAATCATTAGCTCCGTTCCGTGTCATTGATGTGGGATTCATTAAGGCCCTCCTTTGACGGATCGCTTCTTGTCGACTTCAGCTCATTATCCAAGAAGTTGATCTAGGAACAAACCCCCCAGTACTTTGAAGCTTGCATGCCTCAATGGCAAGTTTCTCACTT
Organism: Pinus tabuliformis; assembly: GCA_031772625.1. Taxonomy (NCBI): domain Eukaryota; kingdom Viridiplantae; phylum Streptophyta; class Pinopsida; order Pinales; family Pinaceae; genus Pinus; species Pinus tabuliformis. The sequence goes on along the minus strand of CM062807.1, from coordinate 991,068,207 downwards.
CCGGCGACAGGTATACATCAATGACCTTCGACCAGAAGATTTTGCATGGTGTTCGACGCCAAGTCCTTTATTCACACCACGTGAATTGTACTGCAGTACCTTGAGGGTCATTGTCATTATTGGTGATTCCTCTCGCGCTTGTTAACGGTTTACATTATTGACCGGTAATCAAGCGATGTCTTTCCATGTTCGACTTCAGCGCAATTCTCACATGGATCGACTTGTACTTAGAGTGAAGATCGAACGAGTTTTTGAAGACCCCGAATCTAGTTTCATCCATCCGGGCTGCGATATATATTCAGGAAATATAAAGACATTTCATATGTACATCATTGCAACAGATGATCATCCTACTCAAAGGATGATAATTTCAGCAGAGAATTATCAGTCTACCATCAGACGATCGTCTGTTCTATGTACCAAAATGAATTTATAAAGTTGAGCATGGGAATGCCCGCCTCAGATAGATCATGAAAGCAGAATGAAAAATAATGTATTGTATTGTATTTTATTACAGGGCTCCTCTCAGCGATTGAATGAACTTCGGATCCTCCTGATAAAGCATTTCACCCGATAAACGGCCTCATACTTTAGGGGGCAACTGTTATAGACATTTTTGTGCCTTACAGCATGAAGCATGAAATGTCGATAATCTAAGGGATCCAAAGTCCCTAAACATGTTGTTCCTACCCCTAGAGGAACAAGGTCAGCAAACCACAGCACTGAAAATCAGTTCTCCACCTGAAAACACTCAAAAACAAGCTAATTCTGGATCATGTCAGCTGCTCCACTGAGCATCTTCGCTGAATGTCAACTGCTCCACTCTGTACCTGCGCTGAATGTCAAATCTAATGAAGGCTACCTGCGTTGGGCGAGATTGGCCAAGTGGCACAGTCATTCTGCAAGGTGTCAAATGCCCAGGAAGCTTCCAAAATGACACTTGGATCAGGGAATTCGCCTTGTGATGAGTAAGAGGATCTAGATCTCCAAGTGGAAGCAAGAAACTCCAAGTGGACTCAAGAACTGAAGTATAACTGAAGTGGGAGAGGACACTAGTCAGCTTCATGCCAGCCTCAAGCTGACTCATCCTTTCTCCAAAACTCCTATATATAGAGCTCTCTCATGAGGTCTAGTGGGGTTGGAATCTTGTGAATGTAAGGAAGTGTTGTTTGTTTGTGCATAGAACTATTGGGTGATTTGCTTGAAGGAGGTGAAGAGGAGATTTCTTTTTGCTGGGAGGTGTTGCTGGATCGGGCCTATTATGGTTGTAACACTCTCAGAACTTTACTTCTTCCATTAATAAAGTATTTGAGGTTCTTCTATATGCATGTGTCTCTGTGGCGTATTGATACTTGTATATTTGATTTATTCTAATCCTTGAATCAATTATGGATGTATGCTTCTTGTAGTTTCCCTTTCTTGTGCTTTTGCAGGATCTTTGTGTAGCTGGGCCAGTGAAAAAGCAAGGAGCTGGGAGCAAGCAGCAAAGAGGGAAGATTGGATCAATCATTAGCGGAAGATAACGGTTAGTGGATCTCTTTCTCCTCTCTCTTACATCTCATAAAGAAGTAATCTCGAATAGCTTTGCATCCAGTTGTTGCTGAGGTACTATCACCCTTAGAGTGGGATAGGGTCATTCCTTATTGGATATTTTTCCCAACAACATGGTGCACAAGTTAACCATGCGAAAAATGGGTGAGTCGTTAGATCTGGTGGACCGAGATTGACGGTTGATAGACGAGGGCAAGTTTCAAAGTCGAGAAGTGATGGGACCGTTGGATCTTGAAAAGATCAACAACGTAGATGAGATGATGCTTTTTCAGAGGGGCGAAATTCAAACTTTTTAATTGAGGTTTGTATTACCGTCGGGTCCGAAGCAATGGTATGGAGCTTAGTGGATGCCCTTCAGTTGTCTGTGGATGACAGAGAGCCCTTGGGAGTTTAACCCTCCTTCATGTTTATTAATTTTTGAAAGTTTGGGAGATTTGGTTTGTTTCCTGTTGTTGGCATTCCCACAACAGACTAGTTCTAGTTTTGGTCTCTACACTTGCATAGACGTGTAATGTGTGTAATGTACTCAATCGGTTAATAGAAGGCTCCATTCTTACATGACCAAAAAAATAAAATGAAGAAAATAAAACTCAAAAAATTGACTTTGTTTAAAAATTCGGAGCTTGATCTTCTGCCTATTTTATACCTAATAAATGACTAAATCTACTAGTGAAACCTCCTCAGAAATGTTCTCATAAATTTTATATTTCCAATGAGCCATACTGGGCCTCATTTGGCCAAGTAAAACTCAATCTATGAGCCTCCAAAGTTGATGATTCAAATCTGGCATAATTCTGGGAATTTTGTTGCTGGGCTAAAAATCAGAATTTAAAAAAAAATATTAATACTAAATTAGACTCTAATTATCTAATAATTAATTCTAGTTTAATTGTTAATCATAAACTAAACTAATTATTTAATAAGGTATTTATTAATTAATATTAATCTAACTAACTAAAATATATAATTAACTATTTATAAACTGATTAATATTAATCTAATTAATAATTAATTTTAATTTAATTAATTTAAAATTAATTATTTTAAACACTAAATGTTTATTCTAATATTAAATTACATTAACTTACCACTTCACTTCACTCATAGCATGAGTGATAGTTTAAAAATTAAAAACCAAAATCGAATTACAAAGGTTTGTTATAAGACTTCATTTTAATGCCCCTTTGACTTTTCTATGATCGGAATCAGGAGATCGAGAGGATTGAAGTTGTTGAGGTTTTTTAAAAATGTTGTGATTGAAATCTTCGATGCGATCTTCCGATCCCGTAATAATTTTTATTTTATATATATATATTTATATATTGTTTCATTTTTTGGTTTAATTTTATTGAGGTTTGGTTAAATTATGAAATTATCTAAAGCATAATTTACCTATCTAAAATACAACCATTTTAACATTTTGAGTTTTTGGGATTGGTAATTTATTTGAAAATAGAAAATTGGAATAAATTACTGAAATCCCAATGTTTCATGATTTGGTTGGGTTATGTATAAGTAAAAAAAAAAAGAAAAATGTTAGTAATAACTAACTAGGGGTTAATATTTAAAATAAATGCATTATTAAATTAATTTAATTACAAAAATGGAATATTTTACATTTTATGCATTTTAAACCTAGGCGACATAAATGATTAGACTTCAAAGGAGTGCCATTTACAAACCAGTTGAGAAAATGAGGCGAAACAAGTATCAATGGAAAGCTTAAAAAAAAATCAATTTTAACAAAGCAATTGTTGAGCTCCTAATATGTCATTATTATTATCACTTTTTAACACCTATTTCATCCATTTATACACTTCTTTATCACGTCATTTATCATGATTTATCACATAATTCCATTTTATAATTATTTATGCTCTTATGGATAAATATTATTTCTTCTCCTTTATTTTTAATAAATTGATGATTATTATGCATGATTTTACCAATGATGGTTTATTACTAAATTTGTTGTAACATCACTCACCATTTTAGCCTCCAAGATATTTTCCAAATTACAAATTTGATCTCCAGCTCATCATTAAATGTGCCAACTCAGAAATCTACTGGAATAAGAAGCGACAGTTTTGCATTGGACGTTTCGGGCAAATGGAGAAGAATCTGTAAAATCTGAAACATTCGTTTTGTTTAGAACAGATCAAGTTAGTTTTATAAGGATCAATTTTCCAAAATTTAGTTTGTATTAAGAGAAATGGAAGGTTCTCTGAAGACTATTTCCAAATTATCTCAGTTGCCATACCAAATTCGACATGTTCCTGTTGAATGTTGATGGAGAGATATTTCAGATATGGTCTTGCTGATCAATTTGTTGTGAACAATCCAATTTTGTAATGAGAACCATATTGTAATAATATTCATTGTAACTTCTCTTTTCTCTCTATGTATTTAAATGAGAACAGACATCAAGGATGGATTAGTAGAGATAGGATAGGATAGGATAGGAGGAGAGGGGCTAATGGAGAGATTTATCTTTTCGCTTGGGACCTCAATTGTAATTTCAATATACAGAATGTGATTCTGAAGAAGATCATATTGTAATGACATGTGAATTTGATGATTAATATATAACTTGCATTGTTGTTCATTCAGATATTTTGAAGTAGCTCAGCAGTATTTGCTGGTCGCTAGGGCTCGGCCTCCAGTGGATCAAACAGTTATCCTCTATGTTATTTCTTTCTAATTCAGGCGAGTCTAATTGGTTTGATGTTTTTCAATTTTCTGCTATGTTTACCCTATTTGATATCTTTTGATTTCCTGTGAGTTTCGATTGTCGTTGTTTTACCTTCCTTTATTCTGATCTCATGTACTTCGCAACTTTTCCATTTGATTTCATTTGTGCTCACTACAGGTTGAATTAATTATCAGTTAAGACATTGATTTTTGGTTGATTACGATAAGGGTGTGGTTATTGTAGAATCAGTTGAAAGAGATTGGTTAATGGTACTGAACTCTCAGTTGACATCATTTCCATTCGAATTTCTTACTGAGATAAGGTATGATTCATATAGAATCAGCTGAAAGAGATTGGTTAATGCTACTATTCTCTCGGTTGATGCTATTTTCAATTGAATTTCTTGCTTCAGATTTGATTATTATTTCAATTGAATATTAAGTCTTGATGCTTGGATGTAATATTTTCATTAACAGATGCAGCTTGAGTTTTATAAATGCATCCACTTACTCTTGTATCAAGTTTTATAGTTCAACTTAAAAAGCATTACTCACTGGATTTATAGCTTGCACATATAGTGTACACTCTTGAAGCAAAAAGACTTACCCAGGTTGATAATTAATGTGAGGCAATTAGGAGTTTTAGAAGACACATATTAGCACCCAATATGTGTTGGGCCGCTAATATGACATTATTATTATCACTTTTTAACACCTATTTCATCCATTTCTACCATTCTTCATCACGTCATCTATCATGATTTATCATATAATTCCATTTTATAATTATCTATGCTCTTATGGATAAATATTATTTATTCTCCTTTAATTTTAATAAATTGATGATTATTATGCATGATTTTACCAATGACTGTTTATTAATAAATTTGTTGTAATATCACTCACCAGTTTAGCCCGAAAGATATTTTCTAGATTGCAGATTTGATCTCCAGCTCATCATTAAATATGCCAACTCAGAAATTCATTGGAACAAGAAGTGACAATTTTGCATTGGACGTTTAAGGTAAATGGAGAAGAATCTAGAAAATCCGAAACATGGGTTTTGTTCAAAACAAACCAAGTTAGTGTTATGATGGGAAGTTTCCCAAATTCAGTTCGTATTAAGAGAAACAGAAGATTCTCTAAAGACAATTTTCTCAGATTCACTGTTGTGGCTGTTTTCCAAATTATCTCAGTTGCAATACCAAATTCACCCTGTTCCGGTAGAATGTTGATAGAGAGATATTTCTGATATGATATTGCTGATCAATTTGTTGTGAACAATCCAATTTTGTAATGAGAATCATATTTTAATCATATTGGTTGTAACTTCTCTTTTCTCTCTGTGTATTTAAATGAGAATAGAGATGAAGGATGGATTAGTAGAGATAGAATACGATAGGATAGGAGGAGAGGGGATAATGGAGAGATTTTGATATATACATGTAATCATTGTTGAATTATAGGTAGACTATTTTATATTATTTCAATTCAATAAAAGAGTTTGTTGATTTCCCTTGACACATGTAGATCAAATCGAATGATATGTGTTGATTAAGCTTGAGTGTTCTTTTAATTCTTCAGTTACTGTAAGTTCTTTCCTCCCAGAAGTGGCAAGGGCCTGCCAAAACTAGGAGATCTAGATAGATTAGCTCCATCGCTATAGATTTTCATTACCAGTTGCATTTCAATTCTGTCAATTCTGTAGGTTGTGAGTGTTAATTTCATTGCAAAGCATGTGTTAATTTCATTACATAGTCTTTAATTTCTAGCATAAGTGTGAGCTATTTTTACATAGGCAGGCATGGATTAGAGCATTGATTTCATTTTCTTTCATTTACAACATTGCAAAATAGGGCATACATGAGAGTGTGGTTATTATAGAATCAATTGAAAGGGATTGGTTAATGCTACTGAACTCTCGGTTGACATCATTTCCATTGGAATTGCTTAATTGATATTGAGTGTGATTTATATAGAATCAGCTAGAAGAGATTGGTTAATGCTACTATGCTCTCAGTTGATGCTATTTTCAATTGAATTGCTTACTTCATATTTGATTATGGTTTTGCTTGAGATTAAGTCCTAATGCTTAGATGTATTATTTCCTTTAAAAGTTATAGCTTGAGATTTATGATCACATCCAGTTACTCTTGTATCAAGTTTCATAGTTCAACTTAAAAAGCGTTACTCTCTTGATTTATAGCTTACATATATTGTGTACACTCTTGAAACAAAAGGACTTACCCAGGATGGTAATTGAAATGAGGCAATTAGGAGTTTTAAAAGACACCTTTTAGCACCCAACATTTTGGCGCCGATGTCAGGGAGAGTGTTTCCATTTCATAGAGTGTGATGTATGTTTGATATTTGCTATTGGGAAGGAATTGGTTATTAAAAATGGAAGGTAAGAACCTATGTAACGGGCAAGTAAAGTACTTGCTCCTCCACCCGCGTTTTAGCAGAATTTCATAGAAGTTGAAGTAGGTCTTTGATATTTATCTGTTGTGAAAGAATTGGGTATTAAGAATGGGAGGTAAGGACCTATGTAATGAGCAATTAAAGTGTTTTCTCCTCTGCTTTCTTTTCATCAGAATTTCGTAGGAATTGAAGTAGGAAATTTAGAGGTGGTATTTTTGAAAAAATCTCATAATTCCACTCAAGTGGTGATGCAAGCACCACCCATTTCACTAACCAATTGACAGGAACACTTGAAGGAGGAGCCTCAAAGAAACACATGAAAAGCATCTTTTATTATGCTAAGAAATGGCTCACATTTCTATTTTCGAATTCCCTATAAAATATGTAGGAGGAGTGACACAAATGCACATAATTCCCCCATCTTCTCTACCAAATTTTCATGGTTTGACAAATGAATATCTAGATACATTCTTATTTCAGTTTGAAATACTTTGAAGAGGATATGATTATTGTGCTAATGATCAAAGGCTGAAAGTGTTTCCTCTTACTCTAAAAGGAGCAGCTCTCCGATGGTTCATGAGCCCATGTTGGAACTGCATCCGAACATGGGAGGACATGAAGAACATATTCTTGAAGAAATACCAAGACTATTGCAAGGACAATGAAGATATTTTCGATATGATACAAGGGGAAGATGAATGCTTGGAGGACTATGTGGAGTGATTTTGATACAACCTTCAAAAATCAAGGCATAAGTATTTTGAAAAAGAGATATTAAAAACACTCCTACTCAAAGGAATCAAAGATGAATTTTTAAAACTCCTAAATCTGATAGGAAAAGGTAATTTTTTTTAGCTATCATATGATGATGTTTGTCAATTGTGCGTAAGGTATTCAAGAGGAATCTCCAAGGCTGGTAAGAATTCTAGAGATGTTTGTTCTTTCTTTTCCAAATCTGCTACAAGAACGGGAGATATAAGAGCTGAAATCAATGTTTTATTTGAACATTTTAAATTTTATTTTATTAGCTCTCTAAATTCAAAATTGGATGTTTTGCAGGTTCAGAAAAATCAAGAAAACATGAAGAAGTGTTTTTCCCTCATTACCGAAAGGATTATCCCATAGATAGTTTTTCTTCCTTATCTATGATCGAAGTAGCATATCAAAGAGATGAGGAAGATGCAGCAAGGTCAAAACCATGGAAATCATGGCCTATAAGTATGGTTCAAATCACTTCATCTGCACTCTCTTACTTGCATAATCCATTATGGACTACTCATGTGTTAAGGCAGCCATGTCAATCTCGATATAACCACCACCAATCTTGTCTACAAGTTTGTCATGCTTCATCTTATGATTGTATTATACTTTACCTCATCTTGTAGCACAAACACATCCTCCATATTCTTCACCAGCTCTTCCAGAACATCTTGCTTGCCTATCAAAATCATCGAGTCAACCCAATCAACTACATCATCAAAATGCTCCATTCTGTACACAATTTCCTACTCAACTCATTCCACACCCTCACCACAATAAACTAGTACAACATGCTTACAGTGTTGAACTGAAAAATTTAGCCACCCTTCCCACCCATTCTATCTCACATGCACCATTGGAGAAAACTTATATTGAGATTTAGAATGTTTCAAATCCAAAAATTGTAGAAGTTATGGAAGAAAATAAGGTTTCTTCTAGTCTGCATCAACAAGTCATTTTAAAAGATCAAGAACTTCATGATATGATGGCTACGAGAAATTAGGAAAGTGAAAAATATATTGAAGATTGGTTTCACTCCATCATTTTCTTGCAGCATCACTCCATACTTCAACAATTTTTGACACCATCTTTTCAACGGAAGTTGGCTTCTCATACCCTAATATTCATTAACATGCATTTTTCAGATTTGGGTATGTACATAATTAAAACCTTATTTTGAAAATGGTTCCACTGGAAGTACTCTTATATGTAATCATATTCATTTTCTAAATCAGAATAGGTTAGTGTAGAAAATAAAATAAATAAGAAAACAAAATAAACACATTTTTTTTTGTAAAAATAATTGTTTTTGTTGCAATACGCTGTGGAAATCAACATCGGTGATAAATGTTTTAATTAATTTGTGTATGTAGATGAATTATAATGGAAATATTAGTTCTACAAACACTCATATTCATTTTTATCACCAATTTGAAAAAAAGAATGAATATCATATTTTTGGCTTGTGGGCTTGATGAAATTTCTAAAAACACAGCCGGGACAATCATGTTTTAAGGGACCAAAAGGGAGCATTTTTAAAATTTGTTTCTATTCTAAGTAGCCCTTGATGTCTAATTTACAATCCAATTTGAATCACTCAATTTTGATTTGAAAGGAAAACGTTATACCCAAAACGTTGACTGAGTGTCTAGTAGGTAGCTCAAGAATAGAGTTGGGACAGTCAGTTTTTGGAGGCCCAAATGACTATATTTTGAAAACATGTTTATATGGTATATTATTCTATGAATCTAGTTTACAAGGAAATTTTAATTACTCATTTTTGATATCGTATGAGAAAGTTATGACCAAAATACTGACTGTCTATCGTAAATCGACACTCTTAAAACTTTGCTTTTCAGGCTATTCACTAGAGTATTTGATCCATCAATTCTTTTTGTTCTCAAAACCTGTTTATATTGGAGATAGGTGAATCTACTTGCATTTTAGTTTGAATCATTCAAATTCATCATCAAACGAAAAATCTATGCTTAAAATATCCACGGTAGTCTAAGTGGGGAAATCGAAAATGACTCTGTTATGCAGGTTGTTCCAAGTAAAATTGACATATCATATCATTGAATTTAATATATATATATATATATATATATATATATATATATATATATATATATATATATATATATATATATATATATATATATATTGGTGATATATCTTTGAATTAGCTCTCATTTGGCTTTTGAATCACTCGAATCAAACAAAAAAAAAATAAGTTGTGATTAAAACAATGCTGGTTAGTATGGTCGACCACTGCTCTCCTGCAGGTGACAAATAAATTTTACTTTCTTATTTTTTTTTTCTGTGGATTTGTTTTACAGAGTAACTAATTATTAGTTTTTTGATTTAATGTTTTATTACAAGTAGACACTCGGTTTTTGCAGGTCTTAGGAGAATAAAGAAGGTCACTTTATGGATGAGTGATTCTTGAAATAAATTTTAATGAAACAAGGGAATTTCATTCAACTCATTACCTAACGGATTCATAATAGAAGAAATGAAGAATTGATTTCCATTTGAAGATTCATGTCACTGCTGCCAAAACATTTTTCCAAAAGATCATTTTCTCATTGAGAGATTGATATTCCCTTAGGAAATAATATCATAGTTGTTGTAACTTCATTTATTTATTTATATACTATTTTTTTTAGATAAAGTGTTATTTCTTTTTTCGATTTCCCTTATGCTTTTGTGTTTTAGGTGTTGCTTCCTTCAAATTGTAGTTTCCACTCCATTGGTGATTGAACAATGAGGACCCCACCATGCAAGTTTCAGTTGCAGAAGGCAATCCTTCGACAACTTCATTTCTGTAAAAAGTTATTTATTTTTAAACTGTAAATATGATTGTTTTACGCGTTTTTCTTTGTTTGTTTATTGCTGCAAATATGATTGTTTTTCTCTATTTTTCTGTTTGTTTGTAGCCGTAAATATGATTTCTTTTCTTTATTTTTTCTATAAATACAAATTTTTTTTCCTACCTTTCTCTATTGCTTTTCTTTCTTTTTATGATTGCCCTTCTGCTGTTCAGAGTAGTAGGGATGATTTCTTGTCTATGTTTTTTTCTCTCCCTATTTTCTTTTGTTGTTCCCTAAAGGGAACAAAAAAATTTCTTGTGTGTTGATTTGCTATTCCCTACAGGGAACAGCTATTGTTCCCTAAAGGGAGCATCACTTTTTCGTGTGTGTAGATTTATTGTTCCCTACAGGGAATAGTGACTATTCCCTAAAGGGAACAACACTTTTTGGTGTGTGTTGATTTGTTGTTCCCTACAAGGAACAACACTTTTCCTTGTGTTTTTGTTGTTCCGTAAAGGGAACAACACTTTCTGCGAGTAATTTTTTTTTTTTGCTATTCCGTAAAGGGAACAACACTTTTCGCATGTGTTTTCCTTTGTTATTCCCTACAGGGAACAGTCATTGTTCCCTATATGGAACAACATTTTTTCGTGTGTGTTTTTCTTTGTTGTTCCCTATAGGGAACAACACTTTTCAGGTGTGTTTTTCTATACTGTTCCCTACAGGGAGCAACTATTGTTCCATATAGGGACATCACTTTTTGGATGTGTTTTTCTCATTTTTTTCCCTACAGGGAAAAACACTTTTCATGTGTGTTTTTCTTTGTTGTTCTCTACAGGGAACAATTGTTTTTCCTATAGGGAATAGCCATTGTTCACTATAGGGAACAACACTTTTCGCACATGTTTTTCTTTGCTATTCTCTATAGGGAACAACAATTTTCGTGTGCATTTTTCTATATTGTTCCCTACAGGGAACAGTTGTCGTTCCCTCTAGGGAACAACACTTTTCAAGTTTTGTTGTTCCCTCAAGGGGACAACACTTTTTAAAGTTTTGTTGTTCCCTCCAAGAAACATCATTTTTAGAGTTTTTGTTCTTCCCTCTATAGAGCAACTCTTTTTTTGAGTGTTTTTTGAGTTTTTGTTGTTCCCTCTACGGAAAAACACTTTTAGAATGATTTTGTTGTTCCCTTTTTGGAACAATGTTTTTGCTTCTTGTGAAGTTTTGTGTGTTGTGAATAGCACCTCCTTCCTCTTGTGGGATTATTCCTAGTTCATCTCAACCACATTTTATTGATTCCCTTTCATGGCATGAAGTACATTACTTTTATGAGGACAAGAATTATGGATTCTATTTAAGTGAGTTAATATCATTCATGTTATGATCTTTAATAGGACAGCTTCTAGATGAGAGATTCTTTTTAAGAAAAGGGACAATTATTTATATACTACTTTATTGCAGCATTTGTACATGATACCGATTGATCATCTTAATACCATGTTGGTTCCAGCTTCCTGGTTATAATCTTATCTATCTGTAATAAATGAGATTATGGGTATATTTTTTTTCTATTGACATCTTCAACTTCTTCCACCATCCATGCTCTTAAGGAATATTGAGCCTCCCTTTATTTATCATAAAAATGTCTAATAACAACAATTTTTTGTTTGTAGATGGAGGATAGGGGTCTCATTAAGAGCCAGCCTACCATGTTCATAAGGCTGTAACAAAGTGGAATTCCCACTATGGCCCCCACACCAGGGTTATGATCCATTGGATAGCCAAAATATCCTTAGAACAGGAGATCTCATCACGAGTTGGCCTGATCACTTTTGCTACATCTCAGTGAATGGCAGTGTGATTATTTGGTTACCACACCAGTGCACTAATCTCTTCTATAGCACAACATTGGAACTCTCCATTTATAAATTCACGATCCTAGCTCATATGGGTCCAAAATCAACCCTGCCGAGGCTATGGACGTCTGCTGGTAGCAGAGGCTCTACTTCTAGTATTAAAGTCATATCTTATCATCAGTTATTACTATGATACCCTTTTCTTATTCTCTCTTTTTTCGGAGAAGTTATTTCCTTAATTTTTCCTTGTTTTGAACCTTTACGCATGAGAAATTGTTTTCCAATCAACCACATCATTTTTGGCTAGAATACCATCAACAAAGCATCTTTTTGGCATATTGATGTCCTTTTTCTTTTTCGCATAACTTATCATCGATCCAAAGCATCTTGTCTCTTATTCATAACTATGTTTACATGCTCTGCTCTCATTATAACCATACCTCTTGCTATCTTATCATTGATATGTGTACTCTGCTTCATTTACTGTTGTACTATTCATTCCCTTGCCTTGTCATTAGAACAACACTTTTCCTATGCTTTATGGTCATGAACACCATTCTCCAATTGGAGGGGTAAAGTATGCATTATGGGATAGCATGTGATATAATTACTTCACTCTGCCATAACTTGTTGATTTGACAAAATATTAGTATTGCATTTATACAAAAGTTTTTTCTGACTGAAATTTTTGCATACAGCTTATTTGTTGCTGTTCAAAACTAAAACTGTGGATTCAAAAAATTTACATGCAAAATAGTGATTTGTTTACAATAGAACAACAAGTATGGGGGGAAACTCTATTCACAGTAAGGCCACACTATTGCAACTAACAGAAGAGGCTCGAGAGACTCATAAACGCGAACAATTTTTTAGAAATGATGTGCTTGCCTGGATTCTACCTTTTGCATCACTTTCAGCGTTAACTCAACCTACATCAGTTTCAACAAATGCTAGTCCATACATGTCATTCTAGATTTTCTCGGAGGTAAAACTTGAGGTAAAATAGCATAAGTTTCTGATTTATTGAAAATTTAGGAGACTCTTATGAAAATCCATTGAGCATTATTTATCATCATTCATTCCACATCTTTACCACTTCCCATTTTTCAGAGACATATCATCTTTCAATTTGGGGGAGTGTTACTTTCATTCATTTCTTTCTTATGACCATACCATTAATATTCTTTCTCATCCATTGATATTCTTATTCATTCTCAACACCTCACTTATTCCATTTTGTTTTACACCAAGCATAGATTTCAACAGATTCTAGCAACCACCTCAATTTGTTTTCTAGCATTGCATGAGGGCAAGCTAAATCTCTAGGTTGGGGGAGGAATTGCTACACATGATGAATGTTTTCTACATTTTTTCTCATTTAAGGCATACAATTTCATTTTTATATAGTGCAGACATTGATTTATGTATATCTTTAAAACTATGAACTGAATTCTTGTGATTTCAGGAAAACAAAAAGGTATCATTAAAATACACAAACCTAAATAATTTCAAGTTAAATTAGTTCATAAAATTTCGGAAATCATTAACTATCACCTACTGCCATTTTGTTTATATCTCATGATCCATACATAAAAATGATATGATTTTTTGGTCATAGAAGCATTAATATAGTAGAAATCTACTTGCAAAAGTTTAGCAAAATCTGGTTTGTAGTTTTTTGAGAAAATGGTTAATGAAGTTTTTTGTCACTTATATCATATTTTACTGCAACTTTATATACATATAGTTGAACGTCAATGTGAAAATTGTTACGCCTTCATCAACATTGCTAAAATTGAATATTCATTATTTGAGGAAGAAGTCATTTGTTCCGTCAATTTCATGACTTGGGATGAACATTTTTTTAATATAGTTTGGTTAATATAGAGGCTTCAGGTTGCATGAGGACATGCAATATATTCAATTTGGGGGTTTGTTGGGCCACTAATATGTCAATATTATTATCACTTTTTAACACCTGTTTCATCCATTTCTACCCTTCTTTATCACGTCATTTATCATGATTTATCATATAATTCCATTTTATAATTATTTATGCTCTGATGGATAAATATTATTTCTTCTCCTTTATTTTTAATAAATTGATGATTATTATGCATGATTTTACCAATGATTGTTTATTAATAAATTTGTTGTAACATCATTCACCATTTTAGCCTCCAAGATATTTTCCAAATTGCATATTTGATCTCCAGCTCATCATTAAATGTACTAACTTAGAAATTTGCTGGAATAAGAAGTGACCGTTTTGCATTGGACATTTCAGGTAAATGGAGAAGAATCTGCAAAATCCGAAACATGGGTTTTGTTCAGAACGAACCGAATTAGTTTTCTAATGAGCAGTTTTCCCAATTATCTCAGTTTCAATACCAAATTCGACCTGTTCGTATTGAATGTTGATGGAGAGATATTTTAGATATGATCTTGTTGATCAATTTCTTGTGAACAATCCAATTTTGTAACGAGAATCATATTGTAATCATCTTGGTTGTAACTTCTCTTTTCTCTCTATGTATTTAAATGAGAACAAAGATCAAGGATGGATTATTAGAGATAGGATAGGAGGGGAGGGGATAATGGAGAGATTTTGATATATACATGTAATCATTGTTGAATTACAGGCAACCTATGTTATATTATTTTCATTCAATGAAAGAGTCTGTTGATTTCCGTTGACATGTGCAAATCGAATTGAATGAGATGTGTTGATTAAGCCTGAGTGTTTTTTTAATTCTCTGGTTACTGTAAGTTCTTTCCTCCCAAAATTGGCAAGGGCCCACCACAACTGGGAGATCTAGCTAGATTAGCACTAGCACTATAGATTTCCATTACCGGTTGCATTTCAATTCTGTCAGTTCTATAGGTTGTGAGTGTTAATTTCATTGTAGATCGTGTGTTAATTTCATTACAGAGTGTTTAATTTCTAACATAAGCGTGAGTTATTTTTACACAGGCAGGCATGGATAAGGCATGGATTAGAGCATTGATTTCATTTTCGTTCATTTACAACATTTCAGAATAGGGCATACCTGAGAGTGTGGTTATTATAGAATCAGCTGAAAGAGAATGCTTAATGCTACTATGCTCTCGGTTGATGCTATTTTCAATTGAATTACCTGCTTCAGATTTGATTATGGTTCTGCTTGAGATCAAGTCGTGATGCTTAGATGTATTATTTCCTTTAAAAGTTACAGCTTGAGATTTATGATTGCATCAAGTTACTCTTGTATCAAGTTTTATAGTTCAACTTAAAAAGAATTACTCTCTGGATTTATAGCTTTCACATATTGTGTACACTCTTGAAACAAAAAAACTTACCCAGGTTGATAATTAATGTGAGGCAATTAGGAGTTTTAAAAGACACCTCTCAGCATCCAAAAACAATAAAAAACAAAAGTCTAAAAAAATGAAAAATTAACAAAATCATAGGATAATCAACTTAATAAAAATCCTAAAAGGCGTTTAGCCCAAATTTTTATAAAAAGGGTCCCCATTATTTGAAGTAAACAAGTAAAAGATGGGGGTGTTGTGTTTTATCACAACAGGTCCCTAGTGTAAAAAACTTGTCATATTACCTCAAAGATGACAAAACCATCTTGAAAGTTTTAATTATACATGTTCAAAAGCCTGCATAATGAAAGAAGAAAAATTTTAGTACATGGTTTCTGGAAGAGTAAAGTATTATTGAGGTCAATTAAATCGTGTTCCTTCTAAAGCATAGGAGTACCCATGAGAGAATAGCGAGATTGGAGATAAAAAGGGTGGACTTATGATTATGTCAATACTTATATGACTAGAAATCCTCCTTCGTAATTTCTACTTTGCTCCTTAATTAAAATAAAGTAAAAAACTAGTTGATTTTGTTACCTCCTTTTAGAGGAAATTGAAATAGTTCACAAAATTGTACATCTTGAAATCATTGCAATTATAAATTGTGTTGAACAACTATCCAAAATATGAAATATAGCTATATTTTTTTACTAACAATGCAATAAATTATATGGATGACATATCCTCTTCAATAGAACAACCCGAGACCACAGGCAGCATATTGTTTTTATCCTTCAACGACTAGTAAAGGCCAATTCATAATTTGGAAGGATGGTATCTCTACTATTTGTATCAATCCAATTACATTAGAAGGAGATTCATATTGTTTTATGACCTTTTATGGTCTGTAAATATGGTGAAAATTGTTTATTGAAAAGTTGAGACAATTTCACTAAGTGGGGAGATGATCATGGGTGTTTTAATCGAGATTATAAGCATTTGTTGGGCGCATTACTATCTCCTCTCATGGGGACATGTCTTTTAATATGTTTTATCCTGTAATGTGTCCTAGCGATTTTGTAACTCCCATTTAGTAATTAGAGTACTGTCTCTCTAGGTAGTTGGAAGTTACATTATTTGTCGAAAATATGGAACGAATGTTTCCTCTATTTAAAGAACCAACTTCTGTAGGTATATGTCTTTTATTATGATTTTTCTTCTACTGTGTCTGAGTATTTTAATAACTCCCATTTAGTAATTATAGTATTGCCCTTTGAGGTAATGGGAGGTTGTTCTAGTCATAAAAATGGAAGCCTTTTTTGAGAGTGAAGACCAGGATATGTACTCCATGGTGTGCTAATCTTTCCTAATGTTTGGTTGCCCCTTTCCTATCAAAAGGCCCTTATCCAAAAAAATCAGATAGGAATTTATTGAGAACATTAAAGGAATGGAACATTGGTGGTGGCTTATAATTCCATCAACCTCACTAGTGAATTGCCATCCCCTTGGCTAGTATCAAATGCTTTTTAAGTGGACAAAGTACTTCAACCTATCACTATGTTATGTCATTTGATATAATTTTAGTTAGAATATGAGTCATAAAACCATGAAATATGGTGTGATATTTGTGGTACTATATTGATTGCAACTTCTTTATAGAATCAAGTGGTGGTACAATATCATTGCAGGACACTTTGGGTTTGGAAGAATGGATAGCTACCATATATATTATTTTAAGGTCCACGCTTTAAAATACAAACATAATTCAAAAACAAAACATTGCCACTTAATGTGATTCTTTCCATCGGGAATCAAGAAGTGCATATGGTGTTGGGAAATGATACATGTTTAAAAATGTCATTCACAAATTTCTAAAAAAATGGGAAAATGGCATGACACAATAATTAATGTGAGAAAGAAAAGTTTCTATAAATGCATTGCAAAGTAGGTAGTCTGACATAGGAGTGTTGGCTTAAGGTGGCCTGATGCAGGTTTAGAGTTATTCACACCAACAAACAAAACCCTAACTGCTGGCCATTTCAACAACAACCTACGTAGCGCAGGCTACAGTCTCACCCAAAGAAGTGTTAGGGGATGCTAGAACCAGGTTTTTGCATCCAGAGGCTTGTGTGAAGATTTTCCCGAGGATCTATAGCTTAGATCTGCCTTCACGTATATCTATTCTTTTCTATTTTCAACTACTGCAACTCTATTGAAATGACCTTTAGAAATTGGCAAAGGTACACGATCATACTTAACATGCATAAAAGGAACAAATTCACCACTTCTTTGCAATAAATTGTATCCCTAGATTTTCCTTTGCGCAGATCTAACCTTCTTCAAATAGTTAAATACAAAAGGTCTACCTAATGACCTCCCCATCTTCACAAAAAGGGTTAGTTATACTTATTAGGTAGAAATATTATAGATCCCTTTGTTTTGCATGGTAAATAAACTTTAAATCATAGAAAGAATATCATTGAGAGAAGATGCATAAACTTAAACAGAAAAAAGGATCAATGCACATATGCAATAGATTCGATCCAAAATAATATTTATTCGGTTTAGAATTCAATTACAGAATCTTTCCACCCTACGCATTTAGCTATAGGGGCCCGCACACTTAGCTCTAGACTTACCGATGTCTCCACACACTTAGCTACGGGAGCCATCACCTTTCACCTAAGTACAGGAAATAAACCATTCCTATCTTAGGACCTTTCCCTTAAAATGATTCTTCAAATATTCTTTATCCAAAATTTATTCCTTAGACTCGCTATGAAACAATTATATATAGCCTTTTCATTACAATACCGTGGTCTGCAAACCATGGGTGAGTCTCAAATCCATCCTATCACCTAGCAATACAAGTACCTAAAGCCCCTTTGACTCTTACTGAGATTCACACTCTGCTTCCATGTTTCATAAAGTCTTTACATTCTTTAAAAAACGTATTACAAAAATTGACTTAACTATAAAAAATTTACCCTAGGGATCCTATCCCCAAAGGCCCCCATCACAAATATGGTGACTCAGCCTTAAGTCACTCAATAGGTTTCTTCACTTTGTGGTAGAGCTTTTTGAACTCCATATTCAATACTTCAAGGTAAAGTATGCTTTTGTTGCCTTGTTGGGGCTTGACCCAGGTTCAAAGGCGATTTAGCCAAACAAATCTCGGTACTACTGGCCATTTCAGCAATAGTCTGTAGAGCGTGGACTGATGTCTCACCCAAAGTAGTAAGGGAGGGTGATAGAACCAGGTTTCCACACCCTGGAGATGTCTGATGATTTCAAGTGGTCCACGGTTCGACCCTATGCACACATCGCCAGCAAACTTACCCGTACCTTGCAGCCTGAGATGATGCCTTCGCAGCCCTACTCACAGGCCAAACACTATTATTACCCATGCTTTTACTAGTATTTTGATGTTAGTTGATTAACTTAGTTTACTGGCATGTTTTGAGTTATATGTAGAAATATAAATCATTCTTACAAGTGTCCACACTAAACAAACAATATATTTGCAATTTATATCAAACATGTAATAACCCAAGAATAGATATACAGAATTGAGATAAAATTTCTCTTTATTATTTTCTTTCTTGGTTAAAGACTTGACTCCACCCTACACACTCACCTGTAGGGGTCCGCGCACTTAGCTCCATACTACTAGGCCTTTGCGCACTCAGCTGCAGAACCTTCTCCTACCCAAGACACACTTAGACTCTTGCTATTTTCCTCTGCTTCACTATCTATTACTTAATTAGTTATATTTTATACTTAGAGCCTTGCTTTATTTATACAATCCCATGGTCTACGAACCATAGGTAGGCCGACATTACATTATAAGATTAGGGCAGACAACCCTGTGACTCTATCATACATTTCGTGATCCATGCCCACAATTCGCGGAGTCTTTACAACAAGATTAGATCAAAACTTAGGCTCTAAGCCCCAAAATATACCTTAGGGGGATTCCATGCCCAATAGGCCCCCAACACAAACATCGTGACTTGCCCTTGAGTCACTTTTTCAGTGTGGTGATCTCAGCGCTAAGTCCCTCCAACTGTTCTCGAATCGTGCTGAGGTTAGCAACGCACTGAGCTATTGCTTTCTAAATCTACTACATTCATTGTTTCGAGACCTCTAATTCTAGGGTGCATCTCTGCATTAATGTGTGCATCACTTGTATGTGTGCTAGCTTTACTTCAATGTTCACCGTGATAGTGAAGGCTACGTCGATCCACGGCTGGACATGCTCTTTGAGAACTGCCTCCTTGTGGCACACCACATCTACCTGTTCCTTTAGTGCCTTAGCTTGTTGCATCCTTGCAAGCATTTGGGTGAGGACTACCATTTGGGTAGTTCCTCAGACACTATCATATTACTGCTAGAGCTCTTGCGATTCTATTTCTAAGTGTTGGATGTTGGGCTCCTCCTGTGGGTCGTGAGTACCTCAAGTGCTTCCTCCAACATGTTCATGCAGTCTTGCACTACACCTCCAATTTCCTCCAATCTTGTTGTAATAGCGCTAGCATGCTATTCCCTGACTTCCCGAGGAGTGGGTGGTTGCGTCTTCAACTGTAGCTCAATGATTTTAACATTCAACTCCAGCTGAACCTTGGTCATTTCTTCCCTAGCCTCACGGACTCCTGTAGCAAACTTGTGGATCCGCACCTCTACTAGTAGGTTTGCTAGGATGGCCAACTCCAGTATGCATTAGCAAGTGTGGTCTAGCACCTGCACCAATTGTTTATTTTGTGACACCAATTCGCCACGCTGCAAGCTAAGTTGTTGCATGTTTATCTATTACTCACTGAGAACTTGGATCGTGTGGCTCTCCCTAGTGTGCAGTTCTTCTGTTATCCCATCCTGTAGGAAACACAATGTCTCACATGGTAGGGCAACTAGACTAAGGCCAAGTTCTTTCATCATGCTCAGCCTCATTCGCTACTACTAGTGCCCCTTCTGGCAACGCTATTGTCTTTGTCATCTGTGCGTACAGCATCTGCTCTGCTACCAAGGATCCTACTGTGAGGTGGGTTGAGAAGGTCCCTTTCTGAGGGGTTTGCACCTGTAACTCATGCAACTGGGCCCTAAGCACCCCCAACACAATTTGGTGCTCCTACATGAAATCCTAAAGGGCCTCATTTGTGACATCATGCATCGTTTCTTCGATGTCATGTAGATCACCCTCGGTTAGGGTGATCGAGTCAATGGCTAATTTCAAGGCCATGACCTTCTTCCTTGACCCTAATGGTTCTACAACGTGTGGGTGAGGTCTCGGGGTCCATGCTCCCTTCTATTTTTTCTGCTTCCTCTGCCTCCTGCCCCTGCGAGGGCATTGCTTGGCCCTCGTCCACCTTCTCGGTTGTTTCCTCTTCTTCTTGTGCCACTGCTACTACTTCTGTGGCCTTTTTCTGCTTGGTGGCTTTCTATGCAACTTCTTGTACTGCCCATTCTTCAGCTGTTGTTGTTTCCTTCCATCTTTTCTCGGCCAATTGTGTGACAGGCGCTTGGCATCATCCTTGTTATTCTGTGTGGCTGCACTCTCAAGTTCTACAAGATCTGGGGTGCACCATTCTGGGGTCCATGCCTCCAAGACAGTGAAAATGGCATCGTAAGTAGCTACAAAAGGTTGCTTCATCCACTGCTTCATCAGATCCTTGCATGCCCTGATAAAGATATTATGCATATCAGCCTTAAAGTCTGCAAAACTCTATAGACTGTTATACACCATGGGTGACAAGCGCAGCATCCGGTTGATCCACATCTGGATGTTCATCTCCATGAGCACCTAGAAAATCTTATTGTCATGTATATTTTTTGCATCCTTAGTAGCCCAGAGCGAAGCGTACTTTGCAGCCTCCGGTAATTCTCTGTCAATGCTGGGGAATTGACTATCCCCTAGCAATTCTCCCGCTACAAGAATTATGGATAGTAACAAGCACACATAGTGGAAGGTTTTACCATGCTCATGGGCTTCACAAAAATCCTTCAAAAATTCTATGCAGAGGAATTCAGACCAATAAAACTGGACCCCCTCCACACACTGCTCAGCCAATGCAACCATCCATGTCGGTACCTCAATGGCGCGACACTTTCACATAACTTTTCCAGCTAGGATTTGGGTTTCTATGCATACCCCTTTGTCCTTGATGTTGGAGATGACGTAGCCCCTCTTCTTCTTCTCCAACTTCTATTTCATCTTCATGGCCTCCGCGAGGGAAAAAGCACTACCCTTCCTTTCTGATATGGTCGCAAGCTCTTTTCCTTTATATGGTGTCTGGGAGATATGATGGATTAGGTCTACCATGATGGGGATAGGATCCCGTAGCCATAGATAACCATCATGCACTAGGAAGAGTAGTTGTCTAATGACAAAAATGGCTATTGGGGCATGGTGGAAATGCGGCACAAATAACAAGTTCAGTAGCCTGACCTTTTCCACTCTGCGCAATGACTTCCCCAACTCTGACATTGTCACAATCCCCGCACTGTTCTACTTCATGAGATTCCCTATCTCCACATGATGGAACTTCTTGCAGTTAGCGATGCCCTAATCTTCAAACTTCATGGTTGGCATGTGGCCCAGGTGCATGCCTTCAAACAAAATGTCATCTGGGAGGAGCGGGGTCTGGAGTGAACTCTTGGTTTCAGCTAGGTCCTTAGGAGCTTTGGCCTTCCCTTTTCATAGGGGGACGTATGTAGGTAGTTTTGTCACATAGTGTGTAGGTTGAATATCTCCTCCATGCCTTCATCTTCTTCCTCTTTGATGATAAGGGCCTGCAGTTATTCTTCCTCCTCATTTGTTTCTATCATGAAAACTTTCCCCTTTTCTTCCATTGATAGTTTGCTGCACGGCAAGTTCCTCGGGGACACGTGTACTGGATCAATTTCTTGTTTATCCTTCTTGGGTCTTGGCATATGCAATGATTTGGGGATCTTTGCCACAACCTGGCACCTTTGAGAACATCTTCCACAATTCGGGTCTTTGCAGCCTCATCGGTGGTTACCTTTTTTATTCCCAGAACATCCTTAGTTACTATCATCATATCTAGGCTGTAATATGTTACTCGCAAATTCAAGGGCTCAATCAACGCTCGGCTCACAATCCTCAATGCTCTGCTTAATCGCTCAATTTTGAAATGACCAAGTGTTGTTTACTGGGTGGCCCTTTGCATTTTATAGTGCCTTCTGGATTCAAATTCGATCGTTCCCCCCAATTCTGGATCATTAATGCTTTCTTCATGGAAAATTTTCCCAAATATTGCCCATATATCATGTCTTAAATGTCTGATGCTTGCTCCATTTGGCCTCAAGTTGATCATCCCATTGTGAACAGTGACTTCAATGGTCACCCTCTGGGTAATTCACACGGCAGCCCAATCCCCTATGCGTGGTCGCAAACCTTGTGAATCTCTACTTTTGTGTGCATCTTCAACATCACGAAGCTTTCGGGCAGGATATTTTATAGTCCTGCACTCCCTTCCAACTACCTAGAGCACTAAGACTATCCTTCCCTTGGCTAGTCAAGTGGTCGCACCACAGATGTGGAGTGCCATCCTGTCCTCTATCACGGTTCTTGGAGAATCCCCACCTTCTATGGTTGCGCACTTCCTCATTTGCAATGCGCTACACGGGTTACTATGCTTTGTTAGTGTCGGTATCTTCATCCCTCCGTCAGAGATCAAATCCTCTTGTTGCATTGCATATTAGGTGTCCTGCCTAGTCAGCTGCATTCCATTAGGCGCATGGATCATCTGATGGTAGTGGATTCTCCTACAGTTTCCCTCATGTTATCTACCTGCTCGCACATATTTTCTCATTAAGAAAAACATATATAGTCTCCTTTTTATCTTGAAAGTTCCAAAGATTGTCTTTAGGGTTTCATGGTCAGTTAGGTCTAGGGTTTCATTAGGGTTTCGTCAAAAAACGTGTTAAATTGTCCAATAATTGCCAGCAGGCCATGAGGAGGGTTTAATATCAATAAATTGCATCATCAAGCATTCGAAAATTGTTAAAGAATCATGAAAATTTTGTTATCCTCATTGTAAATTCATTCATCTGCATCCTGGTTTCTTTCCTTAGCCCAGAAGCTCCAACACCTACAAAAACAAGAAAGCTCAGGTCATTAAATTCATCACAAAGTGAAAAAAGCAATGAAAAAGTTTAAAAATAGAGTTTAAAGATAAATTCAAATCCAAAACATTATAAAAGTGGGTTGCATGAGCCAAAATTTCAAAAGCTCTTTTTTTATAAGCTGTTTCTTCATGTGATAATCTCATTTGCAAAAGAGAAGCAAGATAGAGAAAAATGAGAAATTGGGCGAAAGCTGTTGTTAGACAACCGGCACGGTGCACTGGGCAGGAGGCATGGCGCATACAGCTGGCGTGGTGCACTGGGCCTTAGCACTCAGTGCATTTTAACAAGGCCACGACGCATAGGTGGGGCACAGTGCATTGTGCATGTTGCGACGCATATAGCCAGGAAGCCCAAAAATTACTAAATTCGCTCCAAAATCTCCCAAAATGCATCGATACAAGTAGGTTGAACTTCATTCATGGTTTTTCATCCAAGATTAATGGTTGTTGATAGTGTGTGTTTCATGGTGCTTATGTAGAACAATCAAACCCTACCTTTTAAAATACCTCAAAGAAACTTGCTGCTAGGGTTTCAATTCACTGTTCTATAGCCAAGTTCACTCCCTCATCTCATTTGTCCTTTTATTTCATCATTCCCTAAGCTCCCCTACCCCCCTATTTTCATTAAGTCCCTATCCCAAATTCCCTTTCCCAAATTTCGAAGTGTAAACCCAAAACCCTAATCCTATACAAAAACTGCCATAATATCCCATATTTCCTTAACTAAGTCTATCCCAATAGTCCCAAAATTCCCACTAGTTTTCCCCTCTCCTAACAGTCCTTGTTTCACTATTTTCCCTTGGTGGCAGAGGTCAAGCATATCATCAAAAGGTAGCCCAACACAGTTTGATACATCGGCACATATTTCTCCAAGCCTATTTGTCTATCAAAAGTTATGGAATCTAATCCATCATATGATTATGAAGAAGAGACCCAAAGTGACTCACCCACGAAGGGACATGCACCCAAGAGGCCTCTACAGGAGGATGGACCATCAGGTGAGCAAGAGACAGATTTCATCCTCATTGAGGGTGATGATACTGACATGGGCCCACAAAGTGCAAACTTTAGACAAATCATCAAGGAGAAGCAGGTGGACATTGATGCCTTGTCCACCAACTTGGATAGAGCCTAGTGGACTATACAACATTTGGAGTAGAGGAACAAGCAGCTTGAGGATCAGCAGGTGGTAATGGAGTTATAGAACATTCGGCAAAACCCCCAAAGTGCCCGAAGGAGGAGGGTGGAGTTCACTTCCTTGGAGCAAGAGATAAATGCCGATAGGGAATCATGGCTTGAAAGAGTCATTATCCACTTGGAGAGGAAGTTGGATAAATCAATAAATGAGAGGAATATTCTTAGAAACTTGTCATATCATTACTTGTCCCGAAACATGGTGTGCCAAGCAAGAATCAGGAATTTGAAAGCAAAGCTAAAGAGAGCATCAAAGAGGCAAAAAGAGGATGAAGGACTTCAAATTTTGGCTGACACTTCCTTGGCCCATCACAGCACTTGATAGTGAAGACCTAGCCCAAATTTCAAGAAATTTGGAGCAATTTTTGCATTTTTGTAAATTTTTGGCACAAAAAATAGAGTTTTTCTCCCTATGCGTCGCACCACGTGGCGCTCGCTTTTGCTAGAGGGCTCCAAATCACAAAAACTTTGTATTTTTGGATTTTTCATGAAAAGTTATGCTTGCATACCTATGGCCAAGAAATTTTGGCAGGTTTTGAGCCCTCAAAAGGTCAAAAAACACTCAAACAATGACCTCACTGCCCCTATTTTGACACACAGGAAGCAGTGTTGGGAGAATGGACTTTTGGAGGGGCAAATGCAGGCCAAATTAAAAAATTCCACTTGGGTTGGAAAGTAGACAGGCAGGCCTTTCTAGAAAGGATACCTGGATCTCATTTGGACATCAAGAAGGTCTCCAAAAGAGGGTCCAAATAGGCGCTATGCATAGAGAATCAGGCGATGCGCATAGAGGAAAAATTGCCAGTTTGACCAAGTTTTGCTCTGTTTTTCACCCCGCTTCGCTTAGTTTGACTTTTTCACTTTCCTAATGGAAAATTTATGATGTAATTTGATGAAAATTGATGGATTATGATGTAAATATGTTGGATTTTCACTTGTAGAGGTAGATTCATCAGTTTAGAGGTTGTTTGAAACTGAGTGAATCAGTTCCCTTGTTTTTAGAGGCATGCTGTTATTTTGCCTAGTTTCTAGTTCTCAATTTAGAATCAGTTGGATCAGCTCCTAGACTCATGAGCTCGACCCCTAGAGGAAAGTTTGAGCTATGTTTGTCTATATTATGTTATCTTTCTGTCATTAGCGTGGTTGGACTTTTGAGAAAGCCTTGAGCTTCATTGTACATTCACTTTCAGTATTTTGGCTAAGGAATTGAGACCAGGATTTGCAACACTCTTCGGGATTCATGTGGCAATTTGTATTGGTACAGTGTTTCTCTTTGTAATTTTGAATTTTTTTTATATATGCCATCATCTATCTTATTTCTTTTGAACTAAACAAACAAGAGTGTAAGTAGAATTAATTGAAAGTGCAATGATCTACTTGAATTCTGCTTTAGTTATTTTATGTTTTCAACTGTTTGGGGAGGATTCATGATTTCCCTTATCCTCTTTAACACCTCACCTGTCTTTTCCATCCATCTCACTAAAATTTAAGTGCCAAAATGATTGCCTACCTTGCCCCATCGAGATCTCTGTGGAACTGAGCCTCAATCCCTGCACCCCAAAATCTGCTTTTCCCTTGATTCCAACTAAACCCCCAAAAAATCACATCAAATCCTTGTACTTCATACCTAGCATAAAATCATTTTTTATTTTAGTCATCTCAAGCCCCATCGATTATCTTTTTCTGAGATTGACCTGGAGAGAGCCCTCTCCTGTCCTCGTAGGGCTAGCTACGAGGTTGAGCGTGGTTTGATGTTGGCCCTTGATCCTACCTTTTCAGCCTGAGGTAAATCTAGGCTCTAACATAGTGGCAACCATACTGGCGAAGAAAAGATTATTTGTTTGTTAATGTTCTTGCTTTATAAACTACAAACAGATCCTGAAGTTAGCCAGGTAGCCTTCAAAACGCTCTTGCTTTGCATTAGCAAAAGTAGATAAAAGTTGCTTCAGTCAATCTCCAGTCTAGTCTTATATGCTAAACATCTGACTTGCAAATTTCCCCAGTAACATGTATCAAGTTCAGATTTGATTGTTGATGGTGGACAATAGTCAGACAAATATGAAGGCTGAAATCATTCACCAGGTGACTCCAATGTCAAAGAATCCCCAGGTTCAGAATTTTTATGGCGACTCTACCCTTCAAGAACCAGTAGCCTAAAAAATTTCTTTGTCAATTCATTGTTATCAAAATGGATTTTCTTGCTCGACGGTATGCTCCCATTAACCGAGATCACATTCCAGGTTTTCCAACTAAAATTCCAAAGGTAAATTGGCAAAGGAATATTCCTATGTTTAAAGATGATGATAAGAATGATGCTACTTTACATCTGGTTAGATTTCACATACATATTTGCAAGTTGAAGGTTGATTTTCCTGAGGATTGCTTGATGAAGATATTCATGGCCACTCTGGAAGGTGAAGCCAGATCTTGATATGAAATATTTCCACCTACTTGTATTTACTGTTTAAATGATTTTCATACCATGTTCTTTGAAAGGTATACAGAATCTTATCCATCATTAAATTTGGTTCAAAACTGTTGCAAACATGTTTATAGTTTTATTGAACATCTTGAGAAAGTTTATGAAGATGATGACTTCATGGATGATGAGGTCATGGAAGCCCTGTATGAAAATCCATTTCAGCTGTATAAAGAGAGTGATACTTATCAAGATGATCAGGAAAATTTGCAGCAGGATCAAGATCTTAATATGGTGGAAGATGATGGAAGAGATGGTTTTATTTTAGATCTGCCCATAGAAGAAGACAGCATGCAGGAAAGTCAAGTTTCAATCTCAGAATGTGATAAAGTCAAGTCAGTTAATTCATATTTAGATTCAGATCATGATGATGAGAAGATTCAGGTCATGATGATGAGGAAATAATTGAATCCAGTCACTTTGTTACACAAGATCATAATCAGCATATAGTAGGTTTTTCTTTGCTTAAATATGAAGGAATTTTGCATCTTGATACTTAACAGGAAACACATGAAATGAATCAGCAGTATGAGGAAAATTTGTATAGTCCTTTGCTTGAAATTAATTAAGACAATCACTGTTTGAGCAAAAGAAAACAAAAAGTATTATCTCCTCTATCTGAAGATGAGATAAATCAACTCTTGAAAGGTCATGTTACAGCTCAAGTTAACGCAGATATGCAGTGTGCACATGGTCAAGAAAGTAATGGTGGAACTTCTTCCTCTTTTGAAAATGATGACAGTCTTGTAATTAGCTTTATAGATCAGTAAACAGATAATATTTTCTTTCATGAAGATGATAAGGCTGTCATGTTTGATGATCTTGAAGATTATTTTCTATTTAAAAATGACCTAGACCATGAAATTGAGGAATGTGAGCCTGAGAGACATAGTAAGCTAGAATTCAAGTCAGTTACTATCAATCAACAACCCACTGTTCTTTCAGATCAGAATAAAGAGAGTAATTTTATTTTTGTTGCTGGATCTCAAGACAAAATAGCGCTTTAGGATTATCAAGATCCCTTCGGCATCCTTTTGCAAGCATTAGAAAAGATAAATGTTTCCTGGTTCATTGTCATAAACCTTAGTTTCAATGGTTATTGTGAGTTGCCTACTTGTACATAATTTTGCCTACTTGGGGAAAGTGAGAACATAATTTCATTGAGTAGCCATTTATTGGATTGGTTACATTGGAAGGCTCACTACACATGATTGTACATATTTCATCAGTAGGCAGGTGGTTGTCATTAGGATTTGAAGTTCTCAAATCTTGATGGTCTGCTACCATTTAAAATATTTGTAAGTACTTGTTTCAGTTAAGTCAGTCTTGAGTCATTTTTGTTTCCGTCAATTTAAATATAGTTTCAGTTGAGTGTCTAGTTTCAGCTTTTCAGAGTCTTGTTTCAGTTTTGGATTGGTTAGTTCAAGTATGAGTCTTGAGTCAAAGTTTCATAGTAATTGGTTTTTGGTTTATCGAAGTTATTGACTCCATAGCCCAATGGATGAAGGCACTGCTTGCTTTCCTAGAGATCTGTAGTTCTTGGCACGTACAAGGAGCTACCATCCCCATTGGAGCCAATGTTAGTGTCGGTATCTTCATCCTTCCATCAGAGATCAAATCCTCTTTTTGCATTGCATATTAGGTGCCCCGCTTAGTCAGCCGCATTCCATTAGGCGCATAGATCATCTGATGGTAGTGGATTCTCCTACAGTTTCCCTCATGTTATCTACCTGCTGGCACATATTTTCTCATTAAAAAAAACATATACAATCTCCTTTTTATCCTGAAAATTGAAAAGATTGTCTTTAGGGTTTCATGCTCAGTTAGGTCTAGGGTTTCATTAGGGTTTCGCCAAAAAATGTGTTAAATTGTCCAATAATTGCCAGCAGGCCATGAGGAGGGTTCAATATCAATGAATTGCATCATCAAGCATTCGTGAATGTGTTTTTCCTCAAAACTTTGTTTTGAGGAAAAACTAGAGTTTTTAGCTTTAATTGTTAAAGAATCATGAAAATTTTGTTATCCTCATTATAAATTCATTCATCTACATCATAGTTTCTTTCCTTAGCCCAGAAGCTCCAACACCTACAAAAACAAGCAAGCTTAGGTCATTAAATTCATCACAATGTGAAAAAGGTAGTGAAAAAGTTCAAAAACAAAGTTTAAAGATAAAGTCAAATCCAAAACATTATAAAAGTGGGTTTCATGAGCCAAAATTTCAAAAGCTCTTTGTTTATAAGCTATTTCTTCATGTGATAAGATCATTTGCAAAGAGAAGCAAGATAGAGCAACTTTTGTGAGCAAATGAGAAATTGGGTGAAAACCACTCTTAGATAGTTGACGCAACGCACTGGGCAGGAGGCGCGGCGCATTGGGCATGCTGCGCAACGCATACAGCCAGGAAGCCTGAAAATTACTAAATTCGCTCCAAAATCACCCAAAATGCATTGATAAAAGTAGGTTGAACTTCATTCGTGGCTTTTCATCCAAGATTAATGGTTTTTGATAGTGTGTGTTTCATGGTGCTTATGTAAAACAATCAAACCCTACCTTTTAAAATACCTCAAAGAAACTTGCTTCTAGGGTTTCAATTCACTCTTCTATCACCAAGTTCACTCCCTCATCTCATTTTTCCTTTGATTTCATCATTCCCTAATTTCTCCTACCCCCCTTAGTTCATTAATTCCCTATCCCAAATTCCCTTTCCCAAATTTCCACGTGTAAACCCCAAACCCTAGTCCTATACAAAAACTGCCATAATA
The DNA here is from genome assembly GCA_031772625.1 of Pinus tabuliformis. Lineage (NCBI taxonomy): Eukaryota > Viridiplantae > Streptophyta > Pinopsida > Pinales > Pinaceae > Pinus > Pinus tabuliformis. The sequence continues at coordinate 991,038,246 of CM062807.1, read as the reverse complement.
TCTGATATTTCCTTAACTAAGCCTATCCCAACAGTCCCAAATTTCCTACTAGTTTTCCCCTCTCCTAACAGTCCCTTGTTTCACTATTTTCCCTTGGTGGAAGAGGTTAAGAATATCATCAAAAAGGAGCCCAACACAGTTTAATACATCAACACATATTTCTCCAAGCCTATTTGTCTATCAGCAGTTATGGCATCTGATCCTTCATATGATTACGAAGAAGAGACCCAAAGTGACTCACCCACAAAGGGACATGCACCCAAGAGGCCTCTACAAGAGGAAGGACCATCAGATGAGCGAGAGACTGATTTCATCCTCATTGAGGGTGATGATACTGACATGGGCCCACAAAGTGTAAACTTTAGACAGATCATCAAGGAGTAGCAGGCAGACATTGATGCCTTGTCGACCAACTTGGATAGAGCCCAGTGGACTATACACTATTTGGAGCAGAGGAACAAGAAGCTTGAGGATCAGCAAGTGGTGATGGAGTTACAGAACATTCGGTAAAACCGCCAAAGTGCCCGAAGGAGGAGGGTGGAGTTCACTTCCTTGGAGCAAGATATCAATGCCGATAGGGAATCATGGCTCGAAAGAGTCAATATCCACTTGGAGAGGAAGTTGGAGAAGGTAATAAATGAGAAGAATATGCTTAGAAACTTGTCATATCATTACTTGTCCCGAAAATTGGTGTGCCAAGCAAGAATGAGGAATTTGAAAGCAAAGCTAAAGAGAGCATCAAAGAGGCAAAAAGAGGATGAAGGACTTCAAATCATGGTTGAGGCTTCCTTGGGCCATCATAGCACTTGATAGTGAAGGGTCAGCCCAAATTTCAAGAAATTTGGAGCAATTTTTTCATTTTTCTAAATTTTTGGCACAAAAAACAAAGTTTTTCTCCCTATGTGTTGCGCCACGTGGCGCTCGCTTTTGCTAGAGGGATCCAAATCACAAAAAAATTACATTTATGGATTTTTCATGAAAATTTATTCTTTCCTACCTATGGCCAAGAAATTTGGGCAGGCTTTGAGCCCTCAAAATGTCAAAAAACTCTCAAAAAATGACCTCACTGCCCCTATTTTGACACACAAGAAGCAGTGTTGGGAGAATTGACTTTTGGAGGGGCAAATGGAGGCCAAATTGAAAATTTTCACTTGGTTTGGAAAATAGACAGGCAAAAATTTACATAAAGCACACCTGGAGCTCATTTGTACATTGGAAAAACCTCCAAAATAGGGTCCAAACAGGCGCTACGGATAGAGAATCAGGCGCGGCACATAGAGGAAAAATTGCCAGTTTGACCAAGTTTTGCTCTGTTTTTCGCCCAGCTTCACCTAGTTTTACTTTTTCACTTTACTAATGGAAAATTTATGATGTAATTTGATGAAAATTGATGGATTATGATGTAAATATGTTGGATTTTCACTTGTAGAGGTAGATTCATCAGTTTAGAGGTTGTTTGAAACTGAATAAATCAGTTCCCTTGTTTTTAGAGGCATACTGTTATCTTGCCTACTTTCTAGTTCTCAGTTTAGAATCAGTTGGATCAGCTCTTAGACTCATGAGCTCGACCCATAGAGACAAGGATGAGCTATGTTTGTCTATATTATGTTATTTTTCAGTCATTAGCATGGTTGGACTCTTGAGAAAGCCTTGAGCTTCATTGTACATTCACTTTCAGTATTTTGGCTAAGGAATTGAGACCAAGATTTGCAGCACTCTTTGGGATTCATGTGGCAATTTGTAGTGGTACAGTGTTTCTCTTTGTGATTGTGAATTTTGTTTATGTATTCCATCATCATTCTTATTTCTTCTGAACTAAACAAATAAGAGTGTAAGTAGAATTCATTGAAAGTGCAATGCTCTACCTGAATTTTGCTTTAGTTATTTTATGTTTTCAACTATTTGGGGAGGATTCATGATTTCCCTTGCCCTCTTCAACACTTCACCTATCGTTTCCGTCCATATCACTAAAATTTAAGTGCCAAAACGATTGCCTACCTTGCCCGATCGAGATCTCCGCAAAACTAAGCCTCAATCCCTGCACCCCAAAATTTGCTTTTCCCTTGATTCCAACTAAACCCCCCAAAAATCACATCAAATCCTTGTACTTCATCCCTAGCCTAAAATCAGTTTTAACTTTAGTCTTCTCAAGCCCCATCGATTATCTTTTGCTGAGATTGACCCAGAGAGAGCCCTCTCCTGTCCTCTTAGGGCTAGCTACGAGGCTAAGCGTGGTTTTATGTTGGCCCTCGATGCTATCTTTCTAGCTTGAGGTAAATCTAGGCTCTAACACGCTTGATATGCAGTCCATGCCAAGGCATCAGAATTACCAATTCATGGCAATAGTTCTCAAACTTTTCAGTCTAATCATACGTACCTTGCCTTATCATCCTAGTTTTCTCACCGAGAAACTCTTCCTTTATCTCATCTTCTAGATTTTGGACCTCTGTGTCCATAAAAGTGCTTTTATCTTTTAACCGTACCCTTTCTTTTTCAAGTTCGTGAAGTATAAGGTTTCCCTATTGGATTTCTTCCTCAAGTCTCATGTTTTCTATCTCTTGCGGCTGTGTGATTCCTTCTTTCTAGGCTTCATGTACTGTTGTATCTATGACTATTTTCACGCATAGACTAGGCTTTGCATGTTCCATAGGGATTACATCATCTAATTCATAATCCAACATTAGAGGTGTCCACGCAGCCAGGGTTTTTCACATGGTCCTATAAGCCCATAGAACCACTGGTAAGCATAGATCCCAGTCAGTGCATCTCACATGGTAGACCGTGTCCAGTACTTCACATACTTTTTCAAAGGCTTCCACGTAAATAATCTATGGTGTGCTTGGACTTATCCTACTTCATTGTTCACGTCATCTTCTTGCCCTCTCCTACTTGTTGGTCTTGTTTCCTATCGTGAGGATGGTGTGCGTTCATGCAAGTTTCATACCATATGCCTGTATCCATCTAGAAAGGTGCAAATGCAGGCTGTTTCATCCATCATTCCTATATTCCATCCTCATCTAAGGCTTTCCAAATCATATGAGCATCATCCTTCTGCATCCATGCTAGTCCTCAAAACTTCTTTGATGCGTACCCCACCATCTTGCGGGCATAGCGTGTAGTACCATTTCAAAGCATTGAACCACTACTATTCTGGCACCTCTCTTTTAAATTTGTTCAGGAAATCATCAGCCAATGTCAACCCATCATACATAGGTAGATCTCTTACCTTTGTTTTCACATAGTACAGTGATCTTACTATCATGTTGTAATTGAGCGTGGTTACCTCATGTAACTGGTTCTGCCATCATTCTATTTCCTCATCTGAATTTGAGGTGCAGGAGCGTTCACGCTCCCATGAAATCCTATCATCCACTATTGGATTCACCCAGTCCTACTCCTGCGTGGTGATTTTGTAGATACAATATAGATTGTTTTCGCTCTTGTTGTCACACACTGGCTTTGTGTAGCGCTATCCTTCCACAGGGTCTAGAGGTACCACTACTCGTAGTGACTTTTTCTCAAAAACTATCTTGCACTTCTTTAGATTGATCACTCCATTCATATCAGTGGCCCAATCTATTCCTAGTAACGCGGGATAGAAATTTTTTTCATCGACAATCTCTATCACTTTGAAATCTACAAGTGCCCTGAAACCTTCGATATCTAACATTATTCCTTGCAATCTTCCCATCGGTAGGATCTTTTGCTAGTTTGCCATTCGCAATTGAATAAGAGACCATTGCAACGCAGGCCTTCCCATGCACTCTCATGTATGCTTTAGCAGGATGTTCACATATGATCCTGAATCCAAAATCACTTGATCCATTTCATATTCCCTGATTTGCGCAGTCAATCTCATCTCCCTTCTTATTTGAATTGTGTGCTTCTCGAGCTTCCAGACTACACATGGTTCTCTTGACCCAGCACACCTACTGATAAGTTCTTGCAGTCCCTTCATAGCATTCCTATCATGCAACAGCTTCATGCATGTCTCCAAAAAGGTAGTGATCATTGATGGGTCCATCTTTGGTTCTAGTTTGTCTTTACTACTTGAAGTGGAGGCCTCCATGAAGCTCTTCTTAGCTTCCATGAATGTCTCCTTCACGCACTCCAAATCGAACTCAGGTTCCTTTGTTGAAGCCTTGCGAACCTAAGCACTCTCTTCTAGCTTCTTACATTTGTCGTCTCCTATAATAATACCACTTTGGAGCACAAGATTTAGATTCTGGTCCTCTTCGCATGGCTCAGCCCTTATCATTTGTAGGTTTTGAGTCAGTGGAGGTTGGAGCGTTCCTTTATCGCATAACCTCACTATTAGTGTGGGGCAGTCCTCCATCTCATGATCAAACTGGATACAATATAAAAATGATGCTCTCGTTGGATTCATAGAATCATAGGCATAATGCCCTAGCCCTCTACAATTGTAACAAATTAGCTATCAACGACCCCTTCCTGGTCTTCTTCCACCTCGACCTCATCCATGCCCCTGAAATCCAGTGCATGCCATCCCTGCATTTTTATTGAGGGCTTGCATTTTAGTCTAAACTCTGTCGGTAGGAGTTTGATCCATGATCAGTTCATAACTTCTATAGGTGCACTCATCATGGCCTACTGATATGCTAAAGTTACAAAATAGTTATTGGGACATCTGCATATACTTCTGTAATAGATGGTAGTTATCTATAGCATGCTTCCCTCCTATTTGACAAATCGCACACCATAATGTAGGCACCACGCTCGGTCTTGCTTCTACCTCTAGTCTCAATGGCATTGGTCCTCCTCCCACTAAATAGTTCGCAAAGACTAGGTAATGGTCCTTGTCATGTCCTTAGCCTTTACACTTTATGCACCATACCTCCTCACGTGCTTCTGGGCAAGTTGTCATGTCCAGTTTCAAACTCTGCATCTCCAGACATAGATTTTTCAACTACAGATGGATCTTTTGCACTCCCAGGTTAGGATCTTGTATCAGGGTCTTGTGTACTCTCATTGCGATTTCCAAAGATTTGGCTTGAGTGGATAGCTTCTACTATGATAGCGCGGTCCTTAGATGCGGCATTAGTGATGCTACAAACCATGCATGGTGCTGCCCATTCATCAAAGTCATGTTGGCTTCACGAATCATACTCTTTGGTCTCTGATCCAGCTCCCAAGGGGTCTCGCCTAGAAGCATCATGATTTACTTAAACTCGATAATCGATTGGGTCTCTCCTTTTGGCCTGCTAAATTCCCTATTTAGTGGATCTTGGATATCCATGATCCCTGTGTTTGGATTGTCATTGGAATGCTTAATGTACCACGTCAATGCACGATCCTAAAATGCACTTACCAGCATTACCTTCTTTATGTCATCATCAGTGACTCCTTGCACTTCCCATACAACATTTACCATGAACTAAAATTGGTCCTGATCTTCGTTCCCTACTCCTTTGAACACTGGCAACTTTATTGCACTTGCCATATTGAATTGTGGTAGTGTCGGAGGTGGTGTGGGTGCAGATGGGGGTGAAAATGGTGAAACTAGTGGTGGTGTGGGTGGGAGTGGTATGCACGGAATTCGCTTCCTTATCAGACTGATTGCACTTTTTGGTGAAACTTTCACGAGCTCTTTCTCACTTTCTCGTCGAGGCAAAATCAAGGGGCTAGTTTCTATCTTTGCGCTACCTTCGTTTCTATATATCCTCCCACTTTACGTAGCCCCAAATGTTAATTTATTCGCATAACCCACTTTTCACATAGTAGCATTTTAATCCAAGTGTTCAAAGATTTAACATACTTACCTCGTGGTCCTGTGAGGAAGCACTATTTTTCCTCGCTATAGTTGACTAAGGTATCTACCGCGAACTCGGTGATAAACCCTCTTATAATTCGATTGAGCCAATGGTCCATAACACGCACGATATTATCTTCTAATGCTTCTAGTCTATGCACCAACTCTAGAGTCCACACAATAGGTTTGTCGAGCCTACACCTTCATTGGATGTCTGCTAGCATCGCGATCCACTCGTACAACTCAGGGTGGAAGGATGAAAAGAAAATTTCGTGGATTTATGTATATAAGTAGCACTCTAACCATTTTTCCTTCGATACTCGCGGATTCCTATTTTCCTACACTGCGAACTTGTGAATCTTTCTATCCAGCCACTCTTCAATTTCCTTCTTTATCAAATTCCAGTGACACAACATCATACATCTCTCATTGAGATCCTAGTCCTGTCAATGGAACCATTTGTTGGCTTATTAGGGCCAGACCCACGTTCAGAGGTGATTTAGCCAAACAAATCTCAATACTACTGGCCCTTTCGACAACAGTCCATGGAGTGCGGAGTGAGGTCTCACCCGAAGTAGTATGGGAGGGTGCTAGAACTAGGTTTCCACACGTGGAGATGTCTGATGAGTTCAAGTGGTCCACGGTTCGACCCTGTGCACACATTGCTACTTACACTTACCTGTACCTCGCAACCTGAGATGTTGCCTTCATGCAGCCCTACTCGAGGGCCGAATGCTATTATTACCCAAGCCTTTACTAGTATTCCATTGTTATTTTATTAACTTATCTTACTTGCATGTTTTAAGTTATACATAGAAATATAAATCATTCATACAGGTGCGCACAGTGAACAAACAATATATTTGCAATTTATATCAAACATGTAACCACCCAAGAATAAATACACAAAATTAAGATAAAACTTCTCTTTATTATTTTCTTCCTTGGTTACAGACTCAACTCTGCCCTGCGCGCTCAACTGCAAGGTTCTACGCACTCAGCTGTGGACTACTAGGTCTCCGTGCACTCAACTGCAGAGCCTTCTCCTACTCTACGACCCAAGACACACTTAGACTCTTACTCTTTTCTTCTGCTTTGCTACGTATTGCTTCATTAGTTATCTTTTATACTTAGAGTTTCACTCTATTTATATAATCCCATGGTCTGTGAACCATGGATAGGCCAACATTACATTACAAGACTAGGGCGGACAACCCTATGACTCTATCATACATTTTGTGCTTTGCACCTGCAATTTGCAAAGTCTTTACAACAAGATTAGATCAAAGCTTGTGCTTTGAGCCCAAAAACATGCCTTGGAGGAATTCCATGCCCAACAGCTTTGTATTGCCACCTCCTTCATGTCTTCAACCAACTTCTCTATAGCTGGACCCTCCATTGCAAGGCGCATGGTCCATTATATTTGCTGAAAAGTCTTCAGCTTCTCCTGAATAGCCAGAGAAATATGTATTGCTTCCTCTATACATGGTTGAATTCTAGCCTTTAAAACTGATTATTTGTGTTGTAGCTCCTTGACCTATGCCTACAGTGACTTCTGTCCTTGTAAGTATGTGAAGTGCTAGACTGGCACCAAAGTGTGCACAGTTGCCCTAACCTTTTCATAATTTTGATGTGCTTCTCGGATCTTCGTACTAGTATTTGTAGCTTTGGGTCCTCTTGCAAATTGATCCACAACACCATAGCACTTTCAAAAGAATGATGGCATATTTTTACTGTAGTATCCAACATAGAAATATGATCCCTAATGGTTGTACCGCACTACTCCCTGACCTACGGTAGAATAGTCAGCTGTAGTTTCAATTGTAGTTCTGAGATATGCATCTGAAAATCATAAGTAACTCTGCCTATCTCATCCTTAGGCTCTCACACTGTAGCAACTAGTTTTGGAATCTTTGTTGGCGCTACCGCATCCTTTGGAATGTGTAACTTCGATACTGAATTACACACTTGTGTAATTGCGGCTTCGAGGCTCTAACTTCATGCTGCTAGTTGTGGAGCACCTGGAAGGTATACTTTTTGATAAGTAATCTAGCGGTTTTTCAATACTATTTCTAATCTTTTCTGCATTATGAGCCTAAAAATATAAGGGTTTTGGTAAATTGTGTGAAAATGGACAAACGAAGCTCAATCACTAATAATCGATGTTTTCTATGCAGAAGGACGCGGAAATAGGGAATTATCGAGTAAACACAAGAAGCGCAAGGAAAGTAACTGCTGCCCCGTCGACAGGGAACCGGATGCGGACAAGATCAAGTAAAATTGGAGCCAAATAATCCAGGAAAAGAACGCAGGACATCGTGACGGAGAACGCAAGAAGGAAAGAGGAGACCCGAACGATTAGCGAATCCCTCAGGATCTTCGATCCTGAGGGATCGCTGCTTTAAGCTTATATTTTGTATCTAGACATCTCCGTCATTTCTGTTATATAAAGGTACCACGCCATCGAGCGTGGGAGAGGACGACTGTTATTATAATTATAAACTCAGAACGATTTTGATCACTGAGCTTTTGTAAGATCTGATTTTGTACACTTTTGTTAATGCAATCAGTATAAAGGATTTGGTGTTCACTTCATTTCTGCATCTGAAGTAACTCTAAGCAGTGTACCATCGTAGCCAAGGGCCCAGCTCCAACGGTCACTTGTTGTTGTATCATACGGTGATTTGTGTGGTTTGCTTATTTCTTTTATTACAGTAATCCGATATATCCTTGCTATGATAGACTATGCTTCTTAATTAATACTTGAATCTGAATAAGTTCTTTAATTCATGTCTCTGTATTGCACAAACTGAATCTATTCGAATCGCATCCATTTCCACAGCAAGTTATTGGTATGAATGTTATCATTATTGGATTCATATGAAATAAGTATTTGTGAGGCTTGAAGATAATATCACTTTGTTCAGAAACATAGTCGCATCATACATTACTCTCGGATCGCTACAGTAGTATAGACCGTGTACATACTTCGTGGTTTGCTGTTCCATTTGGGTTGCTGTTCCATTTGGATTTGCTGTTCCATTTGGATTTGCTGTTCCTTTTGGGTTTGCTGTTCCATTTGGATTTGCTGTTCCATTTGGGTTGCTGTTCCATTTGGGTTTGCTGTTCCATTTTATATGATTGACGTTTCCTGTTTATGATAGTTTGCTGTTCCATTTCATTACTGCTGTTCCATTTCATTACTGCTGTTCCATTTTAAGAATTGCTGTTCCATTTTACTTTCGTTAATCTGGCTTTATTGCTTTCGCGTGATAGCAGGCCTAAGGCTGTCGTGAGCCCAGCAAGACGCTGCCTAGCTCCCTGACCTATAAGCCCATGCTTTGGTTTCCTTTCTTTATCAGTTTCTAAAGGGAAGGGTTATTGGTTTCGTACCCTTGACTGATCATTTGCCTTGTGTGATTTCATTTTCTGAATTGGTTTAGTTACAGCTTAGTGTTTGTTTCCTTTCAAGTCATTAGAACGCTATACTACCGAGCACTACTTGGACAGAACAACCTCGGATTGAGTTACTCCTTGAAAGAACAAAACAATCCCGGATTGACTTAATAATGTGGAATAATTGGTGGTGTGAGAGACCCTAGTTATCGCTCTACATTTTGGCGCCGTTGCCGGGGAAGGGGTAATAGCCATTTTTCCTTTATAGAGTAGTGCGCAAATCTGCTAGGAGGGAGTTGGATTTTAAAAACGGAAGGTAAGAACCTGCGTACGGAGCATGTAAAAGCCCTGCTCCACCGTCCGCTCTCTTAGTAGAATTGCTAGTTAAATAGGATTTAGCAGTTTAATTGGAGTGCATGACTAAGCAGAAAAAGTTAGAAAAAGATCAAAAGCCTCCATCCAAAGCCAAGGGGACGGTGACCCTTGGACGAACGACCTTTATAGACGAAATCTATAAGAAAGATGACTCTCAGCCATCAGTAGGTTATAAGAAAGTCAATTCTAAACAGTCTACTAGTTCCCTTCAGGCCTCGGGATCACCATCCGAAGCCTTTGCTGAGGTGCACAGTCGAACAGAGGAGCAGGATTTTCAAGAAATTGAAAATTTGACTCCTGGACCATTGCACGAAGGGACCCAAAGTAACCTTTGTGAAGGAGAAGGAGAAACAGGGGAAGTTGAGGAACCTAGATCTCCTGTTGAATTAAACCAGCCTTTGAATAGCCCGGACAAGGGAAGCGCTGTGAAAATCCTTGTTGAAGGAATTCATTCACCGCAGACAGTTGGGGCCATTATCATCCCTGATCAAGGGAGTGGTGTCAAGACAATCCCTGTTAAGACTATCCCTCCTCAACCAAGTAACACTCTCTTGGAAATTCCTGAAGATTACTGGCATATATTCGATCCCATGGCGCAGAACCAGCCAAACACCCAGACCTCCACATTGCAATATCCGATAGTAGATTCTGCAGCAAATGCGCCCATGAAAGCCATCCCTCTCCAGCATATTCCCACATTTCATGGCCTTACATCAGAAGATCCGGACGCATTCTTGTTCGAATTTGATGTATTATGTAGAGGATACGATTACACCACCGATCCCCAGAAACTGAAATTGTTCCCCTCTACATTAAAAGGGGCTGCGTTGAGATGGTTTATGGGCTTAGGTGGTGGGGTTATTAACAATTGGGATCAAATGAAAGAAGCCTTTTTAAAGAAATACCAAGATTACTGTAGATCGAGGGAATTAAAAGATGAAATCTTTCAAATGTCAGCCAGACCAAACGAAACCTTAGAAGAATATGTGGAACGTTTCCAATATAACTTGCAAAGATCCCCTTATGCATCACTACCTCTGCCTAATAACGTGTTGAAAACTGCATTAATTAGAGGTATGAGAGAGCAATGGATCGAAACGTTAAACATCATGGGGAAAGGAGACATTTATCAGGAAAATTTTGCTGATATCATTGATCTGTGTATCAGGAGCTCAAGAGGCAGCACGAGGATAAAACCAGCGGAATATGATCGCTTCCCCAGAGATAACAGAACATTAACAGAGGGAGTAACACGGGTGGAACTTGGAAATTTACTAGAAAATTTTAAAACTGATATCCTGGGAACATTAACTACACAACTTGACATTGTGCAGGCTAAACAGAAGCAAGCTGAGGCAGAGCAGAATCTAGCCATTTTTTGCCCACGATGCAGGAAGAAACACAACCATAAGGAATGCCTGCTGGATACAGTCCAAATATGTGCTATCTGCACCAAGGAACACCTAACCGAAAGCTGCCCTTCACTGCCTGGTTTGAAGGCAGTATACAAAGAAGCAGAAGAGGAGTCAGAACCAGCATATTTTGTTAACCAGCGTCGTCAATGGCAGCCTAGGCAACCAGGTATGTTTTCAGATCCCTCCTCTTCTTTTCAACCCCCGCAGTTCAGTACACAGCAACAGAACATGTGGAAAAATCAGTCCCAACCCCCGTTTTCAAATTGGTCACCTCAAATGTTTCCTACTCCGAATCCTTGGATGTCCCAATTTGGTTGGCCAAACTGCCCTTATCCTCCACCATATTGGCAGAATAGTTCCTATCCTCCACAGTGGACTCCTTCCACTTCGCAAGGCTCATCCTGGCAGACAAGCTGGCCAAGATCGACATATCAGCCAGCAGGATCAATCCCACTCCCTCAACCAACTCTGCCAGCCTTACAACAAAACCCCCAGTCTAATCTGAGACCGTAACTCCCAGCCCAACCCAATCCCAACCCTAATAATAGGCCAGTCCAATCTATCCAAATCATAGACACATAAGAGATTGAGTCTGACCTAAGGGAGTGCAACGATCTTCAGTTAAGATCGGGACGAATAATAGAAACAGAGGGAGACAAAATGATTCATATTGAAAATCAGTTACCAGTATAACAACCCCCACAACGGGAGGATGAAAAAAAAGAGCAAAACAATAAACAAGCAAGTACATCCTCTCCTCCTTTCCCAGAACGATTAGTCATATCTCGACCTATACAACCTCCAGACTTTGACATTTTGGGAGAATTACAAAATTTGTATATAAAGATTCCATTCCTCCAAGCTATACAAGATATTCCTATATATGCGAAAACCATAAAGGAATTATGCATAAAAAAATCAAGGAGGAATACAAATACTAACCCTAGAGTCCAAGTAGTTGGTACTTTATCCGACCTATTATCAGGAAAGGAGACACCTATCAAATATGAAGATCCCGGGAACCCAATTGTAACCGTTCAAATCTATGGCCAAACCCTGACTAACGCTCTAGTCGATCTGGGAGCTGCAATCAACATTTTGACAACCTCCACCTGCCAAAAGCTTGGCATTACGTCAGTAGAACCTACCTCTACTCTGTTAGAATTGGCAGATCGATCTGTAGTTCGACCAGAAGGTACTCTGAATGATGTCATGGTTTCCGTAGATTCATGGGAGTATCCCACAGATTTCCTAGTAATTAATCCTAAAACCCGACTAGATGGACATCCGTTAATCCTAGGCAGACCCTGGCTTGCTACTGCCGATGCCTACATAGGCTGCCGGCAGGGAAACATGACTATAGCTAAAGGACCCGATGTTAAAAATTTAATTTTATATCCACCAGCTCAGCCAAGCCTGCCAATGATTAAAACTAACCCTTATCCTGTATCATATCTTGCTAACAACATCAGATCTCCATTAACCATACAGAAGGCGTTAGACTTCAAGGATCAAACAGAAGACGACGCCATTAACAATTTTATTAGTCAAACTGAAGCTAGAAAACATATGCAGTGTCTTATGATAGAGGCAGCATTTGACAGTGAGCTAGAAGAAGATCCCTTAAAAGATCCGCATGATCAGACAATACCAGTAACTGTTGTTGCTAATAGTAAAGTAGTGGAAATTGAACCTGGTAAAACTCTGAATATTAACGCCAATCTTACACCAGATCAAGAGACAAAACTTGTTAGTCTGTTACAAAAATACAAGGATGCATTTGCGTGGGATTACCCCGACATGAAGGGGATTGATCCTCAATTATGCACCCATCACATCTATATAGAGAAAGATGCAAGACCTGTCCGTCAGCCACAAAGAAGACTCAACCCTCACCTAAAGGAGATAGTGAAAGATGAACTTCAGAAGCTCTTAGATGTTAACTTTATTTACCCTATCTCTGACAGTAAATGGGTCTCTCCCCTTGTGGTGGTACCCAAGAAAAATGGAAAATGGAGGATTTTCGTCGATTACAGGGAGTTAAACAAGGCTACACAAAAGGATCACTTTCCCTTCCCACGTTAGCAGGGAAGAAATTTTTCTCCTTTTTGGATGGCTTCAGTGGATATAACCAAATCCAAATTGCCCCTGAAGACCAGGATAAAACTACCTTTACGTGCCCTTGGGGAACGTTTGCCTATCGTGTATTACCCTTCGGCCTATGTAATGCCCCTGCTACATTTCAAAGGTCTATTCTCAGTATTTTTGCAGATCGAATAAACGATGGACTTGAGGTGTATATGGACGACTTCACACCGTATGGGGATGAATTTGATCCAGCTCTGGATACCCTGGAGAAAGTTCTACAACGCTGCATTGCTACCAGACTTTGCCTGAGCCACGAGAAGTGCTACATGATGATGACAGAAGGGCTCATTCTAGGGCACTACATTTCAGCAGCTGGCATCCAGGTAGACCCTGCTAAAATTCAGATTCTTTTGCTCATCCCTACCCCCACTACTCAAACAGAGGTACGTAGTTTCCTTGGATTTTCCAGATATTACAGACGCTTTATAGAAAATTATTCACGAATTGCAGCACCTCTATATGCTCTGACAGGTAATGTCGATTTTTTGTGGACAGATAAATGCGACCAGGCTTTTAAAGAATTGAAAAGGTTGCTGTCAATAGCTCCAGTCCTTCAAGGACCAAACTGGAATCTGCCATTCCAGATCTCATCGGATGCCTCGGATACAGCAATCGGTGCAGTCCTAGGACAAGAAGAGGATAAGAAGCCATACGCTATTTACTATATTAGCAAAAATTTATCCTCTGCCGAACTCAATTATACTGTTACTGAAAAGGAATTTCTCGCTGTAATTCATGCTGTTAATAAATTTAGGCATTATATTACAGGTTACCCTGTTGTGTTATATACAGATCATTCTGCTATTAAATATCTAGCAAACAAACCTGTCACGAATGCTAGAGTAACTCGATGGTTGATCCTGTTGCAGGAGTTTGACATCACAATTAAGGATCGACCTGGCAAGGAGAACCCTGTAGCCGACTTCCTCTCAAGAATACCCAAATCAATCGAAGCAACAGCCGTGGAAGATCAATTCCCTGACGAACATCTGTTTGCCATTGCCATTCGAACACCCTGGTATGCTGACGTCGCCAATTACCTTGCAGTGGGTAAGTTACCAAAACACCTAACCCCTCAGGAACGAAAGCAAATTGTTCAAAAAAGCACACGATTTTCGTGGATTGGAGACCATTTATTCCATACAGGGGCAGACATGCAAATCAGAAGGTGTATTCGAGAGGATGAGATCCTAGACATCTTAAAGGCTTGTCACAGTGGACCATGCGGGGGGCACTTTGCCGACAAGAGAACAGCACATAAAATACTACAGGCAGGGTACTATTGGCCTACAATCTTTAAGGACGCGAAAAAGTTTGTGCAGGCCTGTGATAGCTGCCAGCGAGCAGGAAAACCTGGTCAAGCTGATGAAATGCCTCTGGGACCACAAGTGGTTATTGAGCCATTTGAACGATGGGCTCTCGATTTCGTCGGGCCCATTAATCCACCATCAAACCAAAGGACATACATCCTGGTAGCAACAGACTATGTTACTAAATGGGTTGAGGCTGAATCATTAGCTAGGGCTACAGAAGATTCGGTAATACAATTTTTGTTCCATTTGTTTGTACGTTATGGACTTCCGAGAGAAGTAATTACAGATTGTGGACCACAATTTGTTGGAAACAAACTAGCTGCAACATTTAACAATTATCATATCCAACATAAGATTACTACCCCCTACCATCCGCGGGCAAATGGACAAGTAGAAAACAGTAACAAGATAATTGAGTCAATCTTAACAAAGACCATCGCATCACACAGGCGTGATTGGGCTGCTCGGCTACCTGAAGCACTGTGGGCTTATAGAACCACATGGAGAAGTACGACAGGCTATTCACCTTATCAATTGGTGTTTGGGAAACAACCAATCTTTCCTATCGAATTCGAGATCCAAACACTACGAACTGCACAAGAGGTTGGCCTAGATCTGAATGAGGCACAGATCAATCGACTACGACAAATCAACGAATTGGATGAGAATAGGCTCTGTGCATTACAAAACACAGCATTAATCCAACAGCAGCGAGCTAAGTGGCACGATGCACTTATAAAGAATAAAGTCTTCCATGAAGGAGACTGGGCTCTGTTATACGATTCTCGGTTCCAGGACTTCCCGGGGAAACTCCAGACTCGCTGGCTAGGACAATATGAGATCCGGAAGGTGCACGACAATGGGACCCTCACTCTGATCACGATTGACGGGTCTGGACATACGTTCAAAGTAAATGGCCACCGAGTTCGTCTCTATCGAAGACCTCTTACTCGGGAATCCTTTTGTCAACAGCTTCAGCGAGATACTGATTTGGAGATCCTAGCAGAGGAAGTGAAATCTTCCTCACCCATAAATTAAGCAATTTGTTTTTCATAATTTGTACATAACATCCTGTATATATGTTCTTTTCATCTTTGTTTTGTAGTATTTTGGTTACCTTATTTTGCACAGCACTCGTTTGATTTTGCTGTTCCTTTTTAAAAGGAACAACACTCGTTTGATTTTGCTGTTCCTTTTTAAAAGGAATAGCACTCGTGTGATTCTGTTGTTCCTTTTCAAAAGGAACAACACTTTTGGTGTTTTGCTGTTCCTTTGCAAAAAGGAACAGCACTTGTTGTTTTGCTATTCCTTTGCGAAAAGGAACAACACTTTTTATTTTGCTGTTCCTTTGCGAAAAGGAACAACACTTTTGCGTTTTAGAATTTTTGCTGTTCCTTTGGGAAAAGGAACAGCACGTTTGTGTTTTGGAATTTTTGTTGTTCCTTTGTGAAAAGGAACAGCACTTTGGCGTTTTGGAATTTTTGCTGTTCCTTTGGAAAAAGGAACAGCACTTTTTGTTCTGCTGTTCCTTTGCGAAAAGGAACAGCACTTTTTGGCTTTGCTGTTCCTTTGCGAAAAGGAACAACCCGTGTGGATTTTTGCTGTTCCTTTGCGAAAAGGAACAGCCTGGGTGGATTTTTGTTGTTCCTTTGCGAAAAGGAACAGCCCGTGTGGATTTTTGCTGTTCCTTTGCGAAAAGGAACAGCCCGTGTGGATTTTTGTTGTTCCTTTGCGAAAAGGAACAGCACTCTTTGTGCTTTGCTGTTCCTTTGCGAAAAGGAACAACACTCGCATATTTCTTCTTTTTAGATGCAGAATTTGGTTAATTCCGCTATTTTCCGCAAGACGAGTCATCCACATGCTTAGTGCAGAGAAGACACCATCAGAACCTTTCTGCTTCTATTTGGACGCTTTGCGATTATACTCTCCTAAATCCTTTAGATATAGCAATGACATTATGCAATGAACATAAAAGCATGATATATCGAAACCTGCATATCATAAATCGCTATTATTTTAACAGTCAGTATATATAAGAAGTCAAGAGGAAGGACATTAACTTTCGTCTTTACTGTCATTATCTTGTTCCTGAACCATGGTTTGGAAATTTTTATCATGTCGATCTTCCTAAAAACTTTCTTGATCATTACTGAGGAATATGAGCAAACAATTTATATCTGTCTGTTGGGATTGTAAGACTTCTTCCACCATTCCCCGCTCTTAAGGAGTGCGTAACCACCCTTATGTGTAATTGAACAAAGAAAAAAGAAGTGTGCTACAAAAGAAGAATAAAAGAAAAAATGAGAACAAGACATGAAATCGTCAAATGCAGGATAGGGGGTCTCATTCAGAGCCAGCCTACCATGATCATAAGGATGGAAGCGAAGTGGCATTCCCATTACGGCCACCACACCAGGGATATGGTCCAAAGGTAAAATAACAAGCAAACCTTGGAACAGGAGGTCTCATCACGAGCCGGCCTGACCACGTTTCGTGCCTACCTTGTGAATGGCATTATGGTTATCTGGTCACCAAGCCAGCATAATGGCCTGCATTTTGACAAAGCACTCTTCAGAAGATACACAAAGGATAATGGTTCCGGAGGGTGAGATAAACAACTTTGCCAAGGTTATGAACACCTGTTGGCAGCAGAGCTCTGTTAATGGCATTGGAGTCGTAATATTTACACCAACAGGTATGATATTAAGTCTGTTTGTCTTTTATATCCTTTGCATGTATCATATGTCACACCCTGATATAATTATCGCATGAGCATTATCACCAATCATGGCAACGGAATTGACAATGACTACTGGAGACTTGGTACAGTTGACAGACGTCCAACCCTCGGTTCCTCATTATATCACACTGGCTTATGTTAAAAGCGATCCATTTTTCTGCCTCGGTTTCGGTACTTCATTGTCCTTTTACAACATGGCATAATTTCCACCTGCTGTACTTTATGATTTGACTCCCGACTGGCTGCTGCTCCTCTCTTTGACGGCTGGGGGCAGCCTATCAGATCGCGGGGGGGGAGGTGACCTCATTACTCCAATGGTTACGTGGCTGCACACCATTCGGGCAAAATAATAACACGATTTAACGGTATGATGATCTCATTCCACGGACTGCCACCCACGGTCTTTCTCTTTGCTGCATGCTCTGCGAAAATCCTTCCTAAAAATAGCATCGAGTACCCTCTCTGTTCGGTAAATACCGCGGACAGTTGCTGTGTCATTCCCGAGTTCATTCTTGAGAGTAAGCTATGGGTGGGAAAACAATCCGAAGTGAACCACACAAGCTGACCGCGTCTGCTGCTGCCCGCGAAATTCTGGAAAATGCAGGATGGTTGAATTACTTCAACCGCCTGCAAGAATCGAACGAGGCTGTAGCGTTGGAATTCCTGCAAAATCTGCAGGAAAACCACTCTATAGTAAGAGGAAAGCGGATAGAAGTTACGGAGGACATTATTGCAGAAACCTCAGGATTACCAGCTGTTGGACCTAGATGGGAGCTGAAGAAGGAAAGACTGCAGAAAGCAATGGAAATTTTCCAAAGCGAAGGCCAAAGTCTGACAGTCAAAGGGAAAGGAGTTCTGCCGACAACACTGGGGGAACCCTGGACCGAGCTGGCAAAGATAGTGCAGAGCTATATCACCTGCGAAGGGAGAAAATATGTGGTAAGGGCTCGTCACTTAAAACTTCTAGCTGTTTTGAAGGGAAAATGCTCTGTAAATCTCCCTGCCTTTTTAAATTCATTATTACATGATGCGGCCCGAAGTTTGAAGAAGGCTCAGCACACAGAGACGGTTGTTAGCCACCACGGACTGATTCGGCTAATAATAAGCCACAGTCTTGCCCAACAGCAAGACACCTGGGAGGAATTGGTCGAAACAGTTAAAATGGGACTGGCTTTACCTCGAACCTCCAGCACACTGGAACGTTCAGAAGAACATAAGGAGCCAGCAGCAGAAAAGCATGCTGTTTCAAAACGAAAGCAGTCCTCTAGCACGCCGGAACAATCAGAGAAACGTAAGAAGCCGGCGGCAGAAAAGCATGCTGTTTCGAAACGGAAGCGATCCTCCGATACGCCGGAACAACCAGAGGAACCTATAGAACCTGTTGGCACTCCCAACCTGCCTGAAAAACCCAGGAAGTCAGCTCGATTGGTTCGAATACAGGGAAGGTTGGAAAAGATTCAGAAAACTGCGGCCCAACCAATTGAAATCGGGGACGAACCTTCGGAAGAGGAAGGTGAATTACCCGAAGGAAATGCTGAGCAACTAGAGGCTGGAACTAACCAGCCAGAAGAAGGAATTGAGGAAGAAAACGCACAATCCATGGGGAGCCCATTGCAAGACCATCCAGGAGAAGAGGAATTGGCAGCAGTTCTGGCCAATATGGGAGAATACAGCCAAGCCTCCAGTCCAGGAGGAATCCTTGACGGTCCCGCAGAAGAAGAATTACCTAAGGAAGGGCATGCATAAGAGGTAGGGGAAGAAAACCTGCCTGTCTTTGGTAATGATGCAGAAGACATCAATTCGGGGCAATCTGTCCCCAGGGCGCCGGAAGATGTTCCAGGAGAGGAAGAAGAAGTAAGATTGAAGGCCAAACCCTCTGCCGAGGCTAGGGAAAGTGCAAAATTGAGGAAGAAGCACCAGAGGATGCTGGGCACGATAGCCAGACTTCGGCAACAAATCAGAATGTTGAAAGCCAGTCTGAGAATACATAAAACTGCAAGGCAAAGGAAAAGGACCACGGCAGCAAGAACCCCGAGGGTTAGGGTTCGTTTTGATGGACGAAACCCCATCAGGAGACCTACTGTGGAGGAACAGTCCACTGTTCCGAATGATAATGAGGAATAGGGTACTGTTCCAATAGAAACTGCTGTTCCATCTGGCCCGGAGGAACGAATGGACATTCCAATGGAACAGCAAGAGGCTCCGGTGGTAGGAAGACCGTACCAACCCTTTGTTCGCATCAAAAAGGAGACGGATAGCAAAGAGGTTCAAACGGAAGCACCCCCCTCGGGTGTAATTCAGGTCCAAAATTCCAAACAACGCAATAGGAAGGTCCAGGTTAAACTTCCAGCTTCTACGGCTGCCTGGAAGAAAGACCCGAAAACCAGAACCTTGCATAACATGATGAAGGAAGCCCAGCAGGAGGCCGAGCAGTTACGAGAACAGACGGTCCCCAAGGAAAGATATGAGGAGCTCCAACAGCAATTTCGAAACATCAGTCAGTCTGAGAGCTAGGCCTTTGAAGGATGGCAGAAGGAGCAGGAAAAGGTTGCTAAGGTAACTCGTCGACTAGATAGTGTTGTTAAACAGATGGACACCTTGTGTTCCTTGTATACTGATGTTTTGACTTGTAGAGCCCCTGCTAAAAATTATTCTTTGTTTTTGCTTGAACGTTATTCGAGATTAAAAATAAAAGCTGTTAGGGCAGGAGCACCCATCCATATCAACACTGTTAATGATTTTATAGATTGCTGCAAGCACTATGGAGTTAAAGTTCAAAGGTTGCTATGTGAATTCTACTTGCACAATCTTGTCTTAGACCAGGAAACTGATTTGAATCCTGGCCCTTTCGTTGGCGATATACAATTTCAAGCCTTTATCTCATTTGGGGTGAATCAGTTAAAATGGCTTAAAGCTTACAACATCTTCCAGAGGCAAGAAAATAGTTTAGACCTTTGGGTACGAGTTGAACCTAGGGACCCAGCAGCATTATGGAGAGAGCATAGGAGTATGATGAGGATCCCAGGTGTCATGAAGATATTAGGTCCCATGCATGAAGACTTGATCTGAAATGGTCTGGAGTATTTCCTGACTATTAAAGACCAGGCCTTCCATGCTGCAAAGTTTCGCTACCGAACCTCTAACCCAAACATCCAGCTTAGGGAACCCTTTAACTTTGAGAATTTTGAATTGGCTTCCAGTCGATTGAGTCTCTATGGGGAACAGATTCTGCGAGCAGGACCATTGTGGTTGGGGTATTGGTTTCGCAGCCCAATTGTTTGGCATCCTGCACCTGGATATCAGGCCCTATATGAGATGCCTGCAGATCAGTTAGACCAGTTCTTTGACCATCTAGTTGCTAATCATGGTTGTCGGCCTCTTCGTGAGATCCCTTCTCCGGCCTACTCTCTCACAGCCCTGCATGTCAATTACAACGTTTTCATGAGGACATGAAACAGGGTAAGTAGGGGGGTGTGTGGAGCACCTGGAAGGTATGCTTTTTGATAAGTAATCTAGCGGTTTTTCAATACTATTTCTAATCTTTTCTGCATTATGAGCCTAAAAATATAAGGGTTTTGGTAAATTGTGTGAAAATGGACAAACGAAGCTCAATCAATAATAATCGATGTTTTCTATGCAGAAGGACGCGGAAATAGGGAATTATCGAGTAAACACAAGAAGCGCAAGGAAAGTAACTGCTGCCCCGTCGACAGGGAACCGGATGCGGACAAGATCAAGTAAAATTGGAGCCGAATAATCCAGGAAAAGAACGCAGGACACCGTGACGGAGAACGCAAGAAGGAAAGAGAAGACCCGAACGATTAGCGAATCCCTCAGGATCTTCGATCCTGAGGGATCGCTGCTTTAAGCTTATCTTTTGTATCTAGACATCTCCGTCATTTCTGTTATATAAAGGTACCACGCCATTGAGCGTGGGAGAGGACGACTGTTATTATAATTATAAACTCAGAACGATTTTGATCACTGAGCTTTTGTAAGATCTGATTTTGTACACTTTTGTTAATGCAATCAGTATAAAGGATTTGGTGTTCACTTCGTTTCTACATCTGAAGTAACTCTAAGCAGTGTACCATCGTAGCCAAGGGCCCAGCTCCGACGGTCACTTGCTGTTGTATCATACGGTGATTTGTGTGGTTTGCTTATTTCTTTTATTACAGTAATCCGATATATCCTTGCTATGATAGACTATTCTTCTTAATTAATACTTGAATCTGAATAAGTTCTTTAATTCATGTCTCTGTATTGCACAAACTGAATCTATTCGAATTGCATCCATTTCCACAGCAAGTTATTGGTATGAATGTTATCATTATTGGATTCATATGAAATAAGTATTTGTGAGGCTTGAAGATAATATCACTTTGTTCAGAAACATAGTCGCATCATACATTACTCTCGGATCGCTACAGTAGTATAGACCGTGTACATACTTCATGGTTTGCTGTTCCATTTGGGTTGCTGTTCCATTTGGATTTGCTGTTCCATTTGGATTTGCTGTTCCTTTTGGGTTTGCTGTTCCATTTGGATTTGCTGTTCCATTTGGGTTGCTGTTCCATTTGGGTTTGTTGTTCCATTTTATATGATTGACGTTTCCTGTTTATGATAGTTTGTTGTTCCATTTCATTACTGCTGTTCCATTTCATTACTGCTGTTCCATTTCATTACTGCTGTTCCATTTTAAGAATTGCTGTCCCATTTTACTTTCGTTAATCTGCCTTTATTGCTTTCGCGTGATAGCAGGCCTAAGGCTGTCGTGAGCCCAGCAAGACGCTGCCTAGCTCCCTGACCTATAAGCCCATGCTTTGGTTTCCTTTCTTTATCAGTTTCTAAAGGGAAGGGTTATTGGTTCCGTACCCTTGACTGATCATTTGCCTTGTGTGATTTCATTTTCTGAATTGGTTTAGTTACAACTTAGTGTTTGTTTCCTTTCAAGTCATTAGAACGCTATACTACCGAGCACTACTTGGACAGAACAGCCTCGGATTGAGTTACTCCTTGAAAGAACAAAACGATCCCGGATTGACTTAATAATGTGGAATAATTGGTGGTGTGAGAGACCCTAGTTATCGCTCTACACTAGTTATTCTTTTTCTTTGAGAGTATGATCCTTCTTGGTGAAGATCTGTTCATTGTTTAATTTAAATTTGTTGATTAATGAGAGTGTGCTCTGTCTCTGAACCTAAGCTCATACAAGACCCCCCGATGAAGCACGTGGAGGGTCTGAAGTGGCGACATGAATAAATTCACACCCACACCTTTGATCTTTCTAAGTTGGGCGTGACCTCTGATTTTATGCGTACTATAACTTCTGGCAAGGGAATGACTTTGAGGTCTAGATTCCATTCTATTTCCAACATGCTCTCACTCGCTTGTGGGAGGGTCGCTCAAACCCGACTCGCCTGTCCTACGCTTGCCTGAATTCTTGTTTCTTGAATCTATAGCTTGCGCAGATCCTTCTGGATGCTCCCCAACATATGCATGTATTACTTGTCAAATTGAGTCCATGGCTCTGCCATTGTATCATGGACATTATCCTTGATCTTGTCTAATGATCCATTAATGAAAAGGGTATTATAGACTATGTGTGAAGTTGACTATGTTACTTAGTGCAACGGATCAAAAATATTGTGAATAACATAAACACTTAAACAATTAGAAAACACATTCAAACCATCAACACAAGAAAATTTAATAAAGGAGTTCACCAAAATTCCTAGCTACATCTCCTGATCCTTTCACTTCCAGTATTGACCTCTCTATTATGTCTTCAAATTGTTGTTACAGGTGTGGACTCATAAATAGAGTCTCAAACATGAAAATCGGTCTCACCACTATGTTCAACTCGAGTTTTCAAGTCAAAACGAGTATACAATCGACTGTACTTGGCCACTATAACCTCCATACCCCCTGGAATGGCTAAAAACTACACTCTGTCAACTTTTTCTATGTTATGGTATTAATATACCACATATAGTTACGAACTGCGATAATCGTGAAATAACAGATAATAAACAAAAGAACCAACGGGCGTGGAGTTGACCTCGACTGTCCGACCTTTTCCCGATGCACTTCTTGATACCAATTGATCCAACAACTATCACATCCCTCTCATCAACTAATACAAGCATTCTACACCATCAATCTATCCTACTTCATTCGACAGTTGTCGCACAATCTTGCACTCCAACTAGCATGTCAGTTAATTCTCCAAAAGCATGAGAGAAAAGTTGTTTCGTGCTGCTACGTGTCAACATCTGAATGGAATCGTGTAGATTTCTAAAAAACCATTTCCAACCTTTGAACCACATGAGAAATCGTTTAGTGCTTCTCTACCTGAACTCAAAGAAGTTTAACTTCTTTTGACTAACCTCATCAGGTCCATTTTCAAACATAACCTACCTGCATGTCTTGATGTGATATGCATCGATCTCCTTTGATCGGATGATGCAATGACTGTGGTGCAAACCAATCACACATATGCCATTCCTTCTCTACTGACATCATCCAGAACCTTTGACTCATTCTTAGCTTGCCACATGTCCTGTTGACATGGGTACTGAATTTTTGACCTAAATCTTTAATTTGCTCTAATTTCTTCATCCAGACTCGTATTTATGTGTGGTTTGCACAATTGGCTTCGTATTAACGAGTACTTTGACTTAAGCCTACTTTCACCTACATTTGAAGACTTTTGATCTGAAGGTAAACTGAATATATTTTGGATCACTCCTCCCCACTGGAAGCTTTTGGTCCACCAAAAGTTGGTTTTACCTATCGGATAAGTGAGGATAAAGTTCTGTCACTTCTCCAATCTCTATCCATTGTTCTTTACTTGGATCTGTACTTTTAAGTCCAACTCAAAATACTGAACATTTCCTCGTCGTGAAGTTGCTATCCTCCTGTCTAGAACTGTGTCCTCTTGTAACCGATTGAGATTCTCGGACAACATATCTTCAATGGAAGGTATCTGACCTTGCTCTTCAGGATCTTCAATCGATGAAGGTTCATATAATCGTAAGTTTTCAAAATTTATGACATAATAGATTTTCATGTAGACTGGTAGATCTAGGCGGAAAGAATTTTCATGAATTTTATCAAGTATTTTGGAAGGACCATATCTAATTGGTTTCAACTTTTTACCTTCCCCTTGCAGTATTTCGTTGCTGATATACAACCAGACTTGATCACCAACTTCAAAACTATGCTCAATTTGATGCCTGTCATGTCACACCTTATACTTTGCTTGTCTCTTTTCTAGTTGTTCCTGCACTGCCTGGTGAATTTCCTAGATTTGTTCAATGAACTTAGTTTCTTTATCCACATCATTGTGTCCATCAACTGCTATGTCTTTACCAAAGACAAAATCCAAGGGAGACTTTGGTATCAAACAAAAACATGTCTCGAAAGGAGATCTTTGAGTAGAAGAATGTCTTGCATGGTTGTAAGCATGTTGTGCATAGCACAAATTTTCATCCCAAAGTTTGGGATGCTTGCTGCAATAACCTCAAAGCAACTGTATCACTATCTTATTGACCAATTCTGTCTGACCATCTGTTTGTGCATGAAATTCCATGCCCTTCTTTAACCTTGTGTCCATTAACTCCCATAGACTTGACCAAAATTTCCCAACAAATCTAGAATCTCGATCAGATACAATATAAGTGGGTAACCCAAAATGAACCCATACATTTTGAAAGAACAACTTTCTAGTTTGTTCAACTGTGGCTTGTTTATTACATGGTGTCAAAATACACATCTTACTGAACCTATCAACAACTACATACAAATAATCATGACCCTTTCTAGACTTTTTCAATCCCCCAACAAAATCCATGGAAACACTTTCCCAGGGATGAGAAGGAATTGGAAGTGGAGTATACAAGCCTAATTTTCTGTTGCTTGGCTTGCTTGTAGCACACATATTATATCCTTTTATATATCTAGAAAGTGTCTCATTCATTCGTGGCCAATAGCAGAACCTTTGTAGTTGTGAAATTTTTTTACTTACACCAAAATGACCTGATATGAGAGAAGTATGTGCTTCTCGAATTATATTAACTCTTTCATATTGTGGAATTCATAACTTTCCCAAATAATATAAGGGTTTGTCCTTTTTATAATAATCCAATTCTTCTACTTGCTTTCAATGACTTAAAGTTGCTTATACATCCTTAAAATTTGTGTCTTAAGCATATTGTTCAACGTAACTTCCATGAATTACTGAATTATGCTTATGTATTGTGGATGCATTTATAATTGGTCTTGATAACATGTCTGCAACCTTATTATGTATGCCCTTCTTATATCTGATAACAAGATGAAATTGTTGTAGAAAACCCATCCACCTGTAATGTCTTGATTGTTGCAATTTAGTTTGTGAGTGTAAACATTGAAGTGGTTGATGATCTATATGTATCATTCCTTCTTTACCCATTATGTAATGTTTCTACTTTTTAACACTCTGAACTAATGAATATAATTCTTTATCATACGTAGGATAGTTAACTGCTGCTAATGTAAATGTCTCATAATGAAATCATATAGGCTTTCTGTGCTGCATCAACACTGCCTCCATGGCATATTCACTTGCATCTGTCTCGATCTCAAATGGATGCTGAAGATCTGGCAATGCTAGTACTCGCGCTATACTGATCCTTTCTTTCAATGTGTCGAAGGCTTTTTGTTGTTTGACTCCCCACTAAAACACATGTTTCGCACTTGTTAAAGCATGTAAAGGAGCTGCAATCAAAGAAAATTTAGAAGTCAACATTCTTCAATATTCCACTACCCCTAAGAAACTTCTAACTTTTGTAGCGGTATTGGGCTTAGGCCAATTTACAATGAATTCGACCTTAGAGGGATCTATCTTCAATTCACCACCCCCTACAATATAGCCAAATAATTCAAATATGTTCTGCCAAATTCACATTTTGATAGTTTTACATAGATATTTTCTCTTTTCAATACATCTAGAATCTGCTTTACATGTTTTACATGTTCATCCCATGTTCTACTAAAAACAAGAATATCATCTAAATAGACTATTACAAAATCATCAATAAATGGTCTACATACATCATTCGTTACTTGCATAAATATAGCTAGAGTGTTAGTGAAGCCAGAAGGCATAATCAACCATTCATAGGGTCCTTGCTTTATTTTGAAAGCAGTCTTCCATACATCTTGTTCTACAACTCTAATCTGATGGTAGCTGCTTCGCAAGTCTAGTTTAGAGAAGTGAATTGCATCTTTTAATTGATCTAATAAATCATCAATATGAGGAAAAGGATAACGATTATTTATTGTGATTTCATTTAATGATCTAAAATGAATGCACATTCTCCATGAACCATCTTTCTTTCACACAAACACAATAGGTGATCTTCATAGTGATGTGCTTGGTCAAATAAACCCTTGATTGAGCAACTCCTGTACCTTCTTCTTTATCTCTATATTCTCTAGAGCTAATAACCTGTACATTTAAATTTTAAGTAGTGGAGAATCTTGCTGCAAATAAATCTCATGTTCTATCACTCGCCTGGGTGGAAGCCCTTTAGGCTCTTGAAACAGAATATCATAATCGGAAACAACTTTAACTAGATCTACTTTCTGTTTAGGATTAAAGCCTTGGAATGCATCAGATTTATCAATATCCTTTACCTTTACAATCATAAGGAAAAATTGCTTACTGGAATTTACAATTCCTTTCATCTGTCCTTAATTTATGAGAGAGAAGTTATCTTTGAGTTTATGAGCCCTTACAATATATTCAATTCCATCCTTAGTGAGTTGATACTTATTTTCAGTTCAATAGATGATGGCATTTCTAGGGTACAAGTATGGGCTTCCTAATACAATTCCACATATGTCCAATGGGACTATCTCTAACTCAACCTCATCTACAAACTTTGACCCAATAGCGAAGCGAAGTTTACACTGTTTCGTAACTTGTAGCTTAGTTTTATCAAACACCCAACCTAATGGATATGGCTTTTTATGAGGTTTTATTTCTAGACCCAACTTATTTACAATTGCTTCAGAATCAAATTAACTTGTGGCCGACTATCAAGTAAAGTATCAATTTTAGTATGCTTGGAAATGACTCTAATATGAAATAGCTCATTCCTTTTCCTCTGATCATTATCATTATCAACAAAATGTGAAGAAGTACTTGTAGATTCTTTAGAATATTTACCCTTTTATACCTGTAGCTATAATCGTTGTCTCATCAACTGAGTCCGACCCCAAGTCCTTTCGAACAACAATAGCATTATTTTGCTCTTTACTTCCGAACTTCTTAGGCTTCAATTCTGGATGTAAAGACCAGCAGTGTGCCTCATCATGTCCTTCCTTCTTACAATGAGTGCATGAAGGTTTATCCTTCTTCACAGTTTTTTTTTCCTCTCCTTCCATTTCAGTTTCTTCTTACCTTTATTCTTTCTTTCAATAGGTTTGGATGAATTCCCAACATCTAGGGTTACATTTTTACCTCTAGCTTCTGGATGAGTTGCTTGGACTGCTACATCATCTAAGATAGTTGGATTAAACATAACTATAGTATGCCTCAAATAACTATGAAGACCACTTATGTATTTTAACAATGTCTCTCGTGAGTCTAATGATATGCCTAATGTTAAAGCTCTCTTACGAAATTCCTGAGTATAACTATGTATATTTTGACCTTTTAGTTGATGTAGTTTTTTCGAACTCATCATTTCTTGTTGCATATAAGCCAAAGGATAAAATTTCCTTTTAATGGATGAAACAAATTCATTCCAAGTTCAAATGATTTACCATGTTTTCAGAGATCTACTTGTGTCTTGCCTTCCCATAATACAAGTGCGGTTCCTCCAAGTTGAAGCCTAGAAAGCTGGATCCTCTTCCTTTCTGAATCAATTTTTTGCACCCTGCAATATACATCAATTTGTATTAACCAATTATCAATATTTTCAGTGTTAAGTTCTACATCATAAATTGGCAAATCAATTTTTACATCTAATTTGATCAAAGAGGATTTCTTTTTCTTCTTCTTAGAAGAACTAGTTTTATGAGAAGAAGACAATGATGATGATGATGATGGTGATGATGGATGAGATGGTGGAGGATGCTTTTCTCCTCTTCCTTTATATTCCTTATCTGGAGGGAAAAAAATAAAAGGTTCCTCTGCTCTTTTGTCTACTTTAGGTGATGAATTTCCTTCACATTTACCCTTTTTAAACTTATTATACATCTCTTCCACCATTGCACGTATCATCATGAAACTATCCTAGAATTTAGATTTTGACCCAAGTGGAGTTTCATCTGCCATCCTTCATTATGAAGAGACCCTTCAATTCTTTGGATTCGCCTCAATAAGTTCACCTTCACCTCATCCAAGCCTCAACCTAGTAAGCATTTAAATCTTCACACAAACTTGTCAAACCTTTAAAAACCTTACTGCTCTGATACCACTTGACCCGTTAATGAAAAAGGTATTATAGACTATGTGTGAATTTGCCTATGTTACTTAGTGCAATGGATCGAAAATATTGTGAATAACATAAACACTTAAACAATTAGAAAACACATTCAAACCATCAACACAACCAAATTTAATAAAGGAGTTCACCAAACTTCCTGGATATGTCTCCTGGTCCTTTCGCTCCCAGTGCTCACCTCTCTATTATGTCTTAAAATTTTTGTTATAGGTGTGAGCTCAGAACCAGAGTCTCAAACATGAAAATGGATCTCACCACTGTGTTCAAATCAAGTTTTCAAGTCAAAATGAGTATACACTCGATGGTACTTAGCCACTATGACCTGCAGACCCCCTGGATAGGCTCAAAACTACACTTTGTTAACTTTTTCTATGTTATGGTATTAATATACCACATATAGTTACGAACTACTATAATCGTGAAATATTATGATTACACTAAAAATAGAGGATAAAACAAAGAACTGGTGGGCGTGGAGTTGACCTCAATCGTCTGACCGTTTTCGGATGTAGATTCTGATACCAATCGATTTGACGGCTATTTCTTCCTCCTTATCAACTAATCTGGATGTTTTGCATCGGTGAGCTATCCTACTTCATTCAACAACTATCGTGCAATCTTGCGCTCCAACTAGCACATCAGTTAATTCTTTGAAAGCATGCCAGAAAAGCTGTTTCAAGATGCTACATATCGACGGTTGAGTGGAATCACATAGATTTCTGAAAAACCATTTCCAACCTTTGAGGCACATGAGAAACCATTTACCGCTTCCCTGTCAGAAGTCAAAGAAGATTAACTTCTTTTGACTAACCTCATCGGGTCCATTTTCAAAGATAACCTGCCTGCATGTCTCGATGCAATATGTTTCGATCTCCTTTAATTGAATGATCCAACGACTGTGGTGGAAACCAATCATACATATTCCATTCATACTCTACTGACATCATCGAGAACCTGTGACTCATTCCCAGGCTGCCACGTGTCCTACTGACATAGGCATTGACTTTTTGACCTAAATCATTAATTGACTCTAATTTCTTCATCCGGACTCGAATTTATGCATGGTTTGCACCATTAGCTTCATATTAACAAGTACTTTGACTTAGTCCTACATCCACCTACATTTGAAGACTTTTGATCTATAGGTAAATTGAATCCATTTTGGACCATTGGATCCATGTGTTCCTGTTTATCTGACTTTTTCATTTTCCTGGGTCTTGAGGTTGTCTCCTTGGTCTGCTTCTACAATTTAAGGGAGTTATTTTCTCATCAACTCTCTCTCCTCCCTTCTCGGACAGTCCTTGTTCTTCAGTATGCTGGGGATCAGATGCTTCGACTTCCACTTTATCCTCTTTTTTAGTATAGTATTTCTTAGCACTCTCTTTCTCAACATGCTCTTTCTCAGCAACTACCTTAGCAACAACATCTTTTTTCTTTTGAGTGGCCTTCTTGCATGCTACTTCTTGTTCTACTTCCTTATTCTTATTCTTAGTTGTTTTTTTGCACTTAGGAGCTCTCTCCTCCTTTACTGGTTCAGGTGGCAAGGAGTATGCGCTCTCACCACTCCACTGTCCATAGTCCCACGATTACCTGAACATTGGCCTCCATAAATAAGTATGGCAACTTGTGCCATATCTTCTTAGGGTCTCACCTAACATGGATGGATATATTATGAAATTCGGCCTTAAATTCCATGAAGGGCTGCAACTACTTAAACAAGCTTGGAGATAACCTTGGCCTCTAAATTATTAGTGTGCAGAGGTCCATCTCAGCTAGTACCCAGAAGACTTTTGGCTCTGTGATCCTCTCTAGATCCTTCAACACCCATAGTGAATCGAAGTTCACTACCTCCGGTAACTCCTCATCCTGCAGAGGGAACTGACAATCGTCCAAAAGTCACCATGAAATGATTAGAATTAACATCGGGAGTAGGGCATAGTGAAATGCCTTTCTATCCTCCTGCACTTCATGAAAATTTGCTAAGAATTCCTTGCAGAGGTAGTGCACCCAGTTGTACTGCAACCCTTTTTTGCCACTGTGCAGCCAAGGAAATCACTAGTGTCAGAACCTAGTCCATGCAACATTTTCTCATGACCTTCCCAACAAAAGTCTAAGTGGAAAATTGCACCACTTGCTTTGTAACAGAGAGGATAGAGTATCCTCATGACATATTGACAAGCCCAAACTCATTTTTCACTCTATCCATAAGCTCCTTCTCTTTGCTCTTACCTCCAAACTCCTTGTCTAGGTCCACCCCTTTATAGGGAAACTTCGTAATTATATGGATCAACATGTTTTTTATGGGGATGGGATTTCGTAACAAGAAAACCCATCATGCACCAGTGTGGGCAACTATCACACACAGATAGTATTGATAATTGGTCGATGGAAGTGTGGCACACATAGCATATCCAACAATCTAGACTACTCAACACCTTTTACCCATTTCATTGGTTCTAGCCTCGTGACCCGAGTCTCTTCATAGTAAATCTTGGTCATATATTTATTGGTGGCCAAATGAGGAAATTTCTCACAGTCGGCGAGGTCCCAATCCTCTAGTTTTAACAGAGGGATACACGCTAAGGCCTCGCCTTCAAATACTACTTCTTCGGGTAACAGTGGTGTAGATACCATGAATTTTTCCAAATATGGGTCCTTGGTTACCTTCTCTTTTCGTTTCTTTGGAGGGATATATGTCAGGAACCTATTGAGAGGCTCACCCTCATTAGCATCCAATTCCTCAACTCCATCACGGAGTTCTTTTGCATCCAAATCCAGAGGTTCCTCCAACTACATTTCCTTATCCTTCCCTTTTTCATGTTGGACCTCCATGGGGCTCCTCCTCAGGGATGACCTCATTGGTATAGGTTGTGGTCTCTTATGCTTCTCCTTATCGGCGCATTGCTTTGTCCTAGGTTACCATGGTTCCATAGGCATAGAAGGCGTAGCTTCCATTGATGCAATTTCAGGGGTGTCGACTTGAGAGACAATGACTTCAGAACTTACTGGCTCAGGCATTTTTTCAAGGATAAGATTTTGGCTCTCTAAAGACAGTTTCACAAATGTCGGGCTTGTAACGAAATTATCCCAAGTCTATCAATTCATAGGGAGAAAACATGAGGGCTTATACAAAATTTTTAGAAAGAAAAGCGTTCTTTGGTAGACCAACATGGCACATTTATAGGTGATTTTGAATTCAAATCCAACCATTCCCTCAATTTTCTAATCATAAATGTATCTTTTGTGGCAGATATTCAAAAATTATTACCATAAATTTTGCCTACCCACTCCTCATAATGGGATTTTTGTTATCCAATCATGAACAGTGACTTCAATAGCTACTTTTTTACCCGACTACGTGGCATCAACCCCTATGGTGCAGCTCATCCATCACAACTTCTTTTGTCGCAGCTTCTTTTTTCCTACAACTTGTGTCCATCAAGCAGCCTCCTCACTGCACTTTCCTCTTCTTCAAGCAGTGTAGTTTATAATCTCGCTCTCCCTTGTAACTGCATTGACCGCTAAGGCTGTCCTGCTACCATAGAGTCATTGCACATGGGAAGGATCCCCTATATATGAATTTAGTCAACTTCCATTCACCCTTCAATGGAACAATTCATCATTCAGCTTCGCGATATGAACTACCCCATCCTCTATGATTTCATTGATTACATAATATCCAACCAATGCACCTAAAATTTACCCGGGAACTTTGTGAACATACTATCATAGTGCAGAACCAAATTTTTCACCTTGAAAGTGCACAGCTTAATATGCCTATCATGCCAAGCCTTCTCACATTCCTTTTATACTTGCTGGTGAAAACGTGCAAGAAACCGATCTTCTTCCAACTCCATCAATTGTGTGAGACGTTCCTCCAAGGTCTCGAGACCCCTCATCTCTATCAAAGTCGCAATGTTTAGGATTGGCATAATGTATTCCATGCACATCACTGCCTTAATCCGATAGACCAATCTAAACAGAGTTTGGCATGTCAACTTCTTGCACATCATCGTATATGCCGATAGGACTACTGGTATGCACACATCCCAATCATTCCTCTTTGCATTACATAGCTTTGTAAACACATTCTCCAAAATCTTATTGAATGCTTCCACTATACCATTAGGTTGGGGATGATAGGGAATACTCTTTTGATGGTACACCTAGAATTATTCGAGCATCATGTTGATGGTTTCATTCAGAAAATTCCTACCTATATCACCCATCAATATCTTACGGCACCCAAACCACGTTAAGACATATTCAAATAGGAACTTCACAGTTATAGCAGTAGTACAATCCTTCACTAGTTGCGCTTCTACCCATTGGGTTAATTATTCTGTTGCAGTAATAATATACCATGTGCCTATCTTCCTTTCTAGTGGTTGTATCAGACCAATAAAATCAATAGCCCATTTGCTGAATACCTTTAAGGAGGTCTAAGGATTTAAAGGTAATCCATCTCTTCACGAAGGCTTTCCTGTCCTTTGACAAGCATCACAGGCCTTGCAGTATGCCTTAGAATCATTATGAAATGTCAAACACCATAATCCTGCACACAAATTCTTCTGTACAGTCACTTTTCCTACATAATTTCCTCCTGCGAGTCCTCCATGTGCGTCGATGAGGATACTAGCACACTCAAACTCTAGAACATACCTTCACAATATTTCATCTATTCCCATCTTATACAAGTGACCCAAAATCACAGAAAAATCAGTAGCACCGACCACCAATTCCTTCTTCTACTAAGTAGAATACCCTTCCAGAGTTGTACCCATGGTTAAAAACTAAATGATATCATCAAAATAGTCATGCACAAAAAAGAGTTGTGCATTTGACAATCCTTCCTCCAAATTAGCTAGTTCTTCACTTGTTTCGATCCAGGATAGGTGGTCAGCCCCTGCATTCATCCTTCTAGGTTTCAGAATTAATTGAAAGTCATACTCCTAAAGCAACAATAACCACCTGTAGATTCCCCCCCCCCCCCCCCCCCCCAACACAGGCTTATTCGCCAGGTATCTCAGCATGAAGTGATCTGTATACATTTTAAAATGTGTGGCCAACAAGTACTACCAAAACATTTTCAGTGCGTAGACCATCACCAGCCCTTTGCACTCTGTGGCGGAGTAGTTCTTCTCAACCTTTCATAGTTTCCTACTTGCGAAGGCTATCGGATGATCACCTTCTCCCTCTCCTACTTTGGTCAATACCGTACCTAGCATAATGCAAGAGGCATACACATGAACGTGAAACTCTTCCTTCCAATGCGGGAACACCAAGATCAACACAGTCACCATATTTTCCTTTAGCACATCTAGACTATGCTAACACTCTTCATCCCAACAATACATCATGTCTTTCTTCAATAACTTCTCCATTGGCACAATTATCTGAGCATAAGCCTTGATAAATTTTTGATAATAACTAGTGTGTCCCAATGTCATGCAAAACTACTTTACATTCATGGGGGCTTATAAATTCATAGTCATATCTATCTTCGCACAGTACACCATTAATCCCTTCTTGCATACTGCATGGCCGAGAAAAATTCAAAAAGGAAAACAAAATATACATTTCTTCAAGTTAAAGCCTGATTTGGTATTTGCGACATGTATCGAGCATGAGGTGCAGACTTGCAACATGGTGCTTCACCAATCCGAACACAATTCATTCATCAAAATAAACCTCCAGGAATTTATGAATAAACTCCTTAAACACCATGATTACTACATTGGAGAATATTGCGGGCACATTCTTCAGTCCGAATGGCATTAATGTATACTGAAAACAACCCCACTCTGTCGCAAAGGTTGTCTCGCTATGATCCTGCATTGTAATCTTTATTTGATGGTATCCTGAGAACCCATCAGTGATGAATAAGCCTCATGTCCTCCACTCTAACACTTTATCTATAAATGGTGTTGGAAATGGATCGTGCACACATGTGTCATTCAACTTTCTTAGATCTACAGATATCCAGATTTCACCTTGTTGTTTCTTTTCTTGGACAATAATTGGGCTCACCCAATCGGATTATTCGACTTCCTCAATGATTCAATCCTCCAACATCTTATCAAGCTCTTTGTAGACATTTTCTTTATACTTCAGATTGAGACGATAAGGTTTCTACTTTATGGACTTCACATCAGGTATCAATGTAATTTTCATTACGCCCAAATTTACTACGATACCCTTCAGACCCGAGAAATATGTTGGGAATAGATCCTAGAATTTGTGCAGCAATTCAGCCACCTTATCGACTCTAAATTCATCCCAACAGTCTCCTATCTTTGTGAACTTAGGCTTTGCATCATATCCATTATTTACTTGTTTAGTCCTCAAAGGCTCTGATATATCTGGGTTCTCTACTTTTGGTCCTTCAACTTTGTGTTGTCCTCCTGACTTTGGTGTATATTTTAACCCCATATAGAGATTACCTCCATACGAATTCTAAAACACAAAAAATAAATAATGGGAGAGCATAACACATAAAACACATATACACAGAGATTTTCCCCTGGATCCCAAAACTAGGTCTACTAGATTGATTTTTCATTATGTTCCTTTCAATGCTACAATACATATTTATACATGCCAAAGCATCCAATACCATGAACCGAAAACCATCACGTCCAAAATGATGGACCGAAAACCATAGGTACGTTCACCCAAACTAATATAGGGTCCAAAAAAAAATTTCCCTTGGCACTGCCCCAGACCCCATAGAGGGGGGATACCCACCCCCCTCAAACCTCCCATTGCATAATCAGTGCAATGAAGCGGGGGCTCCACGCCCCTCTAACCCCCTAGTTCACTATGTAGGTTAGTCATGGAAAGAATATAACACAACCCAGCATTCTCCCACTTGTTGTATTCTTTCCACAGGGGGCCACAGGAGAGCTTAGTCATTTTTCTAGCCCTGAAATACCCGTTGTTTCTCTACACCAAGAGAACTTCTCCGAGGTCACAGATTTTGTCAATGCATCTGCAGTATTCTTCAAAGTG
Source organism: Pinus tabuliformis (assembly GCA_031772625.1). Taxonomy (NCBI): domain Eukaryota; kingdom Viridiplantae; phylum Streptophyta; class Pinopsida; order Pinales; family Pinaceae; genus Pinus; species Pinus tabuliformis. Next base: position 991,002,580 of record CM062807.1, on the reverse strand, counting down.
TCCACCTTTACCAGCAACACCTTTTTGTCTTCTATCATATCCCCCACAAAGTGATACTGAACGTTAATGTTCTTTGTCTTTAAATGATAAGCAGGGTTCTTTGCTAAGAAAATTGCACTTTGGCTGTCATAGTCTATCCTTATAGCTCCCTATACTAACCCCATACTTGAACACAATCTCTGCAACCAAACTGCTTCCTTTCTTGCATGAGTGGTTGGCATGTATTCTGCCTCTGTAGTTGATAGTGCCACTACAGATTGTTTCTTACTCATCCAACTGACTGCACCTCTAAATAGGTTAAACACATACCCACTTGTAGATATTCTCTGATCCAAATATCCAGCCCAGTCTGCATCAACAAAGCCATGAATATCCAAAACTCTGACCAATTCTGGTCTTCCTTGGTAGCACAAACCATAATCTCTAATGCCACGCAAATACCTGAAAACCCGCTTCACTACCGTCCAATGCTCCTTCTCTAGTTTAGACATAAACCTGCTTAAGACTCACACTGCATGTGCAATGTCTGGTCTAGTATAGACCATAGCATACATCAGGCTACCGAATGCACTTGCATATGGAACACGAGACATATCTTCTTCCTCTTCTTGTGTCTTGGGACACTGTTCAGCAGACAACTTTACACCTATAGGAATAAGAACCCTCATCGGTTTACTATCTCGCATATTAAACCTCTGCAATATTGTCTCAACATACTTCCTCTGGTTTAACGAGAGCTTCCTCTTTGCCTAATCTCTTTTAATTTCTATGCCCAAAATATATTTTGCAACACTAAGATCTTTCATGTCGAATTTGGAGGACAATTGGGTCTTCAAATCCTAGATAATTTCTTTGTCATTTCGAACTAGCAACATATCATCCACATACAAGACCAGATAAATAACACGGTCACCAATTATTTTAAAATACACATAGTGATCTGCTTTTCTTCTAGTGAAGACAAGCCCCTATATAAGTGTATCAAATTTCTAATACCACATCCTTGGTGATTGTTTTAACCCATACAAAGACTTCTTTAGGTTGCATACTAGTTCTTTCTTACCCTTCACAGCAAAGGATTCAAGTTGCTTCATGTAGATATCCTCTTCCAGATCCCCATGAATAAATGTTGTCTTCACATGTATCTGTTCTACCTCAAAATCAAAAGTAGCAACAATAGATAAAATCAATCTAATAGAAGTTACCTTGGCAACAGAATAAAAAATATCACCAAAATCAATTCCCGACACCTAGGAATAACCTTTTTCTACCAACTGAGCTTTGTATTTCTCCACCTTTCCTTCTACATTTGTCTTCTTCTTGAACACCCATTTGCTTCCAATGGGCTTCGTTCCAGCTGGCAACTCCACCAGATCCCAAGCCTCATTTTTGTGCAAAGATGCCATTTCATCAACCATGGACTCTTTCCAGAGTTTTCCATCCTCTGAATCTACTACTTCCTTCACTGTTCTGGGATCATCATTAGTAATAGATAAAGAAAAATTTGAATAGAAAACAGATGGAATATACCTTTCTGGTTGCCTTCTTTCTCGAACTGATCTTCCCACACCTGGATTTTGTGACTCTTCATCTTCTAATTCCTCCTCTGCTGTAGAGTCTGATTCTTCCTCCTTTAGCTCAAACTCTATCTTCTTAGGTTCCTTTGGTTAGATTTCATGTTTAATAACATCTTTCACCTCTCTGAACACCACATATTGGTTGTACACAACCTTGGTTGTTGTTGGGTTCCAAAGCTTATAACCCTTTAAACCATCCTTGTACCCAATAAAGATGCACTTTTTAGATTTACTATCTAGCTTGGTTCATTTCTTCTTTGGAACATGTACATATGCATCACATCAAAATACCCTCAGATGTGAAAGAGAGGGTTTCTTACTAATCCATACCACTTATGGAGTTTTATCCTCCAATGCTGATGAAGGTGATCCATTGACCAGGTAACATGTTGTCTCCACTACCTTTGCCCAGAATTCTTGTCCTAAGCCGGCACCACTAAGCATGCGTCTTTCCCTTTCCATCAACGTCTTGTTCATTCTTTCTGTAACTCCATTTTGCTAAGGTGTATATGGAGTAGTCTTCTACTATGCTATACCACAATTATTACAAAATTCTTCAAATTCCTTACTGCAAAACTCTCCACCATTATCTTTCCTCAACGCCTTTATCTTCTTCTCTGTCTAGTTTTCCACCAGAGCCTTAAATTCTTTAAACCTGTCAAAGACTTCAAATTTCTTCTTAAGGAAATATATCCATGTATTCCTTGAGAATTCATCTATAAATGATACATAGTACCCAAACTTACCCAGTGATGGAACCTTTACAGGTCCAAACACATCACTGTGTACAAGCTCTAATAGTTGTTTCGCTTCTTACCACCAGAGGGGAAACTCACCCAATTCTGCTTCCCATATACATAATTTTCATAGAAATCAAAATCCATAGAGCTATGACTCATACCTTCTACCATACCTTTACCATGAAGTATTTGAAGGCCCTTCTCTCCAATATGTCCAAGCCTTTGATGCCACAGCATGGTCTAATCTCCAAAGACCACTAGATTTTCTACACCACTTTTAGGAACCACAGAATTGTTGCACCCATCAACAACAGTGCTACCTTGTAGCTTGTACAAAGTTCCAGTCTTAACTCCCTGCATCAATACCAGTGCTCCTTGAACCATCTTGTAGGTATCCTTCTCAAACACTATTTTTACACTTGCATCATCCAACTTGCTTATAGAAATCAGATTTCTAGCTAATGCAAGAATATGTAGAACACCCGGAAGTGTTCTAACCCTTCCACCTTGCAACTTCAACTTTACTTTTCTGCGACCAATGATTAGAGCCTTCCTATCATCCCCTAAGAAGATGTCACGACCATCGTATTTATCATACTCGCAAAACCACTCTCTATGCGGAGTGAAGTGAAAGGATACACCTGAGTCAATCAACCATGCCTCATGATCTACATGTGCACTTGAAGAAGCCAAGTACACATCCCCACCTTCATCTGAGGTGGTTTTCACCTCTGCAAAAGAAGCATCATCAGATCCCTTTCCTTTGTCAGGAGCTTCAAATTTAAATTCCCTTTTGTAGCGCCCTTCCTTTCTGCATTTCTAGCACACCAACTTTACAGGATTTCCCGGGGATTTATATCTCCCTCTAGATTTAAATCTCCCACTAGATGACTTATTTTTGTTTCTATTCTGGGACTGTCCTCGTATAGACAAGGCATCACCATTCTGGATCTCCATATTTTTTCATCTCATCTCCTCAATAAGCAACGATGAGACTATTTCATGAAACTGTAAGGTAGTTGCATTGCTACCCATTGCAATAACCAGACTATCCCACGAATCTAGTAGAGAACCCAATAGACTGATGCACTTATCTTCATCTGAAATTTCAATATCAACAGATGCTAACTAACTTTCCAAAGTATTAAATGCATTCAGATGCTCTGCCACGGAGTCTCAATATTTCATCCTTAGGTTATACAGCTTTTTCCGCTGGAACAGTTTATTCACCATAGACTTAGGTTGGTACAAAGTCCCTAACTTGTCCCGCAAAACCTTCGTCGTAGCTTCCCCTGATACATTCAACAATAGTGAATCTGAGACACACAATCATATTGTGCTCTTTGCCTTCTGATCCAAATTATTCCATTCTTCATTGGACACTCCCGTTGGTTTAGTAGCTAGATCTGCCACGATCGATTGATCTTTACCCACCAACAAATCCTCTGTCTTGAGTTTCCACAACTCAAAACTCTAACCATTAAATTTCTCGATCTCTATCTTTCCACTGCTTTCCATCTTCTTTCACCACCAGAATCGAACTCGTAGATCTCCCACTGAACAAGGTCTACCACAAGCCTAAGAAAAACCCCTTAGCAATAAAGGCATCCCCTTGAAGCCAAAACAACTCTGATACCAAATGTACGTTTTAACCCCATACAGAAATTAGATGAATTCTAAAACACAAAAAATAAACAATGGAATAGCATAACACATAAAACACATATACACAAAGATTTCCCCTAGATCCCAAAACTGGGACTACCAGGTTGATTTCTCATTATGTTCCTTTCAATGTTACAATACATATTTATACATGAAGAAGCATCCAATACTGTTGACTGAAAACCATCGCGTCTAAAACCGTGGACCGAAAACCATAGGTAGGTTTTCCCAACCTAATATAGGGTCAAAAAAAAAATTTCTCGGGGCGCTGCCCTGGACCCCGTAGAGGGGGGCTACTCGCCTCCCTCAAACCCCCCTACTATGTAATTAGCACAATGAAAGGGGGGCTCCACCCCCCCTCTAACCCCTCAATTCACTACGTAGGTTAGTCGTGGAAAGAATATAACACAACCCAACATCTGGAATATTAAAATTCTATGAATCTTCTTCTTCCTCTTTAACAGTCATATTGTAACATTCCAGTGCATGGCACAACTATGTGCTCCACTCTGGCTAAGTCCATTCTACCAGTTCCTTTGCCACTCTGAAGATAACAACGTTTATCTCCTAGATCACTTCATCAATCCATTCGAACCCATACTCAAAGATGAAATTCAATAATAAAACTTCTCTTAATATGTCCCATTCAAATATCCCATGGCAAAGTTATGTTTCAAAATACCAGTTCATTTGGATTGTATCTAAGGTATGATAGAAGATCTGCACCCGTTCTAATTGAGGTTTCATTCCCCAAGCTCTAGTCTACTATAACAAATGTTTGTGAGGATCATCCTTCCCACTGTACTTCTCAATCATCCTGGTATTAGCATATCCAAACCTTAATTTCATCATCCTTCTATATTCCTTCCAACCAACGAAGTTCTCCTTATAGGTACCCGACCAATGGGCAGGCATAGCACACCATGCCAATTCAAGTGCTTGGAAGAAATTTTCTTCAAGCACTTCCCTTTCAAAGTCAGCCAAAAGTAGGTCAACATCAATCAAACTATCATAATTTGGAAGCTTTCTTGCCTCAGTTGAGACACACTATAGTGATTTGGTCATTATATTACACCGAAGTGTAGATACTTCACATAACTGATTCTGTGAGTGCTCGAGCTCTTCATCTGAGTCTAAGGTAAAGGAACTATCCTTGTCCCACTCAATTCGTCCAATTTACATAGGATTGATCAAATATTCATCTCACGTTGTGATCTTGTATATCTGATCCAGATCATCGTCATCCTTTAGAAAGTCACAAACAGGTTCAGTATAGCATGCTCCCTCAATAGCATCGAGCAACACTATAACCATAAGTGCATTCCTTTCAAAAGTCATCTTGTGCTTCTTCAAGTTGATTACCACATCAATGTCAAAATCCTAGTGAATTCCTAGTAGCATGGGGTAGGGGTTACTATCATCTAGTATTTCAATGACCTCAAAGTCATCTAGTGCGCTCGTGCCCTCAATGTCTACCGTCACACCATATAAGTGCCCCATCGAAATAATCTTCTATTGTTTAACCATGCACAGCTAAATATGATACCATTGTAGCGTAGGCCTCCCCATCCTCTCCCACGTCTACTTAGGTAGGACATTTGCATCAAACCCCAGATCCAAGATTATGTAGTCCATTTCATATCCTCCTATCTATGCGGTCATCCTCATCTCATGCCCTATTCACTTCTTGTTATTACCAAGTTCTCTCACATTTTGTTGTTTAGTAGTGGTCTTATCTTTATTCGCACACTTTTCAATTAGCCCTTAGAGCCTTTCTACTACCTTCTTATCACACAATAACTTCATACAGGTTTTCAGGAAAGTGGCTAACTGTGATGGATCTACCTCCGCGTCGCACTAGTTTTTGACAGTTTCTTCTGACTTCCTGAGGTGGAGGCCTCAGCAAAGCTCTTCTTTGCTTCCATGAAGGTCTCTTTAGGCTTATTAAGGTCAAATTCTACTTCTTTCTTCGCAGCCTTACGCACCCAAACTTCAATCTCAGGCTACTTTCCCTTGTATTCACCTATGGTCATACCACTTCTTGTCACTATATTTATGCTATAATATTCTTTGCGAGGCTTTTCCGTCATCATCTGGATGGTCTTCATAGACTTTTGGTTCTGTGTCTTCTTTTCTTGCATCATTGCTATAAGGATCGGGAATCTTCTATCAAATGGTCAAATTTTATGCAGTATTGACATGATGGATGCATGGAGTTTTAGCAGTCTCGTGTAAGGTGTCCTACTTCACCATAGTTATACCAAATAATTTGGCCACAACCCCTACCATCCCCTTGTCCTCTTCCTCCTCTACGACCTTGGAATCTTCTGTGCAGTGCACCCATGCGTTGCTCTTGAGAGCGATTTTCTGCCTGCATTCAGTAAGTAAGGGTCATATCCATCATTAATTAATAGCTTCAACAATGACGTTCATCATGACCTACAAACTTGCAAAAGTTGTAAAACAACTACTGGGGGCTCTGTACAAACTTCTCTAGTCAATGAAAATTATTGGTTGCATGCTATCCAGTGACCTGACGATTAGTGCACCATGGCACAACTCCTGTGCTCAGCCTAGCAGTATTTTCTGGATTTAGCGGGATAGACCCCCCCCCATATGATAATTCTAATAAACCAGACAATGGTCCTTATCATGACCATGGCCCTTGCATTTCAAGAACCAAACTTCCACGCGAACTTCAGGTAGGGCCTCCTTTCCTTTCTCCACGATCTACAACTCCAAATGCAAGCTTTCCAACTATGAGTGGATTTGTTGTACTCGAATGTTTGTATCATGTATTGGTGAGGCTTCCAAGCTCACCATGATCTCTACAACTTGTACTTCGGTTGTTATCTTTTTCTATGACAACTGCAATCTTAGGTGTGGTAAGAGCGATGTGATATACCAGTCCCTATTGTGGGAATCTAAAATCACCATATTAGATTACCTAATCATGGATTTCAACCTCTGATCGAAATCCTAGGAAGACTTGTCTACCTTTTGTCAAATTTATTTGAACTCAGTTACCAACTCTGCCTCTGACTTAGGCTTTCTAAACACTCTGTTCAATGCTTGCTGGGTCTCAGCCAATGTCACATTGCGGTTATTAGCACAGTACTTGATGTACCATCTTAATGATCAGTCTTGTAATGCCATGACCAGCTGCACTTTCTTGATGTTATCATCTATAATCTATTCTATTGTCCACACAACACCTGCAATGAACCAAAACTATTTGAGATCTTCTCTCCCTACCCCTTTAAAAATAGGCATCCTAATTGAGTTTTCCATGTTGGATGGTGGAGGTGGAGGTGAAGGTGTAGGTGCATGCAGTGGAGGTGGAAGTGGAGATGGAGTGGATGGATGAGGTATTCACGAGATACCCTACCTAATCAACTGTACCACACACCACAGTGTACTTAGGATTGCCCCTTCATCGTTACTTGAAGGGGATCTGATCAACGAACTATACTCAAAGCCAGAATCTCCATTCTGTCTGAAGGGTTTTCCACTTTGAATAGTTCCAAACATCAAGGTAATGGGATAACCCAATTTTCACATAAAAACATTTTAATCCAAGTTTTTAATGATTTCAAGTACCTACCTTGAGGCCACTTGAAAAGCCTACGCTTTGCTTCACTGTAAGTAACAGTTGTATCAATCAGGATTTCAGTCACAAATCCTCCAAGTGTGCGATCAATACAGTGGTCCACAACCCATGCGATATTGCTTTATAAAGCTTCCCAGTGCCTCACAAGTTCTGGAGTCCACACAATAGGACCATCAAGTTTCCATGTACCCTAGTTTTCTGCCAATTTAGACAGCCACTTGTACAATTCACAAGGCAAGAAACATAAAAGGTATTTAGTCTCGCCTGAGTATAGCTATGTATTCAACCATTGCTCCTTGGATAACCAAGGATTTCTATACTCCTGAGTTGCAAATGTGTGTTCCTTTCGATCGAGCCACTTTTTAATCTTTATCTTAGTAGGGAACCACTTATTCGACATCACACATTCCTCATATTGATCCCGATCTTAACAACAAAACCATTTGTTGGCTTAAGGGGTCCTGACCCAGGTTTAGAGTTATTCATGCCAACCAACAAAACCCTAACTTCTAGCCCTTTTCGCAACAACCTACATATTGTAGGCTGCAGTCTCACCCAAAGTAGTATTAGCGAATGCTAGAACTAGGTTTTTGCATCCAAAGGCCTATGTGAAGATCTTCTTAAGGATCTATAGCTTAGATCTGCCTTCCTGCAGATCTATTCTTTTTTATTTTCAACTACTGCAATGCTATTGAAATGACCTTCAAATCTTTTTGAAGGTACATGATCATACTTAACACGCATAAAAGGTACAAATTCACTACTTGGTGCAATAAATCGTATCCCTCGATATGCCTTTGCATAGATATACCCTTTTTCGAATAGTTAACTACAACACATCTACCTAATGAATTCCAAATCTTAATGAAAAGGGTTAATTATACTTATTATGCATAAATATTATAGATCCTATAGTTTCATGCATTAAATACACTCTAATTCATAGAAAACAGATCATTGAGAGAAGATGCATAAACTTAAACAGAAATAGGGAATAATGCATAAATGCAATAGATTCAATCCAAAATAGTCTTTGTTAGGTTTAGCATTCAATTACAGACTCTTTCCACCCTACGCACTCAATTGGTGCAACCTGCGCACTCAGCTGCAGACTTATCAAGGTCTCCGCACACTTAGTTGTAGGAGCCTTCCCCTTTTGCCTAAGTATAGGAGACAAACCTTTCTAGCCCTAACATCTTTCCCTTACAATGATTCTTCAAACATTCTCTATCCAAAATATATTACTTAGACTCGCTATGACTCAATTATATATAACATTTTAGTTACAATACCATGGTTTGCGGACCATGGGTGAGTTTCAAAATGATCCTATCACCTACCCATACAAGGGGCTAAAGCCCCTTTGAATCTTACTTAACTTAGTGCTTTGCTTCCATGTTTCACAAAGACTTTGCATTATTTAACAAAAATTATTACAAGAATTGACTTAACTGTCAAAAATTCAGCCTAAGGATCCTTTCCCAATAAGGAGTATAAGAACAACAAATTTTTTGAAAACAAAACAAATACAATTTCCTAGATTTACTATGGGAATAGGTTGTGAATCAACTTTTTTATTACAAAAGCCTCCACATATATTGTGAGGACTTAGCCAACATGTCAAGATTTGGAGCCACAACCTCCTTTATTATGGATTTCTAGGACTCTTCTCAGGATTGAATAGATATAGGCATTGATACTATCTTCATAGAAAGCTATTTTTGTAGTATAGAACATGAAAGTACATCATTACATAAGTAATCTAGGCTTACTTGATTGATAATATATATGGATGATCATCATTAGCTCCAAGTTTCCATTAATTTAGACATATGTTTTTGGTACCCTAACATTATGTTTTACATTTACCTATGTGACATTATGTTTGACATCTTCCACTTCTTTTGTTGCCACTTTGCTATTTTCTAATACTCCAAGGCTAGACTTAATAGGATCCCCTTCTTCATTATCTGATGGTTTTCTGTTGTAAGCAATCTGGACATAACCAGTCGTGGATAGATTAGATTCCTTAGTCTCCAATTATTTATGTATTGATCTTTTCATCATGGGGACAATAGTGTCATCAACATTATGTACAAGAAAATTGTCAACGCTTATAGGGGTTGCTAAAAGGGAGAAGGCATTATTCCCTACAGAAAATGAGTGATTTCCTTTTCTTATCTCAAGTGCATCCTCTACAGTGAGTACTAGCCTAGCATACATTTATTGGTGGAAACTATTAGCAACGAGTGAATGCAGTCCAAATCCCCAATGAACTTTGATTTCATACACAAATGCATTGGGAAAGGCTAAAGATGCAATTCCAAATATATTATTATGTTTGTTTCCATATCTAACATTTTATGATGGACGTCTCCTAGAAGAATATCCAACTCTTTTGTCTTTGAAGTATGATAAAAGTATGCTCCATGATGATCATTTTCATCTGTAAAAGAAAACTCTATGTCTTCATTTTCCAATTCACTATCATCAGGTTTTAGTCCAGAAAGGCACAATTGATAACCAATTTGAGGTATATACACAATGGACTAGTGTTTCAGATTATTAGCTTGGAATGGGAGGTATTTTAGCTAAGTGTTGAAATCTCCTCGAGCAAGCCTTCATATATTTTCTTCAATTCATCCAAATCAAGACAAATCCTGGATTGAATCATCATTCCATATTTGTTTCTATTGCTTTGATTAAATTCAAAGTCTCCATTTATCAGTTCAAAGTTCATAGATATTGACAAGCTCAATTTTAATTAAAAGCCTGTCTTACAATATTCAAATTCAACATTCTTGCACACTCATGTTGTCTTTCTGAAATCCCAATTTCAAAAAAAAATCCTTATATTTAAAATTGAACACATACTCTTTGAAATTTTTTTCCAATCATCCAATGCTGAAAGATAACTTGAGCACTGAAATCTTGAGTAGATTTGGAATATATTTCATAGATTTCAAAGTGTTGTGCATGGCTGGAATCATTTCATCACAATGATAGCACAGTGGTATAGTGTTGAGAAAACCATTCAAAATTGTGAGATCTAATAGAGGCCTTAAGAACCAAGTCCTTAAAAGACGTCAACCCATGAAGATGACACAGTTGCTAAATATGCCAAATAAAAAAAGTCCTTCATTGGCTTTACCAAAGCCCATGCTACTTAGATGCTTAAAAACTTGAAAAAATTGTAAGGCATCATAACCTGTAGCACCAATTTTCAAAAATTTGTTTAATGAGATCTCTGAAGCCCTGCCAAACATTATTGGTGCATTGTCACATTCCTTCACTTCAATAGTGTTGAGAATCATCTCTTGTTGTAGCCTAGCACGAAGGTCCCCAACAACACAAAATTTCACATCACGTTTAGTGTTCATGATGGAATTGATTTGTTCATGAGCACATGCACAAGCCACCAAATGCTCTTGCTCATTCAAAAATTCCAAACACTTGTTCAAAAGCTTAGCATGCTTCAACTTGTTGTTTGGGAGCTTTGAAAGTAAACAAATGTGATCCAACCAATACTGAAGGCTTCAAACAAATCCTAAAAAGGAAGCTATTAGATCACCATGATTAAGAATATCACAGTTATCATTTCCAAAAATGTTGCAATACATAAAAAGTTCAGGTGCAAGTAATAAAAATGTTTCATTGTTTATGTGATCATCAGGATAAAGCATGAGAAATTGTTCCAAGATTGATAAGACTATAGTGAATTCCCATATAATCATCTACAAGATATCTAGACAAAATTTTCATAAAAGCATCTCTTTATTGTAAAAGACTTGCTTTGAGAGCAACCTAGAGTCTACATTTGTATGGATGTCTTGACATAATTTCCCATTAATAATGTAGATGCACGATGTGAAGGATAGTAATTATTTTGCATGGTATTGCTCACACAAAATAATTATTGCAAAGCCCTAAAGAAAACTAAAATCTGCATTCCCAATTGAGCCATGATGCAACCAGAGGTGTCGGTATCTAGGGAATTCACTTCTTTGGTATTTTGGGTGTAAGTGTTTCGATGCAAAAACTTCATTGGGGATGCAACCAAGCATTAGATTGAAAAATAATTTTTCTGGCTTCATGTAAACATGGAAGCACAACTGATCCAATGGGTTTGGATTAAATGCCATACATAAATAGATTGTACTCCTTTGAGAGCACACACATATGTAGAAATGTATGATTTTGAAGAAGCCCAATCCAACATTGTTCAAGGAGGCTTGAGTCATTTCACAAAAATGGTACAAATGCTTGATATTTTGTAATGTCATACCTTCTCTTCATGCAACAATATGCATATGCCTTGACAACTACGTGAAGTGCAAGAAGTTTGATTCTCACCTTACATCCAATCTATTTTACAAATGAAGTGTAATAGAGGTGTCCAGATGTTAACAACGGTGTTGCAACAAAATTTTGGGTCTAACCTCTTTAGCACACAAAGGTAACCAGTCTAGGATAGATTAGATTCCTTAGTCTCCAATTTTCTATGTATTGACCTTTTGATCACATGGACTATAGTGCCACAAACATTCTTATAGGCAAGTTGTCAATGCTTGCAAGGGTTTCTGAGAGGGAGAAGGCATTATTCCCTACAAAAAATGAGTGCTTTCATTTTTTTTTATCTCAATAGTATCCTCTCCATTGACCACTGGCCTAACATACATGTACCAGTGTGTGACTAATGCCAATGAGATCATGCAGTCAATCTCCCCAAAGAACTTTGATGTCATATGAAAATGCATTGAGAAATGCTAAAGATGCAATTCCAAATCTCTTATTATTGATATTTCCATATCTAACATTTTATGATAGACATCTCCTAGAATAAGATCCAACTCGTTTGTCTTTCAAGTACAATAAAAGTGTGCTTACTAATGATCCTTTTCACCTGCACAAGAAAACTCTATGTCTTTAAGATTTTCCAATTCACTATCATCCAATTTCAGTCTAGAAAGGCACAATTGATAACCAATTTGGGGTAGATACACAATGGAACTGTGTTTGGGATTATTAGCTTGACATGGAAGGCATTTTATCTCAAGTACTGAAAGCTCCTCAAGCAAGCCCTCATTATTTCCTTCAATTCATCCGATTTTATATAAATCTTGGATGCAATCATCTTTCAATATTTTTTTTTATTTCTTTGATTAAAGTCAAAGACTCCATTTATTAGTCCAAACTTCATAGATATGGACAACATCAAATGTAATGCATGTAAAACCATGTCTTACAATATTCAAATTGAACATTCCTGCATGCTCATGTTGCATTTCTGAAATCCAAATTTCAAAAAATTTCCTTGTATGTGAAATTGAAATCATTCTCTTTGACATTGTTGTCCAATGATCTAATGTTGACAGATATCCTGGACACTGAAATCTCGAGTAGATGTGGAATATCTTTCACACATTTAAAAATGTTGTGCAGTTCTGGCATCATTTCATCATAATCATGGAGTAGTGTTATAGTGTTGAGATGAACATTCAAAATGTTGAGATCTAATATAGGCCTTATGAATCAAGTCCTTAAAATATGTCATCCCATGACAAAGAAAAACTTGTTAAACATACCAAATATCGAAAATCTTTACTTTTCTTTGCCAATGCCCATGCTGCTTGGATGCTTTATCAACTTGAAAAAATTGCAAGGCATCAAAACCTGTAGCATCAATTTTCAGAAATTTTTTTAATGCAATCTCTAAAACCCAGTAAAATTTTATTAGTGCGGTGCCATATCCATTCATTTAAAGATTTTTGACAAGAATTTGTTCATCATGGAATTGATTTGTTCATGACCACATCCATAAACCACCAAATTATCTTGCTCATTCAAAAATTACAAACACTTGCTCAAAAGCTTAGCATGCTTCAACTTGTTGTTTTGGACATTTGAATGTAACAACCTATGATCCAGCCAATACTCAAGGCTTCTAGCAATTCTTTAAAAGGTAGCTAGTAGATCACGATGATTAGGAATATCAGACCTATCATTTCCAAAAATGTTTTAGTACGTACAAATTTTAGGTGCAATAAATAAAAATATTTCATTGTTTATGTGATCATTCAGACAAAACTTGAGAACTTGTTCCAAGATTGATAGGACTAAAGTGAATGCCCATATAAGCATCTACAAGAGCTCCAAACAAAATCTATAGTAAAGCATCTCTTTGTCATAAAAGTCTTGTTTTGAGAGCAACCTGGAGTCTACATTTGTATAGATGTCTTGAGCTATTTTTCCATTTATAATGTAGATGTAGGAGTTGGAGGATGATAATGATTTGACATGGTATTTCTCACACAAAATCAGTACTGAAAGGCCCCAAAGAAAACTAAAATCTTGTATTTCCAATTGAACCATGATGCAACCATACATGTTGGTATCCAATGAATTCATTTCTTTGGTGTTTTGGGTGTAAGGGTTTCCATGCCTAAACTAAGTTGGGGCTACATCCAAAGCTGTAGATTGAAGAATAATTGGTCTGACTTCATGTGGATATGGTAGCACAACTGATTCAATAGCTATTGATTGAGTGATATCTAGAAACATCTTGTACTCCTTTGATAGCACACACGTATGTAGAAGTGTATGATTTTGTAAAGGCGCAATCCAACATTGTTCAAGAAGGGTTGGGTTATTTGACAAAAATGGTACAATTACCTGATATTTTGTAATGTGAGGCCTGCTCTTCATGCAACAATATGCATATGCCTTGAAAACTACGTGAGATGAAAGAATTCTGATTTTCACCTTACATCCAATATGTTTTACAAATGAAGTGTAATAGAGGCCTGTAGATGTTAACAATGGCGATGCAACTAAAGTTTGGGTCTGCCATCTTTAACACATAAAGGAAACTAGTCTAGGATAGATTAGATTCCTTAGTCTCCAATTTTTTTATGTATTAACATTTTTATCAGAGGGACAATGGTGCCATGAACATTCTGTACAGGCAACTTGTCAATGCTTCCAGGTGTTTCTAAGAGGGAGAAGGTATTATTCCCTACAGAAAATGAGTTCTTTCTTTTTATCTCAAGTGCATCCTCTACAATGAGCATTGTCCTGACATAAATGTACTAGTGTGAAAATAATGACAATGAGAGCATGCAATCTAGCTCCCCAGTAAACTTTGATCTCATATGGAAATGCACTGAGAAAGGCTAAAGCTGTAATTCTAAATCTCTTATTATGGCTCTTTCCATATAATAACATTTTATGATAGATGTGTCCTAGAAGAACATCCAACTCTTTTGTATTTGAAGTATGATAAAAGTACATTTCATGATGATCATTTTCATGTAAAAAAGTGTTGTAGTGGCTACAAGTTCCAAGGAAAAATTTAAGGATCAAAAATTTTCTTGAAGTTTAAAAACATTGGCGAATCTCACTCATCCCTAATATGCAAACTATAAAATGTTTATTGATATATTTGTAAAATTATTCAAAGTTATAATGATTTTAGATATAGTGTCTATATAATGTTGGTGATTTTTAATGTAAAATAATTTTATATTCTAAAATTTGGGTGAATCGCCTTTTAAAAAATTGGAAATTGGCGAATCATTTTTGTGGAAAAATCATGGAAAATTAGCCCACTATGTGAACATTAGCCCTTAAAATTTTCCATCGCTACAACCACCCTCCAAAATTTTTCCTTGGCTTCGTTTCAAAGCCTCCCTACCAACCTTTCATAGCAACATGTCTTACATTGTCAAGTACACAAGCTTCAGTCTTTTTCTTGCAGAATGATAGCGTGTGCATCAGATCTTATTGCATTCCCATCACAGACTATTTCTTTGGACTTGGTCTAGTTGCAAGTTGAGCATCTGCCTCAAGAAATTGTGTAATTCTACATTGTAAACAACCTTCCCTCCATAAATTTCGCAATTTTGTTTGGAAACCTGTTAGGCTCCAGAATTGCGTAGATCTTCTTGTCACTGTTCAGTGGAAAAATTGCGCAAGTCCTCCCAACAGGGCTGCTCACCCCAGAAATTGCGCAATCCTAGGCAGTAGTTAGCTGCTTTACCGAGAAGTTGCGCAAACTTTCTGGGCAGCCAGACCATCTCCCTCCCAAAGATGTGCATTTTTTCCTTGCAGCTGACCATACTGTTGCATATACAGTTGAGTTGACCGGTTCCCTCTAGGACTAAGGAAAACTTATTTGCATGCATGGAATACTTCTCCCAAGGCAGCATGTAAAGGAATCCCTTGATTCAGGGATCTATTTTTAGCATATGGAGGTTACATGTAAGGATCATTTCATAAACCTCCTACCAAGTGTCGTTTTTCCTAGATCTGTGGCATGCACGTCACAACCTCGATTTTATCAAAAATCATCAACCAGACACTACAGAGATCATTCCACACATTCACCTTACAGCTCTAACATCTCACAATGCATCTAGGAGTCGTCAGCACATTTAGCTTAGCTGTTTTGGGGTAAGCCCTCTTTTCATGTCTTGCTTTGCGTTCCTATTGATTTTTATGTTTCGCTTTGTGTGAGTGCTATATGCTTGATTTCAATGAGTTCTTGTTGTCATTTTGATGTATTTTTTCTTATAGAAGTATCGTTTCAGTTTTTGTTCGCATCTCATTACTGTCGCATGCATAACATTGTTTTGCACAGACGGTCGTCATTGCGATGACTCACTTCACACACATGCATGCCTTCCCATTTTTTTAATATTACACCTTTTGTTTGCATGAATGATCATTCACTCTTGTTTTCACTCATCTCATCATGCTTTCACACTTCTCATGTTTTCAGTCACCCATCAGCTCAACTACGTTTCCTTGGCCTAAACCATGCCTTGCCCGACTAGCACTATGCATTTTTGGAAGCAAAGGCTCTACCTTCCCTCCAGAAATTGTGAAATTCTAGCTTCCCACTGACCTCTAGGCTTGAATTGCACAATTCTTGGAGGCAGTGTCCTATTGGCCCTAGAAACTACGCAAAGCAGTTTGCTAGTAGCGTGTCACTGTTGACTAAAATTGCACATTGTGTAGTTTCAGTCCTCAACAGGGCAGGCTGGACTGTGCATGGCATAGTTTGAGTAGTCGATCAACCGCGTGATAGCCCAGAATGTGCCTTGCAT
Organism: Pinus tabuliformis; assembly: GCA_031772625.1. Lineage (NCBI taxonomy): Eukaryota > Viridiplantae > Streptophyta > Pinopsida > Pinales > Pinaceae > Pinus > Pinus tabuliformis. The sequence continues at coordinate 990,985,881 of CM062807.1, read as the reverse complement.
AGTTTTGGCAGTCAGTCTCCTAACCTCCCAGTGGAAATTGTGCAACCTTCACAATGAGTCACACAGGTATGTTTCAAGTCAGTTCTCAAGTTCGTTTTGTTTTTTGATTGATAGATTGCTTTCCATGAGTGTTTCTATGTCTCCATGTATCGCAGGTGTTCATATGCCTCTCAGCAACATAGGTACAATGGTTTCCAGGAGAGCAAAGTGGAAGACACTATTCAAAGCACACTTGGGGATGTAGTGGATCAAGTTTCTATGAACTTTCCTAGCCATGAAGACATCGAGTTGTTTTTAGACAAGGGCATCAAGACATGATGAAAACAACATCACAACAAGAAGAACCATCAATAGTAGTTGAACGCAGCATAACGGATGCAACGAATGCAAGAGGAATATTATTGACAACACAAAGGCAGAATAAAGTTGCAAGCTCAAGAAGATCCACTTGTGATGAAAGCAACTTTGGAGACTCGTGCTATGAGGTGACAGTAAGACATTAAAATTGCACAAAGGCAAAGAACGGAAGAGAGAAGGAGTTGCATTTTCTAATGTAGCACCTCAAGGAAGAACAAGAGTTGCATAGGTGAGAGAATGAGTTACAATCAAAACAAGTACAACAGGGGGCACAACATGCACTCACGGATGAAACTATGCCAGTACAAGTTATAGATCCATCTTAGCAGCTGGCACAGAGTAGACAAGGTGAGTAGTACTGTTGATCGCATGCAAGGGAATGCGGTAGCATGGATGTCATTATGCACACGCATGTGATCGCACCCATTCGACACACTCACCAAGGCAAAGATAAGAAGAAAGTCTGACTGGAGCTGAACATGTACTTCGACAAGTTGATGTGCATAGCCACCATCACATTCTTAGAGAGCAACGTAGATGCTATGCATCAACATGTTGCCAGTCTGGTCACACTAGGATGACCATGTTCATGCTATCAAATAAGTTGGATGGAGAAGCCGTATCAATGCACCCGGATGCAACGAAGGTAAGACTTCACTTCAGCAAGATGTCACCATTGAGTGCATGAACACCATCATGAACAACCAAGCTTCACATCATCTCACCACCTTCTACCATCACAAGCATGTCAAAGAGCTAGTCTCACCACAATGGTTCGAGTGTCAGTGATGTCTTCCATGGCTTGTTCAAGCCATTTTGTCTCACATGGGAACATGTGCATTGCAATGTAACATCTTTTCAAGTGGAAGTTCAAGTGTCGATAGTTGAATGTAATAGTCATAGAGTAGTTGAAGAGTAATGAGGATAGATGAACGGTCTCAAAGGGGAATGTCAAGAGTCACCCCAACCTTTGCTATTAATAGTAGCTCATAACTCATTGTATAGGATTTTCGTCCGCCAAGCTTAAATAGGAGTGTCTTAGAGAAATATTGGACAGTATTATAACACACCTTGGCTTCTCCACTGCACAGAGCTAGTATATCTCTTTGGAGGAGTAAGCGGCTGTGGCTATGACATTCTGCTACCACAACTAGTGGTCATACATGGATATATTGTATTATTGGAACGTACACTTATTAATATAATAGAGCCAACATGTTTTCTTGCATATGTTATTATTGTAGTTGGACTATTCTTGTTGTTGTAGAAATGTATGTTATTTAACTTACACATTTGTGTATGAACTATTTTGTATGCAATTGTATAAATCTCGTTGCAGATGTGTTGTTAGTTTAAGCATCACTTTGGATTGCTCGCTATATTTCTTTCCAGCTACTGATGCATCTTCACTTGTGTGTTCCCTTCCAAGCCCTGTACTATTATAGGTTTCGAACGGGCACACTCACCTCACTCTCCATGTGTTAGAACCTCTCATGCACCTTCCTTGACTTATGACAATTATCACACCCTCTCTACCAATAGGGACATCTTACTTGCCTCTGTGCAATATTACAGTCAAGGCATTACTGTACGTCCAACTGTTGGGACTCCTACACCAAACGGTTTGAGGTCTAATTGGGACTTCTTACTGGGGAGATCCCCTGACATTTTGGCAAGTTCAACACCATCAACAAAAAGCAAACTTTGTGCATTTAAGATTGTCTAATTCACTATCATCGAGTTTCAGCCCATAAAGGCACAATTGATAACCAATTTGAGATATATACACAATGGAACCATGTTTGGGGTTATTAGCTTGGCATGAGATGCATTTTAGCTCAAGTGTTGAAATCTCCTCAAGCAAGCGCTCATATATTTCCTTCAATTCATCCAACTCTATGAAAATCTTGGTTGTAATCATTATTCCATATTTGTTTCTATTTCTTATTTTAAAGTCAAAGACTCCATTTATCATTTCAAACTTCATATATATGGAAAAGATAAATTTTAATGCATTTAAAATCATGTCTTACAATATTCAAATTGAACATTCCTACATGCTCATGCTATCTTTCTGAAATCTTAATTTCAAAAAAATTCCTTGTATGTAAAATGGAACTCATACTCTTTGACACTATTGTCCAATCATCCAATGTTGATAGATAAATTGGACACCAAAATCTTGAGTAGATTTGGAATATATTTCACATATTACAAAGTGTTTTGTATGGATGGCATCATTTCATCACAATGATGGAGAAGTGGTATAGTGTTGAGACGACCATTCAAAATTTTGAGATCTAATATAGGGGCCTTAAGAATCAATTCCTCAAAATACATTAGCCCATGTCAATGAAACACTTGTTAAACATGCCAAATAACAAAAATCGTTCCTTGTCTTTTCCAATGCCCGTGTTTCTTGGATGCTTGTCAACTTGAAAAATTTGCAAGGCATCATAACTTGTAGCATAAATTTTCAAAAATTTGTTTAATGAGATAACTAAAAACCTATAAAATTTTATTGGTGTGGTGTCATATTCCTTCACTTCAATAGTGTTGATAATCATCTCTTGCTGTAGCCTAGCACGAAGGTCCCTGGCAACATGAACTTTCACATCAATTTTAGTATCCATCATGGAATTGAGTTGTCATGAGCACATGCACAAACCACAAAATGACCTTCTTCATTCAAAAATTTCAAACACTTGTTCAAGAGATTAGCATGCTTCAACTTGGTGTTTCGGGCATTTGAAAGTGACAACTTGTGATCCAGCCAATACTTAAGGCTTCATACATTATTCAAGCGGTAGCTAGTAGATCACCCTTATTAGGAATATCAGAGTTATCATTTCCAAAAATGTTGGAGTACATAGAAAGTTCAGGTGCAATAAACAAATAAAATTGATTGTTTATACGATGATCTAGATAAAACTTGAGAGCCTGTTCCATGAATGATAAGATTAAAGTGACTCCCCATGTAAGTATATGTAAGAGCTCTAGAAAAAAATTGCAGCAAAGCATTTATTTGTCATAAAAGTATTGTTTTGAGAGCAACCTAGAGTCTACATTTGTATAGATGTCTTGAGCTATTTTTCCATTTATAATGTAGATGTAGGAGTTGAAGGATGGTAATGATTTTACATGGTATTTCTCATAAAAAAACCAGTATTGCATGGCCCCAAAGAAAACTAAAATCTTGTATTACCAATTTAACCAAGATGCAATGATACGTGTTGGTATCGAGTGGATTCATTCCTTTGGTGTTTTGGGTGTAAGTGTTTCCATGCCTAAAATAAGTTGGGGATACATACAAAGTGCTAGATTGAAGAATAATTGGTCTGAGTTCATGTAGACATTGTAAGACAATTGATCCAATAGCTATTGATTGAGTTCCATCCAGAAATATCTTGTACTCCTTTGAGAGCACACATGTATGTAGGAGTGTATGATTTTGGAGAGGTGCAATCGAAAATTGTTCAAGAAGGGTTTGGTTATTTGACGAAAATGGTACAAATACCTGATATTTTGTAATGTGAGGCCTTCTCTTCATGCAACAATATGCATATGCCTTGACAACTATGTGAGCAGTAAGAAGTTTGATTTTCACCTTACATCCAATGTGTTATACAAATCAAGTGTAGTAGATGCCTCCAGATGTTAAAAAACATGATGCAATCAAAGTTTGGGTCTACCCTCTTTATCACACAGACGAAACCAACCGCCCATCAACATCATATACCTCTTGACCATTCACAAGGTCTACACAGTTAAACTTATAATATGCCACTAGCATTGGAAAATATTCATGATTGACAAACACCTCATTTGACTTTGAACAAATATAATTATACCTATCAGTAGTAGAAATCTCCACAAGGTTCTTTTCATTTTATGCCTAGAATATGTCATAATAGGGTTGCAAAGTACACTTCATGTACTTGTTTCCAGTTTCCAAGGCTTGAGTGTATCATCAATTGAAGCTGAGGCAAGGTTGGTCGAATCAAGAGACTTGAAATTATCCATAGCTTTCCTATGATGTGCCAAAAGACACCATGATATTTTTATCTTTCGAAGATTGTCACAATATATTCTATAATTTGTACATCTGGATGCAAGTAGCCATGCAGATCTTGGTGGAAACTAAACAACACTTTCTTCCTTATTAATATTGCAAATTTTCACATAGCCATCACTTATTTGCACAATGCTCATTTTCAATAAACCAGTGCAATTTGTTAAATCATCAAGCCTTTTTTATTGCCTAGGAATGGATTCCAGTATGTTGGTTTCAGATTTTATTCCCTTATTTTGATATCATATACTACCATATCATTTAGTTCTTGCATTTGTTGAGAAACCATGAGCCACTTAACTTGCGGGAGTGGGAAAATTTGTAGTTCCTATGTATAATGATCCACCTCTTGTGGATTATGGGACTGTAGCTTCTTTTCCTCCAAAACATCTATAGAATGCCCCACCTCCATAGTTGAGCAATCTTCAGAGAGACTGCAAAATCCCCTTTTAAACGTATATCTTCCCTTGCCTTGAACTTAAACTATAATTGTGTAGCCAGATAACTGAGTAGAAGGATTTTGGTCACCAAACAATGACACTAATTTCTTCATTTCTAAAACTGCTAGGCCATTTTTTCAATTGTCTATCATATACTTTTATTGAATAGTCAAATTCCTCCAAATTTGTCCTTGATATCTCGATCTTTGACTTCACCTTCAAATACAAGTGTGGTCTCTTTTGTAGCATTTAACATATTTACCATATCTTTATTTACCTTTTGGCTCCCTCTGAATGGATTTTTCAAAGATTCAACTACATTTGCATCCTCTACAAAATCAATTACTTCCATGTAGTCATCCTTATTCGTCTTCTAAACTAAATGTACTAAGAATTTATTCTTGGTTGTATCAACTTCAGGTTTGTCATTACTTCTTCCCTACTTGGCAGCCCTTGATGATACCCAGGCTTCCAAGAGTTTTGTTACCTTTATGAAGGCTTGGCTAAAGTATTTAAATTTTTTATTTGTAAACATTTTTTTTACTAGTTATCTTAGATATTTTTATTCTGATTCCAGAATTCTCCTTTTCAATATGTTCTAGTACCATAGATGGACAGAAGCATGCTTTTATACCATTATGATGTACCAATTCTTAATTATGCAATTTTTTCCTTCATAAACAAACTTCCTTTGACAATATTTTACAAATAGTTAGAGTGCAATAATTTCATCAAACATTTGGCGTGAACGGTAAGGGAAATGTTAAAACAAGAGGAAATAAGAAGCAATCATTAATTTTATTGCTTAATTCAAAAAAAAAATTATAGTATAGGAAGATCAAGGAAACTAGAGATTCACTTTGTGACAAATTTTGAACAATCTCGACCCACTGGTGTAAACTATTATAAACTAAGAAAGAAGGTACAAAATATTAGTGTCCTTCTGAAATTACAAACCCTTTAATGATGTTTCTCGGTACAAAGAATTTGGTATCAAATTTCTGTAAGAAACATACATATTATCTCAGCTTTAGAATATGATGATTGATCTCCAATCTACCCTCCTGAAAACACCTACACATGGTGCCAAATGTTAGAAAACTCACCCTTGAAATCTCAACCCTCCCTCGGGAATTGATTATTAACATATTACTCTTCTTCCAAAATTCTTCTATTTAACCCCATTCCCAATTCATATTTCCAATAAAAAGAACCCTATTTTTACTAGGTATCCCCTAGTTTTACTCAATACCTTTTTTAGAACGCCTAGTTCATATAAATGACCCCATATAACTACAATATATTAATTTTATTTTTTACAATTGTAAAACCATTTTATGAATGAATGTTCTGAGATTGTGGTTAACAAGGTGAATTACGTGTGCTCAAAGATTGGATATGTTTATTATAAAAATGAGTTTCTAAACTTTAAGGAATCCACAGGAAATAAAAATATATAATGCTTGAGCCTTAGGTAAGGCTTTGATGATGCCTATAACTCATGTCTCCTTGTATGTAATAGGTGTTCCTGTTGATGCAATGGAAGCCCTTTTTTCCTCCCTTACTAGCCCAGATATTTTGGAGAGATTTATCATGACATTTTTATGCATTAGATTATGAACCCCAACATGATGAATGTAGATGTGGTGGGAGCTAGAACCTTAGTTCATATTTGAAATCTATTAGTGTTATTCATTACCTTGGTCAACAATTTTTGAATTAGTTTTTGGCTCCCTGAATGACCATGTCCAAAATATTGCTTTTTCAAGTCTGGAAGTTGAAGGGGATACTAATTAATTTACATATTTGGCCCAGCTGAATGCAGGATTAGAGTTGATCAGCTAACAAACTAGTGTGGTCTCAAAAAGATTGTTTGAAATACTTGGTTGCGCTTTGACACATTGAATTCAAGATCCTGAAGCTGGGGAGGTTTGAAGGCAGTCCATCATATTTTCCACTCATTCATGTTCCTCTACGATGTGAGGAATCAACTGCAAAATGGCCAATAATTGGTTGACTGGTTCCTCATTTAAGGAGGGGAGTTCCTTTGATTAACATTGTCTACCCTATGTGATATATATCAAGTAGCCCAAGGATTAAACTACCATTAATTATAGAGTTGGGGTTAATAGGAACTATTTTTAGATAGATGTAACATGCCCTACTTCTATTTTTCTTTTCGTGACAAACAGAAAATGAAAAAAGGATTAATAATTTCTCAATTAACTCATAAAACTCAACAATTTATCTTTTAACCCTGTTACCATGGAAGATTGTAGAAAATCATACCAGGTTTTGAGTTTCATTGTCTAGGAAAGATTTTCCATGTATGTTATAAAAACTAGATTCTTAACCAAGAGAAATCTAGAAGAAATAAAACAGGATATAAATTATAAGGTGTTGAATTAGATTGAATTATAAATTTATAGATACCATCCAAATAAGGTGTAGGAGGGAGACAAAAAAAGGAGCCAATTCTCATAAAAACCAATTTTTTTCTTTGTATCAAAACATGCTTTTGAGGTTAGGCTATTCTTCCATGATGTAATTTTGGTTACTTAGTTGAATGGTAAGACTTGGGCCTAGTTGGTTTTATCCAATTTTTATACATATGTAATTTTATTACAATGAGGTGGGTGAAACATTATCCCTCTCCTAACTCATAGAATATTTCTATCCAACAATTTTATACTCTTGTATATACCTAATATAATTTATAGTGTATAGTTCAATTTTATCTTATAGTTTCCTTATTGTGCTATTATTCACATTGCTCTTTCAATTCATATCAATAAGATTTACTGTATTTTTTCTATTGTAGTATGATTTTTATTTTAGGTTGAGGTATTGGTAGTTTTCTTTCTTTTGATAAATTGTATTCCTATTTATTCAGTTTAACTATCTTGCATTCAAATATTTCAATGAGTGGGTATTGGCTACATGATCTACAAACAAAACAATGAAACTTTTTTATCTTTGCAACATAACCAATGCTTTGCATCCCTTTTCTTGTCACAAGTACGTGACTTTTTTGGTTCTAATTCATTTTCTTGTTTTTGGAAGTATCATCTTGAATTTCTATTTTGTATGTGGAAATTTGAAATATTATATCTCTTTATGTGGATGTACTTCGACATTGGAATGCAAATGGATTTTTTAAAATAGAATATGAGCAATTGAATATCCATTTATTCTTCTTAAAACACATTGTAAAGAAGAGAGTTTTCCTCTTAGTATTTTTACCATTTTATTTGGTAGAAAACATGGTAGAGAATGATGCACTACTCATCTTCGCATTATGTTTGGAATTTGACTGAGTATTTTGTGTAACTTCATTGTTGTTTGTTTTATACCTATAACATCATTTCTATTTTGTGTACTTACCAATAAATGTTAAGCTTCATTATACTAATAGAAATTAAGCTTCATTGTGTAGCTTCATTGTTTTTATTATACCAATAGCTTCATTTTTGTTTCATACGAATAGTTAGTTTTGTGTAGCTTCCTTGTTGTTCAATGTTGATCATCAGAGACTATTAATTCCTATGGTTTATGGAAAATAGGGATGAACATTAGGATCTATAGATATTGGGGTTGTCTTTGTTTTTGAAATTATTTTTTTTTAGGATGTAAATGAATATGAATGAAGAAAATCAAGTGGGTACATTTGGTTAGATACATTGGAAGGGGGTATAAATGACATAGTTTTAGAAGCAATTCCAAAATCCCATTTGTTTGGCATAAATGACATTTTTGGTAGGTATGTGGAGATAACATGAAAAAATGATACTATGGAGTACAACTAGTTAATGATAGAATTATTTTTATTTTGTTGGACTCACAAAGGCGAGGCAAGGCCAAGATGCAACTAAACAATCAATATGTTAGTAGGAGGTTTGCTTCCTCTTGACCCTAAGGATCATGGAATATTTGGGCATGATATCCACCCACATGTATGTGTAACCATAGGACATTATTTTTCTTCTATGATGCAATTTTCTAGCTAGCTGTCATACATTATTTATTATATGTTGTCTTTTTCTTTACATTTGTTTTCACAAGATATCTACAACTTGATATTTTTAGATTTTAACTTAGTTTACATGATTTTTATTTAGTTCCCAAGGTTATATTTCCTATGGTGATGTTTTATTTGTTTTCTTTATACAGTTCACCTGACCACTATTTCCAAGGGAAGAAAACTTGTTCGAGTTTCTTTCCTTTCTAAGGAAAAATGACATTGACATAGCTAATGTTGAGGTATATGTCATATAAATCCTTTATATTCTACTTTATTTTATATTCCAATGTTCATCGTATTTCATGCCTTATATGCTTCATTATATATTCTTTCATTTCAGAATAATACCTCAGTATTGATGGTCAAAAGAAAGAATTGAAGAAAGAGGAGAACAATAACACTGGAGCGACAAATGCAGAAAGAGAGAGTGAGAGAGAGAGAGAGAGAGAGAGAGAGAGAGAGAGAGAAGAGAATTGATCTAGTGACACCCTTAGAGAAAATATCTTGCATGAGACACACACGTAGAAACTGATGATCAAGTCTTCGGAGTTGGTGAATTCACCTACAACGCCTTGGGAAGACAATGATAATGTTTTGAATTGATGAAAAAATATTTCATGTGTAAATTGTAATTCAACCAATATTAAGTTGGAAACTCATATTGTAATACTTGGCATTTCATATAATATAATTTATGTGGTTGAATTTATTTATAGTTGTACTTGATAATATTTAGTATTGTAATTAACATAGGGAACTTTGTGTTTTCATATTAGATGAACATGCACATTGTATGACATTTTTTTAATTTAGTCACAAAATCATACTAATTAATTTATGTTAATTAATAATGAACACGTCAAATCAATCTAAAACTACTAAATTAGTAGTTTATATTGATTAATGATGAACACAAATAAAATGACTATATGACTAAATTAGACATTCATAATGATTATTAATGAAAATAAATTAAATGAATATAAATATTAAATTAGTTTTTTATATAATGAATGTGAAACTACCAAAAAAGGATAAATGACTATTACAAATGATAAATTTGTGATTATAAATGACGACTAAATTTTTCATATATAGGACTATTAGTAGTTGATTTTTGGTATCTTATAATACGACCAAAATCTAGCCATATTCCTTTGGTCATTAATTGGTTTCAAACGATGACCAAAATTTCAATATATATGACTATTACTAGCTAATTTATAGTATCTTATAAGATGACCAACATTTTGGTCATATTTTATTGGTCATTAATTGGTTTCTTCAGGTGATCATATAGTAATATATTTTGTGTTATATTTGGTCATTAATTGTGGTAGTTAAAGACTAAATCAATGACCAAACTAATGACTAAATATACTACTAGACAATAAAATTAAAAAAACCAATTAATGACTAAGCTAAAAAGGACTATGAGTTGGTCGTGTTATAAGATACTATAAACTCGCTACTGCAGGTCACCGAAAAAATGGTCATTTCTATGCAAAATTTAGTCGCTTTTTTAGTAATTAATTAGCCATTTTGTACTACTTGATGGAACAAGATATGCAGGTTATCAAGTAGAATCTAAAGGAAAAACATGACATATAGAACAATTATGTAGATCACACAGAGAATTTAAGGAGTTTCAGGTTGGTGAACATGTGTACTTGCAGATCAAGCCCAAGAAGAGTTCCTTGACGACTGGGTCATGTGCAAAGCTTGTACCTCTATATTGCGGGCCTCTTGAGATCATTGAGAGGATTGGACTAGTGACCTACCAACTTGCAATGCCTCCAATGGTGAAATTCCATGATGTTTTCCATGTTTCATTACTTAAAATGTATGTAAAGGATGTTGAACATGTTATTTATTGATTTGTATTATAGGTGGAACTAGAAGGAGAATTCCAATGAAAACTTCAGTTTATTTTGCAAAGAAGACTACTCATGCTCTGAAACCAAGCAATCAAGCAGGATAAAGTGCATTGGAAGCACTTTTAGTCTGATGAAGCTACATGGGAGATGGGTGATTAGATGTAGGCTATGTATCCGTCATTATTTGTCAATTGAGGAAAAACAATTTTGGTATATGTATATATGTATATATGTATATCTATGTAAATACTGCAATGATCTAAGTTATAAAATTCTAATAAGCAGTATGGTTGTCATGTTGTTATGCTTGTCATGCTAGTTTTATTTTCAACCAGTTGATCATTGTAAATACTACATTGAGCTAAGTTATAAATCTCGATGGGTAGTATATGTTTTTCTTTTCAATGATCTTACTCGTTTTAGGCATCATTGAACACCAAGGACGGTGTTCCCTTAAGGGGGAGGGGTTTGTAACAACCCTGGGTTAAAAGTTAAGCTAATAATTTAATAAAGGAAAAATAAGATCAAGGTCATGGAACACACATTCCTGAAGCTAAAAGTTGTGAAAAACATCCTAACGGCTGTTCATTTGGTTTATTATGGCTAAGGGGAAATTACCAAAGGCAATGGAAAAGGATTTGGAAAGAAAAGAGGCATTAATTAGCATTTTATTTATGAATAATGGAAAATAGGAGAAAAGGAAGGTGAAAGGTTATAGGTTGCATGCGAGGTGGAAAATGAAGGAAAATAATGGAAATTGAAGAAAATAGAGGTCTCATTGATAAAAATCCTTCTAATAATCAATTCACAACCTTTTGTTAGTTCAGTTTTGGAGCTTTCTCTCTATTCTCTTTAGTCTCTCATACTCTTACACACATAGATAATTCTTGGATCACTCTAGCATTGACAAAAGGAAGGTAATGGAAGGAAAGAAAATAAAGGGAAGAAAAGATAAATCAAGGAAGAGGTTGGATCAAGCAGCTACATTGGGTTGACTTGTAGGTATCAAGTTGCATGTATGATTTCCTAGCTAGTTTTCACATGCATGTGTGTATTTGGTTCTCTTGTTGTCATTGGCATGGATTTTTCTAGGTGTGATAGTGGTTCTCAGGCTTTTCTTTCAATTTCTGGATAGCTATGGTGTGATGGGGTTCTTTTACTTGGTTCAGCTAATTGTCAGATGGTTTTTAAACTAGGTGGGGTGGTCTCATGAAAATTTCTAAAGGCCCAGGAATCCCTTGACCAGTAATGATGGGATAGAGGGTAAAGCCTAAGTGTGGATACGCGAAAATTCCTCATCGTTTAACTGAATAAATCCAAAGGAATCCATGCTTTTTTAGGGCCTAGTGATCCCTTGAGCAATATATGGTGGGATTGTGGTAAATCATGGTAAAGTATGTTTATTATTTGGGTGTAGGATTCCCTTGACCAATATATGGCAAGATACACAGTAAAGGCTGGTTGAATAGATCATGGTTTCGGGCTTGCGAATCGCTTGCCCAGTAATGGAGGGATACAAGATAAATCCTAAGGAATTCCTAGTTGGTTTTTCTGTGACTCACACGTTCATGCTTAGAATATAGCACAGGTGTGATTGGTTGAAAGAAAATTTTGTTCAGCCCAATATTGGCTAGGTAGTATGTGGAAGTCTTTAACTTGGTTGGGTTTTCATATGTTAGTAAGATCTCTTTTCCTCTTATATTTTATGAGTAAATGTGTTTTCTATTATGTGGCTTTAATGGTTGTTCTATCATTGATATTTCCTTGGTTATATTCATGTTACAAGCATGGTTTTATGACAAATTTGAGTTATGGATATCATCATGTTTTGTTTACTAAATGAAATGTATGACCTTATAGGAGATCTTGAAACTATTGTGAGAGGGCACTAGATCTTCTTGACGATTCTCAGATAAGTATGTTCATATTTGTTTTGATGAATTCTACATTATATGTTCATGATGTTCTTGACGAAATTCACATTATGGTTATGTTGAGTCAAGTCAAGTCCTTGTTCAAGTTTTGCATTAGAGGCTTTTCCTTCTTTTTATTTATCACTTGTAAGTGTTTCATAAAGTTTTACGTAGAGGCTTCAGTCCTAGCACTAGAAAAATGGCTCATATTTCAAGGTCACTAACACAGAACTGCCAAAAAAGACTGCAGTCACATGGAGGCCTTGCTATGAGAGAGACTAGAGGTTTTCAATCACATGGAGGGCTTTTCATGGGAGTGACTTGGGGTCTAATTTAGTTAAATGGAAATTTAACTTAGGGGTTAGGCACCCAAAGCAGTTTTTTAGCCCCTGGGATCCTGTAGCTAACAAGGAATGTCAGTTTGGTTTTGGTTTGTTGATTCCACTTCCTTAATTATACTTTGGGAGTTGAATCATATCATAGTAACTTCTCATCACATATTTACCTCGATGGAGCAATTAGCTTTGTTAAGTGTGGGAGGAGGGTGCTACATGTTTGAATCCAAAAACACCATGGATTATTATCCTTAACCTATATACAGAGTGACCAACTCATCATGCACATAATCCTCCTGTTGGAAATAATTTAAGTATGAATTATTATGTGTACATTCTTATAAATAAAAATGTGCTTGGGTATCTAGCACAAAAGGTACATCCAAATTCCTAGCATTAAAATGCAAGTTTATTCATAGTGGTAGGAATGCATCCACATTCCTACATCTATTGAACTTAACATATGGGAAATAGTTGAGGTATGTGTCGGGGAGAGGGGGAGAATGAGTGCTATAGAGGGTAGAATAGAGATAACATGGAAGATAAAGAAAAAGAGAGAGAGAGAGAGAGAGAGAGAGAGAGAGAGAGAGAGAGAGAGAGAGAGAGAGACGAGTGTTAACTAGAATTAATTGGTGAGGAATGGCTAAAAATGTGGAGAGAGATAGGGAAAGAGGGTGGGGAAGTGAGAGTGAGAGAGATAGTTTTAAGAGACACAATAGGTAGAAAGAGATAAAGATGGATGGAGAGAGAGGTATATAAGGATAAAGGGAAGGAGTAATAGATAGATGTAAGCATAGAGAGCGAGAGAGTTGGAGGGGGTCTTCTATGAAGCAAGGATTAAGGAACAGGGGGAGTGATTGAGAAATATACGAATGGGGAGGGATGAGTGGAGAGAATTAAAGAGACACAGGGAGCAAGGGTGGGGGGATTGAAGGAGATAGGGAGGGATATAGAGACATAGTTAGAAGGGGAAGATAATGGTAGATGTATGTGGGGAGAGAGAGAGATCTGAGGAGAAATATTTAGAAAGAGGTTGAGGGGGAGATGTTAATTTGGTAGGTCAAGGATAAATTCCCTCCTTTTGACAACCTTTGTTATAAAGAATGATCACTCATAGACCTTCGAAGAATTTATTTTTGTCAAGGAAAAAATTAAATTTTGAAGTAAAGCCCACAAGTACACAAATTTAGTACAAGTTGGCCTAAGAAAGATAATACGTCCACCTAAGAAGCATATAAATACACCATTGTCACATCACATCACACAACATCTATTCATCTATTGGTTCATACAATTCTAAAATTATAGGTGAAGTTGTTTGAAAATGAGAGTGACATTTTCTATGCTACTTGAACTAGTACTAATGATTAAATTTGACCACAAAATTTTAAAGTTGACCACAAGCATTATCTCTCCTTTGACCAAGTTGTTTTGGGACTATTTTCACTTGAGTTCGACCAAGAAAGGAGGTACATTTCCTTGAGTATTTAGCAGGTTGCTATGAAGGCACTTTTACTTTTGAACATTGGTTGTTTATGGTATCTTTGACTATTATTCACTTTTACCAAGAATTGCAGACTTTGACTTTGGATCATATTTGACTTTTGGGCTCATCTCTCATTAGATATTGTCTAGTTGAATTGGTTGATCGAGGTTGTTTTACTTTAACTCATTGATTGATTGGAATATTGTATCTCTCTACTAAACATTTGGTGACAAACTAATAGAAGAAGAATTCAGAAATGGTTTTCCCCCTTATGGGGTTTTTCTTTACTCTTTGATCAAATACTTGTCTCTTGTTTCATGCTCTTGGTTGTTGTCTATTACATTTGTTGTATTGTTCTATCTACAATTTATTACTTTCATTGGAAGAATAAATTAATGAATAAAAGTGGTTGCTAATTGGAGAAGAATTGTTGGAAGTAGAACTGAGGAGAATTAACATGGTATTAAAGCTAAGGTGACGATAATCCAAAGGAGACAAGATACTGAAGAAATCATCCTTAAAGGAATATATTTGAAAGAAGCTACTTGATGAAGATGTCTACCTCATACTTCAACGATACAAAGAAGTTGGGTGACTCACCAAATTTTATTGCTTGGAAGATTATGTTGGAAGTGAGATTAGATGAAAATGGTGTTTTGTAACATGTGAAAGAAAAATTTCTTGAGCCTCTAGAAAATGATCTCACTACTTCCAGGGACAAGTTTAAGAAAGAATAAAATCTATCACATTAACATGAATAAATGGGAAACTGTGCAATCACATGCCTTGAGGATATCTCAACTAAGGGATCAATTGCAGATTGTTGGAGAACCTGTATCTCATAGAGAGATGATGTTTGTTACTCTTTGATGCCTTCACTATAAGAAAAATACCTTCTAATGGAGTTTTTTGCAAAGGCCCCTAATAAAATAACCAAAAAATTCATTTGTATAGGAGGTGGACCAGCAAATGTTTTAGCAGATGTTTCCTTGAATGTGCATCTAAATTATTCAAGTGCATTGATGCTTTACCATCCATACATGCACCAGAGTTGCATATAACATGATGCACCATGAATTTTATTCTTTTTTAATAAAAAACCATAGTGCACTAAATACCAAAATGCATCGTTTCTTGAATATTCACTACAACCAGACTCCATATAGTAAAACATCTTGATGCTATTTGACAATGATGTCCTGGTGTAGTAAACATATAAAAACACCATTGGGTATCTTATAAAGCATACTGATAGATGGTTTTTAATTTTTATAATAGATCGGCGCTATTTTAAAACCATGACACTAGTGCATTACTGATAACGTAAATCCACGAGGCATCTCGATAGAGCACCATTACAATTTTAAATTTAAAGAAAACATATTGCTTTTGGATATATCGTGCCCCAGTGTGCTTCATGAAACACACCAGAGGAGGGTTAAATAAAGAAAACCATCACGACTCTAATTTTCATTTTTACCATCTACAATGTGAGGGAACTTTGAAGCATCAATGCCACTCTTGCCACTAGCTATGTTATGAAACCTGCTCACAAAAAGATAGAAAAGATAGATAAACGCCTTAGAATTCAGCCTCTTTGAGGGGGAAACCTCTGTTACATTACACAAATGAACAATTCTTGGATGATACAAATGACAAGACCTCCTTTCTATATGTAGGAGTCTAAGGGGTCGTAATATAATCAGAGCTGACATAACAATAATAATGTAAGGGCATAATAATAACAATATGGGGACTAGACGGGCACAATAATATAATAAGGGGGTTGTACTAATAACAATAAGGGGTTACTAGTAGTATAGAGACCTAACATGCCCCTCTCCTTCAAAAAGTGTTGTCCTCAATGCTTGAGTATTTCTTGATGCTTTTGTATAATATTCTTGTCCTCCCACGTGGAATATTCAAATGGTAAGTTCTTCCACTTGATGAGATTAACCGATTTCGTAGCTGTCGGGTTGTTGTTTATGAGATTGCTCCAAGTTCCAATATGATTTTTCCTTCCTCGTCAATTTCAGGAAATATTGTTTGAATTGGGATCTTCTACAACTTTTGAATGAGTGGCCACACTTCTTCTTCCGTCTTCCTTTCATCCCTTCCCTTGTTTATCCAATCTAGTTGGATAATATAAATAGCACAAAATAATTCTTCCACATCGTCATCCTTTCTTAAGAGTGCATCTGCAACAACATTTTGCTTCCCTTTTTTGTAGATGATTTCAAAGTCATAACCCAACATATTTGTGACCCATTTTTTCTATTCTTCTAAAGATAATCTTTGTTCTAAACAATATTTAAGACTATCATCATCCATTTTTACCTTGAAGTGCCTTCCCATTAGGATAGGTCGCCATTTCTTAAGTGCATGTAGTATTTCCAATATTTCCTTCTCATAAATACCTTGCTTGAGATGTAGCCATAAAAATACCCAATTGCCTACATCATTACTTTTTTTACTGTGATGTTAATCTGCCTGTTGTTTCATTCGATTCTACACCAAAGTGGCATTATCCTTTAAAAGTTGGAGAAGTTGTTCTTGATGCTCGATGTGATCTTTCACTGATTGAATCTTTTTCTTCTTGATATGTCCTTCTATCTTGAGAGTTTGAGTAGTGGTAATTTCTTCCAATGCAATACAAGATATGGATAGATTCATTTCTTGATGCTCGATGTGATTTTTCACTTCTTGAACATTTTTCTTCTTGATATGTCTTTCTATCTTGATAGTTTGAGGAGCGGTAATTCTGGCCAATGCATTACAAGATATGGTTGGGTTCATTCCTTCTTTATCAATGTGATCCTTCACTTCTTGAACCATTTTCTTCTTGATATGTCCTCTTATCTTGAGAGTTTGAGGAGTGGTAATTCTTGCCAATGCTTTACAATATATGCTCGGATTCATTTCCTCTATCTCTGGGGTTGGTTCCAAGTGTATATCCTCTTCTTTTGATGTATCTTTATCCTTTCCTTCCTCCTCTTCACAATCAATGTAAAATAATTTCTTCTCAACACACTTATGACTTTTAATGTATTTGTTATCACAATTGTAACAAAGTCCTTTTGCTCTTTTTTCTTCCAATTGTTGTGGTGTCACCATTGTCGCTTATGGAAGGCTAGGAGAAACAACACTTCCATGTTTATAGTTATGAGGGGTAGAATTCCTTGTTTCCATAATTTTTCTTTCCAGGTTTCTTGCTAGCTTGAATGTATTCTCTAGTGAATTAGGTTCCCAAAGACAAACCTCATGTTGAATGTTATCCTTTAATGTACCTATGGAGACATCAATCCTCCGCTTCTCTGGAATATCATTTTCCATTATATTCAATTTTTGAAAGTCGTCAATATGCTCTACCATTGAACACTTTTGTTTGAGATATATCAATTGGATAAAGAAGGTGTTTCTCCTTGTATCCTCATAATGTGCTATCATTTCCTCCATGAAAATTGACAATGTAACAAGTGCCTTACAAGAACAAATCCTTTTATACCATAAAAATTGATCCGGTTCTAAATAATTAGATGCAATACGTACCTTTTGTAATAGTGGCACACCATGTAGATCAAAATATTTCTCCATCTGTACTATCCAATTGACCTGATCCTTGCCATCAAACTTACTCATCTTACTTTTTCTTAATTTTAGGAGTTTGATATTTAAACGATTGTAAATTTGTAATTTCAGATCTTTCAGTTCTGAAATCAAGGTCTTTAGTAGCCCTCTGTGTCCTCCTTCCAATGCCACCAGTCTGATCGAAATTGGATTCTCCAAGAAAGCGTTATGCACAATCTCCCAAGATAACCTGATTATATACCTTTTTCGAAGAGCAAACTTGTATGAAGTGCCACGTGTCACTATTTTTACCTATATATCTGAAAAATATAAACTGAAAACTATGATCTGTTCTCTTTCTACAACTTCTTACGAAATTTCAATCTGATGCTCAGAGAGAAATTTATGACAATGTTCCTAAGGTCACTTTTTTAAGATGTAAGTCGGGAGTCTGCAAAAAACCTAACTTCCTCAGATCATATATCCAAAAATGTAGTGAGACAAGATCTAAAATTTAGGCTCGAGGTTTAGACAACTTTCTCCTCAACAGGGTTTTGTTTTAGCTTTTGAAACTTTGTAGCGAACAAGTTATAATGAAACTTTCATAATGCCCTACTTTAGACGAAATTCTGGAGCTTGCAAAAACCCTAACTTCCTTAGATCATATTGCTGAAAATATAGTGAGGCAAAATCTGAAATTTGAACCCCAGGTTCAGTGATACCTAGTCTCAAATGGGTTTTTTTGTTAGCTTCTGAAACATCACATAACAAAAGTTATACCGAAAATTCCATGATGACCTGTTTGGAGCAGTGAAACCCTGGAATCCAAAGCTCTGATACCAAATGTTATTAAACCAGCTCACAAAAAGATAGAAAAGATAGATCAATGCCTTAGAAATAAGCCTCTTCGAAGGGAAAACCTCCTTTACATTACAGAAATGAACAATTCTTTTATGATACAGATGATGAGACCTCCTTTCTATATATAGGAGTCTAAGGGGTCATAATATAATCAAAGATGACATAACAATAATAATGTAAGGTCACAATAATAACAATATTGGGCTTCTATGGGACACAATAATAACAATATGGGGAATACATGGGCACAACAATATAACAAGGGGGTTGTACTAATAACAATAAGGAGTTACGCTAGTAATATAGGGACCTAACAAGCTAGCACCTTGACATTGGTGCTTCTCTTGGTCAACACCTTTCACTACTGTGTTCACTATTTGATTTTCCAATATTTTCAAATGGTGTTAAAATTTGTTTTTCTCCATTATGTGCCCAAAATTCCTCCCTGGCGACCAAATGTCTAGGTAATGTCTATTTTTCTTTCTAATTTATGTTTTTAGTGATTAGAATTGAAAATTAGGTTGAATTTATCATTATTCTTGCAACAACCAAAAGAATTGACACACAGTGTGCTCGATATGTTCGTCTACCATCAGGAGCGGTGCATCCTATAAATTTATACGGTGCACTGTGTTTTGATGCATGAGCATAACACACCACCATTGTGACAGTGTTTTTTGTAAATATAAATGCACCAGGAAATATGTGACAAATTGTACATTGGTCTGTCACTCCTGGTGTATTTATATTTACCAAATACACCACAACTAAATAGTTAAAAATATTCCTATAACTTGGTGTGTTTGACCACTTGAATGTATCGCACCAGTGCCAATAGGTTATACATACAGACCGATGCACAAGTATGTCTCATCGCTATGAAAATTCAAATTTAGGAAATGCATGTGGTGATTCATACTTGTGTGCACACCATTACCCGTGCAATTATAGTTTAATGTGCCTCGACTTCGGTGCATGATTGCGTTTTGAGAGCACCAATATTTGTTTTTTTAAAATTGAAAGTTATGTTTCCATATTTGTAAATACATGTTTCATTTAACGAAAAAAAAGAATTTTATGTATTAGGCTAATGTGTTTTATATGCCAATCCTGTAGAAGAGACATTATGAAAGGGAGCAAAAGGAGTAGGAGAAGTAGGCAAACCCGTACAATATGGTCTGACCATGCTAGGCCAAAGAGAGGGAGAGGGATTTATAGTCTTGCCCTATTACTACAATGACTTCAGCGCTCTTGAGGAATGTAGGGCTCCTCAGGTACTATGAGGAGGGTATGTCACTAAAGGTGTACTCTATCTTATTGGTGCATCTGATCCACTAATGGAATGTCCAAGAGTAGGCTTTCCATGTTGGTCCTGAGTTGTGGTATAGGCCCACTAAGGAGGACATATACTTTATCATTGGTCTATCCAGGAGAGAGGAGGATTTCAACCAATTCCCTAATTTCCACAATGGTGTTGTAGCTAAGATTCATCTTGCATACACTCAGAGATATGTTAGGCCTCATGCGGTTTGTCGATCAGATTTTCATGTCCATGGTGGACAACTACAAATTTATTGTTTTTCTATAGAGGAGGCTAGCTGTCTCTCATTATTAGTCAACACCATTGAACATTCTTCTAGCGATGGGAAGCATATTAGTTTCCCTATTTTTTATAATTTTAATTCTTTGATTCAAGTGCCACATTGCATTAGATGGCCTGTCATTTTTTTGAGGTATTTTTGCGTGGATTTAGATAGATGTCATGTATTTTCGAGAAAGGTGAGGGAGAGCTTCCCTTTTTCTTTCTAGCTTTTTTTGTTTATTTTTTGATAGGTTTTTGGCCATGAACCCTACATTTGATCTTCGCCCTCCTACGCCAATCACTGAGGCCCATATGCACATGGGGGATGAAATGATGACCAAGAGGGGCATGTTGAAGTTTTCGTCTAGGATTTCAGATGAGGCATTAACACTACTGGCCAGTGTAGATGATCATTCATTTGTCATGATGGCGTATTCATACATGAGAATTGATAGGAGAAGGTGTCCCAACATCTGAATCTTCATGACAACTGAGCCTCTAGATGATAGATTTAATATTATTGTTTTATTCAAATTAATCTAGCTTCATTTTCTTATTTTAATGGATTAGAATAAAATTTATTATAGCATGTTCTTTAACTTGTTTTATTAATTGTTTAGTGAAATTGACTAATTATTTGTATGTACAATATATTTTGTAGAGATTAGATCATACGATGCGGACATGCCTCCTCCACCACTGTTAGATGGACGAGATGAGGAGACGAACGAGGCCTAAGAGGGTGAGGCACATCCTGAGGGTGGTGTGGGCATCTAGGGGTGGAGGACTGCTATGCAATTTCAAATGGAATAATGTGATAGATTGGTCATATTTTTAATTCGACGGGGAGACCTCCATATGAGGCCTCGAGATATCAGCGTGGATTCGATGTTTGTGGATCTCTATAGGGACTATTCACAGGATTTGATGTCTTTTATGTGGAATTTCATCAGAGCTAGTAGTTTACTGGATTTGATCCTTCTGGTAGTACACCTTCTTGTCATTTGCCTCATGAGGAGATGTCAAAGCTAGTGGATGTTTCATTTGTTTCTCCCAACAGAGCATACCAACCACCTTCTCCTATAGATTGGACACATTCTACTGCAGATCAGCCACCTCTTAGTCCCCCACCTTAGCTGAGTTCGACATACGAACTTGATTAGGTAGTAGTTGGCCATCAATTATATTTTACTATAGACTAGGCTGCAAACACTACTATATATATGTATGTATCTCTCTCTCTCTCTCTCTCTCTCGATATATATATATATATATATATATATATATATATATGTATGTATGTATGTATGTATATCTATATGTATATGTATATGTATGTGTATATGTCTATATATGTGTGTGTGTGTGTGTGTGTGTGTGTGTGTGTGTGTGTGTATGTATATATGAATATATATATATATATATATATATATATATATATATATATATATATATATATATATATATATATATATATTTTTGGGTAACATCCCATCATGGCACAAGGACTTAGTGGATGAATTCCCCAAAGACTGGTTGGGAAGAACACCTCCAAAATAATTTCAAGCGCTCCCATTGCTTATCTATTGGGGGCATCTGGATGAAGAGAAACAAGTCCATCTTTGAAAATCAAGGTCAATCTTACATCCAAGTAGCAATAAATTGTCTTGCTTTCCTATCATCCATACCACAACCTACCTCAACTACTCATATCATAAATATGACTAAAGTGGAAATTTTAAATTACAAAACATGGTATATTTTTGATGGGGAATCTCAACAAAATCCATTAATGGCAGGTGTAAGAGATGCCATTAAATAGACCAATTCACACTTCTTCTCATTTTCTTACAACATTGTTACAAACAATTATGTTAAGTTGTTTACTCTCAAGCTCCTATTGTAGTTAGCTTCTTATCCACATCTTACTGCAATAAATATATATGGGGACTCTTTAGCTGTTATAAAATGGATGCAAGGAATTTACAGACTCAAAAAATATATCCTTCTTCCACTCTACAAAAAATATCTTCAAAAATGTGTGTTCCTTCCTGATATATATTTCACTCATATGTACATAGAACAAAAACAAACAACATGTCAACCTTCGAAAAGAGAACTTACATTGGATTAAGGATAGTGGGAAATCAAAGAGAACAATGAAGACACCATCCAGTTTCACCAACCATGTCAGTAGGTGTAATTAGCACATTTATTTACCCCCATTAGCTCATATGTTTCCAACAGTTTCATTTTTGGATAATATATATTGACAATGTCTACATCCTTCTTATATCTATACAAGTTTTTTTTAACAAATCTATAGGCAACATGATTCTATCAGACTGAAAAATCTAAGGAAGATATCATGAATCAAAGTTCTTTGGGTTTTCTCGAGCTTGGTTCTTTGGTTTTCTTTCTAATGATATATGGACGACATCTAAAAAAGATATCATGAATCAGAGTTAATTTGGTTTTCTCGAGCTTGGTTCTTTTTTTTTTTTTCCTAATTATATATGGACATACAAGATGTTTTTTACCATGAGAACCAACAAGATAAATTCAACATATTTTTTTTTTGAGCTTATAGTAGTTCATTCTTTAGTATACTTACTCATGATGTACATGCATAATCATACTTCTTTTTGACGAACTATATATAAGGCTAATTGTCATATGAATGTTGCGACATCCACTTTCAAGTAGGTCTAGTTCTTTCTTTCATTAGTGTAGTTATATAGATAAAATGGTTACTAAATGCCAAAAAATATCAAAAACAAGTACATTATTATACATCTCACACTATCAATGTTAAACAAAAGAATTATTAAAATTAACTAACTTATTAATTATAAAAAGTAATTAATATGTATATGCTAGAATCTTTCACAAATAAATTGTGTAGATGTTTACCATGTCAGAAACTTTTTGAACTAAATTGTGTATGTGTTTGTCCTGTTCATGCATGAGTAGGTGGGTGGAGTGTCCATACTTTATTTTCAAAATATTTTCACAATATAAATAATTGTGGAAATCTGTACCATTCAAATTAATATGTAAGTTAATCACATATACAATTAAAAGAAATATAACAAGATTCCCTTGAAACTCACTCTAATTTATTTTGGAGATTCTTTTGGCTTTGTTACGATAAACCAATACTATAACTTACTAATACTATATGCCCAGAAAATTGCAACTCATATTAATATAACATTTTTTATAATTAAAAAATAATTAGGGAATAAACATTTATATATATCAAATTTCAAAATAATGTTTATTTTTCCTATCAAAAAATAATTTTGCATTTGCATATACATGTCCACCATATATTCATGTATGTAGATCTCACAAATCTATTTAAAATTTGGCAGAAAGCCATTGGAAAAGTATTACAAGAATAGATATCTAGATCTACTTGTCATATATCCAAAAAGTAAAATGACATATAATATGTTCATACAAAAAAAAGAAACACAAAATTGTTGTTTTAATCAGTTATATACAATGACTTTAAAAGTCCATAGAAAAAATTCCAAACATCTGGTGCATCATAGACCCAATGAAAAGTCTATGATAATACTCATGGAATTTTTGTTTTTCAAACTCATAAGTCATTCAAAATCCCATGATTCTTAGAGAAAAATTCCCCTACGTATTAACTTCCTTGTAGACATGAAAAATAGTGAACATATTAAAGGGGTGTTTTAAACTAACTATCTCATTAACTCGAAGAAAAACATCAAATTCTTGCATCTTATTGGTCTAGCAACCCAATTGAGAACCAACCTGAGTCTCCAAATACTTGGAAAGAATGAAAAGAAAAACCCTTAATTCTGTGAAATTGTTTCATACTACTACTATATATAATGCAAAACTAATATAAAGTGAATATCAACACGCTTACTGAGAACAAGCTGCACCCATGAACCCAATGGAGACTCAGCTTTCAGATTGAAAAACTGAAGCAACCCTTCCATTCTCGAATTGAGCAACCCTTTGGGTGCATCTAGAGGGCATGCCTACATCTATTTACAATCTTACTCAGCCATGGATGGAGTGGTATTGTTGTTGGGCTTCAAATGACCAACATATGTGGAAAATTAAGTGTGTAGTCTAATGGAGGATCCTTTATCTCCAAGTCCCCCTCTAATATTCACAATATTGTTACCATTGAAGGTCTCAATGCACTTGTAATTTTTTTTTTTTACAAGTGAAAGTTATGTTTCCATAGTTATAAATGCATGTTTCATTTAATGAAAAAATTGTATCTTATGTATTAAGCTAATGTATTTTAAATGTCAATCATGCAGTAGAGACATCAGGAAAGGGAGCAAAAGAAGGAGTAGGAGTAGTAGGAAAACCGATACAATATAGTCCTATAATGCTAGGCTAGAGAGAGGGAGAGGGATTTATACCCTTGCCCTATTACTATAGCAAATTGAGTGCTCTTGAGGAACATAGGCCTCCTCAAGTACTATGAAGAGGGTACATAGGTGTACTTTGTCTTATTGGTGCCTCTGATCCACCGACGGAATGTTCAGGAGCAGGCTTTCCATGGCTGTCTTGAGTTGTGGTATAGGCTGAATAAGGACGACAGATATACTTTATCATTTTCTTATCCAGGAGATAAGAGGATTTCCCCCATTTCCCTCATGTCCCCCACAGTGTTGCAACTAACATTCAACTTGCATATACTCAGAGACATGTTGGGCCTCATGTGGCTCGTCCATCAAATTTTTAGGTTCGTTGTCGAAAACTACAGATTTATTCTTTTTCTACAAAGGAGGCTAGGTGCCTCTTATTATCATTCAACACCATTGAACATTCTTCTAGTGATGGGCAACGTATTAGTTTCCCTCTTTTGTATTATGTTGATTCTTTGATTCAAGTGCCACATTGCATTAGATAGCCTGCCATTGTTTTGAGGTAGTTTTTCATGGCTTTAGATAGATGTCGTGTGTTGTTGAGACAGGAAATGGAGAGCTTCCCTTTTTCTGTAGAGATTTTTTGTTTATTCTTTGAGAGGTTTATGGAGACAAGGTCTACATTTGATCATCACCTTCCAACGCTAATCAATGAGGCCCAGATGCACATGTGGGGGGAAATGATGCCTAAGAGGGGCATGCCGAAGCTTCTAGTCAGGATTTCAGATGAGGCATTAGCACTACTAGCCAGTTTGGATGACCGTGCATTTGTCGTGATGGCGTATTTATATGTGGGGATTGATTGGAGATGGTATCCCAACACCTTCTTCATGACAACTGAGCCTCCAGATGATAGATGTAATATTAATTTTTTCTTTAAATTAATCTAGTTTCATTTATTTTTCTTTAATAAATTAGAATAAAATGCATTATAGTATGTTATTTAACTTGTTTTATTAATTTATTTAATGAAATTAACTAATTGTTTATATGTACAATATATTTTGTAGAGATTGTCTTGCATGATGGGGGCATGCCTCCTCCCCTATCATCAGATGGAGGAGATGAGGAGATGGGTGAGGCCCAAGAGGTTGAGGCACATCCTCAGGGTAGCATCGGCGTTCAGGGGTGGAGGATTTCTATGCAATTTCGGATGGACAACTGTGATAGATTGGCCATAATTTTAGTTCGATAGGGAAACCGCCCTGTGAGGCCTTGAGATATCAACACGGATCTGATGTCCGTCAATCTCTACAGGGACTATTCACAGGATTTGATATCTATTATGTCATCAAAGCTAGTAGTTTACTAGCAACAATGAGGGTTGGACGACATCATGCAGCAACACATCCATCAGATGAGGGTGGTCATGATGATAAGGATCATGACGATGAGGGTGATGATCATGATCATGATGATGAGGATTGTGATGCTGATGCTCTGGTGGTTCCACCCCATTGGATGATGGTCCCTAGGCTATCGGTGATCCTTCTGGTAGTATACTTGCTTGTGAGTTGCCATATGATGAGATGTCAGAGCTAGAGGATGTTCCATATGGTTGTATTAATAGAGCAGACCAACCACCTTCTCATATACAGTATCCACCTTCTACTCCAGACCAACTACCTCTTAGTCCCCCACCTTAGCTAAGTTCAACATACGTACTTGATCAAGCAGTAGTTGACCATCCATCATATTTTACTATATACGAGGCTGCAAGCACTACTGTATCTATGGTAACAAATATTTGATTGCACTTATTTGAATTCATGTTGTAATTATATATATATATATATATATATATATATATATATATATATGGGAGTCTAGGAAGAGGTAAAGAAATTTTCATGTAACATCCCATCATGGCACGGGGACTTAGAGAATGAATTCCCCAAAGATTGGTTCGGAAAAACACCTCCAAAACATTTTCAAGTGCTCCCATTGCTTATCTATGGGGGGCATCTGGATGGAGAGAAACAAGTGCATCTTTGAAAATCAATGTCAATCTTATATCCAAGTAGCTATAAATTGTCTTGATTTAGCATCATCCATACCACAACCTCCCTCAACTACTAGTATCATAAATATGACTAAAGTGGAAATTTTAAATTACAAACCATGGGATATTTTTTATGGGGCCTCTTAGCAAAATCCATTAACAGGAGGTGCAAGAGGCGCCATTCAATAAATCGATTCACACTTCTTCTCATTTTCTTGCAAAATTGAACATGCCACAAACAATTATGTTAGGTTGTATACTCTCAATCTCCTACTGTAGTTAGCTTCTTATCCAAATCTTACTACAATAAATATATATCGGGACTATTTAGTTGTTATAAAATGGACTCAAGGAGTTTAGAGACTCAAAAAATATATGTTCCTTCCACTCTACCAGAAATATCTTCAAAAATATGTGTCCTTTCCTCATATATCTTTCACTTATATGTATATAGAACCTAAACAAACAACATGTCAACCTTTGAAAAGAGAACTGTCATTAGATTAGCTCATATGTTTCGAGCAGTTTCATTTTCGGATAATATATATTGATAATATCTACATCCTTCTTATATCTATACAACCTTTTTTTGAACAAATCTATAGGCAACATGATTCTATCAAACCGAAAAATCTAAGCAAGATATCATGAATCAAAGCTCTTTTGGTTTTCTCGAGCTTGGTTCTTTGGTTCTATTTCTAATTATATATGAACAACATCTAAGAAATATATCATGAATGAGAGTTGGTTTTCTCGAGCTTGGTTCTTTGTTTTTTATTTGTAATTATTGATCCAAATGGATCCTAAAAAACCCTCTAAGTCTTCAAAGTCTTCTAAACATTAAAAATTATCGCATGAGAAGAACCTTTCAGAAAGGCAGATTACAGTATCGGGAGGAAAAAAACATGAGCGAAACAGTGAAATAAGGCATATCGGAGGTCAAAGGAATGACACACAGGAGCTGTCGGATCTGGCTGATCAACAATCCAGATCCGATCGACATATCACAATCGGCGGTGGCAGGCAGAGGATATCAGAGCCTATCATATGACAATTGCGATCGCGATTACGCAGGTCAACGAGGACCATTGATCAAGCGTGTAAATCAATGGCCCAAGTTATCTTGTGATATTGCAATCGGAAATTACATAGGAGCGCTTACAAATGGCTCAGGGGTCTATACGATATGCAATTACGATCAATTGCATCGGAGCTACAGAAATAAGTGGGGCCTATATAAATATGGCTTGCAACAGCTGGACCTAATAGGGTTATAGATGATATTATATATATTTTGAAATCCAAAAAATGGCATTTTTCTTTGTCTTTTGCATTTCTTCCGAATAAATGCATTACAAAGGAAATGTGCCCGATGTAATGAAACTAGACCCGAAAGGGTTCATACATGCATATATATATATATATATATATATATATATATATATATATATATCTATATATATTTTCAGTTCCATAATGAGCGGGATTTCGGGCAGGCCATAGGTGGTAAATGGTTTCAGCTGGGCTCCACCTGAGCCCGTACACTGGCTGCCACGTGGTTAGGCACCAGAGAGAGAAAACCACCCTTTTCGAGTGGTTAACCCCCGTACGCATGAGCCGCCCAAAATGGATCTCAACCATTAGATCAAGATCACTCAGATCAACAGTGGAGATACGATAGTGATATACAGGTGGACCCGATAGGAGGATAGAGTGGATTTTAGGATATTCGAAGTTCGATAAACGGTAGTTTGGCGAATTTTCCTATGTTTTTAGTATATTTCTCTATGTAAATAGGGAATGCTATTTTTGGGGATTTCAAAGACCCGATGGTCCCTTCTGTTGCAAAATAGGTGACCACCTTCCCTCAAGACATTATGCCATGATTGTTAATGCTCAGAAGGGGATTCAAGCAGACAAAGGCCGGGAGCCAGAGAGCCCGAGAAGGGGAAATGAATAGACAATGTCGATTGGCTTTAAAGCCACGGACTGATAGAGATAGAGATAGCTAGTGCTAAGATAGAGGGAAGATAGAGACAAAGAGTTAGAGAACGAGTCTGTGTACTCAGAGAGTCTTGAGGGATTCAAGCAAACTCCTTTTGTTTTGTATCTATTGTGTTGAGACTCAATTTGAGCTCACATTTTGTAAAACTATGCTCTTGAAGACATAATAGAGAGGTCACCATTCAAGGCTGGACTGGGAGACATAGCCCAGAAGTTTTGGGTGAACTCGATATTAAATTTGCGGTTTTATGTGTGTTTTTCTATTATGTATCTTTAACTACTTCATTGTCTATATTATTCTCAATCTTATCAATCCATTGCATGAAGTAATGTAGGAAAATCCATGCACATCAGTCTATAGTATCTTAATATTAGTCTAAGATCTCATTTTCAGATCAAGTGGTATCAGAGCTTTAGGTTTGCTAAGGTTAGACAAGCTTGTGCTGGATTTTTTTTTAATGCTAACTAGATCAAAGCTCAAATAGAGGAAAGGAGAACTTGTTGAGGCCAATCCAGAAATTGGAAGAGTCTATCCTTAGAGGAAAATGGTAGAAGAGATTCCCTTGGGATCAGAACCTCAGTTCATGGACAGTTTCATGACCATGAGAGCCATGGTGGAAGAGATGTATCGAGAATTTAAGAAAGGATGAGATGAAAGCCCTTCGGCATCTCAAACAGGTAGAGTAGAGGAACCTCTTCTAGGTTCCCATTCAGAAGGAAAAGGGAAAGGGGAAGAGCCTCCTCCATCAACACCTCCTTCTAGCCGTCAAAATGAAAAGAAGAAAACATCTTTGATTAAATTAGATGCAAAGTTTGATCTGTCAATCTATGATGGAGAATTAAATGCAAAAAAGCTAGATAGCTAGCTTAGACAGATTGATGTGTATTATAGGGTGCAGAACGTTGATTCAGAAAAGAGAAAAATTTAGCTGGCTAGCCTTCACCTTGGAGGAACTGCCCTAGTGTGGTGGGAAGGTAGGACACAAGCTGATTTGAAGAAGCATGGTAAAATTCTTTCTACCTAGAGTGAATTTGCTTCTGCCGTTAAAAAAAATTCTATCCGCTAGCTTATATGTAGCAAGCAATGATGAGTTGTCAAAATCTTCGCCAATTAAAGGGGAAAGTGTACAAAGTTATACCCATGAATTTAGAAAAAGAGCTTTAATTATAGGCATTTCTCTAGACTCACCTGAAACTTTGTTGAAGTAGACAGGTGGTTTGCATAGCTATTTGGGGCACACTGTTCTCATGTTTAACCCTACTAGCATAGCTGAGGTATCAGTTCAAGCTAGACATCTAGAGGCTAGAGGCAAGAATGTGAACCTAGAGATTGGGGGATTATCAAAACCCATTGCAAGCAAGAACAAGGAAAAGAAGAAGCATAAATGGAAGGAGAGGAAGGCAAATGCTATACGGAAGGACAAAACTTCATTCACTCACTGCAAGAAGGATGGACATGATGATGAACACTACTGGTCTTTGCATCTAGAGTAGAAACCTAAGAAGCTTGGTGGTAAGAAGAAGAAGACTGCTGCTACTATTTAAAAGACTTAGGGTCCGACTCAAGTGATGAAACAACAACCACAGCCACATGTATAAAAGGTAAAAATTCTGAAGCATCTACAAGTAATTGTGCACAATCTATTGATAATGAAGATAATGAGAGAAAAATACATGAGCTTTTTCATATTAGAGTTATTTCCAAGCACCAAAGATTGATACTTTATTTGATAGTGGTTCACAAGTAAACTTGATTTCTAAAACAATTGTAATGAAGTTGGGTTGACTAACAACACCTCAGAAGAATCCATATCCATTAGGTTGGGTATGTGATAAAGCAAAGCTACAAGTGACTAGACAATGTAAACTTAGGTTTTCTATTGGGTCAACTTTTATAAATGAGGTCGAGTTAGATATAGTTCCCTTAGATATATGTGGTATTGTTTTAGGAAGTGCTTACTGGTATGATAGAAAATCCATTTTCTATAGAACTAGAAATAAGTATCAACTCACAAAAGATGGAATAGAATATATTGTAAGAGCTCATCAGCTCAAAAATAACTACACTCTCATTAACTCAGGGCAGATGAAAAGAATTTTAAATTCATGCAAGCAATTTTTACTAATGGTTGTAAAGGAAAAGAACCTTGATAAGACCAATATATTTGAAGGTTGTGATGCTAAACAGAAAGTTGATTTAGTTAAAGTTGTTTCAGAATATGATATCTTATTTCAAGAACCTAAAGGTCTGCCACCCAAAAGGGAAATAGTACATGATATTCATTTGCAGCAAGATGCTCTAGTTCCTAACATTGGAATGTATAGGTTATCCACTGTAGAGAATGTAGAGATCAAGAAACAGGTATAGGAGCTCCTCGAAAAAGGGTTCATAAGACCAAGCACATCACCATGCAGATCTACAATCGTGTTGGTGAGAATGAAAGATGGTTAGTGGAGGATGTGCATTGATTACAGAGCACTGAATAAACTAACGATCAAGAATCGTTATCCTCTTCCTCTCATTGATGATCTATTAGATCAGCTGAAAGAAGCTGTTTAATTTTCCAAGTTGGACTTGAGTAGTGGCTATCATCAGGTCAAAGTAGGAGAACAAGATGCATGGAAAACTGCTTTCAAAACAAAGCAAGGGTTGTATGAATGGATTGTTATGAATTTTGGCTTAACTGATGCTCCTGCAACTTTCATGAGAGTTATGAGTGATGTACTCAAACCTTTTATTGATGATTTTGTAATTGTATATTTAGATGACATTCTTGTTTTCATTAAAACATGGGAAGAACATTTGAAGCATGTAAAGCAGACTCTAGATGTTTTGAAAAGAGAAAATCTCTATGTTAAGCTATCAAAATGTGAATTTGGCAAAACCTCTTTAAATTATTTGGGTCATATTGTAGGGGGTGGTGAATTGAAGATAGATCCCTCTAAGGTCGAAGTCATTTTGAACTGGCCTAAACCCAAATCTGCTACAGAAGTTAGGAGTTTCCTAGGAGCAGCACAATATCGGATAAAGTTTATTGCTGACTTTACCTTGATTGCAGCTCCCTTATGTGCTTTGACATGATTGAACAAGGTATTTCAGTGGGGAGGCAAATAGCAAAAAGCCTTCAATACCTTGAAAGAAAAAATTAGTACAGCACCAATACTAGCATTGCCATACCTTCAAAGATCATTTGAGATTGAAATAGATGCTAGTGACTATGCCATGGGAGCAATGTTGATGCAACACGGTAAACCAATATGTTATCATTCTAAGACATTTACTTCTACAGTAATTAATTATCCCACGTATGATAAAGAATTGTATGCATTAGTGCAGAGTGTGAAAAAGTTGAAACATTACCTAATGGGCAAAGAAACAATTATACATACAGATCATCAACCACTTCAATATTTGCACTCACAAACTAAATTGTAGCAATCAAGACACTATAGGTGGATTGGTTTTCTACAACAGTTTCATCTTGTCATCAGATATAAGAAGGGCATACACAATAAAGTTGCACATATGTTATCAAAACCAATCATAAATGCATCCACTAAACTTAAACATAATTCAGTATTGCATGAAAGCTACATTGAACAATATGCTCAAGATGTATATGGAACTTTAAGTCAAGGAAAACAAGTAGAAGAATTGGATTATCATGTTAAGGACCAACTATTATATCATTGGGTAAAGCTATGCATTCCTCAAACTGAAGGAGTTCACATAATCCGAGAAGCACACACTTCTCTAATATTAGGTCATTTTGGTGTAAGTAAAACAGTTGCACAGTTGTAAAGTTTTTGTTATTGGCCAAGAATGCATGAAACAATTTCTAGATATATTAAAGGGTGTACAATGTGCACTACAAGCAGGCCCAGTAACAAAAAATTAGGCTTGTACACTCCACTATGTGTTCCTTCTCGTCCTTGGGAAAGTGTTTCCATGGACTTTGTTGGGGGATTGCCAAAATCTAGAAAGGGTCATGATTATTTATATGTTATTGTGGACAAGTTTAGCAAAATGTGTATTTTAATACCTTGTAACAAGCAGATTACAGTTGAAAAAACAACAAAAGTTGTTCTTTCATCATGTATGGGTTCATTTTGGGTTACCCACTTCTATTATATCTGATCGAGATTCCCGATTTGTTTGGAAGTTTTGGTCAAGTCTATGGGAGTTGATGGACACCAGACTGAAGAAGAGCACAACCTTTCATCCACAAATAGATGGCCAAAGAGAGGTGGTCAATAGGACAGTAATCCAGTTGCTCAAAGGCTATTGCAGCAAGCACCCCAAGCTTTGGGATGAACATTTAGGTTATGTGCAACATGCTTACAACCGTTCTAAACACTCTTCTACATAGAAATATCCTTTTGAGACTTGTTTTGGTTTTGCACCAAGGTCTCCCTTGGATTTTGTCTTTAGTAAAGAAATAGCAGTTGATGGACACAGTGATGTGGACAAAGCAACCAAGTTCATTGAAAAGATCCACGAAATTCACCAGGTAGTGCAAGAACAGCTAGAAAGAAGCCAACCCAAGTACAAAGCAAGGCATGACAAGAATCGAATTGAGCATAGCTTCCAAGTTGGTGATCAAGTCTGGCTATACATAAACAAAGATAGAATGCAAGGTGAAGGTAAGAAGTTAAAGCCAATAAGGTATGGGCATTTCAAGATACTTGAGAAAACTGGTGAGAACGCTTTTCACCTTGATTTTCCATATTATATGCATATCTATTCAATCATTAATGCAGAGAACTTGAGACTATATGAACCTTCATTAATTGAAGATCCCGAAGAGCAAGGTCACTGTTATGAAACCAGCTCACAAAAAGATGGAAAAGAGAGATCCACGCCTTAGAATTCAGCCTCTTCGAGGGGGCAACCTCCTTTACATTACATAAATGAACAATTCTTGGATGATACAAATGACAAAACCTCCTTTCTATATATAGGAGTCTAGGGAGTCACAATATAATCCAGCCGACCTAACAATAATAATATAAAGCCACAAAAATAACAATAGAGGGATTCTATGGGGCACAGAAATAACAATATGGGGGTAATAGGGGCAGAACAATATAAATAAGGGGTATAACTACAATAGTAATGGGGTAATCACTAGTATTATAGGGACCCAACATGCCCCTCTCCTTCAAAAAAGTGTTGTCCTCAACGCTTGAGTAGTTCTGGATACTTCTGCATAAAATTCTCATCCTCCCATGTGGAATCTTCAGCGGATAAGTTCTTCCACTTGATAAGATACTCTGAAATTGATCGATTTCGTAGCTGTCGAGTTCTTGTTTCTGTGACTGCTTCCGGTTCCAATATAATTTTTCCTTCCTCGTCAAGTTCTGGCAATATTGTTTGAATTGGGAGCTTGTCACCTATAACCTTCTTTAAACATGAAACATGGAAAATTGGGTGCAATCGAGAAGCTGCAGGAAGCTCCAATTTGTATGCCATAGTACCAATCTTTTGCAACACCTTGTACGGACCATAATACTTTGGTGATAATTTATTATCCTTCTTAGCTTGCTTTAGGGACATTTTCTTATATGGTTGTAGCCGTAGGAATACCCAATCACCTACATCAAAACTTCTTTCACTGCGATGTTGATCTGCCTGTTGTTTCATTCTATTTTGTGCCAAGACTAGGTTATCCTTTAAGAGTTGGAGGACTTGTTGTTGATGTTCGATGTGATGTTCCACTGCCTGAACCTTAGAATTTTCTCTTAAATATGATGTGATGGATGGTGGTTGATACCCATAAAGTGCCATAAATGGGGTCATTTTTGTTGTTGTATGGAAGGAAGTGTTATACCACCATTCAGCCAGAGGCAACCATTTGACCCATTGTGTCTGCTTATCAGATACAAAGCAACGAAGATATCCTTCCAAACATTTGTTTACTATCTCAGTTTGCCCATCAGATTGAGGATGATAAGATGAGCTATGAGCTAACTGAGTACCAAGACAAGAAAATAATTCTGTCCAAAAATTTCCAGTGAAAATGGGATCTCTGTCACTTACAATAATCTTTGGGTTTCCATGTAGCTTTTGAACTGTTTCCATAAATGCAGTAGAAACTGTACTGGCTTTAAATGGATGTGATAATGCACAAAAGTGTGCATACTTGGTAAGTCTGTCAACTACCACCATGATGACACTCTTTCCCTCAGACCTGGGTAAACCTGTGATAAAATCCATTGAAACCTCCTCCCAACGTTGGCTTGGAATGGATAAAGGTTGTAATAGACCCGGTGTCTTAATTGTTTCAACTTTATTTTGCTGGCAAACCAAACATTCCGCCACAAACTTTTGAATATCTGATTTAAGGCCATCCCAAAAAAATTCCTTCTTAACCCTGTGGTAAGTTTTTAAAAATCCTGAGTGCCCTCCTAAGGGAGAAGTGTGCAATTCCATAAGAATCTTTTGTTTTAGCTGGGAATTCTTACAGAGGTATAAGCGATCTTTGTACCATAACGAATCATTTTGCCAGCTAAATGTATCAGAAGTACTGGAATCTTGTTGTAACTTTCGAATAAGTGCCCACACTTCTTCGTCATTCTTCCATTCCTCCCTTGCTTCGTTTATCCAATCTGGTTGGATAATAGAAATGGCACACAACAATGCTTCCACATCCTCATCCTTTCTTGAGAGTGCATCTGCCACCACATTTTGCTTCCCTTTTTTGTAGATGATTTCAAAGTCATAACCCAACATCTTTGTGACCCACTTTTGTTGCTCTTCAGAGGATAATCTTTGTTCTAAAAAGTATTTAAGGCTATCATGATCCGTTTTTACCTTGAAGTGTCTTCCCATTAGGTAGGGTCGCCATTTCTTAAGTGCATGGAGTATTGCCAACATTTCCTTCTCATAAATAGCTTTGCTTAAAAACTTTCCCTTGATTGGACGACTTTCAAAAGCAATGGGTCTTTCATCTTGCATTAGAACAGCACCAATTCCATTTCCTGAAGCATCACATTCCACAATAAAGGTTTTTGTGAAGTCCGGTGTAGCTAAGACCGGTGCTTGGCACATTGCCTCTTTAAGATGTTCAAAGGCCTTTGTTGCTTCCGAAGTCCATGAAAATGAATCTTTCTTCAATAATGTTGTTAGAGGTGCTGCTATTCTCCCATAATTCTTAACAAACTTGCGATAATACCCTGTCAACCCAAGAAATCCTCGCAGATGCTTTATGGATGTGGGGATTTTCCATTCCTTAATGGCTTTAATTTTGCTAGGGTCTACCTTAACTCCTTCATGAGATACAATATGACCCAAATATTCCACCTCCTGGACTCCAAAGAAACATTTGGATCTTTTTGCATATAATTGTTTCTCCTCCAATAGTTGTAGCACCCTGTCAACATGTTCAACATGATCCTTCCAAGACTTGCTGTAGATTAGTATATCATCAAAAAATACTAACACAAATTTTCTAAGGAATGGTTTGAAAATTGAATTCATCAAACCTTGAAATGTTGAAGGTGCATTGGTAAGGCCAAAAGGCATGACCAAAAATTCATAATGACCCTCATGAGTTCTAAATGCCATTTTCGGAATGTCTTCAATCTTCATTCTGATTTGATGATATCCTGAACGAAGATCCAACTTGGTGAAGTAAATTGATCCATGCAATTCATCCAGTAATTCATCAATAACAGGAATGGGGAACTTATCTTTAATAGTGAGCTTGTTGAGCTCCCTATAATCCGGACACATGCGCCATGATCCATCCTTCTTGTGCACCAATACTACTGGAGCTGAGAAAGAACTTTGACTCGGTTGAATTATACCAGCCTCTAGCATTTCTGCAACCATACGTTCAATTTCACTTTTTTGGACATAGGGATATCTGTACGGCCTGATGTTTGGAGGAACACTTCCTGGAATCAGATGAATAGCATGATCATGATCACGCATAGGTGGGAGA
Organism: Pinus tabuliformis; assembly: GCA_031772625.1. Classification (NCBI taxonomy): domain Eukaryota; kingdom Viridiplantae; phylum Streptophyta; class Pinopsida; order Pinales; family Pinaceae; genus Pinus; species Pinus tabuliformis. The sequence continues at coordinate 990,948,988 of CM062807.1, read as the reverse complement.
CCTTTGGGAGTCTCAAATACCTTGGAATGATTGTCCAGGACTTTTTGGAGATCTGGAGAAATAGATGATTCCAATGTGGAAACATCTAGTGAACATAATTGTGCAATTACACCTCTTTGCTCCTTTTTTAGAAGCTTTGTCATGCCATTAGAGCTGATTATCTTTCCTGGTTTCCCTGCAATACCCCTTAATTCAACTTCCTTTCCTTCCACAGAAAATTTCATGAAAAGTTCTTGAAAATTAAAAGCTATTGTACCCAAGGATTGTAGCCATTGGACTCCTAGTACAACATCAGCACCTCCCATTGGAATGGAAAGCATTGGGCTAGTCAATACATATTCTCCCATGGATAGCTTGATATTATGGCACTTTCCAGAACAATTTATTGTTCCTCCATTTGCAATCATCACTTGACACTCTGGTGCTGGATATAGGAAGCAATTCAATTCTTTTGCTACCCTACAATGAATAAAATTGTGGGTGCTTCCTGAATCAATCAACACTATTACCTTTTTCTTCTTGATTTGTCCTTCTATCTTGATGGTTTGAGGAGTGGTAATTCCTGCCAATGCATTACAAGATATGGTCGGATTTATTTGTTCTTCATCTAGGCTTTGTTCCTGGAATATATCCTCTTCTTTTGACCTTTCTTGCTCCTTTTCTTCTTCCCCTTCACAATCTATGTAGAATAATTTCTTCTCAGCACACTTATGACCTTTTGTGTATTTGCTATCACAATTGTAACAAAGCCCTTTTGCTCTTTTTTCTTCCAATTTTTGTGGTGTCAACCTTGTAGGTTGTGGAAGACTATGGGCAACAACACTTCCGTCTTTATAGTTGTGAACGGTATGCTTCCTAGTTGCCATAATTTTGCTTTCCATTTTTCTTGCTAACCTGAATGCCTTCTCTAATGAATCAGGTTCCCAAAGGCGCACATCATGTTGGATATTATCCTTTAAAGACCCTATGAACACATCAATCCTATGCTCCTCTGGAATATCTTTTACCCTTATGTTCAATTTTTGGAACTCCTCAATGTGCTCCATTATTGAACCCTTTTGTTTGAGACTTATCAATTGGCTAAAAAAAGTGTTGCTTTTTGTATCCTCATAATGTGCTATCAATTCTTCCGTAAAAATTGCCCAAGTGATAAATTGTTTACGAGAACAAAGCCATTGATACCATACAAACTGATTTGGTTCCAAATATAAAGTTGCCATACGTACCTTTTGTGTGTTTTGCACATTATTGAGATCGAAGAATTGCTCCATCTGTAATATCCATGTGGCGGGATCCTTGCCATCAAACTTCCTCATATCGATTTTTGGAACATGGTGAGTCTTCGATCCAACATTAGAGTCTATGGAATCATGATTAACATTTCTTTTATTCTCATCATGAGTTTCCTTTACTACCTTTTCACCATTAGTGACCCTTTCTTGTAGCAACTTCTTCAATTCATCCATCTTATCATCCATGCCATCAAATTTAGCGTCAATCTTAGCTTCCATGCCATCCATCTTAGCTTCCATTCCCTTTATCTTAGATTCCACACCATTTACCTTAGATTCCACGCCACTTATCTTAGCCTCTGTTAGCTTTTGTGAGCGCGACATTTGTTGCACTTGTTCTTGTAATTTTGATATATCATGTAGCATTTCTTCCTCTTCTTCATGAGTCATGCTAGAGCTTTCAGGTTCCTTACTAGGTGTTTGCATTTTCTTTCCTCGGGGCATCAGTTACCGATAATAAAGTTTTACTATGCCCTTTGAATTCCGTTAAACCAAGCTTACACAAAAATTAAAAAAAACTACACACCTTTTTTCACTTTATAGAAGCCTGATATTGAATCTGATGTATCTCTGTAATTTCAGATCCTTCAATTCTGAAATTGCTACCTGTAGTGGCCTTCTGTGTCCTCTTTCTAATGCCACAAGTCTGAGCCAAATTGGATTCTCCAAGGAAGAGTTATGTGAAATCGCCCACAGTGACTTGCTTTTAGACTGGTTCAGTAGAGCGAACTTGTACGACGTGCCACGAGTCACTGTTTCAACCTTTGAATCTGAAACACACGCATAAGAAACTACAGTCCGTCCTCTTTCTGTACCTTTTTACGAAATTTCAATCCGATCCTCAGAGAGAGAGTTATGACAATTTTCCCCAGGTCACATGTTTTGAATGTAATTCAGGAGTCTGCAAAAAGACCAACTTCTTTAGATCATATCTCCGAAAATATCGCGAGAAAAGCTCTGAAATTCGGACCCAAGGTTCAGTGCCAATTCTTCTCAAATGGGTTTTTTTTTGCGACTTCTGAAACGTCACAGAAAAAAAAGTTATAGCGAAAATGCCACGATGACCTATTTGGAGCAGCGAAACCCTAGAATCCAAAGCTCTGATACCAAATGTTATGAAACCAGCTCACAAAAAGATGGAAAAGAGAGATCCACGCCTTAGAATTCAGCCTCTTCGAGGGGGCAACCTCCTTTACATTACATAAATGAACAATTCTTGGATGATACAAATGACAAAACCTCCTTTCTATATATAGGAGTCTAGGGAGTCACAATATAATCCAGCCGACCTAACAATAATAATATAAAGCCACAAAAATAACAATAGAGGGATTCTATGGGGCACAGAAATAACAATATGGGTGTAATAGGGGCAGAACAATATAAATAAGGGGTATAACTACAATAGTAATGGGGTAATCACTAGTATTATAGGGACCCAACAGTCACTTGCCTTCTATTGACGATCTGTTTCCTGAATATCTCAATGAGTTGCAGGAAGACACAATTCTGGACAGGAAGGTGAGAACTACATGCAGAGGGGATGTTGAGTACCTGAGAATTGGGCTCAAAGGTTCAAAACCAAGCAGTGCAAGATGGATAGAGATTGGACAAGTGAGGAAGTTGTATCCTCACTTGATTGATGCCTGAAAACCAACTTTTAGTTGTCCAAAAGCTATTTCAGTGCGAAGGTGTGATCCAAATTGATCCTAAAAAACCCTCTAAGTCTTCAAAGTCTTCTAAACATTAAAAATTATCGCATGAGAAGAACCTTTAGAAAAGGAAGATTAGACTATCGAGAGGCAAAAACATGAAGAAAACAATGAAATAAGGCCTATTAGAGGTTAAAGGAATGATGTACAGGAGCCGTCAGATCTGGCTGATCAACGATCCAGATCTGATCGGCATGTCTCAATCAGCGGTGGCAGGCAGAGGATATCGGAGCCTATCATATGACAATTGCGATCACGATTAGCACGGGTCAATGAGGACCATTGATCAAATGCGCAAATCGACAGCCTAGGTTAACTCACGATATCGCAATTTGCAATTACATAGGAGTGCTGACAAACGGCCAGGGGGTCTATGTGATATGCGATTGCAATCAATTGCATCGCAATATCGCATTAGAGCTACACAAAGGAAGGGGGATAATATAAATAAGGCTTGCGATAGCCAGACACGATAAGGTTATAAGTGATATTATATATATTTTGAAATCTGAAAAATGGCATTTTCCTTTGTATTTCGCATTTCCGCCAAATAAATGAATTGCAAAGGAAATGTTCCCGATAAGATGAAACTAGACCTGAAAGGGTTCATACATGAAGATATATATATTTTGAGTTCCATAATGAGCGGGATTTCAGGCGGGCTGTAGGCGGTGAATGGTTTTGGCTGGGCTCCGCACGAGCCCATACACTGGCTACCACGTGGCCAAGCACCAAAGAGAGAAAACCACCCTTTTTGGGTGGTTAATCCTCATACACATGAGCTGCCCGAAATGGATCTCAACTGTTGGATCAAGAGCACTGAGATCAACAGTGCAGATGCCATAGCGATATACAGGTGGACCCAATAGGAGTATAAAGTGGATTTAAGGATATTTGAAGTCCGATAAATTGAAGTTTGCCTAATTTTCCTGTGTTTTTAGCGTATTTATCTGTGTAAACAAAGAGTGCTATTTTTGGGCATTTCAATGGCCCGATGGTCCCTTCCATTGTAGAACAGGTGGCCACCTTCCCTCAAGATATTATGTCATGATTACTAACGCTCAGAAGGGGATTTGAGCAAACAAACGCTAGGAGTGAGAGCGCTTGAGCAGGGGAAACAAACAAACAACACTGATTGGCTTTAAAGCCACAAACTGACAGAGACAGAGACAAGCAGTGCTGAGACAGAGGGATGACAGAGACATAGAGTGAGTGAACGAGTCTGTGTACTCAAAGAGGCTTGAGGGATTCAAGTAAACTCCTGTTGTTTTGTATCTGTTGTGTTGAGACCCAATTTGAGCTAACATTTTGTAAAACTCTGCTCTTGAAGACATAATAAAGAGGTCACCACTGAAGGCTGGACCAGGAGGCATAGCCCAGGAGTTTTGAGTGAACTCCATATTAAATTTACAGTGTTATGTGTGTTTGTCTATTATGTATCTTTAACTGCTTCATTGTCTATATTATTCACAATCTTATCAATCCGTTGCACTAAGTAATGTAGGCAAATCCGTGCACATGAGTCTGTAATACTTTAATATTAGTCTAAGATCCCATTTTTAGATCAATTATATATGGACATACAAGATCTTTTTTAGTATGAGAACCAAGAATATAAATTCAAGTTATTAAATTTTTTATCTTATAGGAGTTTATTTTTTAGTATAATTACTCATGATGTATATGCATATTCATTCTTCTTGTTGATGGACTATATATAAGCCTAATTGTCATATGAATGTTGTAACATATACTTTCTAATGATTTTATTTTGACTATAAATAAAAGTATAAACTCTCTCTCTCTCTCTCTCTGATATATATATATATATATATATATATATATATATATATATAAGTAGGTCTAGTTCTTTCTTTAAGTTGCGTAGTTATATAGAGAAAATGGTTGGTAAATGCCAAAAAGACATAAAAAACAAGTACATTATTATACATCTCACATTATCAAAATTAAACAAAAAAATCATTAAAGTTAAGTAACTTATAGATCAATGTCTTTCGAAATAATCACATCATTAAGATTTGGTCAACCTTGTGGTTCATCCTCGGAACAAGGTGAAAGAAATTGTATAATCTTCAGGAATAAATAGTAAAGATACATCATTGCCCAAGGTTAGTCGTTGGAGATTAGTAAAACAAGTAAATAAAATATTATATTTATTTAAAAAGTAAATAAAATATTATTTTTATTTTAAAAGTAGTTTTTATATTTTAATATTATTTAAAATCATAAAATTTTAAATATAAATTATTTCCTATTCTTAATTTAGATAAAAATATATGTTAGGATTACGGATGTTGTTAAGAAATCTAATGAGAAGGCTGAAAAATAATAAATAAAGACCCTCTCATTAAATTTCTTAAGAACATCCGTAATCCTAACATCCATTTTTAACTAAATTAAGAATACGAAATAATTTCTATCTAATTTTTTAGGATTCTAAATAATATTAAAATATTAAAACTATTTTTTAAATAAATATAATATTTCATGTGGGTGGAGTGTCCACACTTTATTTTCAAAAGATTCTTACAATATAAATAATTGTCGAAGTCTCTACCATTCAAATTAATATGTAAGTTAATCACATATACAATTAAAAGAAATATAACAAGATTCCATTGAAATTCACTTTAATTTATTTTCAAAATTTTTTAGGCTTATTACAATAAACCAATAGTATAATATACTAGTATTAGATGCCCAAAAAATTGTAACGCATATTAATATAACATTTTTTTAGAATAAAAATATAAATAAAAAATAAATATTGATATATATCAAATTTAAAAATATTATTTATTTTTCCTATCGAAAAAATAAATTTGCATGTGCATATAGATGTCCACCATATATTCATGTATTTAGATCTCACAAATCTATTTAAAATTTGGCAAATGTTAAAATTGTAATTTTACGCCGCACGGTGGTTTTTGAAAACCATCCCGGTCTCCCCGCACCGCTCTTGGCAAAGACTGTACGAGCAGGAGGAGGCTTCGAACACATTCACACTCCGCCACGTGTCCCATGTACGAGCGCCGAAAACTGCTTTCCCCTGACGCTAAAGTCCGTTTGTTTTGCTGGAGGTTGGCGTGCGAACCACGTTGGATCGGCTCAGTGATTTGATCGCGTGATCTCAACCGTTGACTTCCCGAATGTGCTGTCCGCCCACGTCACATCAAATTTTGTCATTGTCCCGTTGACCGCCGTAGGTGAAAACGTCATGGTTTTTAAATGCCTTTACATGATTTTTGGTGGCGGCCTTTAATATTATGATGGGCATACGTCCCATGCTTTTAATATTGTTATGGGCTTGTTTTTAATATAGTGATGGGCACATTTTTTATATGTTTTTTTATATGTACACGTTGTCATATGTAAAACAAAAAAAAAAAGTCTAAGTGTTGTAGTTTTGATATATGGTGCATGCGCACGATGTCAAGTGAGTTTTTTTTATGTTGTGAGTGGAGTGGCTACGCACGAGGGTGAGTGATTTTTTTTATGCACAGCAGTGCTGTAGTGTTTGTCTGAAAATGAAAAACACAAGAATGTTTTGAAGCTGTTTATGTAATATCCACAGCAGTGGAAAATTTGTGTCTGCAACAGAGTTTGTTTTGTAAATTCCTCTCTGCACAGAGGATGAAATATGTATCAGTTTTTTTTTAATTAATAGAAATGCTTTGTGACTGTGTAATGCTGTCTTCTGAGTTAAATTTTAAGAGGTTCTCTGCATAAGATCCTGGACAGAGTAAACAGAGCATTGTCTCTGTGGTGAATTTTATTTTGGTTTTGGTATTTGTCCATTTAAAAATACCCAACAGTGGTATCAGAGCAGGCTTAGGCTCTTTAAAGAAGTTAAAGAAGCTGAAGGGAGAAGGTTGTTGCTGCAGCAAAACTTCTCAGGCAGACAGAAGACTCAGACAGCGAAGGATTCAGGTATTCCCCAAAAGCATCTCTCTTGTTATTGCTGAAGACAGTCAGTTTTTTATTAAAAAAAATCACAGTCAAGGATTTAAAACCATAGTTCAAGATGCAAGGAATGGCAAGCACAAGCATGGGTATGTTCAACACCCAGCTCCCACACTTTAATGGGAAGAACTATGACTACTGGTCTATAACCATGAGAGCTTTGTTCATCTCTCAAGATATATGGGAACTAGTAGAATATGTGTTTGAGGAACCAGCAGATGAAACTGAGTTCAATGCATTAACTCAGGGAGAGAAGGATCAGCTGAAGCTCAATAGGAAGAAGGATGCAAAGGCCATTGTTTTGTTGTATCAAGCAATGGACCAGAGTATATTCCCAAGGATAGCAGCAGCTACAACATCACACAATGCATGGCAAACCCTAAAAACTACCTATCAAGGCATGGAGAGAGTGAAGACAGCAAAACTACAATTGCTGAGAAAGGATTTTGAAAACTTGAACATGAAGGAGTCAGACAACATTGAATCATTCTTCACTCATGTGATTGGTGTAATCACACAAATGAGAACTCATGGAGAAACAATTGAAGATAGAAGAATAGTGGAGAAAATATTGAGGGTCTTACCCTCAAGGTTTGATGCCATAGTCACCACCATTGAAGAGACAAAGGATCTCTCAAGATATTCAGTTGATGAGCTACATGCATCACTGATAACTCATGAGCAGAGGTTGAGTAGGAATGAAAACTCATCCCTTGAGCAAGCCTTCAAGACCCAGATGTCCTTTGGAAGAGGAAGAGGTCAAGGCAAAGGAAGCAAAAGAGGAAGAGGCAGAAGCCAGAACAGAGGAGGAAGGAACAACCCAGCAAATGCACAAGGAAGAGGCAACAATACAAATCAGAACCAAGGTCAAGGCAGCAGCCAACAAAGAGATCAGTATCAGGCTCAAGGACAAAGGTATGATAAATCTAATGTTCAATGCTATTATTGCAAAAAGTATGGACATTATGCTAGTGATTGTAGAAAGAAACAGCATGATATGAACAGCAGACAAAATGCAAATGTTACAAGAGAAAACAGCAGTCAAGAAAATGTCCTATTAGCTTGTAACATGGCTGAAACACATAGTGAGGACATATGGTTTTTAGACTCAGGTTGCAGCAACCATATGACAGGGAATATAGCCCTCTTTTCAGCCTTAAATCAGAATTTGAAATCAGAGGTCACACTAGGAACTGATAGTAAAGTGTCTGTTATGGGAAAAGGGGAGGTAAAAATATTTACAAAGCAAGGAGAAAGGAAAACCATAGCAAATGTCTACTATGTCCCCGGAATGAGATGTAACCTATTGAGTGTTGGACAGCTTATCCAAAAGGGTTACAATGTTTACTTTGTAAATGATGTGTGCACCATCATGGACATACCACCCAGCAAAAGATGCATTGCTGAAGTGAAGATGACAAGGAACAGGATGTTCCCTCTCCGGATCAGGGCAGACTTGAAGAACAAAAGGGAAATGGCAGCAGTCACCCAAGAGACCTTCCAAAGCGTGCCAAAGGATGAGAACTGGTTATGGCACTTGAGATTCGGGCATCTAAATTTTGGAGGTCTAAACTTATTAAGCAGAAAAGGAATCGTAAAGGGATTACCATTGATAGAGAAGCCGGACAGCCTTTGTGAAGGTTGTATATTGGGCAAACAACACAGAGAAAGTTTTCCATCAGGGAAGAGCATAAGGGCAAGGACACCCTTAGAGATTATCCACTCAGATTTGTGTGGACCAATGCAAGCTCCATCATTAGCTGGCAGCCTCTATTTCTTGACATTCATTGATGATTTTACAAGAAAGACTTGGATATATTTCCTCAAGAACAAAAGTGAAGTCTTTGAGAAATTCCAAAACTTCAAAGCACTTGTGGAGAACCAAAGCGGGCTGCACATAAAAGTATTGAGAACTGATAGAGGAGGTGAGTATATCTCAAATGAATTCCTAAAGTTTTGTAGAGAAAATGGAATACATAAACAGTTCACAACTCGGTACACCCCACAGCAAAATGGAGTTGTTGAAAGGAAGAACAGAACCATCATGGAGATGGCAAGGAGCATGTTGAAGGCAAAGCATTTGCCAAATGAGTATTGGGCTGAAGTTGTACATTGTGCAGTTTATATTTTGAACAGGTGTCCTACAAAAGCAGTCATGAACAAAGTGCCAGAAGAGGCATGGAGTGGGAGAAAGCAAGGAGTCACCCACATGAGAGTTTTTGGATGTGTGGCCTATGCACACATTCTAGATCAGCTAAGGAAGAAATTGGACAGCAAAGGGGAGAAGTGTATCCTTGTTGGATACAGTGAGGAATCCAAAGCCTACAGGCTGTACATTCCATCTACCAAGAAGTTCTTTGTCAGCAGGGATGTTCAATTCATTGAAGAAGAAGCTTGGGATGGAAGCATAGAGAAAACAGTGAACATTAAAAACTGTTTGTCTCATGATGAGGATGAAGAGGAGGTGGCTGAAATGAATCCCCAAACAGCAGCACCAACACAAGAACAGCAAGGTACACCATTGAGGATCAATGAGAGTGCTTCTCCAAGCACACCACAAGGAGGAAATTCAAGTGCATCTTCAAGCACTTGCACACCAAGTGAACGAGGTAAGAAGTTTAGAAATCTAAGTGAAATTTATGAAGAAGGAATGAATTCCTTATTTGCCTTGTTTTGTCATGTTGATGATCCTATTCATTTCGAAGAAGCAATTAGAGATAGGAAATGGATAGAAGCTATGGATGAGGAAATCAATGCCATAGAGAGAAACAAAACATGGGACTTGGTTGAGTTACCAAAAGGCAAAGAAGTCATTGGTGTGAAATGGGTCTACAAGACCAAGAGCAATGCTGAAGGCAAGATTGAAAGGCATAAAGCAAGGCTGGTTGTCAAAGGCTACAAGCAGCAGTATGGAAGAGACTATGAGGAGACTTTCGCCCCGGTTGCAAGAATGGAAACCGTGAGAGCAGTGCTGTCTATAGCAGCTCAAAACAAATGGAAAGTCTACCAAATGGATGTGAAATCAGCATTCCTAAATGGAGTGTTAATGGAAGAGGTTTATGTGGAACAGCCTCTCGGATATGAGAAGAAAGGAGAAGAGCACAAAGTGTGCAAATTGAAGAAAGCTCTTTATGGGCTGAAGCAAGCGCCAAGAGCATGGTACAGTAGGATAGATTCATAGCTATTGGATAATGAATTTGACAAATGTGAAGGAGAACCCACAGTCTACATCAAGGAAAAGGATGGTAAGATTTTGATTGTTGTCTTGTATGTTGATGATGTTATTTTCACAGGTAATGATGATCAGCTCATTGAGAATTTTAAATCAGTCATGAAGGATGAATTTGAAATGACTGACATGGGTTTGTTGAGATACTTCTTAGGCATAGAAGTAGATCAAAATGAAAAAGGAATTTTTATATCTCAAGCAAGATATGTAAATCAAGTTTTGGGCAGATTTAAGATGGAAGAATGCAAGGCAGCAATCACTCCCACAGTGATGGGATTAAAACTCAGCAGAGAGGACAGCAGCAAGGATTTTGATCCTAGCCTGCACAAAAGCATTGTGGGCAGCCTTATGTATTTAACAGCAACTAGGCCTGATTTAATGTATGATGTTAGTTTGATTTCCAGATTTATGGAGAGGCCAAAGGAGGCACATTGGCAGGCAGCAAAGAGAATTTTGAGGTATGTGAAAGGTACCAAAATGTTTGGAATTCTATATCACGCCTCAGAACATTCAGATTTGGTTGGATACACTGACAGTGATTGGGCTGGAAGTGTAGATGATCGGAAGAGCACTTCCGGTTATGTTTTTAATATGGGTTCAGGAGCCATCTCATGGGTTTCTAAGAAGCAGTCCATTGTAGCATTGTCTACAGCAGAGGATGAATATGTGGCAGCCACAGCAGCAGCTTGTCAGGCAGTTTGGATGAGAAGGATGTTGAGAAGCTTAGGCCAAGAGCAGGCAAAAGCGACAGTGGTTTCTTGTGACAATAGCTCAGCTATTGCTTTGTCAAAGAATTCAGTGTTTCATAAGAGAACAAAACACATCGATACAAGGTTTCACTACATCAGAGAATTAGTGAACAATGGAGAAATTGTCCTAGAACATTGCAGGACCCATGAACAGGTTGCAGACATCTTGACAAAGCCACTAGTTCAGAAGAGTTTCGAATTTTTTAGGAAGTGTTTGGGAATGATCGAACGTGCGGCTGTTAAAATTAAAGGGGAGAGTTAAAATTGTAATTTTACGCCGCACGGTGGTTTTTGAAAACCATCCCGGTCTCCCCGCACCGCTCTTGGCAAAGACTGTACGAGCAGGAGGAGGCTCCGAACACATTCACACTCCGCCACGCGTCCCATGTACGAGCGCCGAAAACTGCTTTCCCCGGACGCTAAAGTCCGTTTGTTTTGCTGGAGGTTGGCGTGCGAACCACGTTGGATCGGCTCAGCGATTTGATCGCGTGATCTCAGCCGTTGACTTCCCGAATGTGCTGTCCGCCCACGTCACATCAAATTTTGTCATTGTCCCGTTGACCGCCGTAGGTGAAAACGTCGTGGTTTTTAAATGCCTTTACATGATTTTTGGTGGCGGCCTTTAATATTATGATGGGCATACGTCCCATGCTTTTAATATTGTTATGGGCTTGTTTTTAATATAGTGATGGGCACATTTTTTATATGTTTTTTTTTTATATGTACACGTTGTCATATGTAAAACAAAAAAAAGGTCTAAGTGCTGTAGTTTTGATATATGGTGCATGCGCACGATGTCAAGTGAGTTTTTTTTATGTTGTGAGTGGAGTGGCTACGCACGAGGGTGAGTGATTTTTTTTATGCACAGCAGTGCTGTAGTGTTTGTCTGAAAATGAAAAACACAAGAATGTTTTGAAGCTGTTTATGTAATATCCACAGCAGTGGAAAATTTGTGTCTGCAACAGAGTTTGTTTTGTAAATTCCTCTCTGCACAGAGGATGAAATATGTATCAGTTTTTTTTTTAATTAATAGAAATGCTTTGTGACTGTGTAATGCTGTTTTCTGAGTTAAATTTTAAGAGGTTCTCTGCATAAGATCCTGGACAGAGTAAACAGAGCATTGTCTCTGTGGTGAATTTTATTTTGGTTTTGGTATTTGTCCATTTAAAAATACCCAACAGCAAATAGCCATTGGAAAAGATCTACAAGAATAGATATCCGATCACTTGTAATATATCCAAAAAGTAAAATCACATATAATATTTGTGTTTTTTACACTACTAAATCACCCAAAATCCCATGATTCTTAGAGAAAAAGTCCCCTATGTATTAACTTCTTTCTAAACATGAAAAATAATGAAAATATTAAAGCAGTGTTTTAAACTATCTCATTAACAAGAAGCAAAATCATCCAATTGTTACATCTTATCTCATTAACAAGATGCAAAATCATCCCATTGTTACATCTTATTGGTCTAGCCACCCAGTTGAGAACCAACCTGGGTATCCAAATACTTCGAAAGAATGAACATGATCAAAGCCCTTAGTTCTGCGAAATTGTTTCTTACTACTAATATATATAGTGCCAAACTAATATAGAGTGAATATCGACAGGCTTATTAAGAACAGAATCCACGCGCGAACCCAATGGAGACTCAGCTTTCGGATTGAAAAACTCGAGCAACTCTTCCATTCCCAAATTGAGCAACCCTTTGGGTGCATTCACAGGGCATGCCTGCGCCGATTTACCGTTTTACCCAGCCATGGATGGAGTGGTATCGCTGGTGGGCTTCAAATAACCAACGGATGGGGCAAAAGGAAGCGTGCAGTCTAATGGAGGATCCTTCATCTCCAAGTTCCCCTCTAATATTCGCACCACTGTTGCCATCGAAGGTCTTAGCGCCGAATTGCTTTGGATACACTATAACGCCGTCTTTATCAACCGGTAAGCCTCCTGAAAATCCTCTGGCCTTTGGAATTCCAATCCACTCTCGATTAACTCTTCCATTTCATCTTCCCTCGTTTTGTTAAAAGCAATGGAAGGAAAATACCAGTTGTCCGAATCCCGAGTATTATCGATGTTCCTGCGCCCGCTGATAATCTCAAGTAGTACCATCCCGTAGCTGAAGGCATCGCTCTTAGACGTGATTTCTGCTCCCAAAAGCCATTCCGGCGCCATGTATCGAGGCGTACCCTTCACGGCTGTCACCAGGTGGCTTATATCTCTATTTTAGACATCTCGCCATGCCGAAATCGGAGTACCTTCCACACAAATACCATGCAATCTCACGAGATTGGAATGATTGATGGACGACATGGTGGCGATTTCTGCACAAAATTCTGCTAGTCCCTGCCCGGACTGGTTTACCAGACATTTCAAAGCCACCGGTGTACCATCCTTCATAATTCCTTCATACGCTGTGCCGAATCCTCCCTTCCCAATCTTTTTGCTGAATCCGCCTGTCCCGATCTCAAAGGCCTGGTAAGTGAATATTGCAGGAAGTCCAGTCAGATTCTTCAGATATTCTCCGTCGAATTCATTGGCACCTTCAATCTGTTTTGGAGTAGATTTTTGTTTCCGCGTTCTCTGCCACCTGGAGATTAATTGCCAGGCAACAAAAGAAACAAATAAGGTGCCATGAAGTGGGATAAGGATATATGGCACAATTCCTCTGCCTGTGAACAGCACGACCAAGAAGCTCACCACAAAAGCCACGCCCAACGCCAACGGGCTGAGGAAGAGTAATCTGATAATTCGAGATGTAAAACCGCCAGCAGTCTCATCTGGACTTTGCGCAGAATCCATCACTTACGTTCGCCCGCATACATTAATCCGCGGACTGCATGCTTATATTCTCTGATCCTAGCCCGGAGAGTTTATATTGTCAAATCGTCACGGGTCTGTGGCCAATCAGTTTCCATTAAAGAATGACAAGGACGCATTTACTATGTGTATTGCCTTGCATTGATCGGTTGTCAATTACATCACCACTAGGTAACTGAATAGGATTTTGGAGCCGTTGCCTTTTGGTACAGTGTTGAAATTATAACTTCATTCATTGTTCACGAAGAAGCAAGTAAAATGGGGAGTTTATTTTAGAGTTTGTATTCTTTGAATTTGTTTAAAATTTGTTGGAATCACTTCATTCATTGTTCATGAAGAAGCAAGTAAAATGGGGAGTTTATTTTAGAGTTTGTATTCTTTGAATTTGTTTAAAATTTGTTGGAATCACAAGGGTTAATTGTGAAGTTTCCATAATAGGAGTGTCTCAATTATTTTTCAATGTGTGGAATCTGTATATGTAATCAACAATATATTTTAAACAACAAAAAATTAAGATTAACACATTTTAAACAACAAAAAATTAAGATTTGACCAAAAAAGATCAAAATTTGACTTAAAAAATTGCAAAATATTTAATACTTAGACATTGTCTCTAGAAAATTATGAACTATTTTATTAAATGCATAATTTATTATCAATAGAAAGAGTGAAAAGAGGCACAATCTAATACAATACAATTTCAAGCAATATTGTGATCTTTTGTTATTTAAAATATATTTTGGAATGCATAAATAAATTCCACACCCTCAAAAACCTCTCTATTCTACATATTAAACAACTTTCTTCTATTACATATACTTTAAAGTATTTTGCCAATTAAAATTGGAATTTTAAATATTATAAATATAAAATTATTTAAATATCAAAAATATATTTTATTAATTTATTCTTATAGATTGAATATTAAAATATTATTTAAAAAATATTTAGAAGAAAAATATGTTTTATGCGTTAGCAAAAAAAATTGGAATGCAATATTTTTCCTTATATTATAAATGGGTTAAATAATTTAATTTTGATAACTCAAAATCGCTTTTAAATAATTCTTTTATATAAGATTTTTTAAATTGTAAATGTAAGATAAAATTTTAACAATATTAAATCTATAAATTTAGATATTATTAAAATTTTCCATAAGTTTCAATTTTATAGAAATTAAATAATATCATGTGAATTTTATTTATTAAAAATAATTTAACTAAATCAAAGTATTGTTTGAAAAGAGTTTTCGGTGAAAATCACCTCAAAATTTATTTATTTAAAAATGAATTTTATGAACCTAATAAAAATCATGAAAATCAACAATGCATATTTTATTATTATGACGATCAAATTAGTGTAATATCTACTCCATATAAAGAGTGAAATTATATATATATATATAAAGAAAGAGAGAGACTAATGATTGTGCAAAGTGAACTTGGAAGTATATATATCTGAACTGAAAGTCAAGTTATGTAACTGAAAGGATGTCAAGCTCTCATGAGCAATATCCCACTACTATTTATAGATGATGATGATGATGATAATAATAATAATAAATTGTGTCACTGAGGTTCATTACATATGGTATCAAATATATAGATTCAATATTAAGGCCTATGGGCCAACCCACAACTATAATAAAGGAATGAGCACTATTTAGATCACACCAAGGTGTGGATAGAAGATGAAGTGCCACTTTCTGCAACATAATTGTTGGAGGGTGTAAGAGCCTTCGAAAATGGAACTAATTATATGATACTAATGGATGTGGCATGTGCACGTGATTTCTATAACCAAATGAGCAAGGCTTCTTGTTAATTTGAC
Source organism: Pinus tabuliformis (assembly GCA_031772625.1). Lineage (NCBI taxonomy): Eukaryota > Viridiplantae > Streptophyta > Pinopsida > Pinales > Pinaceae > Pinus > Pinus tabuliformis. Next base: position 990,933,365 of record CM062807.1, on the reverse strand, counting down.
AACTATATCAAGGAAAAATAAGAAAACAAGTATTGTTATATATCTGTCCACAAAAAAATTACTATCAAGAGAGACATAATGAGTGTACTGAGCTTGTTTAAATATTTGACACTTGTCTTTAGAGTTGAAGAATACAAAATTAAATTAATAGTAATTAGTAATAATAGACCATGGAATGAATTAAACCTAAACTCCAAATTGGGTGAGTATAAAGAGGAAGAAGTAACGTGAGTATAAAGAGGAAGAAGTAACGTTTATAGGCACAAAATTATGAAGGGGGAATACAATTTGTTGTTACAAAGTTGAAGTACTTATGAGTATATAAGTTGGAAGTGCTTTAAGTTTTATTATATATAAAAAAATTATACTATATATCTAAAGGAAAAGGGAGATATGATGCCTTATGAGCAAGGAACTCAACGATCTTTTATATGTTAAATTCAAGATTTATACAAGGAAATGAGATAATGGTAGATTATTTGGGATAGAAAAATATGTGGAAAAAAACTCAATATAGTTAGTCATAAATACTATACATGAGAAAGTGTGAAGTATTGATAGTTAGAATAAAAGCACAAATGTATATAAATTTTGACAACACCAAATTGTTATCAAGAATTTAGGTACAAGTGTTGAAAAAGGTCATACATGGATGTTACATTAGTGAGTCTCTCTAGAACCTATGTAGAATAGGGACTTATTGAATACAATAGGGTAAGAATAAACACCGACTTTTTCATTCTTTGCTCGATAGTAAAAACTTAAGATATAGAGAACATAAAGAAAAATGCAAGTATAACAAGAGTAAGAATAGAGAAAGCATTGAAGGATTAGTTGTTATAGACTCTAAGAAGTAGTTAATATTCAAGAATACACAATAAGGAATAAAATTATCTAATACAAAAATCACTAATTCCAAGGTTAGAATTAAGTACATAACTTTGAAGCAATACCAAAACAAAGTGAATAAACCAGGTATGTATTTATAAAGGCAAGATGAAAAATTTCATCTAGTCGAGAGGTGTAATATTGTTCAATTCAAGAAAGAGATACAATGGAATAAAATACAAAGGTCATAACATAAATTAGGAATTAAGAATACAAAGTATTCTTATGAACAAATTATCTAAGAAAGGTTTTGACCCTAAGAACAACGAGCATGCAAGGCATAGACAAGATACAAGGCGATGTAATTTATATAAACATGAATAGAAAATGGACTAAAAGAGGGATTACAACATCCCTAGTGAAAATTTCATGTAATAAAAGTTAATAAAGGAAAAAATAATAACCACGGTTGAGGGGACACTTATTCCATGTTGAAGGTTGGGCGAAACACCCTAGTGGATGTTCATTTGGTTTATTATGGCTAATAAAATGGTTAAGGATTTGAAAAGGCAAATAGAAATTTTGGCATATTTATTTATGAAAATAATGGAAATTAGGGGAGAAGAAAGACGAAAGGTCACAAGTTGGAAATGGGGAGGAATTTGAATGAAAATAATGGAAAAGGAAGAAAATAGAGGTCTAATTGAGAAAAAGCTTCTGAGCATCAGTTGGTACCTTTTGTCACTTTAGTTTCGGGCTCTCTTATTATTTTCTCTCTCACTCACAAACTCTTGGAAACTTAGACTTTTCTTGGAAAACTTTCACATTGGATTAAGAAAGGAAAAGAAGGAAAGAGAAAGAAGGGAGAAAGCAAGGAAGAGCAGGATCAAACAACTACAACATGATTATTTGTAGGTATTAATTTGCATGTCTTTTCCTCGCTAGATTTGGCATGCATGGTATTGCATGTGGTTCTTGGTTGCTCTTGCATGGTTTTTCAAGGTGTGACAATCTTTTCAGCCTAGCCTTACCATTTTTGAATAGCCATGATGTGATGGGTTTCTCATGTTTTGGTTGAGTTGGATTTCCAGCTGGATTTGAAGCTAAGTGAGTTCTATCTCTGAATAATAGAACACATGGCCTAGTAACCTGTGAACTAGAATGTGGGTTGTGGTAAAGCCAGATTTCGTGATGCCTAAGTGGGCCTAGGAATTCTCGATGGTTAATGGCAAGTTATACGGTAAAGCCTAGAGGTGGTTTCCCTTCATTAAGCATAGAAATCCTTGTATGTGAATGTTGAGATTGTTAGGTCCCTATAGTACTAGTGTAACCCCTTATTGTTATTAGTACAACCCCCTCTTTATATTGTTGTACCCATGTAGTCCCCATGTTATTGTTATTGTGCCCCATAGATGCCCATTATTGTTATTATTGTGCCCTTACAATATTATTGTTATGTCGGCTCTGATTATATTATGACCCCTTAGACTCCTATATATAGAAAGGAGGTATTTCCATTTGTATCATCCAAGAATTGTTCATTTATGTAATGTAAAGGAGGCTGCCCCCTTAAAGAGGCTTATTTAGAAGGTGTTTATCTATCTTTTCTATCTTTTTGTGAGTTAGTTTCATAACAGAGATATACAGTAAAGTCTGGAGGATGGAGTCTCGATTTAAGGCCTAGTGGTCCCTAAATCAGAATATGGATTGCAGTAAAGCTTGAGAGACTATGAGATAAGAAAATTCCTCATGGTGTAGGTGGAGAAATATGGTGGCATACATGCCTGTTTTGGCCTAATGTTCAAGTGGAGATCATGGTAAAGTTTGTTATTACACATTTATTATTTTCACCTAGTGATCCCATGTGGATTGCAGTAAAGTCAGGTTTCTATTAATGAGGGTGAGATGGTTTAGCCTCAAGATGCCCTCATTGGATCATTTGGTTTGAGTCCCACATTCATGCTTTGAATATGGTATGGGGTGAATGGGTGAAGAGATATATCACTCATTTATTCTATGGTTGGGTGGAACATGGTGGTCCCATCCCAGGTTGGATTTTGCATTGATTAATAACAGGTTTTTTCCTTGACATCATATGTGTAAATGTACTAGTTTATATGTGGATTCTATGTATGATGTATCCTTGATATTTCCATTGTTATTATGTTGGCTATAAACATGTATTATGACAGTGATTATGTATGGCGCTCCTCATGTTTTGACTTGTAAATGAATGAACAATGTATCTATGACCTAATAGATGATGATGCACCTAATGATATAAGGTAACAATGCTTCTTAGTGATTCTGAAATAAGTATGAGACCCCTATGATCAAATATGTTGCTTAAACTTGTAGATTACATATTTGGGACATGTTTAACAAAATCCATGTCATGGCTAGTAGGGGTTTAGTCAAGTCCAATTGCATTTGTATCATTATTTTGTTGTTATCTTTCAATTCTCGAAGTGTCATTGAGTTTTGGACAGTAACTTGAGCTGAACTGAAAGTGTCATTAAGTTTTGGGCAGTGACTCTGGCCCTGAAATATTAGCACAAATCCTGGAGATACAGACATAAATATGGAGATACAGATATAAATATGAGGATAAAAATCCCTGGAGGCATACATACCGATGTTGTGGGTGTGTCGAGAGACTCCTCGACACATGCATGCCCTCGTGTGGAGAGACTTCTCGACACATGCATGCCCTTTGAATGGAGTGTTCGAGGGTTTACTATCCAAAAACTTCAGTTGGTCTCGGGGGTTGATTACGTAGATGGTTGGCAGGGCTCTTTGGTGCTATGTTGGTGATGTGGAAGGTTGCGAGATTGGAATGATTGATGGAGGATGTGTTTGTGACGTGGAAGGTTGCGAGATTGGAATCATTGATGGACGATATGGTGGCGATTTCTGCACAAAATTCTGCTAGTAGCTGCCTGGACTGGTTTTCCAGACATTTCAAATATCATCCTTCAAAATTCCTTCATAAACTGTGCCGAATCCTCCATTCCCAATCTCTTTGCTGAACCCGCCTGTCGCGATCTCAAGGGCCTGGTAAGTGAATATTGCAGGAAGTCCAGTCAGATTCTTCAGATATTCTCTGTCGAATTCATGGGCACCTTCAATCTGTTTTGGAGTAGATTTTTGTTTCCGCGTTCTCTGCCACCTGGAGATCAATTCCCACGCAACAAAAGAAACAAATAAGCTGCCATGAAGTGGGAGGAGGATATATGCCACAATTCCTCCGGCTGTGAACAGCACGTCCAAGAAGCTCACCACAAAAGCCATGCCCAACGCCGACGGGCCGAGGAAGAGTAATCTGATAATTCGAGATGTAAAACCGCCAGCATTCTCATCTGGACTTTGCGCAGAATCCATCACTTACGTTCGCCTGCATACATTAATCGGACTGCATGATTATATTCTCTGATCGTAGCCCGGAGAGTTTATATTGTCATATCATCATGGGTCTACCGCCAATTAAGAGAGTTCATAAAAAAATTGCACACCCGGAACGGTGGGAGGGCAATAAACCAGACTTTTCAAAGTGAACTTTTAGAAATTTCAAGATATATGCCCTGTGTGTGTTTTACACGTATCCATCGCCAACGTGAGAAACGGTGCAGAATGCACACAATGGTTTTCCACTAAAGAATGACAAGGACGCATTTACTATATGTATTGCCTTGCATTGATCGGTTGTCAATTACAACACCACTAGGTAACTGGATAGGATTTTGGAGCCGTTGGCTTTTGGTAGTGTTGAAATTATAACTTTATTCAGTAGTCGTGAATCAAGTAAAATGGGGTAATTTATATTAGTGTTTTTCTTTTTTTGAATGGGTCTAAAATTGAGTAGAAATTGGTTGGAATCGCAAGTTTTCAGTTGTGAAGTTTTTTTGAAGTTTCCACAATTTGAGTGACTCAAGTATTTTTCAATGTGTGGAATTTGTATATGTAATCAACAACACATTTTAAACAACAAAAGATTAAGGTTCAACCCAAAAAAAATTGGCCAAAATTTAACCAAAATTTGCAAAGTATTTAATACTTAGACATTGTCTCTAGATAATTATGAACTATTTTATTAAATACATAATTTATTATCAATAGAAAGAGTTAAAAGAGGCACAATATAACTTATAGATGAAATGACATTTTTCATATCTCGGAATACAATTTCAAGTAATATTGTGATTTTTTGTTATTTAAAGTATATTTTACAATGCATAAATAAATTCAACACCCTCAAAAGCCCTTCGAACACTCAAATTCTACATATTAAACAACTTTATTCTATTACATATAATTTAAAGTATTTTGCCAATTAAGATTGAAATTTCAAATATTTTAAATATAAAATTATTTAAATCTCAAGGATACATTTTGTTGATTTATTCTTATAGATTGAATATTAAAATATTATTTTAAAAATATTTGGAAGCAAAATATTTTTTATGTGTTAGCAAAAAATTTGGAATGCAATATTTTTTCTTATATTACAAATGTCTTAAATAATTTAATTTTAATAAATCAAAATATCTTTTAAATAATACTTTATATAAGATTTTCTACATTGTAAATGTAAGATAAAATTTAAACAATATTAAATCTATGAATGTAGATATTATTAAGTTTTTCTATAAGTTTCAATTTTATAGAAATTAAATAATACCACGTGAATTTCATTTATTAAAAATAATTTAACTAAATCAAAGTATGTTATTTTATTTTTTTGTTTTTTATAAAGTTAAACATTGCCTTTCTTTAATATTACTGAGTGATGTAAAGTTTTCATTCATGGTTAGCTCAGCTTTGAGTATAGTAGAAGGATTAATCCACGACATTTCTAATCTAGGTTTTTTCCTTTCTTTTCTCTATTTGTTGAGTCTTAGTTTTTGTTTTCTGTAACCACTTAGATGTGGGATTTTCTCACCTTTCTTATACTCCTTTCAGTATCGATGAGCCATCTAATCTAGAAGAGGAAGCCTTTGCCTCCCTAATTAGATCTCCTAAAGCTACTAGTGAGAATTATTCTAAGAACAATATTTGTTCAAAAATGCATAATTCATCCCAAACTAACCATGATGCCTTTAGAGCCAAAAGGGAAATATATTGTCCTACATGAAAGAGACTTAATATGCAAGTCCATAGGCCTTTGGCCTAGCCATTGGGTAATTCAAAAATAAACCATAGAGGATTGAAATGTTCTAGGTTATATTTCTTAATTTTATAGTGGAAAACATTTTTATGTGTTTTTTTTAGTATTAGAGAAGAAAGGGACCTAATTTTCAAATTAGGCCATTGTGTCATGGGATCGAGGGGAATGTTTATTTCTCATTGGAATTTTAATTTTGATCTACACATGGAAGTTTCCATTCCTCCTACATGGATTAAACAACCACATGACCAAATCTCCCCATTATTTTCTAGGATGACGAATCTCACAATTCTATTGGATACAAGTTAGGCGACAACAATGAATGAGCTAAGGAGAAAGGGGGAATTTTATCCTATGTAGAATCTATGTGGAATTTTTTTTACAAAAAAAAAAAAAAAAAACTTCCAAAGGCGATTCAGCTCAATTTGAAGGTCTAGAGTAATCTTCAACCCCTTGATTATGAAAGAATCCATTTCAAGTGTAACATCTACTATGAGTATGTCCACTTCATTAAAAGCATTGATATTAATAAATTCAACATCCTTTAAACCAAGCCCCAACTCCTTAGAATAATTATGAGAAAGAATCATTCAAATAGGCATTATTAAAATACAAGAAATGATAGCTCAAAGGGGTTCAAAGTATGAACTAAAGAAAAAAAAAAGCATGAAATAATGCCACGTAACTTGTCCAACAACAAATTTGAAGTTCCAGAAGATTAGGTGAAAGAGGAGTATGAACTTATAGATACATCATCCTTGAATACTAAGCCCCATTTCAATTTAGGGTCAACAATAAAAGCTTAGGAGGCGTTAAAGTAGAAAAATCTAGGTAATAAGTTTGGGACCTAAAAAGGATAATTTTTGCAACTCCACAAGAGAATGAACCAAAATAAGATGAGGAGGATCTAGTAGAAGAAAATGAGAGATAGGAGAAAATAATGGTTGATGGAATCATCCTTGAATTCTCCTACTTTCTTACCATTGCATAAATTATAAGGAAATATTTTCATCCCTTCCCCTCGTTGACAAGAGGTGGGAAATAAAGCCAAAATAATAGAGGGAAAGAGGAAAAATAAATAAATATTAATAATTTCTCAACAAATTCTATAATCTATTATAATTGCTAACATAGTTCAGAACGCATGTAGCCATCACATCTCTTCTCAAAGGTAAGCTACCATTGCCGAAGCTAGTTTTTTTCCATTTGGCATGTAAACAATTTTCAACATTTATTATTTATTAATTGAAGTTTAGTTTTGTTATATCTCTATGTTATGTTTTAAATCTATATTTCATTCTTGCCTTCATAAATTTGGATCAGTGTTCTCAAAGAAATCATATCTTTCTCTATCTTTTTGTGCATGTCTTCAACAAAGTCGAGGTATAAGGAGTTGGTACTCGAGCAGCTTGAGCCCTTGCAAGACTGGCCTCACTGACGTCAACAGCCTCCTAAGGTAGACGAAAATAAAGACAAAGGAGAAAATTATCCTATCAAACTATTTCTCAAAGAAGCCCCTAAGTGACAAAGGAACGAGATGATGGATAATTTGTCCTATACCCTTCAACATATACTACTGGGTGAGACATCTTCATCCAGCAATCACTTCAAAGTCACCACCCCCTTTAAGGTACAAGTTAATTTTGACATTCTTATAGTTGAAGACTAGATAGATGTATATTCTCTAAATAAATGGTTAAATATGTTGGAGGGATATTTCTTGGTCCATAATTTTTCATATAGAGAGCATATTAGTTTTACACTCCCCAAGGTCACCCCCCATGTTGAGGACTTGTTGGAAACTTATTATGAGCAAAGGGTTATGCTGAGGAGGAATCCTCACTATTTTTAGTCACGCCATCTCAATACTGTTTCTAAAATACTATTAAGGAACAATATACACCTGTTGGGAGCTATGAAGTCAAGTATATAAAATGGACCACACTATGATAGGAAAGGGACCAAGAAGTGTTAGAGTTCATGAATATATTTCGTACCCTATGTAAGAAGTTGGGTATCAAGGATTATTAGTGACATTTGGTCCTCAAGTACCATTATTGTATGCACAAATACATGCAAACATAAATGGATTTCCTTGACATCTCCTCACTTGGTGTAGCATACTAATATTCTTTAAAGACCAGGCTAAAATTTAAATAAAAGAAGTGATACTTTGGATTGATGATTTCGAAGAAGGGAAAGGGAACCCCCAAACTATATAAAAACAGACAAAGCCAAGGTAAAAAAAGCCCAAGAAAACATGCTGAATCCACAAGAAAATAATATAAATGGGAATATGGAGAAAGACACAGGAAAGTGGTGTTAGTTCCGCAAGATCCCCACTCACAACACAAATTAACGTTGCACAAAGAAGTTAGTAGTAACCGAGATGAAAGCTTCAGAGTTGGATGCATGTTAAGAATCTTAACTAGAACCTAACAAGGGGAAACAAATCATTGACGCAGAACCCAACACCATTGTTGCCACCACTAAGGTCAAGAAAAGTGAGCTTGAATATCTAGAGGAGGGTAAGCATCTCTTCCACTAATATATGTGGATGAAAGGTGCTATGATGTAGTTCATTATCAATAGTGGGAGTTAAAAGAACCTAATTTCTTGCGAGGTCGTTAAGTGGTTGGGCCTATTGAAAACACCACACCCGTAGCCATACACCATTGGGTGGCTCCACTAAGAGAAAAATCTTTGCATCAACCAGTGGCATTACCTACCCTATAACATCAAGCCTTTCATGTACGAGGTATTGTGTGATGTTTCTCTCCTTTAAGTTTGTGATGTTTTATTAGGACATCCATACTTGTGCAAGTGTCGTGTTGTTTATAATTCCAAACCTCATACTACTATTATTTCTTTGGGAAAAAAACTATATAGGATAGTGAAGGTAACCCAACCTACTACCATTTCTTAGATCTCTACTAGAAAGCGCGGTAATATCATCTCCCACACTGGGAAATTTATTTTCTTCTTGATTCATTCTCATAGTAAGGGGAAGATCATGTCCAATCCATGGCCCCTAGGAAGGGCTCCTCTGTGCATCAAAGGCAAGTGGATAAGGTCATGGAAGAGTACAAGGACCTCTTCTCCTCACCCACAAGGATAGCTTTGTACTTTCAAGTCAAGCATCCAATCGATCTAACCCCTAGTGAAACTATACCTAATGGGCCTATCTAATTGTACTCTCTTATAGAAAATGAGGAAATCAAGCAACAAATCCAGGAGTTTCTACAAAAAGGGCACATCTAACCAAGTTCCTCACCTTATGGGATCTAAATGTTACTCGCACAAAAGAGAGATGGGACCCTGAGGCTTTGCATTTATTGTTGGCGTTAAAAGAAATCACAGTCAGCAACAGATACTCGATCCCATGAATTGATGACATTCTTAACCAACTCAAGGGGGTTAAGTACTTCAACAAGATTGATTTGAAGTCTAACTATCACAAATTTTCAATAGAACCCACAAATGTATAAAAGACTACGTTCAAGTGCAAGTACGGTCTCTTTGAGTGGTTGGTCATTCCCTTCAGGTTGAAAAATGTCCTCACAAATTTTATGAGTCTGTTGGATGGCATATTATGGCCTTTCACTAACTCATTTTTTTTTGTATATGTCGATGATACAATCATCTTCAACAAGATTTTGGAATGTAACTTACAACATATTCGATAGGTCCTTCAAACCATGTGGCAGCACAAGTTATGTTCCAACCTTGAGAAATGCTCCATTGCGATGGATGAAGTCCAATATCTAGGCTACATAATGGATGAGCAAGGCATGCATGTGGATCCAGCTAAAATCCAAGTCATTGGGGATTGGCTAGCCCCAGCGACTCTAACATAGCTTTGCACTTCTTGGGACTTGCTAATTTCTATCAAAGATTCATGTTGGGGTTCTCTTATATCACTTGGCCCTTATGTTAAGTTACCAAGGGCAAAGAAAAATAAATGTTATTTTGGTTTGATTGACAACAAAAGACAATGATTGAACTGAAACACTTCCTTTTCTCTGCACTTGTCTTCACCTTGTTGTACATGCAACAATCATTTGAGATTGCAACAATTGCCTCCAATTATGCTATTGTTGTAGTCCTCACTCAAAGAAGGGAACCTGCTAGCCTATCACAGTGAGACACTTTCTGATACTCTTCGAAGGTACCCCACCTATGATAAGGAAATGTATTATATTATGGAGGCTTGCCGACAATTGGAAAAATATATTTTGGGGAAGGAGACAATCATCCACATGGATCACCGACCTCTTTAATTTATGCAAACACAAGGGAAGTTGCAAAATGAACACCATCATAAATTGTCCACATATCTAAAGCATTCCATTCGAACATTAAATACAAGAATGGTAGCACCTATCATGGCATAGACTACCTCAACTAGCCCCTAATTGTGGCATTAAGCATAGTTTTCAAGTATTGTGAGTACAAGACCTCTAGATGGTTGCAACTATACAAAAATAATCCAAAATTCACCACCACATACCAGATGCTCATAGACGACAAGAAATTTCCAGACTTCCACCTCGAGGTGCACCATTTTTCTGTCTGGGACACCTTTCTATTCCTTCAAGTGAGCATAACAAGATAATTTGGGAGGTACATTATAGTCAAGTGGTAGGGCACTTCGGTGTGAAAAATATAGTGGAAGTACTCTAAAATTAATTTTAGTGGCCTAAAATCTAATACAATGTTAGAAAACATATTAAATCCTACATTATTTATGCCATCGCCAAGCCAACCATTAATAAGCATGGTCTATACACCCCTCTTCCTACTCCTAGCCAAAATTGGGAATCCATCTCCATGGACTATATGTCTAGCCTTCTTTCTACCAAGTATGGTAATTATTGTGTGTTTGTGGTCATCGATAGATTTTATAAGATGGCCATATTGGTTTCCTATAAGAAGAATATCATAATAGAAGCCACTACCAAGATATTCCTCAAACGAGTGTGGATACATTTTGGGATCCCGTAGACCATTATATTAGATTAGGATAGTAGGTTCCTATGCACATTCTAGTCTATCATGTAGTCATTGTTGGACACCAATCTCACCAAGATAACCTTATTCCACCCCTAGATTAATGGTCAGACAAAGGTCATCAACAAGATGATGATGCACATACTGTGCATGTACAAATCTAAGCATCCACATACATGGGATGAGAGTCTCCATTATGTGAAAAAGAAATACAACAGATCTCTTGATAACTCAATTGGCCACATCCCCTTTTAAGTGGGACTAGGATTTCAAACATTGTGTCCCATTGATGTTGCAATGCCTCCTGTAACTATATAGATATAATTTGCACATGTTCAATCCAAAACAGATGAAGCAATCAAGTTTATTGAACACATTTAGCACATTCAGTATATGTTTCATCATATCCTGGATAAAACCAATACTAAGTACAAATAATGTCATGATCAACATCGGGTTCCACATAAGTTTCAAGTGGGCGATAAGTTTTGGTTGCTTTTACAGAAAGAATGCTTTTCCAGAGCCCATGGAAACTTCAAACACTCAAATATAGGCCTTATACCATCACCAAGATTGTGGGTGACAACAATTTTGAGCTAGGTATCCCCCCATTCCTTTTCCTAAACCTAGTATTCAATTTGGACCCCCTTCATTCATAATTTTCACCATTGCTTGATGGGTCAAACATTGTCAAGAAAATAAAACTAACAGATCTCAACCTAGATTTCATTGAAGAGACCACAACCGATCAATCGTGGACACAAATTATGAACACTCGCCAACATAGGATCATACTGTATTGGGTTGTCAAAGCCATCCAACTCATGCACTAAGGCATGTGGGTCACCAGGGACCATGTTCAGTAGTAGTTTCCTCACCCGATGGAGACACTCAATGCCATGGGGACCATTGGCTCCTAAGGGGGGATGAATGATCCAAGTGGATATTGCTGGCCATAGTCTTATTCCACTTAGACCCCCAATGTTGTTTTCTATCAATTTCCTATTTTTTAGCATAGTTTCCTATTATGGTAGTTTTCTATTTTTGGTAGTTTTTGGGCCTTAAACTTATGAAACTATTTTGAGACCCTAAACAATGCTTTTTTTGGAGAAACATGAAAACATTGGAAATCTATTTTGGTAGCCAAAAGTTGTCTTCCTCAAATAAACCTTTCTAACAAGCTATTGTGTGTGCCAAACATAGATCGAATGCCAAAGTTATGACCAAGGGAACTTGATGTTCCAACTAACTCCTTCAGGGGTCATAACTTTTGGTGCTTCATCTCCTAGGGCTAGGTTTTTGGATGTTTATGGTTTCTCATTGTTTCTTCATGATAAAAATTCCATCTAGTGTTATTGTAACACAATTCAGAAGGCATGTTGTCTTCACTTCTCTTCCTAGAGATAAGCCACCATCACCTTATCTAGTTTGCTTTCATTCTCCACATAAACAATTATCAACATTTCCTATTTATTAATTAAAGTTTAGTTTTTCTTAAATATTTGTTTCTAGTTTAAATATGTATTTCATTTTGTTCCTTCATAAATTTGAATGATGAAAAATATAAGAGAAGATTGTGTGTGTGTTTGTACACACACACACACACACATATATATAATGGTGATGTGATTAGAAAAATAATTTTGTTTCAATTTGCAATATGTTGGGTCTACCCTCCTTAGGACACAGAGGAAACTAATACAAGATAGATTAGATTCCTTAGTCTCCAATTTTTTATGTATTGAACTTTTGATCACAGTGACAATGGTTCCATCAACATTTTGTACAAGCAAGTTGTCAATGCTTGCAAAGGTTTCTAAGAGGGAGAAGGCATTATTCCATATAGAAAATGAATGCTGTATTTTTTTATCTCAACTGCATCCTCTACAGTGAGCACTAGCCTGGCATAAACGTACTACTGTGCAACTAATGCCAATGAGAGCATGCAATCCATCTCCCCATTGAGCTTTGACGTCATATGCAAATGCATTGAGAAAGGCTAAAGTTGTAATTCCAAATATCTTATTATGCCTTTTTCCATATCATAACATTTTATGATAGATGTGTCCTACAAGAAGAACCAACTCTTTTATATTTGAAGTATGATAAAAGTATCCTTCCTAATAATGATTTTCACCTACAAAAGAAAACATTTTGTCTTTAGGATTTTTTGATTCACTATCGTCGAGTTTAAGTCCATAAAGGCACAATTGATAACCAATTTGAGGTATATACACAATGGACCCATTTTCGGGATTATTAGCTTTGCATGGGAGGAATTTTGAGCTCAAGTGTTGAAATATCCTCAAGCAAGCCCTCGTATATTTCCTTCAATTCATCCAACTCTAGACAAATCTTGGATGCAATCAATATTCCATATTTATTTCTATTGCTTATATTAAAGTCAAAGAATCTATTTATCATTTCAAACTTCATATATCTGGACAAGATAAATTTTAGTGCATGTAAAATCATGTGTTACAATATTCAAATTGAACATTCCTGTATGCTCATGTTGCCTTTTTGAAATCCCAATTTCAGAAAATCTCCTTGCATGTAAAATGGAACTGATACTCTTTGACACTATTGTGTAATCATCCAATGTTGACAGATAACCTCGACACCAAAATCATGAATAGATGTGGAATATATTTCAAATATTTCAAAGTGTTGTGTATGGATGGCATCACTTCGTCATAATCATGGGGAACTGGTATAGTCTTGAGACAACCATTCCAAATCTTGAGATCTAATATAGGCCTTCAAGATCAATTCCTTAAAGTACATCAGCCCATGATAATGAAACAGTTGTTAAACATGGCAAATAACAAAAACCATTCCTTGGCTTTGTTAATGCCCAGGTTGCTTGGATGCTTATCAACTTGAAAAATTTTCCAGGCATCATAACCTGTAGCATCAATTTTAAGAAATTTTTTTCATTAATGGTTTTTATATCATTGATATTTCTTTGGTTATATTCATGTTATAAGTATGGTTTTATGACAAACTTGAGTTATGGATCTCCTCATGCTTTGTTAGTAAATGAAATGTATGACCTAATGGGTGATAATGAAACAATTGTGAGAGGGATCCAAACATTCTTTACAATTCTCAAATAAGTATGTTCATATGTGTTTTGATGACCTGTACATTACATGTTCATGATGTTCTTGAAGAAATGCCCGTTATGGTTAGGATGAGTCAAGTCAAGTCCTTGTACAAGTTTTTCATTATAGGCCTTGCCTTCTTCTTTTTTATCACTTATGAGTGTTTCATCAAGCTCTAGGAAGAGTCTTTAGTCCTAGCCGTGGAAAAGTAGCTCATATTTTAGGGTTGCTAACACTAAACTGGCAAAAACGATTGCAGTCACATAGAGGCCTTGCTATGGGAGAGAATAGAGGTTTTTGGTTGCATGGAGGGCTTGTCATGGGAGTGACTGGGGGTCTAATTTACTTAAATGGAAATTTAACTTAGGGTTTAGGCACCCAAAGTAGTTGGTTATCCACTGGGGGTCCTATAGCTAAGGAACAAAGTCACTTTCGTTTTGGTTTGTCGATTCCACTTCCTTAATTGTACTTGGGGGATGAATCGTATCACATTAACTTCCCATCACATATTTTCTCAGGTGGACCAGTAAGCTTTATTAGGTGTGGGAGGAGGGTGTTACATGTTTGCATCCCAAACCACCATGGATTATTATCCTTAACCTATATATAAAGTGACCACCTCATTCTTCAAATAATCCTCCCACTGGAAATAATTGAAATCTGAATTATTATGTGTACATTCTTATAGATAAAAATGTGCATGGGTTTCTAGCACTAAAAGGACACCCAAATTCCTAGCAATAAAATTTAAGTGCATTCACAGTGGTAGGAATGCGTGCACATTCATACATCTAGTGAACTTAACATATGGGAAATAGTTGAGGTGTGATTGGGGGAGAGGGGGAGAGCGAGTGGTAGAGAGGGTAGATTAGAGAGAACATTGAAGATAATTTAAAAAATAAGAGAGAGAGAGAGAGAGAGAGAGAGAGAGAGAGAGAGAGAGAGAGAGAGAGAGAGAGAGAGAGAGAGAGAGAGAAGGGTGTTAACTAGAATTAATTGGTGAGTAATGGCTAAAAATAGGGGGAGAGAGTGTGAGGGTCAATTTGGGAGAGAGATAGGGCAAGAAGGTTGGGAAATGAGAGGGAGAGAGATAGTTATAAGAGACACAATAGATAGAGAGAGATAAAGATGGAGGGAGAGAGAGGTAGAGAAGGATAAAGGGACAAAGAAATAGATAGAGGTAAGTGTAGAGAGAGAGAGAGGGAGTTCGAGGGGGATTTCTATGAAGGAAGGATTAAGGAAGGGGGGGTGTGATAGAGAAATAGAGGAATGGGGAGGGATTAGTGGAGAGAATTAAAGATAGGGAGGGAGTAAGGGTGACGGGATTGAAGGAGAGAGGGAGGGATATAGAGATATAGTTAGAATTGGAAGAGAATGTTAGAGGTAGTGGGAGAGAGAGAGAGAGAGATTTGAGGATAAATATTTAGGAAATGCTTGAGGGGGAGATGTTGATTTGGTAGGTTAGGGATAAATTCCCTCCTTTTGACAACCTTCCTTATAAATAATGACCCCTCCTAGCCCTTGCAAGAATTTATTTTGGTCAAGGGAAATATTGAATTTTGAAGTAAAACCCACAAGTATACAAAAGTACAAGTTGGCCTGAGCAAGCTAATACGACCATCTAAGAAGCATGTAAATACACCATCTATCACATCACATCACACATCGTCTATTCATCTATTGGTTCATACAAGTCTAAAATTTCAGGACAAGTTGCTTGATGAAGAGAGTGATATTTTCTATGCTACTTTTACTGCTACTAACCATTCACTTTGACCACAAAAATTTAAAGTTGACCATAGGCATTATCTCTCCTTTGATCAAGTTGTTTCGTACTATTTTCACTTGAATTCGACCAAGAAATGAGGCACAGTTCCTTGACTATTTACCAAGTTGCTTTGAAGGCAATTTTACTATTGAACATTGATTGTTTATGGTATCACTCACTATTTTTTACTTTGACCAAGAATTGCAGACTTTGAATTTGGATCAGATTTGACTTTTGGGCTCATCTCTCATTAGATATTGGTTAGCTAAATTTGTTGATTGAAGTTGTTTTACTTCAAACCTCTTTGTGCTGAAGAGAGAGTTAGTTCTTCTATTCATTTAAAGATAAAAATAGGTTACATAAAATACAAAAAAGTCAAAGGAGAAGAGTGCCATGGAGCAACTTTCACCCTGAGCTTTGGGTGCTGAACCCACCCAACATAAAACACCACCTAAACCTTTTGAACCAACATACGAGCTCAAAAGGAAAAGGATTAAAGAAGGAAAGGAGACAAGTGACCTCGAAAAGTCAATAGGCGGACCTCACGAGGAAAAAATACTGAATTAACAAAAAATCAAGTCTGCCAAGGGGTAAACCTCAAGCAAGTAGACTGCACAAGCTTCTCTGGACCCATCCTTGAGGAGAAACTAGCAAGGAAGATAACCCAGATCCGCCAACTTGCACAAAGAACCATAGTCGTTGATCTGCTTCTATTGTATCCGATAGCTCTAAGGAATATCGTGCAGAAAAGAAGACTAGGGTTTACCCGCCAGATAGAGGCGGTATTCTCTCTCCTTTGAGAGCCACGTGTTGATCAGTTAGTGGCATCGGGTGCAATTCTATAAAACTACTTTGGGTTTTGAGGGCTCCTGAAAACCACTTTAACTGTAGCCACCCTCTTTTTACTGCGGTTGGCTTTACCCCCTGCCGTTCAACTAGCTGCAAGACCCATTTGAGTAAATTTCCATGTAGCTTTGATAAGACTGCGGCTATTAGTACTGACTACTCACTCTTTTCCCAAGCTCCTTACAATCCTAGTGCTATCAGTCCCCTCTCGTCTAAGAGTTTTGGGTTGGTGGAGGTCTGAGCCGCAATTTGGGTTAAAGGAATGGATATTCTTTTCATTTGAATCCCTGGTCCTTTTCCTCATGTAGACTGACATCCCCTTTCCCCCAATCTGCAACCTGTTAGGATACCCTATTCTGATAGAGCTCATGGTCCTTGTTCTCCTGTCTGAGACACACACCCTTCAATCTACCCTGGGGGACCTCTTTCCAATTATATTTATTGTTGTTTTCGGTACAGAGTGCTCCTTCATTGGCCAAAATGTTCGCTAATTTATTGGTTGTCTGGCACACATGCATGAATATAGGGTTCTCATGTTCTACAAATGGGATTGGATCGTGTGATAAACTTGAAGAAGCCTCCAATGACTGGAAACCTTTTCCGGAGTAGGCCCATAGCTGATTTTCTTGACCGATTTCATAACCAACTTATAGTCCACCTATATTATAATGTTATGAAGATTTGAGTCTCTTAGGATTTCTAAGCATTGCTCAAGGGCCATGAGCTCCGCCATGTTGTTAGTGGCTTTCCCCAAATTACTATGGAAGATGATTTCTACACATCGCTTCTCGTCCCTTATCACTCCACCATAACTAGCCATGCACAAGTTTCCTTTTGAGGCCCCGTCAATTTTGCATTTCCTAAAACCTTGAGGGAGAGCATACCAGAAGTCTTTTTTAGGAGAAATTTGATTTGACTTTTTGATATTGCCCTGAGGAATGAACCCCTGCATACCTAGCTTTAGTAATATCTAAACATAAATATCTGAAGGGTTGTTCTTAGGTGGTTTTTCAATGAGGGTTCCTATTGTCTCCTTGATCTGTTTTAAAATCAGATCCACGATGCATTGGGAAGAACCTTTCCTGTTATTGAAAATTCTATTGTTGAGTTCTTTCCAGACATCCTAGATAAGGAAGCCTGGAGCTAAAGCCCATGCTTTGTTGACTGTATCATAATCAGAGAAAATTTTCCACCATTTATTTAATGTGCTAGTTATGCTACCCATGTCCCTCTTTGTTTGCCTGAATATTTTGAAGCAATCCCATTCCATAATGTGGAAGTAAAAGGACAAAGGTTGAGAAGATGCTCAATCGTTTCTTCTTGTGATTCACATATCCGGCACTTGGAAGGACCAAAAACCCCTCTTTTTTGAAGGTTGTCCCAGGTGAGAATTTTCTTATGTTGCACTAGTCACATAAACAGTTTGATCTTCATCCAACCTTGGTTCTACCATAGGTCCTTCCAAACCCGATCAAGGTTTGTGAATTCAAGTCCAAGGGATATACGTTTAACCTATTTAAGGTTAAAGGTTCCTTCATTGTTATTACCCCATCTCAGCTTGTCAGAGTCTGTTGATACCAGGATCTTCCTTTGTTTTAGGATGGCTGTTATAACTTTCGCCTATGCCTTCATGGGGGAGGTATCGCTATAATCCATTTTCTTCTATATCCTCAATTTTCCTCCACTATTTTCTTGATCCAAGAAATCATTTACTTTGAGTAACCCTTTGTTGTCCATATATTTCTTGAGACATGAAAATTCTTCTTTTAACAGTTTAGGTTCCTGTTGCCACTTATCTTCCCAAAACCAGACAATGTTTCCATCTCTAATTTCCCAAAAACTATGTTTTTGAACAATGGTTCTATTCTCCCAAGCTTTGTTCTAGATCTGGGAGCCTTTGATAATCCCAGACATTCTAATGTGATCCTTGTCTTGCCAATTATTTGCATATTTCTGCTTCCAAATTTATGCCCAAGGGGATGTTGAGTCTTTTAGCCATCTCCACCATAATTTTGCCCCTAAAACTTTGTTTAAGTACCTCAATATCATCCAATCCCAATCCTCCATGTTTCTTAGGTTTGTATATCTTTCCCTAGGCTACCAAAGCCCATTTTTTCTCCTCTTCATCTTTACCCCAAAGAAAATGTCTTTGGATATTTCTGCAAAGTTGCAAGACTCCTTTAGGATCTGGAAGGGCTGAAAACATAAAGATGTGGATAGTTTGAAGGACAACTTTTATGAGCACTAGCCTTCCTGCTAAGTTCAAAGACCTACTTGACCATTTCCGAGTTTTGTCCTGTAGCTTATTAATCACAGGCTCCCAGATTGTCTTGCTCAGAGGTACATCTATTAGTGGAACTCCCAAATATTTGGAGGGTAGAAATTCTCTTTGAAAGACTAGAATTCTAGATATATTTCTTTGAATAGAAATATTAGTGTTTAAAAAGAAAATCTTTGATTTCGACAAGCTTACCTCTGTGACTGCCACCATTGCAAAGTCTTTCAGGATTTGTTTGTAAGCTAGAGCTTCTTTGACTGTAGGTATCCCCTGTAGCATAATGTCATCAACAAATTGTTGATGGGTTAAAGAATTACCATTCCTAGTTAATCTAAGACCCTGGATTTTGCCTTCTGCTTTGGTCGCCTTGATAGCTAGGCCTAGTCCTTCCATCATGAGAATGAAGAGGAAGGGAGAGAGGGGATCTCCTTCCCTGAGACCTCTTGAGGGATTAAAGGTCTTGGATGGTGAACCATTTAACAGGATTGAAAAACTAGAGGTAGTGACAAGGGCCATTACCCATCTTACCCAGTAATGGTCAAATCCATAACCTAAAAGAACTTTCCTTATGTAGGCCCAATTTAGCTTATCATAAGCTTTTTCTAGGTCAAGTTGCATAATTATTCCTACCTGCCTATTGCTTGTAAGAGAGTGAACAACCTCATGAGCTTGAATGATATTGTTGAGAATTTGTTTGCTTTCGACATACCTAGTTTGCTCCTTAGAAAAGAGAGTAGGTAGAAGGGGTTTAAGCCTGTAGGAAAATATTTTGGAAATAATTTTATATACCACATTGCATAATGCTATTGGTCTAAATCTGTCTAGTGTCATAGCATTATCCTGTTTTAGAATGAAGGATAAGAAAGATGTGTTGAGTGCCTTCAAAACAGTTCTATTTTTCCTGGAGTCCTCCACCACATCAAGGATGTCCAGCTTGACTATGCCCCAACATGCTTTAAAGAAGTCAACATTGAAACCATCCAGACCCGGCACCTTTCCATTTTGCATATCTTTGATAACTTCATTGGCCTCCTCTTCATTCACAGACCTATTTAGATTATAGTTATCATTTCTTGTCACAAGCTTAGGAATGTGCTTAGGGAAGTCATTGATGAATTGTGATCTCTCTTAGAGAGGTTCCTCTGCTATGCCTTGGAAATGTTGAACTAGCGCAACTTTTGTATCTTTGTGGGTATTGAGTTGATTTCCATGTGAATCCTTGGTTTTTGAGATTCGGTTATGGGACCTGTGCTCCATGGTTGATTTCTGAAAAAGCCTTGTGTTCCTTTCCCCTTCTTTTAAGCATTGTACTCTCAATTTCTGTTTCTAGAATATTTCCTCTTGTTTACATAATTCCTCCCATTCTTGTTGATGTTTATTGGCTTGTTCCTGACTTCCTTCACTGAAGCCATCCATGATGAGGATCTGATTAATTCCCTGTAGCTTCCTTTCAACTACTTTTTTAGCTTAAAAAATGTTTCAAAACTCATTCTTATTCCAATCTGTAAGCCTGATTTGACATGTTTCAATATTTTATGCAAGAGGAACATTTTCATACCCTAAACCTGTACATCCTCATTCCACCATTTTTCTATATTGCTACTAAATTCCGAATGAGTGAGCCAGATATTTTCAAACCTAAAAGGTTTGTTTCATGGATTACCTATAAAGGATGCTTCAAGTTGAACAGACCAATGATCCGAACCACCAAAAGGGAGTATCATCACTGGAATTTCCAAGCTTGTGAGAATAAGGTCCTCAAAGAGAATGAATCTATCAAGCCTTGACTTCACCTGAGACTCTCCTCCACTTTTGTTATTCCAGGTAAAGATGCCATTACTTATCTCTGTATCTACTAACCTCATATTGTGTATAAAATTCTGAAATGCTATAGACTCTCTTCCAGGTAATCTGGTTCCACCTTTTTTTCTGACAGAGACCTGATCATGTTAAAGTCCCCACCCAGAATCCATGGGACACCTGAATGTCTATCACTTAAATCCTCCAGTGAAGTAAGCATTATAAGCTTATCTTCAAGCTTCTGGGAGCCATAAACATTTGTGATTAAATAAATTTCCTTTTCCCCCAAAGGTTGAATAACCACTGAT
This sequence comes from Pinus tabuliformis, assembly GCA_031772625.1. Lineage (NCBI taxonomy): Eukaryota > Viridiplantae > Streptophyta > Pinopsida > Pinales > Pinaceae > Pinus > Pinus tabuliformis. The sequence continues at coordinate 990,912,256 of CM062807.1, read as the reverse complement.
AAGTAGTTCGTAGATGCTTCAGCATCCAGGATACCCAGTTTCTAACGGTTCCAAAGTGTGAGAATACTCTCAGCTATTTTGTCTACTTTGAATTTTAGATATTCATACCTACTTAGCCATTTACTGTGTATTTCTCTTATTTTTTCTACCGAACATTTAGTTTCCTTGATGAAAATAATATCTGGCTTTTCCTCTTTCATTCTATTGCTAAGATTCCTTTGTTTCCTTTTACTTCCTAGACCACTAATATTCCATGTTGTGAGCTTCATTAAGACAGATTTGTAAATGAGTAACTAGTAAGGTCTTTCATCTTACCTGAATCTATCATCATTTTTCCACATTCAATAAGCAGCTCATTCTGTTTTTTTCTACCCTTTTTCCTACCTGGGTTCCGAGGAGCTAAGCTCGATGTTGCCTTCAAAGTTTTCACCCCTTCATTATCCTAATTATCATGGTTTCTTTTGACTCCTGACCCTTTTTCCTGAGTTCTCCACAGAAATAGTTGTTACACTCTATTGAATTCCTCTTGTGGTAGTGAATCCATTCCTTTGGTGTTTCCCTGCTCCAGGAATTTTTCAAGATCTAGATGCTCCCTATCAAGAATATCCTCAAGTTCATGATCCTCTATTTCCACCTCACTCGGGGTCATCTCTTGGTCCCTATCGAGGTCCATGGTATTCAACAGATCCTCCTTTTGTTGGTTATTGTCATGTGTGTCCTCCATGCTTTCTTCCTTTTCCTTCTCCCCAGGGCTACCCTTCCGAGCTTGACTTGCATTATCTGGTTACTTTTCTTCTTCAAGTACCTTATACCTATTCTGATTTATCTGCTTTTCCTCATTGATTTTTTTTTGAGACTTTTTCCCTCCTTTACCTCTGTTTCCCACTTTGTTAAAGCCATCAGTTTCTTTCCCTGAGGTTGCTCTAGTATTGTTGTCTATTTTGTTTAAGGGGCAGTCCCTAAATAGATGCCCATGTTCATTGCTTCTGCGACATTTGAAAGGAACATGCTCATAATCCACTATTTGTACCCATTCTTTATCAAAAACGTCCAGGATTACTTCATCTGGTAGAGCTCCCAAGAGATCCATCTCTATATATATGCAAGAAAAGGATGTATATTTTCCCCACCTAGTGGCCTCTGATATTTTTACAAAGTGCCCTAGTTTGTTTCCTATTGTTGTCAATGGTTCTGGCTACCAATAATCCAATGGTAAGGAGTATAGCCTTACCCAAACCGGGATTGAGGTAAAAATCTCGCACTCCGGGACAAAATTCATCACCCAAGGCTGCATATAGAGGCTGACCGCAACATAGAAGTAGGTCCCTCCTGCAAACACCTTGTCTTTATCCTCAATGTTAGTGAAGACTACAGTGAAGAAACCCTTTGAACCTAGGTGTAGGTCAATATCCCCCTTAGGTTTCCAGTGATTCCTTATCCAATCCTTTAAAGCTTTCTCCATTGGCCATAACCCCATAAATTTACAAATAACTGCATAAGACTCCATGTGTTCCCTATGCACCTGCAGTGATCGATCACTTAACACCACCCTAGGTCTGACAGTTGTCCTAGGCTTACACGGTCCAGTTCAATTTCTGGTGTCTACCTTATGGTTTTCTCCTTCTGTTCTTTTTTCTCTTCTTACTTCTTCCTGCTCATTTTCCTCTGCCTATGTACCTATGTTATTCTGATTACCTCCTCCTAAAATAACTATTTCAACCTCTAGGGGTTTCTTGCTTCGACTGGAGACTGCCTGACTGTAAGAGGGAGTGGAACTCCCACCTTGCTCCGCTCCATGGTTCCCAACGCTTAGCTTTTGCTGCAAACCCTAGCTCTGCAAACCCGTGATTGTTGTTTTTCTTTTCTTGATCCCTATCAAAGTTGTTTTACTTTAACTCATTGATTGATTAGAATATTATATCTATCTACTAAAAAATTGGTGACAATCTAATAGAAGAATAATTCAAAAAGCAATTTCCCCCTTAAGGGGTTCTTCTTTAGTCTTTGATCAAATCCTTGTCTCTTGTTTCATGCTCTTGGTTGGTGTTAGGTCCCTATACTACTAGTGTAACCCCTATAGTTATTAGTGCAAACCCCTTATTATATTGTTGTGCCCATGTAGTCTCCATATTGTTATTATTGTGGTCCATAGAAGCTCACTATTGTTATTATTGTGCCCTTAAATTATTATTTTTATGTCAGCTCTGATTATTTTATGGCCACTTAGACTCTTATATATAGAAATGAGGTTTTGTCATTTGTATCATCCAAGAATTGTTCACTTGTGTAATGTAAAGGAGGTTTCCCCCTCGAAGAGGCTTATTTCTAAGGTGTTGATATATCTTTTCTATCCTTTTGTGAGCTGGTTTCATAATATTTGGCATCAAAGCTTTGGATTCTAGGGTTTCACTACTCCAAATAGGCCTTCGTGGAATTTTCTCTATTACTTTCCTTCTACGATGTTTCAAAAGATGAAAAAACCCATTTGTGAGCAGGTCATTCTGAATCCTGTGTCCAAACTACAGATCTTTTCGTGCGATATTTTTCGAGATATGATCTGAGGAAGTTAGGGTTTGTGCAAGCTCCAGAATTCCATCTCAAATAGGTCATCATGGAATTTTCACTATAATTTATTTTATACGAAGTTTTAGATTTTGAAATTAAAACCCATTTGAGATGAAACCTTGGTGAAGCTTGGGCATGAATTTCCGATTTATCTTCGCTATATTTTCGGAGATATGGTCCAAGACATTTAGGGCTTCTGCAAGCCCCTGAATTACATCCTAAACAGGTGACCTTGGAAAAATTATCATAACTCTCTCTTAGAGCATTTTGTAAAAAGTGGCAGAAAGAAGATAGATTGTAGTTTTTTGGGTATTAGTTTCAGAACATAAGGTTGAAACACACAAAAGGTATGCATTGCAACTTTATATTTGGAGCCAAATCCATTTGCATCGTATCAATGGCTTTTCTCTCATAAACAAATTGTCACTTGGGGATTTTTTACAGAAGAAATGATAGCACATTATGAGGGTAGAAAAACAAACACCTTTTCTACCCAATTGATAAACCTCAAAAAAAGAGTTCAATGATGGGGCACATTGAGGACTTCCAAAAATTTAATATAATGGTAAAAGATATTCCAGAGGAGCATAGGATTGATGTGTTCATAGGGACTTTAAAGGATAACATCAAACATGAGGTTTTCCTTTGGGAACCTGATTCATTAGATAAGGAATTCAGGTTGGCAAGAAAAATGGAAAGCAAAATTATGGCAACAGGGAAGCCTACCACTCACAACTATAAATACGGAAGTGTTGTTGCCCCTGGCCTTCAACAATCTACAAGGTTGACACCACAAAAATTAGAAGAAAAAAGAGAAAAAGGGCTTTGTTACAGTTGTGATAGAAAATACACTAAAGGTCATAAGTGTTGTGAGAAGGAGGGTATATCACTGAAGGTGTACTCTGTCTTATTGGTGCATCTGATCTGTCGATGGAATGTCTAGGTGCAGGCTTTCACTGTCGACCCTAAGTTATGTTATAGGCCCTCTAAGGAGGACATATACTTTATCATTGCCTTATCGAGAAGAGAGGAGAATTTCCCCGAGTTCCCTGATGTCCCCCATGGTGTTGCAGTTGAGATTCATCTTCCATACAGTCAGAGATATGTCAGACCTCATGCAGTTTGTCCATCAGATTTTTAGGTTCGTGGTGGACAACTACAGATTTATTCTTTTTCTATAGAAGGGGTTAGGTCCCTCTCATTATTAATCAACACCATTGGACACTTCTTGTGATGGGCAGCATATTTGTTGCCCTATTTTGTATTATGTTGATTCTTTTATTCAAGTGCCACATTGCATTAGATGCTCTGTAATTTTTTTTATATATTTTTGCATGGATTTAGATAGATGTTGTATTTTGTTGAGACCGGCACAAGATAGCTTCCCTTTTCCTTGCGAGCATTTTTGTTTATTTTTTGAGAGGTTTTTGGAGACGAGGCTTACATTTGATCATCACCCTCCTAGGCCAATCATTGAGGCCCATATGCACATGTGGGGCAAAATGATGGCCAAGAGGTCCATGTTGAAGTTTTTGGCCAGGATTTCAGATGAGGCATTAGTGCTACTGGTCAATGTAGATGACCATGAATTTGTGGTGATGGCATATTCATATGCAGGCATTGATTGGAGAAGGTGTACCAACATCTTCTTCATAACGACTAAGCCTCTAGATGATAGATGTAATATTAGTGTTTTATTTAAATTAATATAGCTTCATTTTCTTGTTTTAATGAATTAGGATAAAATTTATTATAACATGTTCTTTAACTCATTGTATTAACTTGTTTAATGAAATTGACTAATTATTTGTGTGTACAATATATTTTGTAGAGATTGGCTCATATTATTGGGACATGCCTCCTCCCCCACCATCGGATGGACGAGATGAGGAGATGCGCAAGGCCCAAGAGGGTGAGGCACATCCTTTGCGTGGTGTGGGCATCCGACGGTGGAGGACGGCTTTGTGATTTTGGATGGAATACTGTGATAGATTGGCCATATTTTTAGTTTGACAATGAGACCTCCATGTGAGGCCTCGAGATATCAGCGTGGATCTGATGTTCGTGGATCTCTACAGGGACTATACGCAAGATTTGATATGTTTTATGTGGCATGTCATCAGAGCTAGTAGTTTACTGGCAGTCATGAGGGTTGTAAGGCATTATGTAGTAGAACATCCATTAGATGGGGACAGTCATGATGATAATGATGATAACGATGAGGGTGATCATCATGATCATGATGATGAGGATGGTGATGATGATGCTTTTGGTGGTGCCACCCCATTCGATCATGGTCATTAGGGTGTCAGTGATCCTTCTCGTCGTACACCTACTTATCGGTCGCCTCATGAAGAGATGTCAAAGCTCAAGGATCTTCCATTTGTTACTCCTAACAAAGTAGACCAACCACCTTCTCCTATAGACTGGCCACCTTCTACAACAGACTAGCCACCTCTTAGTCCTCCACCTTACCTGAGTTCGACATACGAACTTAATCAGGCAGTAGTTGACCATCTATCATATTTACTAGAGACCAGGCTATAAGCACTACTATATTTGTTGTACTAGATATTTGATTGAACTTATTTGACTTCATGTTGTAGTTATTTGAATTATACATACATACATACATACATGCATACATACATATATACATACATACGTACAGATATATATATATATATATATACACACACACACACACACACACACATATATATATATATATATATATATATATATATATATATATATATATACACATATATATATATATATATATATATATATATATATTAGAGCCTTGTAAGAGGTAAAGAAATATTTGGGTAACATCTCATCATGGCACGGGGACTTAGTGGATGAATTCCCCAAAGATTGGTTAAGAAAAACACCTCCAAAACACTTTGAAATGCTCCCAGTGGTTATCTACTGGGGGCATCTCGATGGAGAGAAACAAGTCCATCTATGAAAATTAAGCTCAATCTTATATCCATGTAGCTATAAATTTTCATGCTTTATTATCATCCGTACCAGAATAAAGTGGAAATTTTAAATTACAAACCATGGGATATTTTCGATGGGGCATCTCAACAAAATCCATTAATGGGAGGTGTAGGAGGTTCCATTCAATAGACTGATTCAAAATTCTTCTCATTTTCTTCCAACATTGAACATGCTACAAAAAATTATGTTAACTTGTTTACTCTCAAGCTCCTATTGTAGTTAGCTGCTTATCCACATCTTACTGCAATAAATATGTATGGGGACTATTTAGTTTTTATAAAATGGTTTCAAGGAATTTACGGAATCAAAAAATGTATGCTCCTTCCACTCTACTAAAAATATCTTTAAAAATATGTGTCCTTTACTCATATGGATTTCACTCATATATACATAGAACATAAACAAGAAACATGTTGACCTTCAAAAAGAGAACTTCCATCGAATTAAGGATAGTGGGAAATCAAGGAGAACAATGAAGGCACCATCCAGTTCCACCAACTATGTCATTAGGTGTAATTAGCACATTTATTTACCCCCATTTGCTCATATGTTTTGAGCAGTTTCATTTTTGGATAATATATGTTGACAATGTCTACATCCTTCTTATATTTATACAACATTTATTGAACAAATCTATAGGCAACATGATTCTATGAGATTGCAAAATATAAGCAATATATCATGAATTAGAGTTCTTTGGGTTTTCTCAAGCTTGGTTCTTTGGTTTTCTTTCTGATTATATATGGACAACATCTAAAAACGATATCATGAATCGGAGTTCTTTTTCTTTTCTCGAGCTTGGTTCTTTTTTTTTTCTAATTATATATAGACATACAATATCTTTTTTACTATGAGAACCAAGAAGATAAATTCAACTGATTAGTTTCTTGAGCCTATACCTGTCTATTTTTTAGTATACTTACTCATGATGTATATGCATAATCATACTTCTTTTTGATGAACTATATGTAAGACTAATTGTCATATGAATGTTGTGAATTCCGCTTTCAACTTATTTTATTCTGACTATAAATAAAAATATAAACTTTCCCTCTCTCTTATATATATATATATATATATATATATATATATATATATATATATATATATATATATATATATATATATATATATAAGTAGGTTTAGTTCTTTCTTTGATTAGTGTAGTTATTTAGATAAATGGTTGGTAAATCCCCAAAAAAATAAAAAGGCAAATATATTATTATACATCTCACATTATCAAGATTAAACAAAAAAATCATTAAAATTAACTAACTTATTAGAAGTAATTAATATGTAAACATTAGAATCTTTCACAAATAAACTATGTAGATGTTTATCCTCTCAGAATCTTTCCAAAATGTTCTCACAATATAAATAATTGTGGAAATTGCTACCATTCAAATTAATATGTAAATTAATCAGATATAGAATTAAAAGAAATATAACAAGATTCCATTGAAATTCACTCTAGTTTATTTTGGAGATTCTTTAGGCTTTGTTACGATAAACCAATACTATAACTTACTAATACTAGATGCCCAAACAATTGTAACTCATATTAATATAACATTTTTAATAATAAAAATATAAATAGAGAATAAATATTTATATATATCAAATTTCAAAATATTGTTTATTTTTCCTATCAAAAAATAAATTCACATTTGCATATACATGTCCACCATATATTCATGTATGTCGATCTAACAAATCTATTTAAAATTTGGCAAAAAGCCAGTGGAAGAGTATTACAAGAGTAGATATCCAGATCTAAGTTTGATATATCCAAAAAGTAAAATCACATATAATATGTTGATACAAGAAAAGAAACATAAAATTGTTCTTTTAATTCATTTATATACAACCACTTTAAAAGTCCATAACAAAAAATCCAAACATCTAGTGCATCATACACCCAACGAAAAGTCTATGATAATACTCATGGAATTTGTGCTTTTGAGACCTAAATTATCCAAAATCCCATGATTCTTAGAGAAAAATCCCCCCTAAGTATTAACTTCGTTGTAGACATGAAAAATAGTGAACATATTAAAGGAGTGCTTTAAACTAACTATTGCATTAACAAGAAGAAAAATAATCTAATTGTTACATATTATCTCATTAACAAGAAACAAAATCATCAATTGTTACATATTATTGGTCTAGCGACCCAAATGAAAACCAATCTTAGTCTCCAAATACTTGGAAAGAATGAACATCAAAGCCCTTAATTCTGCGAAATTGTTTCATAATACTACTACATATAATGCCAAACTAATATATAGTGAATATCGAATTGCTTACTAAGAACAGACTGTACATGTGAACCCAATGGAGACTCAACTTTCATATTGAAAAACTGAAGCAACTCTTCCATTCTCAAATTGAGCAACCCTTTGGGTGCATTCAAAGGGCATGCTTACATCCATTTACAATTTTACTTAGCCATGGATGGAATGGTATCGCTCGTCAGCTTCAAATAACCAACATATGGGGCAAAAGGAAGTGTGCAGGCGAATGGAGTGTCCTTTTTCTCCAAGTCCCCCACTAATATTCACACCACAGTTGCCATCGAAGGTCTCAACACATTGGTAACTTTTTTTTTTACAATTGAAAGTTATGTTTCCATAGTTATATATAGATGTTTCATTTAATGAAAAAAACGTGTATTTTATATATCAGGTTGATGTCTTTTATTTGTCAATCATGTACCAGAGAAATCAGGAAAGGGAGAAAAATAAGGAGTAGGCGTAGCAGGCAAACCCATACAATATGGTTCAACCATAAGAAACCAGAGAGAGGGAGAGGGATTGATACCCTTTCCCTATTACTATAGTGACTCGAGTGCTCTTGAGGAATGTAGGCCTCCTCAAGTACTATGAGGAGGGTACATCCCTAAAAGTGTACTATGCCTTATTGGTGCATGTGATCCGCCAATGGAATGTCCAGGAGTAGGCTTTTCATATTGGTTCTGAGTTGTGGTATAGGCCCACTATCCAGGAGATAGGAGGTTTTCCCCCAATTCCCTGATGTCCCCCATGGTGTTGCATATAAGATTGAACTTCCACACACTTAGGGATATGTTGGGCCTCATGCGGTTTTTCCATCAAATTTTTAGGTCCGTGGTCGAAAACTACAAATTTATTCCTTTTCTAGAGAGGAGGTTAGGTGCGTCTCATTATTAATCAACACCATTGAACATTCTTCTCGTGATGGGTAGCATATTAGTTTCCCTCTTTTACATTATGTTGATTCTTTGACTCAAGTGCCATGTTGCATTAAATAGACTACCATTTTTTTGAGGTAGTTTTGCATGGCTTTAGATATATGTCGTTTGTTGTCCAGACAGGCGAGGGAGAGTTTCCCTTTTTCTCCAAAGATTTTTTGTTTATTTTTTGAGAGTTTTATGGAGACAAGGCCTACATTGTATTGTCTCCGTCCAAGGCCAATCAATGAGGTCCATATGGACATGTGGGGGGAAACGATTCCCAAGAGGGGTATGCCAAAGCTTTTGGCTAGGATTTTAGACGAGGCATTAACACTACTAGCTAATTTGGATGACCATTCATTTGTCCTGATTCTGTATTCATACACAGGGATTGATTGGAGAGGGTATCCCAACACCTTATTCATGACGATTGAGCCTCGACACGATAGATGTAATAATATTTTTTTCTTTAAATTAATCTAGTTTCATTTTCTTGCATTAATGAATTTGAATAAAATTTATTATAGAATGTTCTTTAACTTGTTTTATTAATTTGTTTAATGAAACTGACTAATTATTTGCATGTACAATATATTTTGTAGAGATCATCTCATATGATGGGGACATGTTTCCTCCCCCACTGTCGGATGGAGGAGATGAGGAGATGGGCAAGGTCCAAGAGGGTGAGGCACATCCTTAGGGTAGTGTGGGTGTCCGAGGGTGTAAGACTAGCATCTGATTTTGGATGGAATACTGTCATAGATTGGCCATATTTTTAGTTTGACTGGAAGACTGCCCTCTGAGGCCTTGAGATATGGACACAGATCTGATGTCCATGGACCTCTACAGGGAATATTCGTAGCATTTGATGTCTATTATGTGGCACGTCATCAGAGCTAGTAGTTTACTAGCAGCGATGAGGGTTGGAGGGCATCATGTAGCAACACATCCATTAGATGCGGGTGATCATGATGATAATGATCATGACGAGGAGGGTGATGTTAATCATCATGATGATGAGGATGGTGATGCTGATGCTTCTGGTGGCTCCACACCATTGGATCATGCTCGTTAGGCTATCGGTAATCCTTCTGGTAGTACACCTACTTGTGAGTCGCCTCATGATGAGATGCCAGAGCTAGAGGATGTTCCATATGTTTCTCCTAATAGAGCAAACCAACCACCTTCTCTTGTAGACCGTCCACCTTATACACTAGACCAGTTACCTCTTAGTCCTCCACCTTAGCTGAGTTCAACATATGTACTTGATCAGGAAGTAGTTGACCATCCATCATATTTTAATGTATACCAGGGTGCAAGCACTACTATATCTGTTGTACCAGATATTTGATTACACTTATTTGACTTCATGTTGTATTTATTTGAATATATATATATATATATATATATATATATATATATATATATATATATATATATATATATACACTAGAGTCTAGGAAGAAGTAAATAATTTTTCGGGTAACATCCCATCATGGCACGAGGACTTAGTGGATGAATTCCCCAAATATTGGTCGGAAAAAATGCCTCCAAAACATTTTCAAGCGCCCCCATTGTACGGCATCTGGATGAATAGAAACAAGTCCATATTTGGAAATCAAGTTCAATCTTATATCCAAGTATCTATAAATTGCCTTGCTTTACTATCATCCTGAACACAACCTCCCTCAACTACTCATATCATAAATATGACTAAAGTGGAAATTTTAAACTACAAACCATGGGATATTTTTGATCGGGCATCTTAGCAAAATCCATTAATGGGAGGTGCAGGTGGCACCATTCAATAGATCGAATCACACTTCTTCTCATTTTCTTGGAATATTGAACATGCTACAAACAATTATGTTAAGTTGTTTACTCTCAAGCTCCTACTGTAGTTAGCTTCTTATCCACATCTTACTACGATAAATATATATGGGGACTATTTAGTTGTTATAAAATGGATGCAAGGAGTTTACGCACTCAAAAAATATATGCTCCATCCACTCCACCAAAAATATCTTCAGAAATATGTCTCCTTTCCTCATATATCTTTCACTCATATGTGCATATAACAGAAACAAACAACATGTCAACCTTCAAAAAGAGAACTTCCAATGTATTAAGGATAGTGGGAAATCAAAGAGAATAATGAAGGCACTATCTAGTTTCACCAACTATGCCACTAGGTGTAACTATCACATTTATTTACCCCATTAGCTTATATGTTTCCAACACTTTCATTTTTGGATAATATATATTGATAATGTATACATCCTTCTTACATTTATACCACCTTTTTTTTAACAAATCTATAGGCAACATGATTCTACTAGACCCAAAAATCTAAGCAAGATATTGTGAATCGAAGTTCTTTTGGTTTTCTCGAGCTTGGTTCTTTGGTTTTGTTTCTAATTATATATGAATGACATCTAAGAAAGATATCATGAAACAAATTTGGTTTTTCCAAGCTTGGTTCTTTGTTTTTTATTTCTAATTATATATGGACATACAAGATCTTTTTTACTATGAGAACCAAGAAGATAAATTCAAGTGATTATTTTTTTGAGCTTATAGCAGTTTATTTTTTAGTATAATTACTCATGATGTATTTGCCTATTTTATGGACTATATATAAGCCTAATTGTCATATGAATGTTTCCACATGTACTTTCAACTTCTTTTATTTTTACTATAAATAAAAATATAAAATCTCTCTCTCTTTTATATATATATATATATATATATATATATATATATATATATATATATATAGAGAGAGAGAGAGAGAGAGAGAGAGAGAGAGAGAGAGAGAGAGAGAGTCTAGTTCTTTCTTTGATTAGTGTAGTTATATAGATAAAATGGTTGGTAAATGCCAAAAAATCATGAAAACCAAGTACATTATTATACATCTCACATTATCAAAATTAAACAAAAAAATCATTAAAGTTAACTAACTTATTAATTATAAAAAGTAATTAATATGTAAATGTTAGAATCTTTCACAAACAAATTGTATAGATGTTTACCCTCTCAGAATCTTTTGGAACTAAATTATGCAGATGTTTGCCCTGTTCTTCACTGGTGAGTGGGTGGGTGGAGTGCCCACACTTTATTTTCAAAAGATTTTCACAATATAAATAATTGTGGAAATCTGTCCCATTCAAATTAATATATAATTTAATCACATATACAATTAAAAGAAATATAGCAAGATTCCATTGAAATTCACTCTACTTTATTTTAGAGATTCTTTAGGCTTTGTTACGATAAACCAATACTATAATATACTAATATTAAATGCCCAAAATATTGTAACTCATTAATATAACATTTTTTTTCCCCTCTGCGGTTTTTAAAGTCTTGGGGAAAGGTTTAAATTTCGCCTTAGCCCCTAAGAAGATTCCTGTTGACGATATCATCTGTGATGTTGAGTTTTGGATCAGAGGTTTACCTGATAAGATTAAGGACACTATCAGGCAAGATTGTGCAGTGGTCTTAAGAAAGGCTAAGCCCCCTTGGAAAAACCTTAACAATGAGGAATTCATCGCCCTTAAGTCGTTAAACCAAAACAAGGATATTGTAGTTCTGAGGGCTGACAAAGGAGGGGCTACGGTCATCCTTAACAAAGATGATTACCGCCAGAAGATGTTGGATCATCTTCACAATAGTGGCAGTTATAAAAAACTGTCCAAGAACCCTCTTAAGAAGATTTCCAAATCGGTGGCTCTTGCCATCAAATCTTGTAGCTCTACGAGTTCTCTTCACCATAAGCTCATTGAAAGCAGTCCAATTACCCCTAGGATTTATGGGCTGCCTAAGATTCATAAAGAAGGGACCCCCCTGAGGCCTATTGTCAACACCATTGGTGGGCCAACCTACCTTCTAGCCAAGTTCCTTGCCCTTAAGCTCAAACCCCTAGTTGGTTGTACAGAGTCCTTCGTAAAAGACTCTGCTTCCTTCGTTAAAGAGCTTAAGGACATAAAGCTTGACCCTAAATACATTCTCGTGAGCTTTGATGTGGTGTCCCTTTATACGTGTATCCCTATAAAGGAAGCCATGGCAGTGATCTATCGCCTAACAGATCCTGATACAGCGCATCTTGTTGAGATCTGTCTCACTTCCACTTTCTTCTGTTTTGAGGGTGAGTTTTATGAACAAACCTGTGGTGTTGCCATGGGCTCACCCCTATCCCCTATTGTTGCGAATTTTTTTATGGAAGATTTCGAAGCCAGAGCTTTAGCCTCTGCTCGTCTCCTTCCCAAGCTGTGGAAAGGGTATGTAGATAACACTAATGTCATCTGGTCCCATGGCTCAAAGGAGTTAGATCTATTCTTCAACCACCTCAACTGTCAGTCCTCTGCCATTAAGTTCACTATGGAAAAAGAGGTCAATGGTTGCCTCCCTTTCTTGGATATCCTTATATCGAAGAATAATGATGGTTCTCTCCCCCACTCAGTGTTCCGGAAAAAAACGCATACTGAGCAGTATCTTCATGTCGATTCTCATCATTTCCCTGCTCAAAAGTTGGGTGTTCTTAACACACTCGCTACGCGAGCCTTGAGGATTTCTGATAAGGAGAGCTTCGATAAAGAGAAATCCCATCTCCTTCATGTCTTTATGGAGAATGGCAATAGTAGGCGCCTAGGTCAGAAGGCGTTCTTAAAAGCCTCTAAAAGCTCGTTAATAAAAAAAGAACATAAAGAGCGCCAGCTAGGGGTCCATCTTCCCTATGTACAAGGAACCACTGACAAGATTGCTCGAATTCTTAAGAAGTATGATATTCCCACAACCTTCAGGCCCCTCAACACTATTCGAAAATCCCTTAGATCAGTGAAAGATCCCATTGATCCTAAAGATATGAAGGGTGTCTACTTGATCCCCTGTTCTTGTGGGACCCCCTATATTGGGGAAACAGGGCGCTCCATCCATCAAAGGATTAGCGAACATGCAGCGGAACTAAGACATGGAAGAAGCAAGTCTTCAGCGTTAGCAGAGCATGCGGAAAAGACCAACCATCAAGTATGTATTGAGGAGGCCAAGGTTATTGCCAAGGTTGCTCAGTTCCATCACCGTAAATTCAGAGAAGCTATTGAAATTGAAAGAAGGCCGAGCAATCTCAATAGAGATGACGGCTGGAAGATCAGTAGCTGTTGGATCCCGACCCTTTCTTCCTAGTCTTGCCCTTTCTTGCTTTCGTTGGTTCCCCCTTTATTTCGCCGTTTTTCTTGGGCGCCTTGTTTTTTCCTTCCTCCTCGCTCACTTGTTTTATTCAATTATTATTATTATTATTTATTTATGTATTTATTTTATTTTCTTTTCTTTTATTTTTTATTTTTATTTTTTTTTTTATTTTTTTTTTTTTTTATTTTTTTTTATTTTTTTGGCTCGCTTATTTTAACTAGCTCAAAGAAGAAAATTAATATAGCAAAGATTAGAACGAATTCTCATGAGCTCCATAGTGAAACAGGTCGTTGGGCAGTTCCTAAAACGCCATGGACGGAAAGGATCTGCCATATATGTGAGAATAGAAACATCGAGGATGAAAACCACTTCCTCTTAGAGTGCCCAGCGTATAACCACCTTAGATCTCAGTTTCACAATCTTTGTTACAATACTGACCTTCCTAGCCTTTTACAATGTCAAAATTATAGTGAGCTCCGGAAGCTTCTCTCGAAACTTTTTGAGCATAGGAATAAAATCTTAAATCAAAATAGATAATTTGTTTATTTAGGTCCGATAGACCATTATTTGGTCTCAGCGGACGTTAACCATCATCATCATTTATTTACTTTAATTAATTTATTCGTTTATTTTATTTTATTTTATTTTTCACTCGCTTGATTTATTTACTTTAATTAATTTATTAATTTATTTAATTTCCATTATTTATTGTTATTATTAATTACTATATAATTTTTTATTATTATTATTATTATTATTATTATTATTATTATTATTTATTGATTTATTTTTATTTTTATTTTTCTTTATTTATTTTATTATTATTATTTTATTTTATTTTATTTTAATTTTAATTTAATTTAATTTATTATTATTATTATTATTTTTATTATTATTATTATTATTATTTATTTTTATTTTTATTTTTTATTTTTTATTTATTTTTATTTATTTTTTATTTATTTATTTATTTATTTTATTTATTTTTATTTTTTTGAATTTTTTTATTTTTTTGAATTTATTTATTTACTTAAAATGAAATAAAATCTTTTAATTAAAATTTTATTCATTATTATTTTTTTTTGTATATTTCATTTTTTTTTTTTTTTTAACTAACCTTTGTATATATTTTATTATATATATATATATATATATATATATATATATATTATTTAAGTCCCATATAAAAACTAATTTTAATTTTTTAATAACTTTCTAACTAACCTTTAACAATTTTAAATTATTTTATTTATTTATTTATTCACATAATTTAACTAATTTCTATTAAATCTTGACTCTGGTCCTCAAGTCAAAATTAGCCGTTAGTCAAGATAGCCCTTCGAGTCTCTGCTCAAACTATTTAACATGCTAAGCTGGATCTGTTTCTTCAACTTGTCCTGACGATGAACCATGTTTCTTCAACTTGTCCTGACGATGAACCACACTTGTTGGTTCAAAACGCCTCGATAAATAATTTATCTTGTCATTTACGCGGAAAAATTTCTCATAAACATTTTTTTTATAATAAAATATAAAAAATAAAAATAAAAATTTATATATATCAAGTTTTCAAATATTATATATTTTTCATATTTAAAAATAAATTTGCATTTACATCATATATTTAAATCACACTTATCTATCTAAAATTTGGGAGACAGCCATCTGAGAAGCATTACAAGAATAGATATCCAAACCTACTTGCCATATATCGAGAAGGTAAAATCACACATAATATGTGTGTTTTTGAGACTCCTAAATCATCCAAAATCCCATGATTCTTAGAGAAAAAGTCCCCCTAAGTATTAACTTCTTTGTAAACATGAAAAATAATCAACATATTAAAGCAGTGTTTTAAACTATCTCATTAACAAGAAGCAAAATCATCCCATTGTTACATCTTATCTCATTAACAAGATGCAAAATCATCCCATTGTTACATCTTATCTCATTAACAAGATGCAAAATCATCCCATTGTTACATCTTATTGGTCTAGCGACCTAGTTGAGAACCAACCTGGGTCTCCAAATACTTGGAAAGAATGAACTTGATCAAAGCCCTTAATTCTGCGAAATTGTTTCATACTCCTACTATATATAATTGCAAACTAATATAAAGTGAATATCGACAGGCTTACTAAGAACAGAATCCATGGGCGAACCCAAGGGAGACTCAGCTTTCCGATTGAAAAACTCGAGCAACTCTTCCATTCCCAAATTGAGCAACCCATTGGGTGCATTCACAGGGCATGCCTGGGTCCATTTACCGTTTTACTCAGCCATGGATGGAGTGGTATCGCTGGTGGACTTCACATAATCTGCGGAGGGGGCAAAAGGAAATGTGCAGTCTAATGGAGGATCCTTTATCTCCAAGTTCCCCTCTAATATTCGTACCACTGTTGCCATCGAAGGTCTTAGCGCCGAATTGCTTTGGATACACCATAACGCCGTCTTTATCAACCGGTAAGCCTCCAAAAAATCCTCTGGCCTTTGGAATTCCAATGCACTCTCGATTAACTCTTCCATTTTATCTTCCCTCGTTTTGTTAAAAGCAATGGAAGGAAAATACCAGTTGTCCGAATCCCGCGTATTATCGACGTTCCTGCGCCCGCTGATAATCTCAAGTAGTACCATCCCGTAGCTGAAGACATCGCTCTTAGCCGTGATTCCTGCTCCCAAAAACCATTCCGGCGCCATGTATCCAGGCGTGCCCTTCACGGCTGTAACCAGGTGGCTTTCTGTATCTCTATTTAGAGATCTCGCCATGCCGAAATCGGACACTTTCGGCTTGAAATCCTCATCCAGCAGAATGTTCTGAGGCTTAACGTCCAGATGCAGAATACAAAGCCTCGACTCCTCGTGCAGGTAAGCAAGTCCCCGAGCGGTATCGAGAGCGACTGAATATCTAGTTTTCCAATCCAGATTCTTGTCTGAGCCGAAAAGCCATTTATCAAGAGACCCGTTGGCCATGAATTCGTAAACCAGAATACGATGATCACCTTCCACACAAATACCATGCAATCTCACAAGATTGGAATGATTGATGGACGATATGGTGGCGATTTCTGCACAAAATTCTGCTAGCCCCTGCCTGGACTGGTTTACCAGACATTTCACAGCCACCGGTGTACCATCCTTCAAAATTCCTTCATAAACTGTGCCGAATCCTCCCTTCCCAATCTCTTTGCTGAATCCGCCTGTCGCGATCTCAATGGCCTGGTAAGTGAATATTGCAGGAAGTCCAGTCAGATTCTTCAGATATTCTCCGTCGAATTCATTGGCACCTTCAATCTCTTTTTGTTTCCGCGTTCTCTGCCACCTCGAGATCAATTTCAAGGCAACAAAAGAAACAAATAAGGTGCCATGAAGTGGGAGGAGGATATATGGCACAATTCCTCTGGCTGTGAACTGCACGACCAAGAAGCTCACCACAAAAGCCACGCCCAACGCCAACGGGCTGAGGAAGAGTAATCTGATTATTCGAGATGTAAAACCGCCAGCATTCTCATCTGGACTTTGCGGGGAATCCATCACTTACGTTCGCCTGCATACACTAATCAGACTGCATGCTTATATTCTCTGATCCTATCCCGGAGAGTTTATATGGTCAAATCGTCACGGGTCTACTGCCAATTGAGAGAGTTCATAAAAAAATTGCACGCTCAGAACGGTCGGAGGGCATTAAACTAGACTTTTCAAAGTAAACTTTTAGAAATTTCAAGATATATGTTTTACACGTGTCTATCGCCAACGTGAGAAACGGTGCAGAAAGCAACACCATGGTTTTCCATTAAAGAATGACAAGGACGCATTTACTATGTGTATTTCCTTGCATTGATCGGTTGTCAATTACAACACCACTAGGTAACTCGATAGGATTTTTGGAGCCGTTGCCTTTTGGTACAGTGTTTGAAATTATAACTTTAGTTCATAAAGTTGAAATTATAACTTTAGTCCATGTTTATGACCCAAGTATAATGGGTAGGTTATTTTAAAGGTGGTCCTGTTTGAATTTGTTTAAAATTTTGTAGAAATTCTAGGTAATTGGATAGGATTTTGGAGCCGTTGCCTTTTGGTACATTGTTGAAATTATAACTTTATTCAATGTTGATGAAGTATAGGTTATTTTAAAGGTGGTTTTGTTTGAATTTGTTTAAAATTTGGTAGAAATTTGTTGGAATCACAAGTTTTAGTTATGAAGTCTCCATAATTTGAGTGGCTCAAGTATTTTTCAATGTGTGAAATCTGTATATGTAATCAACAACACATTTTAAACAACAAAAGATTAAGATTTGACCAAAAAAAATTGGCCAGTGTTTGACTATAAAACTGAAAAATCTTTGATACTTAGACATTGTCTCTAAAAAATTATAAACTGTTTTATTAAATGCATAATTTATTATCAATAGAAAGAGCTAAAAGAGGCACAATCTAACCTATAGATGAGATGACATTTTTGATATCTCGCAATACAATTTCAAGTAATATTGTGTGTTTTTGTTATTTAAAATATACTTTCGAATACATAAATGGATTCAACACCCCAAAAACCCCTTGGAATTATACATATTAAACAAATTTCTTTTATTACATATAATTTAAAGTATTTTTCCAATTAAAAATGAAATTTTGAATATTACAAATATAAAATTATTTAAATTTCAAGAATATATTTTAGTGATTTATTCTTATAGATTGAATATTAAAATATTATTTGAAAAACACTGAGAAGGAAAATATGTTTTATGCTTTAGCAAAGAAATTTGGAATGCAATATGTTTTCTTATATTATAAATGGCTTAAATAAATAAATTTTAATAAATAAAAATCTCTTTTAAATAATTCTTTTTTATAATATTTTTTGAATTGTAATTGTAAGATAAAATTTAAATAATATTAATTTTATAAATGTAGATATTATTAAGATTTTTTTATAAGTTTCAATTTTATATAAATTAAATAATACCATATGAATTTTATTTATTAAAAATAATTTAACTAAATCAAAATATTTTTTGACAAGAATTTTTCAAGAAAATCACATCAAAAATTTATTTATAAATGAACTTAATACACATAATAAAAATCATGAAAATCAACAATGCATATGGCAATCAAATTAGTATAATATCCACTCCATATAAAAAGTGAAATTATATATATTTTGTTCAAAGTGAACTTGGAAGTATATATATAACTAAACTGATAGAAGTGCAACTTTCTGCAACATAATTGTTGGAGAGTGTGAAAGCTTCAAAAATGGTATTTGGATGAGACTAATGGATGTGGCATGCGAAGGTGATTTCTATGACCAAATGGGCAATGCCTCTTGTTAATTTGACAATTATATGAAGGAAAAATAGGAAAATAAGTATTGGTTTATATCTATGCAGAAAAAAAATTACTATCAGGAGAGACGTAATGAGTGTACTAAACTTGTCTAACTATTTGACACTTGCCTTTAGAGTTAAATAACACAAGATCAAATTAATATTAGATAGTAATAATAGACTATGGAATAAATTAAACCTTAAATCCAAATTGGTTGACTATAATGAGGAAGAAGTAACATTTATAGACACAAAATCATGAAGGGGGAATAAAATTTGTTGTTACAAACTCAAGTATTTATGAGTATATAAGTTGGAAATGCTTTAAGGTGTACTATTATATATATAAAAAAAATTACTATAGTATATTTCTCTATGTAAAGTAAAAGGGATATATGATTCCTTACAACTAAGGAACTCAACGATCTCTTATATGTTAAATTCAAGATCTATACAAGGAAATGAGATAATGGCAGATTATTTGGGATAGAGAAACATGTGGAAATTAACTCAATAATAGTTGGTTATAAATATTATACATGAGAAAGTGTGAAGTATTGATAGCTAGAATAAAAGAACAAATGTATATAAATTTTGACAACACTAGATTGTTATCAATAATTTAGGTGTAAGTGTTAAAAAGGTCATACATGGATGTTACACAAGGAAGTCTATGTCGAACCTATGCAGAATAGGTACCTATTGAATAAATTAGGGTAATCATAAACACAAACTTTTTCATTTTTTATTAGGCAGTAAAAACTTAAGATATAGAGGACATAAAGGAAAATGCAAGTATAACAAGACAAAGAATAGAAAAAAACATTGAAGGATTAGTTGTTATAGACTCTAAGAAGAAATTAATATTCAATAATACAAAGTATTCTTATGAAAAAATTATCTAAGAAAGGTTTTGACCCTAGGAACAAGGAGCATGTAGGGCATAGACAAGATACAAGATGATGTAATGTATATAAACATGAATAAAAAATGGACTAAAAGATGGACTACAATATCCTTGTTCAAAATTTCATGTAATAAAAGTTAATAAAGGAAAAAAGAATAATCACAGTTGAGGGGAAACTTATTCCAAGCTGAATGTTGGGAAAATCATCCTAGTGGATGTTCATTTGGTTTATTATGGCTAATGAAATGATTAAGGATTTGAAAACGAAAATGGAAATTTTGGCACATTTATTTATGAAAATAATGGAAATTAGGGGAGTAGAAAGGTGAAAGGTCACAAGTTGGATGTGGGGAGGAAATTGAAGGAAAATAGTGGAAAAAGAAAAAAATAGAGGTCTAATTGAAAAAAAAAAAAAAAAACTTCTAAGCGTCACCTAGTACCTTTTGGAGCTCTCTTATTATTCTCTCTGTCTCACTCGCACACTCTTGGAAACTTAGAGTTTCCTTGGAGCACTTTGGCATTGGATCAAGAAAGGAAAAGAATGAAATAGAAACGAGGGAGAAAGCAAGGAAGAGCAGGATTAAGGAACTATAACAACATTATTTGTAGGTATTAATTTGCATGTCTTTTCCTTACTAGATTTAGCATGCATCGTATTGCATGTGGTTCTTTGTTGTTCCAACATGGGTTTTCCAAGTGTGACAATCTTTTTATCCTAGCCTTTCCATTTCTTAATAGCCATGATGTGATGGTGTTCTCATGTTTTGGTTGAGTTGGATTTCCAGATGGATTTGAAGCTAAGTGAGTTGGATCTCTGAATAATAGAACACATGTCCTAGTAACCTATGAACCATACTATGGGTTATGGTAAGCTGGATTTTGTGATGCCTCAGTGGGCCTAGAAATCCTCAACTGGTTAATGGTGAGTTATATAGTAAAGCCTAGAAGTGGTTTCCATTGATTAGGCATAGGAATCCTTGTCGGTGAATGACGAGATATACAGTAAAGTCTAGAGGGTGGAGTCTCGATTTACAACCTAGTGATCCTTGAATCAGAATATGGATTGCGTTAAAGCCTGAGAGACTAGGAGACAAGAAAATTCCTCATGGCATAGGTGGAGAAATCTCGTGGCATACATGCCTATTTTGGCCTAGTGATCTGGTGGTGATCGTGGTAAAGCCTTTTATTACATGTTTATTATTTTCTCTTAGTGATCCCATGTGGATTGCAGTAAAACCCGGTTTATGTTGGTGAGGGTGAGGTGGTTTAGCCTCAGGATTTCCTCATTGGTTCATTTAGTTTGAGTCCCACATTCATGCTTTGAATATGGCATGGGGGTGAACAGGTGAAAAGAGAATTGGCTCATCTATTCTATGGTTGGGTGGAACATCGTAGTCCCATCCCAGGTTAGATTTTTCATTCCTTAATAAGAGGTTATTTCCATGAAATCTTATGTGTATATGTAATAGTTTATATGTGGATTCTATGCATGATGTATCATTGATATTTCCATTGTTATTATGTTGGTTATAAGCATGTATTATGATAGTGATTACGTATGGATCTCCTCATGTTTTTACTTGTAAATGAATGAACAATGTATCTATGACCTAATAGACAATCATGCAGCTAATGATATAAGGGAACAATGCTTCTTAGTGATTCTAAGATAAGTATGAGACCCCTATGATCAAATATGTCTGTAGATTACATATTTGGGACATGTTTAAGAAAATCCCTATCATGGTTAGTAGGGGTCTAGTCAAGTCCAATTGCATTTATATTACTATTTTGTTGTTGTCTTTCAATTCTGAAAGTGTTATTGAGCTTTGGGTAGTGACTTGAGCTTCAAGCCTAAAATATTGGCACAAATCTCGGACAAGCAAGCATAGTTTTGAGGATAAAAGTCCCTGTAAGCATGCATACCCATGTTGTGGGTGTGTCGAGAGACTCTTGGAAACATGCATGCCCATATCAATGGAGTGTTCGAGGGTTTACTAGACTAAAACTTCAATTGGTCTCAGGGGCTGGTTATGTCAGTGGTTGGCATGGCTCTTGGGTGCTCTGTTAGTGATGTGGAAGGTTTGTATGGTGTGTTTGCATCGATTCCACTTCCTTAAGGTAACCTAGGAGGTTGAATCCCATTATAGTGGCCTCTCATTGCATATTTACCCTAGTTGGCCGGTTAGTTGGGAAGATATCGGATGAGGGTGTTATAATGTGGTATCAGAGCATGGTTCACCTCTTGGACTTGAGGGGCGGTTTGTGATGGTCATGCATTCATGTCATTTGCACATGTTAATCATCCTTTTCGTCTATATACTTGCTGCATATGCATGGTGTCAGTCATGGTTATAGTGATGTCGCCATGTGAAAGAGGATGTTTTTGTTGTGAAGTGTGTCGTCATGAGTGTATGATTGGTTACATGTTGCTTATTCCTGCATATTGTTAGTGTACATTATTATGGTATTGTTCTTATGCATGAGGTCATCTATGTGTAGTTGATATGGGCATGCATTGATGACTATAATCTAGCTAGAATAATGGTTACATGGTTACATGGTTATGTATTATATGTATATATGATGTCATGATTATGTTATACATGTCTTACGATTATTGGTTGATATTACAAATGACAAATCCTCCCCGAAATTTTCTAAGGTAGGTTGGTTATTGTGATTTGGTTTAGCAGACATAGTATGCCTTGTAGGAAAGAGATCAAAATGACTAGAAAGATGGTAGACTAGAGAGATTCTCCCTATGAATTAGATGAGAAACATGGTGTTAGGCACCCTTCTAATTTAACAGACACATTGAGAAGCTTGAAGGAAGAAATAAGGAGTTGTAAGGTGAATAATGAGAAATCATTTATGCATAAGAGAAACAAGCAGAGGTTAATGCAATACTCCTTCAACTTTTATTAGAATTGCAGTGGCAAGGGCCACTCTGGATCATCCATGGACAGGAGGATCAAAACTAATCGGGAATATGGAAGTAGATCTTATGGTGGTCACAGGTTGGATAAAGATGACACAGTTAGAGATGGAAGATTGTTGGATACTCCAGTTAGGAGAGGTGATGAGCACATGTACTACTCTAGTTCTAGTTCTGACAAACATCATGATAGTCATCATTTTCATCCTTATAGGAGTGATAGGGGATACTTTCCAAATAATTTTAAGAAAGCAAGGCCACCTACTTTTGATGGCGACTTGAAGAAACTAGAAGATCTAGAGGCTTGCATACTTTGGATAAAGAAGTTCTTTGAGTTGCACGAGTACAAAGAAAACATGAAGGCCATAATTTCTATCTTCAACCTAAAAGGTAAACAAGATATCTCGTGATAACATGTGAAATGGTTCAGAGACATCAAGATAGAGGACTTGAGTTGGAATGAGTTCAAGATCCTTTTCAGGAAGAATTACATGTTATAAAGGTACTACGACACTAAGGCCAAAGAATTGTATGAGCTAAAGATGGGATCTATGATAGATGAAGAGTACATGACTAAGTTCGTGGAGCTATTGAGGTATGTATTGTATCTTAAAGATGATAAGGGTAAAGTTCAA
Organism: Pinus tabuliformis; assembly: GCA_031772625.1. Classification (NCBI taxonomy): domain Eukaryota; kingdom Viridiplantae; phylum Streptophyta; class Pinopsida; order Pinales; family Pinaceae; genus Pinus; species Pinus tabuliformis. Next base: position 990,888,474 of record CM062807.1, on the reverse strand, counting down.
CTATTTCCCAGTGGTTTTACATCATGATTTAGAGATCATATTAAATATGATGAGCCTGAGTCACTTGAGGAAGTTATTTCGAAATTGAAGCATTGCTATGAACAATCAAAGCGTAAGAGTGAATCTTAGAAAATATGGAAAGGGAAGGATAAGGATAAAGGTAAGGATAAATGGAAACTAAAAAGAGAAAAGCCTCAAAATGCAGAACAGAAAGAAAATGTGGCACCACAAAATAAGTTCAATGCATCTAGATAGGTACATGGATCACAACAGTGGCATAGAGGTGATAGTACTGTATGGTTGGAGTGTTATAAATGCGGTAAGGAACACCTTAAGAGATATTTTTCATAAAATTAGGGTGGAAGCCCTCAGATATATAATGCATAGGAGGCATAGACTTTTGGAGATGTTGGTCAAAATGTTCCTCGTATCTATGAAGCATTGGATAATAGGTAGGCAGGTCAACATGCATCTATGATTGAGATGGATGGTAAGATTTGTGATCAAGTTGTTTATATTTTTATGGACCCTAGATCTAATTATAATTATGTTAGTGTTGACTTGGTGGATAAGTGTGGTTTGAATAAATAAGTGCATGCAGAATCTTGGTCAGTGCAGTTGGATACATGTACAGAAAAGTGAGTTCATCATTGGCTAGGCTCTTATGCATTTGATTTTAAAGGTATGCCTACTGCAACACATTTGAATGTGTTACCATTGGCATCATATAGTATGTTGTTGGGCATGGATTGGTTGTACCTTCATAGGAACAAGGTGGATTATTATGACAAATGCATTGAGTGCTCAGATGACAATGAGGAACCAAGAGTCTTACAAGGACAGAAGAAAGCCACATCAGTTAGGATAGTGACAACTATGAAACCAAAGCATAGTCATAAAAAAGGGTGTTTTTTATTTGCAGTGCATATTTCTAGCGATAATGATAAGGAATTTGAGGATGAAGATGTTTTTAGCTAGTACCTAGTTCTATAACAGTTTTAGGATGTGTTTCCCATCAATATTTTAGAGTTTCCATCTCACGGGAAAGTATACTTTTCTATTAAGTTGGTGTCAGGGAAAGCTCCAACATCAAAAGCACCTTAGAGGATGATCACTCCAAAGTTGGTAGAGTTGAATTTGCAGCTAAAAGAAATGCTTGACAGGGGATACATTAGGCCAAGTGTATCACCTTGGGATGTACCAGTATTGTTTGTAAAGAAGAAGGATGGTACTCGCAGATTACATATTGACTACAGGCCGTTGAGCAAAGTGACCATCAGGAACAAGTATATGTTGTCGAGGATTGATGACTTATTAGATTAGCTAAAGGGAGCAGTAGTGTTTTCGAATATTGATCTAATATCTAGATATCATCAAGTACACATTAAAGGGGAGGAAATTTACAAGAGAACTTTCCCAACTAGGTATGGCCATTATGATTTTGTGGTAGTTCTATTTGGTTTGACTAATTCCCCATCTAACTTAAGTATTTGATGACTGGTGTGTTGCGTCCCTATTCGGATAAGTTTGTTATTGTGTTTTTTGATGACATATTGATATATTCTAAAAATGAGGAAGACCATGAAAAGCATTTGGGAGCAATGTTGAGAGAGAATAAGCTGTATGTTAAGCTCAGCAAGTGAAATTTCTTTCAGACTGAGGTTCATTACTTAGGGCATGGTGTCTCAAAGGAGGGAATAGTAGTGGATGTAGAGAAGGTAAGAGCTATCATGGAGTGGGCAACTCCCAACAATGTGGATGAGGTGAAATCCTTCATGGGGTTGGCAGACTATTACAGGAGGTTCATCAAGAACTTCTCAGAGATTTCTTATCCTATTACATCATTGCAGAGGAAAGGTAAGAAGATGGATTGGATAGAGAATTTTGAGGCCAGTTTTGAGCAACTTAAGCAGTTTTTGACACATGTGGCAGTGTTAAAGATTCTAGATCCATACAAATAGTTTGTAGTATGCACAGATGTTCGCAAGAGAATACTGGTGGAGTCCTTATGCAGGGAGGACAGGTAGTGTCCTATGAGTCATAAACACTAAATGACCACAAGAAGAACTATCCAACTCATGATATTGAGCTAGCAGTGATCATACACACATTGAGGATGTGGCGGCACTCTCTTCTTGGCAGGAGGTTTTTATTTATGAGCGATCACAGTGGGTTGAGATACTTGTTTGACCAGCCGAATCTCAGCATCAGGGAAGCTACATGGTTGGCCATGATAAGTGAGTTTCAATTTGAGATCGGATACATCAAAGGAAATCAAAATAGGGTCACAGACGCTCATAGAAGGTAGATACAGGTAAATATTATTGCAACTAAGTTTCTATGGGACATTGGATCTTGCAAGCGGGTCAGTTAGATGTGAGGTATATGGAGATTCTAAACAAGTTGCAGTAGAGTACAGGTACATGTACAACTAGTGGTACAGGTATAGGTAGTAGAATAGGTATAGGTACAGGTGTAAGTGCAGATGATGTGGACTATTGTCTTACAGAAGATGGATTGGTCAGGTTTAGAGATAGGATATATCTTCCATGAAACAATGAACTCAAGAAATTGACCTTGAGGGAGTTTCATGTGAAACCATATTTAGGTCACCTAGGTTACAGAAGACATTGACCACAGTGAAGAAGTTTTATTATTGGTTGAATCTAAAGAAGGACGTAGCAGAGTTTGTGGTTAGATGTTTATATTTATGGCAAGTGAAGTTGATGTGTAAATATCCAAGTGGACTGCTACAACCTATTGCGATTCTATAGTGGATATGGGAGTTTAGTTCCATGGACTTTATCACAAGTTTTCTGAGGACAATGAGACAACATTATTCTATCATGGTTATTGTGGATAGGTTGAAAAAATCTACACAGTTCATTCCAGTGAAGTCTACATTCTCAGCTAGTGATGCAACACAATTATTCATTAGGGATGTCATTAGATTGAATTTATTCTTGAATAAGACTATGTTAGACAGGGATGTGAAGTTCACTTTCAAGTTTTGGAAGGAGTTGTTTACAGGTATTGTCACAAAGTTGGCCTTTAGCACAACTTATCATCCGCAAACTGATGGACATACTGAGAGGGTCAATAGGATATTGGAGGACATGTTGAGGATGTAGGTGATGCATCAGCAGTTAAAGTGGGAAGAGTATATTCCAATGGTAGAGTTTGATTACAACAATGGGTATCAAGAATATTTGAAGATGATTCCATTTGAGGCATTGTATGGGAGAAATTGCAATAGTCGCATCAGTTAGAGTGATCCAATTAACATGGTGTTGATTTGACCGGACATGTTAGCAAACATGGAGTAGGAAATGGAGGTAATCAAGAAGAATCCAAAGGCAGCATAGGATAGAAAAAAATCTATGTAGATTGGAACAGACTATTCAAGAAATTTCAGGTTGCGGAACAAGTGCACTTGCGCATTAAACCTAAGAAGAGATCCTCACGGATTGGATCATGTATCAAGCTAGCACCCCATTTTTTTCGGCCTTTTATGATTATTGAGAGGATCAGACCAGTAGCCTATCGACTTACACTAACTCTGATAGTGAAATTCCATGATGTTTTCCATGTGTCACTTCTTAAGAAGTATGTTAAAAATGTTGATCATGTGATTGATTGTTCTGTATTGCAGCTAGAGCTAGATGGATAATTCCATACAGAGCCTCAATGTATATTGTAGAGAAAGGTCCTCATGCTTCAGAATTGAGAATTCAAGCAAGTTAAAATGAAATGGAATCACTTTGGGCATGATGAAGCTATATGGGAGATGATGGATTAGATGTGGAATAGGTATCCTTCATTATTCACTTGTTGAGTAGATGTTTTAGTATATATCTTTGGTATATGTTTGTAGCACATGTTTTGGTGATGTTTGGTATAGGTACATATGTATAGGGATGTAAATATCGCCATGAGCTATGTTATGAAGCTCTAATAAGTGGTATGGATGTCATGTCATTATGATCTTATATTTGTTATGTTGTCATGTTGGTTCTCTTCTTATCAAGATGATCATTCTAAATATTGCAACGAGCTAATTTCCAAAGCTCCATGGGAAGTATGTTTTGTTTACAACAACCTTCTTTGTTGTAGGTGTTGTTGAAAAATGAGGAGGGTGTTCCTCTTATGGAGAGGGTTCTCTAACAACCCTCATGAAAATTTCATGTAACAAAAGTGAATAAAGGAAAAATTAATGACCACGGTTGATGGGACACTTATTTCAAGATGAATGATGGGAAAACCATCCTAGTGGGTGTTCATTTGGTTTATTATTGCTAAGGAAATTGGAAAAATCAATGCATAAGGCTTTGGAAAGGAAAATTGAAATTTTGGCACATTTATTTACCAAAATAATGGAAATTAAGAGAAAAGGAAGGTGAAAGGTCATAGGTTGCATGTGAGGAGGAAATTGAAGGAAAATAATTGAAAATGAAGAAAATAGAGGCATAATTGATAAAAAGGCTTATGAGGATCAGTGGGTACCTTTTTTTAGTTTAGATTTGGAGCTCTCTCATTACTCTCTCTCTCTCTCTCTCTCTCACACACACACACAAGCTATTCAACACTCAGAGTTTTCTTGGAGAAATTTGGCATTAGATCAAAAAAAGAAGAGAAGGCAAGAGGAAGGAAATATCAAGCAAGGAAGAGTGAGATCAAATAGCTACAACAACATTCTGTGAAGGTATCTATTTTCATGTGTGCTTTCCTTTCTAGATTTGTCATGCATGGTATTGCATGTGGCTCTTTGCTTTTCTAGCATGGATTTTTCCAGGTGTGATAGTGTCTTTTGCCTAGCCTTGCCGTTTCTGAATAGCCATGGTGTGATGGAGTTCTTATGTTTTTGTTGAGCTAGATTCCCAGATGGATTCGAAGATCAGTGACATGGATCTCTAAATAATAGAACACATGGAATAATAACCCCTGAACTAGACTATGGGTTGTGGTAAATCCAAATTTTGTGTTGCCTCAGTGGGCTTAGGAATCCTCGTCCAGTTAATGAAGTGATATAAAGTAAATCCTAGAGGTGGCTTCCCTTGATTAGGCCTAGGAATCCTTGTCGATGAATGGCGAGATATACCGTGAAGGCTAGAGGCTAGAGTATCGGTTTAGGGCCAAGTGATCCCTAAATCAAGCTATGGATTATGGTAATGCCTGAGAGACTAGAAGATAGGAAAATTCCTCATGGTGTAGGTGGATAAATCCAGTGTAATCCATGTTTGTTTTGGCCTAGTGATCTCATGGAGATCATGGTAAATCCTATTTTTGCATGTCTATTATTTTGGCACAGTGATCTAGTGTGGATTATGGTAAGGCCTGGTTTCTATTGATGAGGGTGGGTTGTTTAGCCTTGAGATGCCCTCGTTGGTTATTTTGGTTTGAGTCCCACGTTCATGCTTGGAACATCACATAACAGTGAATGGTTGAAGAGGGAATTATCTCAACCATTCTATCGTTGGATGAAACAAGGTAGTCCCATCCTGGGTTGACATTTTCATTCTTTAATAAGAGGTCATTTCCTTGACATCTTATGTGTAAATGTACTAGCTTATATATGGATTCTATGGCTGATGTATCCTTGATATTTGTATTGTTATTATGTTGGTTATAACCATGTATTATGACAACGATGATGTATGGCTCTTGTTACACAGCTCTTTGTCACTGTCCCTGTGCTCCCTGTTCCTTGATCTTGGAGGGCCTCTACAGTGAACCCTACATTCTTTCCCTTCATGAAGAAAATCCCATTGTGTCCCTCTTCATGAGAAAAACAATTCCCTTTTACAACATTTTCCCAAAATCTTTTGTTCTTCCCAGTTTACAAGACCGACGCTAATGGCCCTTGTCCTCCTCAAGAAAATATCTAGAGATTAACACTATCCCTAGCACCGACCAGAGCGATCGACATTTGTTCTTGTCGTATTGGTCGTCCTATGGAAATTTTTTCAAATAAATATTGGAGTCTTCCAGCTCTAGAAGCTTCGTAATGGAAGTTTGGTAAATGGTTTGGCCGATTGAGGTCGAGGATGTCAGTTTAGATGCCTTTCCCCTATAATGATGGAACTACCTCAAGAGATAAAACCTTCTCCCATGAGAAGAGGATCCATCTCCCATCCATTCATGCTATATAAACCTCCATTTTTCCGAAGCACAAGCCAGTGTTAGAGTTAGAGTGTTAATGTTGGTGTGCTAGTGCTAAGTAAGTTTGGAGTAAACAGCAAGCTATTCATAGTTGTAGCTCTCTAGTTGTGTGAGGTAGAAGTGTGAATTTGGTTTAGTGTGAATCCTAAAGGGAAGAGCCTTAAAACTATCATTGTTGAGGTCATCATGGAATGCTAGCAGAAGTGTGTGGGAACCTAGTTTTGCCGGAGAAGAATGGCAACGTCAAGACAATGGTTGTAATCTCTTCTTCATTCAATATATATGCAACTATCGATTGATTTCCTACATGATGTGTCATCTTACATGTTCATGGCTTAATTTTTCTTGACTTGTTAAGTAGGTTGAATTACAATTTGTCTATTATCATGGTTGTTGTTTGTTGTTGTTTACTTGTTTCAGGTGTTTGAAGAAGGAAATGAGAGATAGTTGGAGCGAGCAAGCAAGGACATCATCAAACATAATAAGCATACTAAGAGGTGGGCCCTCTTAATTGGTTCTAACCTAAGGAAATCTTCCATAGAATGTATCGGTTGTGGCTAGACCCATTATCGGGCTAAAGGAATTGTTTGTGTCCACACTCATAATTTTACTTCACCACAAATTGGCGACCATACTGGGGAGCCAATCCTTTTGTTTGTCTGGTTTAAGATTTCATGATTTCGTGTGAACTTTTATAGTTCCACTTTTTCCCTTTAGTTTTGTTTCTTTTCTTCTACTTACTGGTATGAGTTTGAAATTCGTAATAGCAGATCTGGTCCCTGTTTAAAAAAAAAAAAAAAAAATTCTTGGCTCCCTCGTTCAGCACATTTAATGCTTTGATAGTTGTGTCGATCAGTGCGACATACTGAGAAATAAGCGCGTCGACCTACCCCTGGCGCTTGTTGTCAGTTAGGCAACCACGCTGATGCCTATAAGTGAATATTAGGGTTTGTCCTCAGCCTTGGCCAATGTGTTTTTCTCTCATCATTTCGACCCCGTAAGCCTTTTAGACTATTTTCTCCCTGACTAGAGAGCTTCATTTAGCTTGGTTTGTGTGCTTGCTTGGTTTAGCCCACCCTATGATGTGTCAAGTTTGGCCCTGTGTGAAGTTCTTTTTTATTTTTGCTTTGAATCCCTTGATCAGCACTATTTTTGGCGAAACAGTCACACCAACCAGGCCTATCAGCGCTAGTTTTAGCTTGAAAGTCGTGTTGGTCGTGCCGAATAACGCTACTTTTGGCCCACAAGTCTCTCCGGTCTCTGAGTTAAGATAAAATGAAAATTTCCCCCATTCTAGTGCCAGTGTGTCTTGACCCTCAGACTCTCTTCTTCTGAACAGAAGTGACTAGGATGCTTTGTTTTCAATTGAATGAGTGAAAGTGTCTCATTTGTTCTCATATTTTGAGTGTCTCTTTTCTCTTTCCAAGCATAGATTACATTTCTTGGTTTGTTGATTAAAGCATTTATGTGTTTGGTTTGCTCGATTCAGGGAAGAAGTTTCTTTTAGTTTCATTTTGATGCTTTGGATTTTATCGATGCTTGTGTGTTCGTAATTATGAAAATTTTCATTTAAGTGCTTTATGTGAAAGATTCATTTTGCATTTTATGAAAAAAATAAGATCATTCTAGTTTACTTAAGTGGAAATATTTGCATTAGTAGTATGATTGTGAAGCTAGAATTGGATCATCATAAGCATTGGAAATGAAATGAAACTTCTTATGTTGTTATAGGAAGATTAAGTGCATTTAGGAGATTTATTAGAGAAAAATTTCATTCTTTCGTTGTTCCATTGATTTTGTGTTCCCTATTTCTAAATTAATATTAACTTTCATTGAAGACAAAAATCACTTTTCTCATATAGTTGAATGTAGTAGTTTTTTCAGATGACAATGGTAGGGCCTTGTAATTGAAACATAATTCAAGATCAGCCATTAAAATTTATTGAATTGACCTAAGGAATAATTGAAACATAAAGCTTACATTTAGTGGTCTGGGCTAGAGACATGTTTCGACGTCTTTAAACCTAGCAGTTGTTATTCGCTTTGGCATTAGAAAGCGCTAGTATGGACTTTTTCTCGCCGTACCATCATGTATATAAAGGGAAGTCACACTAGGTTTTCAATCCTTTATCTATTGGAAGCCAAGTATGCTACCTTGTAAACGTGATACACCGAACACAACATTCGGGGAGATTGCCTGCCTATACTTCTCAGTTCACCAGGAGGTATTCTATAGTTCATGGTTATCTAGTAGTCCTTTTTCCTGGACTACCCTGAGTAGTCTTTTTTGATCTTTACTGACTCTTTAAATTTGAAAAGATAATCAAGAAATTCTCTTTTCGAGCTCGTTAAACTCTGAAAGCGACTAGAGTCACCTTTTCTCTTATCAATTCTTAAAATATGAAAAGGAAAATTTTTGTTTCAATGTCTTAAAATTAACTACCCACAAAATATTCATGGTTAAAGTTACCTTCCTTAGTGATTATTTAGGGTCAATTCCAATGGAAACATTTCCAGAGTCTACCAGTCAAGGGTTCCCCTCGGATGGGAATCCTAGTCTCGTTCCCTCTTTTAGAAATGCTCGTGCTCCTGATATGGCAACATTGACCCTCCTTGGGTTAACCATTGGTTTACCTATCTGGTTATTTTCGACCTTGGCATTCCTGAGTGTCCCAACTCCTATGCAAACATCTCCTTCATTTGGTGAAAGCTTGAAATCTAGTAACCAGAAGGCTAAGAAGAAGAAGAAGAAGAAGACGAAGAAGAAGAAGTCAGATAAGCAAGAGGCCAACTGTGTGATTGTTACTCCAAATGCATCTCATGTAGACAAACCTTCTAATCCTCCACAAAAGGTTAGATTCCATTGCAAGTTGTGTAAGGGTGACCATCTCCTTCGAGAATGTCCTGGAATTCCTAGAGTCTTAAAGGTAAGGCCTCAAAATCTGGATCGACCATCCCCATCGACCTCTGGAGATCATGTCGATATCACACCCTTGGTTAGCGATGGTAAGAAAAAGGGAAATATTAGATTCCCCTATAGGTTATGTGAAGGAGAGAATCTTCTTCACCTTTGTCCTCCTATGGATAAAGCTTCCAAAGCTTTGGAAAATATTACAGCTCCTCAACCCCAACTTCCTGTTGGTTATCAAAGGCTTTCTTCTAACCCTCTCCTAGTTGGTAAAGAGATTGAATTAGATTCATCTCCTTCCTGTCCTACTCTTCATGAGAAAGACTCTCTTGTGCCTATTCCAAACCAACCATTGGTCAAAAAGAGTGTCGACTTGGTTCCCCCACCAGTTGCTCACTCTATTCGAGAAGAGAGTAGTGTTCATATTGCTCATGTTCTTCTTGTCTCCTCAAATTCTCATGAATCAAAGAATGACCCTCCCATCCCAGTTGTTCAAGGGAACCCTCATCCTATTCTTGTATAGCATGGGGGCAATCATATGATGGCCCCACCAAGTAGCTATGTTGTTTCTTTCGATTGGCGTCACTTGACTGCTTTCCACCTCCCATCTTATGTACCTTTCTAGATCATGGTACAAGCCTATAATATGGTAGTAGATTGTGTTGGGTACCAAATCAAGTCATCTTTCCGTCCATTTCTATTATCCTTTTTGACCTTTCTGTACTCATTTACCTATGTTGTTATGTTAAACCTACAAGGTAAACACCCCTGACTTGTCCAATTGGGATATTTTAATTAATGAATTAATTTCACGAAGTTTTGTGTATTCGCGGTACTAAAACATATGTCTGAACGCAGCTTGGAGAATAGGAACCCTCATTTCAGCACCTCACAACAGATCTAGTAATGGCCAGGCATCAAGAGGTTGCGCAACTGAAGTCACGATTCCCCTGGAACTATTCTCGGACCTTATTTCTATCTCGGACATCTAGCGATGGTGTCGTTCTAACTAATGTACATTTTGAAGATGTAAGTACCATATTTCGGGGAGCTCTGTTAATCTCCCTCACTGTTTATAAAATGCAGATTATTCCTTTGAATGGGCGTTCTCCCATTGCCATTGTAATCATTTGTTACAAATTAATAAAATACCATCTATTTTTCTACTCCAATATTTTCTGTGCCTAACGCAACCCTAATTAGAGAGCTGGGCTCGCTCTTCTGATTAGGTTTTGTGTCCTTTTGTGTGTGTCATTTATTAGTTTATGCTTGTTGTTACAGTTCTTTCATGTCTATGATTATTTTTAAAGTTTTGTAATTAGTTTAATCTTATAACCATGTTTTGAATCTTAACCCATGAACCCTTGGTCGGAACAGATTATGTGATTGCCCCTGCATATACCTTGCGCATTGCCTTGAAAGGATACACACCTAGATTGATAATTTAATGTCGGAATAGGGTGAATAAATTGTTCATACCCGGACACCAACATTTTGGTGCCGTTTTTGGGGAGGCTAACAAGGTGCAAATAACGATTTGGACCAACCAGAGGGTAAATCTCTCGTCTTGGGGAGAGAACGAATTTTCTCACTCTGCTTTAGGTCCTGAGCGTATGTATTCTTTCTGCTTGTTTATTTTTCCTTTTATGTTTGATTTTGGGCCATTCTCTTGTCCTGTGGAGGGAGGAGTCTTTTGATGTCTTGCTTTAGATTTGGAAGTATTAGGGTTCCCGTAGCATGTGTCTGTTTCTCGTTCTTGTTTTGGGGAGGGAGGAGTCCTCTGACGCCCTGCTCTGGGCCTGAAACCCTAGATCTTTGTTTTGTTAGCTGCCTTTCTTTTTGTGAGTTCTTTCATCTTGGGGAAGGAATGGTCCTTTGACACCTTACTCTAGGATTGAAGCATTATAGGTTCATACTAAGACCCTCCATCATATCAACTTTTGTATGAACAAAGAATCAAATAAGAGGGGCAGAGGGAGAGCCCCAAAGAGGGAAGTACAAGATCTAGGAAGAAAAGTCTATATCCAAGAGATCATAGAAAAGGCTGAGTCAGAAGCATCCTCTCATGTAGCTACAAGAGTAGGGGCAAGGAGAGTGAAGTCCGAAGAACAGTCAGCAGGGAAGCTAGTGCTGGCTATGGCATTCTCTGGTAATTTGACACAACAGTTTCCTCTAGTAGTGGAAGAAATATCTAGTAGTAGAGCTGGTTCGGAGAATATTGCGCTAGTGATAACAGAGGAAGAAATTACAAGTAGGACATCGACAAGGTCAGACTACTCTAGTAAGGGAAAAGAAGTTGCAGCCAAGTGGTCAAGCCATCAGGCCTTGGGAGAAGGAAACGAGGAAAAACTTGCATCACCAAGAGACTGGGGAACTGCTACTAAAGTAAATCGAGTTCCAATAGTAAAGAATATTCAACCACCCTCCACAGAGCCTGTTGAAATCCCCAACGGGTATTGCAAGATATTTATTGCTCCCACAACCCCCACCATCAATTTTCCAATCGGGGATCTGGGAGATGGCATGCCTACAGAACCTATTCCATTGGCAACCTTACCAAACTTTTATGGACTCGTTTCAAAAGACCTCAACACATTTCTATTTGAGTTTGAAATAGTGTATCGGGGGTATGACTATAGAACAGATGCCCAGAAGTTAAATATTTTCCCATCTACACTAAAAGGAGTGGCTCTGTGATGGTTCATGGGACTCGGAGGAAAATCCATTTCCACATGGCATGATACGCAAACAACTTTTCTGGAGAAATACAAGGATTACTGTCAATCCCGGAACATCAAGGAGGAACTCTTCAAGCTCACATAGAATGAAGATGAAAGTTTGGAGGATTGTGTGGAGAGGTTCAAGTACACCTTACAGAGGTTAGGTCATTCTAACCTGGATAAGGAAATTTTAAAGATTATCCTCCTTCGTTCTTTTCAAGAGGACACAATGGAACTATTGAACATTATGGGAAAGGGAGACATCTCCAAGGAGACATTTAAAGATATTTGCAATTTATGTATTCAGTGTTCGAGGGGGCTTGCAAGGAATAAGCTTGGAATATGATCAGTGAAAGGATTTGGTGGGGGTGCTACAAAAGCAGCAATCAAAAACCTGCTAGACAATTTGAGGACAAATATCCTCAGCACCCTGTCAGCACAAATGGACAGTCTGTAAGTAAAATAGAAGAAGCTAGAACTGGACAGGACCATGGCAATATTTTGTTCGAAGTGCAGGAAAAAGCACCGAGAAAGGGAATGTCCACTAAATTTCATAGAGGAATGTGCGATCTGTGAGCTCAATGATACGACAAGCTCATGCCCCTCCTTGCCAGGCCTGAAAGCAGTATTTCAATGAATGGGGGAGGACATGGAGCAATTGTACCTCATGGGATCCAAGAAGCCATGGTAGCCTCGAGCACCGATGGGAAATCAAGGTATGTACCTGGATCCATCATAGTATTTCAATAATTACAATATGAATCCTCAGACCATGCCTTACCCCCCATGTGGCCGGAATACTTGTATCCACCTTGGCAGCAATGGAGCTCCAACTTGGCGAGGATCCCCTCTTGGTCAGTTTCCTTGGTATATGCCTCAGTAGATTCCACAATAGCAACTCCAGTTACCCTCCAATGTGCCTCCTAGTAACCAGCCTACCCGTCCTCAGCTTCCAATGCAACCTAACCCTAATCCTAACAATAAGGGAGCTCATCAAGCTAATGTTCTTAACCTGCCTTCCTATAGAATCTCCAGTGCAGAGTTGTATGAAATGAATCTGCGATCAGGTCGGACAATTAATGTCCAACCTCCTCTAGTCATCATTGAACAACTTGATAGTGAAGGTAAGGAGGCAGAATCGATTAGTAAAGAGCCAAAACAAACTGATAGAAAGCAAGCACCTTCTGTTAAACAACATCAATCTGAACCACCTTACCTAGAGAGATTAATTATGAGTAAAGAAAGCCCTCAAGATGAATTTGATTGATTAGGATAATTGAAGAACTTATTTGTTAAAATTCCCTTGTTACAAGCTATCAAGATGTGCCAATCTATGGAAAGACTCTTAGGGAATATTGTTCAAGGAAAACTACCAAGAAAACTAAAGATCCCCTCATTATACATGTTATAGGAAAATTATCGGACTTTATGATGGGAAAATTAATGCCGGTGAAATATGGAGATCCAAGAAACCTGATTTTGACAGTACAGATTAATGGGTAGAGATTCCAAATGTGATGGTGGACCTAGGTGTTGCCATCAATGTCATCACCACAGAAACCATGCATTTTTTAGGTCTTCGCAATTTGAAGCATACATCTACAGTCAAACCTGTAGGGAAATTGGAAGATGTGACAATTTTAGTTGATTCATGGCATTACCCCATACATTTCCTGGTATTACATACACAATCTTCAGTGGGTGGTCATCTCTTAATTTTGGGTAGACCATGGCTGGCCACTATAGATGGTTACATTGGGTGTTGCTCAAGAAATATGGTTTTTTCTAATGGACACAACACTAAGAATTTAGTGCTATATCCACTGGCAGAACCAAATCTGTCTATAAAATCTGCACATGGCAAGAAAGTTGTATCTGCAGTAGATGTTGAAATGGAAGATGAAGAAGTGAGACCAGTCCTCACTCTTGGATAGGCCCTTTAGTTGAAAATGGAATCAGAAGACAATGTAATCACTTCCTTCATGGATGATCCTTGTTTTGTTTCAGAACCAAATCAACAAATTCTATAATCTATCCTAAGTTGCGAGATTCAGGAAACTATGGAAACAATAGAAGGATTAGAGGAGCCACCTGCTGATACACCCCATGAAGGTGTTCAAGTGGAATTGGAACCCGAGAAAACTTTGAATATTAATCCAAACCTGTCAGAATCCCAAAAGAATAAACTTGTAGATGTTCTATGGAAACATAAAGAGGCCTTCACCTAGGATTATGCAGATATGAAGGGTATCCCTGCCAACTTATGCACCCATCACATATATATCAAGGAAGATTGTTGTCCTATAAGGCAACCTCAGAGGAGAATGAACCCTCCACTGAAAAATGTTGTGAAAGAAGAGCTTCAGAAATTACTGGATGTAGGTTTTACTATCCTATCTTAGATAGCCAATGGGTATCACCGTTAGTAATGGTCCCTAAGAAGAATGGCAGATGGCGAATCTGCGTAGATTATCAAGAGTTAGAAAAGGCAAGGCAGAAAGGCAATTTTCCCTTGTCATTTATTGATTATGTTTTAGACACATTGGTTGGCAAGAAATTTTTCTATTTTCTGGATGGGTTTAGTGGATATAACCCGATCCAGATTACTCCTGAGGACTGGGAAAAGACCACTTTCACATGCCCTTGGGGAATGTTTGCATACCGGGTCCTTCCTTTTGGCCTGCGTAATGCTCCGACGACATTCCAGAGAGCAGTTCTGGGAATCTTCTCTAACTTGATAGATGACAGTGTTAAAATCTATATGGATGATTTTACTCCATATGGGGACTCGTTTTTGGAGGGGTTGAAAATTTTGGAGAAATTTCTCACAAGGTGTATACAAGCACGTGTCTCTGTGAGTACAGTAAAATGCCACATGATGATGGAAGAGGGAATCGTTCTGGGGCATTTACTCTTAGCTGAGGGGATTAGGATGGACCCAAAAAAAATAAAGGTAATTCTAAACTTCCCAACACCTAAGATGTCCACACAGGTACATAGTTTCATTGGTTGTGCTGGGTATTATAGACGTTTCATAGAAAAATTTTCAAAAGTAGCACACCCACTGTTTCAATTACTAACAAAAAATTCAGAATTTGTGTGGACAGATAATTGTGATGTAGCCTTTACAAAAATTAAAGAATTAGTCTGCAGTGCTCAGATCCTTAGAGGACCAGACTGGGCATTACCTTTCCACATTCATAGGAATGCCTCTCAAATAGTAATTGGTGCAGTTTTGGGACACCAAGAGGGTAAGGTACCTTATGCAGTGTACTATGTTAGTAAAAATTTGGCCCCTGCTGAATTAAACTACACGGTGACTGAGAAAGAATTCTTTGTTGTCGTTTATGCCTTCAATAAGTTCTAGCACTACATTAGCAGATATCCTACTTTTGTGCACAGTGATCATGTAGCCATCAGCTATTTAATGAACAAACCTGTTACCCCCAGTCGTATTACAAGATGGTTGTTGCTACTATAGGAATTTGATATTACCATAGTAGATAGACCAGGGAAGGACAATGTGGTTGCAAATTTCTTATCTAGGATAGAACATGATGGTAAGAATACACCAATTCAAGATAACTTTCTAGACGAGCATCTTTGTGTAGTTTCTGCTAACACTCCATGGTATGCAGATATTGCTAATTATCTTGGTATAGGTAAAGTGCCTTGTCATCTGTCCTATAAGGAGCAAAGGAAGATCATTCACTAGAGTACCTAATATTCATGGATGGAAGGATATATCTTCCATATATTGGTTGACCAGTGGATTCAGCGTTCTGTGGTAGGAGATGATTTCTTTGAGATATTTAAAGCTACACACGATGGTTCCTGTAGAGGAAATTTTGCAAATACAAGAACAGGTCATAAAGTGCTACAAATGGGATATTACTGTCCCTCCATATTTCGTGACGCTCGGGATTACGTTCGAAGGTGTGATAGCTGTCAATGGATGGGAAAACCTGGGAAAGTAGATGAAATGCCTCTTTAGCCCCAGATAGTCCTTAAACCATTTGAGAAATGGGCCATCGATTTTGTTGGGCCCTTTAACTATGTAACTAAATGGGTGGAAGCTAGAGCAGTCACTAAAGAAATAGAGCAAGTAGTGGCAGATTTTCTTTTTGAGGAAATCTTTGCCCGGTATGGGAATCCAAGGGAAATTGTATCAGATGGTGGATCACAGTTCACATCTCATATGATAGAGAAGTTGATGTAGAAATATGGGGTCAAACATAGAGTGACAACCACCTATTATCCCCAGGTGAATGAACAATTAGAAAGCACAAACAAGGTATTGGAAAATATCTTGACAAGATAGTAGCAAGCCATCATCGGGATTAGGCATAGAAACTTCCAGAAGCTTTATGGGCATACAGGACAACATGGCAGAATTCAACAAGGTTTTTTCCATTTGAATTATTCTATGGGAAATCTCGCTTGCTTCCGGTGGAATTTGAGATTAGTACACTCAAAATAGCTCTGGAAGTAGGCTTAGATCTATCGAAAGCATAGAAACATCAACTGCAACAACTGAATGAGTTGGATGAGATTCGAGCAGTGGCTATTTAGAAGACTACTGCTGTTCAAAAACAGAGAATGAAATGGCTTGATAAATTTATTAAAACTAAGGTGTTTCATGTGGGGTATTGGGTGTTACTGTATGACTCCCGATTTAAGGATTTCAAAGGCAAGGTCTGCACTCGATGGATGGGTCCATATCAAGTGGACATAGTGTTCAACAATGGAATGGTTAGACTGAGTACAATAGATGAGAACCATACCTCGTTCTTAGTAAATGGACACCGTCTAAAACTATACCATCGTCGATCCCCTAAAGATGCTTTTGTTAAAAATCGTTCTGCTTTATATGATTTAATGGTCATTGGAAAAGAGGATACTCTCACTCTATCCTAAAATATATATATATATATATATATATATAAATAAATAATAAATATATATATATAATATATATATATATATATATATATATATATATATATATATATATATATATATATATATATATAATATTGTTGCTACTTTTTTGTCTTTTGTAGGAAAATACAAAGAAATATGGTGAGTATAAATGTAACAACCAGTGTTGTCATGAAGATATTGTTGTAATCCACTAGTGAGAGGCACTAAGTGTTGTTACTCCGTAACTGTCATTACTCCGCAACTGTCGTTACTCTGCCAGTGTCGTTACTCCACTGGTGCCGCTACTCCGCAACTGTCGTTACTCCGTTGGTGCCGTTACTCCGTAACTATCGTTACTCCGTTGGTGTCGTTACTCTGCAACTACCATTACCCCGCTGGTGTCATTACTCGAAAACTGCCATTACTCCACCGGTGTTGTTACTCCGTACTGTCATTACTCATTATTGTCATTACTCCTGGTGTTGTTACTCATTGTTGCTGCTATTCACTATTGCTATTACTCCTTATACTGTTACTAGATGTTGCTGGTAGTCCATCGAACATGTTGCTACTACTTCATTAAAACTTTTTGCTGCTACTCCACAAAAGGTAGGTCCGCAGGTACGTCTTTATCGATTTTAAGGATTTAATTAATTATTCCAAAAAGGACATTAAAATGTGTCATGGACGACCATCAATAAGTTCGGGGGGGGGGGGGACGGGGGCAATCATAATGGATGACGGCATACCTCAAAAAAGCATTTATGACACATGATCCTTACCTAACCAAATCTATGATTTTGGAACTCTGTAATCATACTTTTGATGTGTTGGGATGTGTATTCGTATGCGCTGAGTTGTATCAGTCACCCTCCCAACATGTTGCATTAAATTTTAGAAACATCCCACACTACCACCTTAATTTGTCATCATTCCCAAACGTACTAGTACTATTCATCTGTTGTTTCGAAATCAACCATGACGTTATTTCAATTTCCAATGGTTTGGAGACCTGTCACTCTCCCTTGCCAGCCAACTGCAGTCATCGCATTGATTTCGCCTCTACAACAATGGGTGGCCGATCTATTTACCATGAACCTAATAATATAGGGGGAATTCAGAACAATCAGGAGGTGTGGTAGGTTTTCAAGAACATAGGCTAGAATGTTTATTTCGACATATTGAGGGGGTCGAATGAAGAAATGACGGTAGAATTTGCATTGAACTTGGGAGAAGGAGGCTCTCAGCACCACGAAATTGAGATCCCTGTAACATAAGAAATCATCGCAGAAGTCAGTGGGCTTCCTCAGGTCAGGTAACGATGGTTTTCAAGAAGGACTGTCGTCCCAGAATTTCGTGAGGCTTTTCTACAAGCGGGCAAGAGTATTCCATAGAAAGCTTGAGGGTATGATAGGAATTCTCTACCACATCCATGGGGAGGAGTAGCAGAGTTCGTCATCAAATATATGACGTGCGAAGGAAGATACTCCACCATCTTCAAATACCATCTCGGCATACTAGCTCACCTGCAATTTCCACAAGTGGAAGCTTTTTCAATGAATGTGCCTTACTTTCTACTAAGGAGCCTTCACTTAATGACACATTTGGCTCAGGGGTCACTGCAGGTATTGGCGGTCATCACTCACCATGGGTTAGTTCAGCTATTGATAATGAATGCTATTGGACAAATGTCGATTCTATGGGAGCTGTTTAGGGATTCCATAGAGGATAAAATAGCAATTGTTATGGCTACTAGGGCAGAAGAACCTGAAGCTATGGAGGAGGATGCAGAAGATGAGGATTATATTGACCAGGAGGAGCCGGAAGAAATGGAGATGAAAATAGAAGAACTTGGAGATGAGGTGGGTCCCCAAGAGCAAGTCAGAACTATGGAGTCAATGGCAGATGTGGGGATTGATATAGAAAGGCCCACTAAGGTTGTCCCACAAGAACCAGTCTCACCCATGGAACTAGCAGAGCAAGTTGATAACATGGCAACCACGAAAGTAGACCCACAACAAGCCAGCATGGACAGAACGGTCGATATGGTGACCGAGGGTACTCCACAAGGACCTCCTGTCACTATGGAGTTGATGGAGGAGGAGAATATGATTGAAGAGGAGGATGTGACCACTCTGACCATAGAACCCATGGAAGAGAGAGAATAGAGACAAGAAGGGCCCAGAGTTGAGGAAACTAGGGGACCCGTGGAGGAAGTAGTGGGAGAATTAGGGCATGAGGTTGACGCTAACCCACAAGAACCAATGTCAACTTCGGGGCTGAATGTTGAATATTCGTTCTAGTTTTCCTTCTTTATCCCAATAGGAGCGAGTGTATCTCATTCCTCGCTGTAGAAAGAAGAAGAAGAGTTTGTTGTTCCTATGGCTCTAAATCTGTCACAAAGGCCACAGCCATACGGGGTGAATGCTACACAGGTGGCAGGCACCTCAGAGCCAGAAAGGGGAGAGGAGACAAAGATTCACAAGGCTGAAGAATTGGGAGGGATTCCAACAAGCATAGTAGTAGGAGAGCATCTAGCTAGGGCATCACCGGTCGTGGTGAGCACACATGAAGAAGAAATCGTCATTGGTGAAGAGGAGGGACCAAGTGAAGTGGTCCCAACGAATGAGCCAATGACACAGCCTAGTGAGAAGGCCATGAAGCATGAAGTAATTGAATAAAGGAATATAGTGGAGGAAAACCTGACAGTGGGCATAGAAGAAGAGGTTTCACGGGATTTACCTCTAGCTATTGAAATGAAGGAAGCACTGATTAAGCAGAAATGGATTGAGTTGTGTGAACAGCGAAGACTTCCAGTTAAGCAAAAGTATCAGCTACAACTTAAGGAGACAATGTGGCTCAAAATGGAGGTAAGGAAACTGAGAAAGAAGGTGCATAGAATGCAAAAACAGATAGAGAAGTACAAGCGGCAAGCCAAAAAGTCCAAGACCATCGAGGTTGAAGCAAAAACTCAAGTGGACCTGACAGCCACAACCTCTGCTGCCACTTAAACAGACCTAGTCAAGCAATTGTTCGAAGACCGGGAATATGCCTTAATAGCCAAAATACAATCTTGGAAATCCACTGCGGCTCAATACAAAAATGAGATCAGAAGGACTCAGAAAACACCCTCCACAACCATCTTTGGATATGTGGAGCACATAGATGTTATGACATTAAGGCACGCGAAGCAGGAGCTCAAGACAGAGCAGCTGGAAAAGCAAGTGCCAGAACTAAAGGCCAATAAGGACCAGATGTTCGGTCTGGTGTAAGAGGTTATGGCATATCGTCCCCTTGCTTCTTGTTATTCTTTATTTTTGCATTAAAATTTCCTTTTATTTTGCATGGAAAGCATCCGAAACGAGGTGAGCTATGAGATAGAATACGAAGTACAATTCCTCCGAATCTTGAGGAGTCATGACGTGCCAAATCAACATCTTATGTGTGAGTTTTACCTGCACGGGTATCTACTGCGTTTGGACAGAGATTTTAACCCAGTTTTGTATGTAGGGGACATTCATTTAAGGGCCCTCACCTCTTATGCTTTCAATCAGATTCACTGCTAGAAGGCTTGTAACACTTTGAATCCAATCAAGTTACAAAGCCATTTATAGTAAGAGGAGAACATGAGAGGTCAGTCACAATGTTTAATAAGCATAACACCTTTTTGGGAACTGGGGAAAACAGAGATAGAATGGTGAGGACACAAAGATGGTGTCTTGATCTTTGTGTCAAGCAACTCACCACATTTCAAAAAGAGGCCCTTGATTGTTGTCAAAGAAGGTGGATGATGTCACCTAGAACTGTCTGGAACAGGGAACCTTTTGGGGCACCAAATTTTGCACGAGTACTTGGTAGAGTGTCGAGATATGTGGCATGTGTCCAGACATGTGGGACTCGGTGGATGGGCATCCAGTTTCAGTTTCCTATTCTTTGGTTGCTTGTCGAAACTTAGACTCCAGTTTATGATGTTCCAAGTGATTGCTAGAAGGAAGTTCTCCTTTCGGATGGGTTTAAAGTTCCATGAGCAGAGATGGCCTCAGAATATGATCTCGCCAGGCTTCATGAGACTTATAGTCTACAGAACCCAAACTTGAAGAGGTGGTAGACTGCATGAGGACATGCAGAAGGCTAGTTGGGGGGAGATGTTGGGTACCAATTCGGGTCATCTGTCCGTCCATTTCTATTATCCTTTTTTACCTTTGTGTACTCATTTAGCTATGCTATTATGTCAAAACTACAAGGTAAACACCCCTGACTTGTCCAAATGGGATATTTCAATTACTTAAGTAATTTCACTAAGTCTTATCTATTCACGGTACTAAAAAATACGTTTGACCGCAGCTTGGAGAATAGGAACCCTCATTTTAGCACCTCACAACAGATCTGGTGATGTCCAACCATCAGGAGGTTACGCATCTAGAGTCACGATTCCCTTAGAACTATTCTTGGACCTTCTTGCTATCTCAGACATCTAGTGATGATGCCATTCTAACTGATGTATTTTTGAAGATGCGGTTACCATGTTTCAAGGAGCTCTGTTAATCTCCCTCACTGTGTATAAAATGAAGATTGTTCCAGTGAATGGGGGTTCCCCCATCGTTATTGTAATCATTTATTACAGATTAATAAGATACGATCTATTTTGCTACTCCAATCTTTTCCGTGACTAATGCAGACCTGATCAGAGAGTTGGGCCCGCTCTTATGATCAGGTGTTGTGTCTTTGTGTGTGTGTCATTTATTAGTTTATGCTTGTTGTTACAGTTCTTTCCTGTTTATGATTATTTCTGAATTTTTTGAATTAGTTTAATCTTACAACCATGTTTTGAATCTTAACGCATGAACCCTTAGTTGGAATGGATTATGTGGTTCCCCTTGCATATACCTTGCACGTTGTCTTGAAAGGATACGCACCCAGATTGATAATTTAAAGTCGAAATAGGGTGAATAAATCGTTCATACCTGGACACCAACACATGGCACTGTATTAGATGAAGGTGCATCTGTTAGAATCATGTCTTCTAGTACATGGAAAGATTTAGGTTTGCCACAGCTTGTGCCTATCACCCAAAATCTGTTGGCTTTCAACAGAGGAACCATTCAACCCTTAGGGATCCTTCCAAAGCTGCCTATTACTTTGGGAGGAAAGACGTCTATATAGACGTGATGGTAGTCCAAGGTCCCATACATTTCAGTATTCCTCTTGGACATGACTATGTTTATGTCATGGGAGCTCTTGTTTCTTCGCTTTTCCATGTGGTTCGTTTTCCACAGGAAGGGAGAATAGTGACTATTGATCAATTGTCATTCATTGGTCACTAAGCACCTCCTTTGCAACCATAATCCCCTATCAGCTCTTGTTTGCAAGTAGTACATTCTCTGCCATAGGTCAATTATGTGGCTCCTCATTCTGTCTCTGCATCTGTTGATGATCACACAGATGGAATTATACATTATGTACAGGGGGCATTGGAACCTAATCTATCTATGGTACCAATTGACATGTATTCCTCCTAGAGTGTGGTTCTTTCATCTAGTGAAGACCTCTTGGGAGCCATGTTTTCATATGGTTCATGAACATATGTGGCGAGCATAGTTCTCTGTCTTGTGTCAAGCTTGTTAAGAAATGAAACAAGGGTCTCGAGGATAGTTCTTTTCCTATATCATCCTCATTAAAAAATGAAGCACCTCCCTTTTCCAAATCAAGTCTTTGATTAAGATCTCGTAAAATCCCAGTCAAGTCTTTCCAATATCTCAAAAGTGAACCTTCATTCCATCCATTTAATCGATTCAAATGAATCTTGGGGGGCATGTACCTCGAATTGAGTCATTATTTCAGGGGCATGCAAACTTATCTCAAGCATAGTTTTTCGTTTCCAGCTTGTGTAAACATGAAACTAATTCCAAGCAAAGTTATCCATTGTTCAAGCTTGTGTAAAAATGAACCCATGCTCGATTTACATCTCATGATTGCCCTTTTTTATCAGCTAATTTATGCTATATGAGCCTTGGTTGTTTCATTCCATCACCACCATCTCTTTGGTTGATCATATGCTTTCACTTGGTCGTTTTTCCTTTCCTAAGGAACTGCAGCAATGAGTGGTTTTATTAGTGAGCCTCTTGACCATTACATGTTTTGGGCAGTTCCACCATTGCCGAAACCAGTTGCTACCCTTTATACCACTCATTCCTCTAGGACAAGTCACTTTTAAGCTCGTTTCTGACTCGTAAAAGGTGAAAAGATTACCGAGTATTTTTTCCCTTTTTTGTCTTGATAAAGAGGATAAAAAAGGGGGGGATCTGCTTTCATCTCTTTTTCGACTCTTTAAACACAAAAATATTACCGAGCTCTTATCGTTTTGAACTCGATAAAGGTTGTGAAACATTGTGTTACCAGTGTAAGTTTACCCATTTTTTGGACTAGGATGCATTATTTAAGAAAAAGGTACTCCTTAACTGAAATGGTCAAGCGGTTCTCTCAAGTGTTGTTTTCTACCTTTTCGAGGTCGAGAGGCACAAACGTACAAAAAGGGACCATGTGGATTTTTCTTTTCCATGTCTTTTTCAAGCTCTCTAAACATGAAAAAGATATTGAGTTACACCTTTGCCAGACTCATTCAAATATCAAATGACATTGGATTCATCACTGTGACGAACATGAGCTTCTCCTTCCTAGATCTCATTAAACTTACTAGGTCGGATTCATCAGAAGGATGGAATTATAGTGCAAGCACATGCTATCCCCTTCAATCTTGCGATTAAAAATAACTAGGGTACCTGCCAGGAATGGTGTGGGGGGGATTTGGAAATCTAATTAGTTATGTTGGCAGCTCACTTTTGAACATGACACTTTCTGCTTCATGTTGGGTTGGGACATCCTCCTTTGTATCATTAACTATATTAGGTTGGGCCATTAATTTTTTCCTTCCATTTTATATCTGCCACATCCTCATGCCCATTGATCCTATGGATCCAAAATCTACCAAACTTCCAGTGGTGTCGTCGATATGTTCAAGAGTTGTCATTCTGGATTTACATTTACCTCTGATTCTCTATATCATCCAAAATCATTTTGCATCCTTTTGTCTCACGTCAATGATGTGGAATACATTATGACCTTCCTTCGACATGGTCGCTTCCCATAAACTTCAACTCATTATTTGGGAAGTTCACCAAGATACTCCCTTCTAGTACCTTAGAGCTTGCATGCCCTAATGGCAAGTTCTTCGCACTCGATGACAAGTTCACATCATTGGCTTTAGATCGAGTGATTTCATGGGTGTTCGACTTCAGTTCCTTTATCAACATTCTGTGGATTGTGCTTCTAGTAGCTTGAGGACCATTGTCATTATTGGTGGTTTCTCTCACGCTTGTTAACAACTTACGTCATTTACTAGTAATCAAGCGACTTTCTAGCATGTTCGACGTCAACACATGTATTCACATGTTAGAATTTGTACTTTGATAGGGTCATGTTGGAGCGCAAGACCCTAGGCTCAGATCACAAAAGTTTAGGTTGAAAAGTGATGTGACATGGTTATGTTGATATACATGTCTCTTTTAGATGGATGGCTGCAACCATACCTTGGTTTCATTATGATCCTCTTTGACAGATGGGTGCACCCATGCCTGGATCCATTCAAATGATCATTCTCTACATGGCTGTGTCCATACCATGATTCATGTATCATTTGACATAGTTCTTAGTTATGTATATGTATATGTACTTGCTTGCATGTTTTTCGATAGCAGACTATGGTTCCCTGCAATGATTCATAAAGTATTTCATCCCTCACTCTAGTCCAGCCTTCACGCTTTAGGGTACATCTCTTACACAACATTTTGTCACTGTCCCTGTATTCCCCTTTCCATGGTCCTCGAGGAACTCTACAGTGAGCTCTGCATGCTTTTCCTTCATGAGGAAACTCCCATTGTGTCCCTCTTCATGAGTAGAACAATTCCCTTTTGCACCATTTTCCCAAAATATTTTGTCTTTCCGAGTTTACAACACTAGCACTAATGTCCCTTGTCCTCCTCATGCTGATATGCAGGGATTAACATTGTCCCTAGCACCAACTATAGTGACCAAGCTTTGTTCAAGTCATTCCAGTACTCTTATGGAAAGTTTTTTAAATAAAGAGCCAAAGCTTCTAGCTCAAGAAGCGTTGTAATGGAAGTCTGCTAAATGGTTTTCTTGGATGGGGTCGGGCATGTCAGTTTGGGCTTCTTTCTCCTATAATGATGGAACTACTTAAAGAGATAAGACCTTCTCCCATGAGAATAGGATCCATCTCCCATCCATTCATGCTATATAAACCTCCATTTTTCCCAAGCACAAGCTAGTGTTAGAGTTAGAGTGTTAATGTTGGTGTGCTAGTGCTAATTAAGTTTGGAGTAAACAACAAGCTATTCATAGTTTTATCTCTCTAGTTGTGTGAGTGAGAAGTGTGAATTTGGTTTAGTATGAAGGCTAAAGGGAAGAGCCTTAAAACTATCATTGTTGAGTCCATCATGGAATGCTAGCAGAAGTGTGTGGGAACCTAGTTTTGTAGGAGGAGAACGACAATGTCAAGACAATAGTTGCAATCTCTTCTTGATTCAATATATATGCAACTATCGATTGATTTCCTAGATGATGTATTATCTTACATGTTCATGGCTTAATGTTTCTTGACTTGTTAAGTAGGTTGAATTACAATTTTTCTATTATCACAGTTGTTGTTTGCTGGTGTTTACTTGTTTTAGGTGTTTGAAGAAGGGAACAAGAGATAGTTGGAGTGAGCAAGCAAGGACATCATCAAATAGGATAAGCATACTAAGAGGTAGTCCCTCTTAATTGGTTCTAACCTAAGGAAATATTCCATAGAATTTATTGGTTGTGGCTAGACCCATTATCGGGCTAGAGGAATTGTTTATGTCCGCACTCATAATTTTACTTCACCACAACTCTCCTCATGTTTTGATTTGAAAATGAATGAACAATTTATCTATGAGCTAATAGACAATAGTGTAGCTAATGATATAAGGGAACACTTTTTCTTAGTGATTCTCAAATAAGTATGAGACCCATAAGCTCACATATATTGTTTAAACCTATATATTACATATCTGTGACATGTTTGACAAAATTCTAGTGATGGCTAGTAGGCGTCGAGTCAAGTCCTTGTTCATGAAATTGCATTTGTATCATTATTATGATATTATATTTGAGTTCTAAAAGTGTCATTGAGTTTTGGGCAGTGACCTTAGATCTGGGCATGAAAAAATGTTACAAACCCCGAAGACGTAGGCACATGTATGAGGAGAAAATTCCCTAGATTCATGGATACGCATGCTATGGGAGTGTCCAAAGACTCCTTGATGCATGCATGATAATATCAAGGGAGCGTCCAAGGTTTTAATGGTCTAAAACTTTAGTTGGTCTCAGGTGATAGTTACTTAAGGGGTTGGGATGCCTCCTGGGACTTCTATTGCTAATGTGGAAGATTTGTATGGTGGGTTTCCATCGATTCCACTTCCTTAACGTCACTTAGGAGGTTGAATCCCATTATATTGGCCTCCCATCGCATATTTACCCTGGTTTTCATGTTACTTGGGTAAATGTGGGATGAGGGTGTTAAAGAGTCATTGATGAGCCTAGGTATTGCAAAAATAATGCTGCAACTCCCAGGGCTACTAGCTTTACTTATTAACCCAGGGTTCATACAAGCTTGGAGGTGACAATGTCATATGCACAAGTAAAAGTGAAGGTCCTACCTATTATCACTGTTTATCTGGCAAGAGACCCCAGGGGTTCCGAACCAAACTTCTGTAGGGTCAGAGGAAGCTTAATTATTTGATGGAAGAAGAGAAAACCTATTCTAAGAGAGAGCTACTCTACTGCAATAATGAAGAAAACAACATGAAATGCTTAAATCACGCCATTACCTAACTAACCAACTAAACAACTATGCTAAGCATAATTGCTAAAAGAATCACTAACCTAAGGCTGCTATCTAAGTTGCAGAGCTAAATGAATTAAACTATACTAAGGTGTAAGCAAAGAAACTTAAACGAAATTGGTTTTTAAGCAGAAGAGTGATCAGAGGTCAAAATAAATGAAAGGAGGATGTAAGGATGCAATAGCACATAGGGACCATTGGATTGACCAACGAACAGAAGATGGAAAGTGGAGATCTTATCTTGGGGCTTAAGCGAATAAATGGATGAACGGGATTAATGAACAGGATTAATGGTGGAGATTGTATCACAAGGAATTAAGTGAATGGATGGAAAAACAAGGTTACAAAGTAGATGAACAGTCAAGATCATATCATGAGGGATTAAGTGAGTGGATGGATGAATGAGCTTAACAGGAGATGAATGGTTGAGATATAATCATGGAGATTAAGTCAATAGATGGATAGAAGGTGTTAATAGAAGCGATGAACGACTGAGATCTTATCACGTGAATGAAGTCAAGTGATGGACGACGGAGATCATCTCACGAGGAAACGAAATGTGTGGAAATGATGGAGTAGGTTTCTAAGGTAGTAGGTAGTTTCTCACGCACCGTCTAGGTAGTAAGTGGAATTTTGAAATTTCACATGATTAGCCTTACTGCGCGACATGTAGCTTGACAAAACCACTTTTTTTGTGTCCTCTCGGGTGGATAATATTCGTGCACTAATCCGTGCGAGATTTCACGATAGTTGTTGAATCACGTGGGGCTGATCAACAGTGGAGATCAACCAAGCTAGTTGGCAATTGGGTGAAGAAATAGTCGTCGGATCAGGGGAG
This sequence comes from Pinus tabuliformis, assembly GCA_031772625.1. NCBI lineage: Eukaryota > Viridiplantae > Streptophyta > Pinopsida > Pinales > Pinaceae > Pinus > Pinus tabuliformis. The sequence goes on along the minus strand of CM062807.1, from coordinate 990,860,983 downwards.
GAAAATCAATAGTGGGGATTTAAAGTGCATAAAGTACTGAGGTGATGTGATAGCTATCAGATCAAGTGACAGATCGATGGTGGAGATTAAAGCTCATAAAGCAAGTGGTGGACTTCACGTGAGGTTGTAGTTGGTTAAAACCAATGAATCAGATTATGATTATGAAGTTTTTTTTGTGGATTGGATGGCGAGGAAGTGATGCATGAAGCACGTGCTGAAGGTCGTTTCTAATGAAAATGACAGAGAAAAGCAGTGAGGGTGAATGAGTAACTACATCAAACGACAAACTCCATAGCCCTTGCGAGAACCAAAAACTTGTGTTTTTGGGGGTTGCTGAAGGGTGTCTTCTTAAAGTCATGGTCTTAGAGTGAGGAGATGAGGCCAAGACACCTGTGCACAACCTTATGGTGATATTTTTCTCCCAACTAACTTGTGAACTGAAAGAAGGCATAAATGGAAGTAAACTACAACAAATGTCACTGCTGAAGCAAATGAACAAGAAAACCATGAATAATCTATGCCATATTGTTGTAATGAAAGTGCAACTACTTAAGCAAATAAAAAGAACAGAGCTCTATGCTAGCATACATGTACAATAACGAGGAGCTTTGGCTAATTGGGTTAGGCCCTAACCCAAGATCTTTAGCCCTTGGAGTTAACTCGAAGCTGGCTTAAACAAAACTCATCCTTATTATAGAAAAACCATGGATTACAGAACAAACTATCACAAGTATTGTAGTTGAGAAATAAAGTAGAGGTTTTACAATAGAAGTTAAAATCCCACTGAGGTCCTAAGCCTCTTTATTTATACATCTGAAGTCTCTAATGACTTCCTTCAAATTAGGAAGGTTTGGCTCCCAACTCAAGAAAAACTAGTTTCTGTACATTTCACTTGCTCGATTGTCTTCTAGTCTTCAAAGTCATGGTTGTTTTCACTCTGAGATAATCGAGTAATACTCGAATGGTGGGGTAGTAAATGAAGAGGATTTAACTCCTATAATTACTCTTGCTTGTCCCATTTGAGTTTTGACCAAGGTCTTTGCCATAGTTCCTTTCTTTTATCCTTTATGCCTACATGTTTCCTTGCTTGTGTCCTTTATTCCTGCATTATATGCACATTAGACCACAAAGAAAAATATCCAGCTCTAACTCATCTCATAACCAAAATATAATCAAAAGTATGCAATAAGGTGTGAGAATAGTTGGTTTGACTAAGCTAGGAGGTGAATAAAGGCTAATAAAGGCCCATATAATTACCCAATGATGAGGCTCATCATCAACCCCCTACTAAAAGTGTTTCTCATCCTCTGAGCAACTTAGCCAATATCCATGTCCTTCATGCCTCTGGTAGCCTCTCTAACATCCCATGCTTCTATTGTGGTACCTTATTATTGTTTATAGAAGCCTACTTTCATTTCTACTTCTTCCCACTACCTCTTTTCCTCTTCTTCTTTTCTCCCTTCTAGCATCCCTAGGAGTAGTGATGGACTGAGTTTTAAGCCTATCCAATTGACCTTCAGCCTTTGCATTGATTACTTATACATAGGTGTCCTATTGAGTGCCTCTCTCAACCTTTGAGGGAAGTGATATTCTCTGATCTTAAAGCTGTGTGGCAGTGTGTTCTATCTCCTTTAGTAGCCATGTATATTATCATCTCTTAGCAGCCTAAACATATCCTCAAAATGTGAAATTGCGTGCTTTTGGGCAGCACAATATCTCGGTGCCAGCTGAGGATCATTTTCAATTAGATTATTGGTGCTGATTAGGGCCATGGGATTTGATTGTTCAGCTCTGATGAAAAGAGGTTCATTTTGCTCTCTAGCCAATATTCTTTTCATCTCTGCATCCCTTGAATCCTCATGGTTCATCCATGATGTCAAAGCTATTAATTGTAGATCTCCTAGCTTTGCATTAGGATCCCAAATATTCATGTCTATGAGGGCCATGTTGTGCAAGTAAAACTTAGCCATTTTGGCCCTATCCTCTAGTGTACTTTGATCACAAAGATCAAGAAACTGGCTATAGTTATGACATGGCATGGTGACTCTCTGTGCTAGTGTTTTAATCTGAAATTGCAGCCATTGTTCTCTGAAGTCAAGAGCATAGGATTTAGCTAGCATCCTACACTATATGTCCTCCTTCTTTTCCCTTTTTTGTGTGACTGTTGTGCTGAGAGTAGTGATGGCAATTGTTGCCTCCCCCTCAGGGACCTCTGGAGACACCCTAGGTGACTCCTCCTTTTATTCTTCCCCTTCCGTGTCAATGCCTTCTTCCTTCCCATTTCAACATCATCCTCCTTCTCTTTTGCTTCTTCATGTTCCTTTGTATTACTCACTTCTTCATCCATCTCATCCCCATCTAGCTCTATATCTTCTTATTCTTGTTTTGCCTTCTCCTCATTGATAGAAGGACTAACATCATAGGTGAGGGTTTCGATGTCATCCTTTGCTGCTAAGTCTTTAAAGACTGGCCATTTTATAGGAATCCTGAGGTTTTGGAGGGCATCCTTAATGAGGATGATGATCAACCCATGGTGAGCCAACTGTTGGGAATTACCCTCCTTTACTTTGTTGTTGGAGTCTATGAGTGATTGCATCAAGAAATAGGGTATGCTGAGTCTTTGGTGAACTGGTGTTTCTACCCAAGGTCTTAATTCTTCAAGCATCCTAAAATGGTAGCCATAAACAAGACTGTATCTACCCTCATATGTGATATATTTGATGAGTTGGTAGCCTACCTCACTCCATGGGTATGGCAGATTGTCCCTCCTTACTCCATTTTTAACCTCTGTGGGTTCTTCATCTTCAAAAAAGAATTTTCTTTTTGCCACCTTTTCACTTATAAACCAACTAACTCTTAACCTTTACAACTTTTTATCAAATGATGCATATGAGTGAGTGAGTCGGATACTTACCTATGGTCTTGATGCCATGCTACAATTGTCAAAGATCAATGGTGCTACTGATGGTCATTCTTCTTCCTCCTCTATTGTATTTTGATGGTTTATTATCTCTTATAGGTGTCTGTGACTGAAGATCTGATGCTACTACTATTGATGTGGAGCTCCTGTATCTGATGTTGTTGCTACTATTGTGGAGCTCTTGGATTACCACTTGGCAATGTTTGGTGTCAACCTTAGAATTTCTTGATCATGTTGTTGGTTGGAGCTGTGAGGATGTTGTAATGAATGGACAGGGGGGGTAGGAGTGTGTGTGGATGCAAGGATGATGGTAATGGATGAGGTTATTGGTTAGATCATGTCTAGTATGAATTTTGGGGACCTGACCAATCTACCATTCAAGGGATCCTATAGAAAACACAATCTTTACCTAAATTGAAGCAATGAAGTGAAAAACAAGGGAATTGATGGAGGGATGCATGGTAAGGAGTGGACAAAATGAATATATGTGAGTCAGGGTACCCTTTAGATCTTCTCTTTGGTCCTTGATTGTCAAATAATTAGTGTACACAATGATATTTTGTTTTTTCTTTGAAGGAAGGTTGATAGGCCCAATGAAGTCCATGCCCCACTTGTCAAATGGCTCAAAAGTCACTTGATGTTGTAGGGTAATTTCATCTCTTGGAGTAGGCTTTCCCATCCTCTCGCATCGATCAAACTGACTAATGTACTTTTTGACATCCTGATGAAGAGTAGCCCAATAATATCCTGCCTACAACACTTTGAAAGTTGTCCTCTTTGCTGCAAAGTGTCCTCCACAAGACCCATCATGACATTCCGGAAGGATGTCAAATACTTCCTCTTCCCTTACACACCTTCTCAATATTTGATCTGGGCCAAGTTTGAATAGATTTCCCCCATTCCAGGTGAAGGGGGTGCTTTTCCTGACTATCTTGCTCTTTTCCTTGAAGGGAAAGTTTGGTGGGAACTATGCTGATACCAAATAGTTTGCTATATCAACAAACCATGGGGAGATAATAGAAATAGCAAACAAATGCTCATCTGGTAGCTGGTCATCCACCTTTCCTACTTCACTTGCAAGTAGATTCATCCTAGATAGAAAGTCAGCAACAACATTTTCCTTACCAGGGTTATCAACAATAGTTAGATCAAACTGTTGTAATAAAAGCAACCATCTTATAATTCTAGCGTTCACATCTGGTTTTTTCATTAAATATTTGATTGCAACATGATCAGTATACACAAATGTTTGATAGCCTATAAAGTAATGCCTAAATTTGTTTAATGAAATTATTTTTCGGTCACAGTATAGTTTAGCTCATCCTTTGATAGGTTCTTACTGATAAAATAGATGGAATAGGGAAATTTCTTCTCTTCTTGACCTACGGTTTCTCCTATGGCCTTGTGTGAGGCATCAGCATGAATATGAAAAGGGAGGGCCCAGTTTTGGCCTCTAAGGATTGGTGCAGTGGTTAACTTACCCCTTAGAATGTCTAAGGCCTCTTGATAGCTCTTTGACAATATAAACTCAAAATATTTGGCCAACAACCGAAACAAGGGAGAGGCCAACTTGTTGAAGTATTTTATGAACCTTTAGTAATATCTAGCTAACCCTAAGAAACTCCTGACATCTCTCTACTTTTGTGGAGGTGGGACCCTTTGGATGACTACTATTTTGTCTTGGTCCACCTGCAGTCCTTACTGAGATATTGAATGACCTAGCATAATCTCTTTAGTCATTAAGAATTCACATTTTTCTAGACTGAGAGATAGATTCATTTCAATGCATTTGTGTAATACTTTGCCTAGGTTAGTCAGGGCTTCTTGGAAATCACAACCATAAGGTGTAAAATCATCCATATAGATTTCCACAGCATCATGTACTAATTCAGAAAAAATACTTAAGACTTCTCTCTTGAAAGTGGCAAGAGCATTGCATAGGCCAAAAGGAAGGACCCTATAGTGAAAAGTACCCCAAGGACAGGTGAATGTGGCCTTATCCTGGTCTTCAGGGCAGATTTGGATTTGGTTGTACCCAATGAATCCATATAGGAAAGAAAAGAACTTCTTCCCTACCAGGCCATCTAGCACTTGGTCAATGAAGGGTAGGGGAAAATGATCCTTCTTTGTGGCTTTGTTAAACTCCCTATGATCAACACAAATCCTCCACTTACCATTTTTCTTGGAAACTAACACTAAAGGAGAGACCCACTCATTGTGTGAGATAGGGTAAATGAATGTTGCATCTAGTAGTTTTTGCAGTTCTTCTTTGACTATGTCTTTAAGAGCTAGATTCATCCTCCTTTGTGGTTGCCTAACTAGCTTGCAACCTTCTTTGATGAATATGTGGTGAGTACACACTGAGGGGTGTACTCCCTTCATTTCCTTATAACTCCAAGCGAAGGCTTCTAGGTGTTCTCTCAACATGTTGCATAGCCTTCCCTGTTCTAAAGCAGAAAGAGATGGGTTAATTTTCAAAGTTCTCTCTGGGCAAAATTCTATGGTTTTGACACTGAGTGGGTTGGAATCGTCCAAGAATAAATCAATTGGGTGATTTCTCTGGGTTTCCCTTACTTCTTCTTCTAATGGTAATGAAATAAGAGTTGGACTTTGGAGCAGGTGTTCAATTAATTCATCCTCATCTTGATGTCCTCTACCTATGGTTGCTTCCAAAACATAAAGTTGGGCAGAATAAACCTCATCTTCTTCCTCCTCCTACAACCATAAAGCTAAATCATGCTCTAAAGAATTTTGAACAGGAGGGTATATGACTAAATGTTTGGACATATGCCCATTCTTGATGGTCATATTCCCAGCTCTGCAGCTAATGTAAGCATCAGCTATGGCCAACCATGGCCTCCTAAGGATGACAGGGTAACCAGTAAGCTTAGCCTTAGATTGGAGAACTAGGAAATCTATAGGGTACTCCCAAGAGCCAATCGAGACCATCACATCCTCCACAATTCCCTTAGGGGTGACTGTGGAATGGTATACAAGTCGCAGAACTATTGTGGTCTTCCTCAATGACCCTTGGAGGTTGAGCTTGAGCATGGTGTCCTTGATCATCACACTAATGGCAGTCCCAAGGTCAATCAAAGTGTGTGGGACAGTGGTGCCAGATGTGCACATTTACTACAGGGCTTCCAGGGTCCAAATATTTTGGACATATTACCTGCCCTAGCATTAAGTCAGACAACTGCCCAATGACATTAATGGTAGGGGCATCCCTTTTTCTTCTTCCTGGATGCTTGAAGCACTTCTCCTTAGTCAATTTATTGTAAATGGGAAAATATTTGACTGCCTGGAGAAGGGGGACGTTTACACATAGATTTTCCAATTCTCCTCGAAGTTCAATTTCTTCTCAGGTAGGCTAGAGTGGTTGGGTTAATCTCTCAAGAAAGGGTGGATTTACATTATGGTTGCTTTCCTCTCTTTCTTCCTCAACCTTCCTATGTGGAGATGGAGGTTGGTTGTCTGGGAGAATTCTCCCAGATCTTAGGTTGATATCCTAAATTTCTACAGCATAAGCTAGGTATGATGTCTCTCCACTATATGCTTGTGGAGCCTACCTATTGTTTGGGTTTGGATTTGGCTAGGCAAGCATCTGGGGTTGCTTAGGTGGAGCAAAGTGCAGGAGTTGTGGTTGGGTAGGTGGTGGTGGCAATAGGGTTGGAACATTGTTGAATTGGGGCCTCCAACCCTGGTGTGGGGTATTCCACTAATGTTGTGGTTGAACATAAGGTTGAAATGACTGGTCGACTAGCTAAGATTGATACTAAGATGCATAGGACCACAGAGGGGGTCTAGACTAGGAAGGATGAGCAGGGGGTCCCCAAAAAGGCATATCTCTAGTTTGGTTGGGGTTGTAATATGCATGCGATGACACTTGCATACCCTACTGGTATGGTCTAGGCCTAGGAGGTCTCCTTTGGTTGATGTAGACATGAAAGGAAATGTTTTTGGGTTGGTTTTTGTAAGATTTTCTTTAAAGCTAGAGAGTACTTACATAATGGAAAGGAAAGAAGCTAATGAAAAATGAAAGAAAGGAAGCTACTAGATTACTTTTACAGAAATAAACTAATGGAAGAAAATTGAAGATTAGAAGTAGAAGAAAACAGATTTGGAGGCTAAAAAATAAAGGCAAGCAATAATTACTTCTACTTAAACACCTCCCCGGCAATGGTGCCAAAAAGTGATGAGCCTAGGTATTGCAACAATAATGCTGCAACTCCTAGGGCTACCAGCTTTACTTATCAACCTAGGGTTCGTACAAACTTGGAGGTGACAGTGTTATATGCACAACTAGAAGTGGAGGTCCTGCCTACTGTCACTGTTTATCTGGTAAGAGATCCCAAGGCTTCCAAGCCAGACTTCTATAGGGTTAGAAGAAGCTTGATTATTTGATGGAAGAAGAGCAAACCTATTCTAAGAGAGAGCTACTCTACTGTATTAATGAAGAAAACAACATGAAATTCTTAAATCACACCACAACCTAACTAGCCAACTAAAATATATGCTAAGCCGAATTGCTAAAACAATCACTAACCTAAGGCTGCTATCTAAGTTGCAGAGCTAAAGAGAATTAAACTATACTAAGGCGTAAGCAAAGAAACTTTAGCGAAATTGGTTTTCAAGCAAAAGAGCAATCGGAGGTTGAAATAAATGAAAGGAGGATGTAAGGATGCAGTAGTGCACAGGGACTATTTGATTGATCAACAAACAAAAGATGGATGGTGGATATCTTATCACGGGGCTTAAGTGAATAAATGCATGAATGGGGTCAATGAACAAGATGAATGGTGGAGATCGTATCGTGAGGAATTAAGTGAATGGATGGACTAACAAGGTAACAAAGCAAATGAATGGCAAAGATCATATCACAAGGGATTAAGTGAATGGATGGATGAACGAGGTTAACAGGAGATGAATGGCCAAGATCTAATCGTGAAGATTTAGTCAAGAGATGGATGGACAAGGTTAATAGGAGCAATCAAGGACTGGGATCTTATTGTGTGGATGAAGTCAAGAGATGGATGGCAAAGATCGTGTCCCAAGCAAAAGAAACGTGCGGAAATGATGCAGCGGGTTTCTAAGGCTATAGGTAGTTTCTCGCACACCCTCAACACAGTAAAAGGATTTTTGAAATTTCATGTGATTAGCCTTACTGTGTGACATGTAGCATGAGGAAACCAATTTTCTCGTGTTCTCTCGGGTGAATAATTTGTGTGCAGTAATCTACATGAGATTGCGTGATAGTCGTTGGATCATGTGGGGCTGATCAACAGTGGAGATCGACCAAGCTAGTTGGCGATTAGGTGAAGTCGTAGCCATTGGATCAGGTGAGGCATATCAACAGTGGGGATTTAAAGCACATAAATTGTGTAGGTGATGTGATAGCCATCTGATCAAGAGATAGATCGACAATGGAGATTAAAGCTCGTAAAGAATGTGGTGGACTTCGCCCGAGGCTAGAGTTGAATAAAATTAATGAATTGGATAGTGATTGTGAAAGTTTGTTGTGGATCGGATGGTGAGGAAGTGATGCAAGAAGAATGTGTTGAAGGTGGTTTGTAATCAAAATGACAGAGAGAACCAGTGAGGGGGAACGAGTAACTGCATCAAACGACAAACTCCATAGCCCATGCGAGAACCAGAAACCTATGTTTTTGGGGGTTGCTGAAGGGTCTCTTCCTCAAGTCATGGTCCCCGAGAGAGGAGATGAGGCTGAGACACCTGCATAGAACCGTATGGTGATCTTTTTCTCTTAACTAACCTATGAACTGAAATAAGGCATAATTGGAAGTAAACTACAGCAAATGCAGCTACTGAAGCAAATGAAGAGGAAAACCACAAATAATCTACGCTATATTGTTCTAATGAAAGTGCGACTACTTAAGGAAATAAATACAATAGATCTCTATGCTAGCATACATGTAGAGTAAAGAGGATCATTGGTTGCTTGGGTCAGGCCCTAAATCAAGAGCTTCAGCCCTCGAATTTAACTCAGAGTTGGCTTAAACATAACTCATTCTTATTTTAAAAAAACCATGGATTACAGAACAAACTGTCACAAGTCTTGTAGCTCAGAAATAAAGTAGAGTTTTTACAATAGAAGTCTGAACCCTACCGAGGTCATAAGCCTCTCTATTTATGCATCTAAAGTCTCTAACAACTTCCTTCAAATTAGGGAGGCTTGACTCCCAACTCAAGAAAAACTGGTTTCTGTCCCTTTCACTTGCTCAGTTGTCTTCTAGTCTTCAATATGATGGTTGTTTGCACTCCGAGATGATGGTAGATAATTTGAATGGAGGGGTAGTAAATGATGAGGATTTACCTCCTATAATTACTCTCCCTTTTCCCATTCAAGTTTTGACCAAGGTCTTTTCCATAGTTCCTTGCTTTTATCCTTTATGCCTTCATTTTTCCTTTCTTGTATCCTTTATTACTACATTATATGCACATTAGACCACAAAGAAAAATATCCAACTCTCACTCATCTCATAAACAGAATATAACCAAAAGTATGCAATAAGGTGTGAGAATAATTGGTTTGACTAAGCTAGGAGGTGAATTAAGGCTAATTAAGGCCCATATAATTACCCAATGATGAGGCTCATAAGTCGTATCAGAGCATGATTCATCACCTGGACTAGATGGGAGGTGTGTGATAGTCATGTCATCTTGTTGGTTCTATGTGTGTTAATCATCCTTATGGTATATATTCTTCTTGCATATGCATGGTGTCAGTCATGGTTGTAGTGATGTCACCATATGAAAAAGGATGTGGTTGTTGTGAACCGTGTCATCATGAGTGTATTATTGGTTACATTTTCTTTGTTCTTTCGTGTTTTCATTGTACATTGGTATGGTTGTTGTTATCATGCATGAGGTCATGGTATGTGTAGGTTATATTGTCATGTATTGATGACTGGACTCTAGCTAGATTGATGGTTACATGGTTATATGCTTATTTGTTATATGTATATATGTTGTGATGATTATGTTATACATATACTAGTTTGATTGGTTGATGTTTCAAATGAGATGTCCTACTCGAAATTTTCTAAGGTACGTTGGTTAGTGTGGTTTGGTTTACCTGACATTGTATGCCTTGTGGGAAAGATATCAAAATGACTAGCATGATGGTAGAATATAGATATTCTCCCTATGAATCAAATGAAAAATATGGTGTTGGGAACTCTTTTGATTTAGTAGACACATTGAGAACTTTGTAGGAAGAAATAAGGAGTTGTAAGGAGGACGACTACAAAATCATCCAGGCACAAGAGAAACAAGCAAAGGTTACTATAATACTCCTACAGAGTTTGTAAGAATTGCAGGGACACAGGTCACTTTGGATCAGCGATGGATAGGAAGACAAAAAAAATGGAGCATATGGAAGTAGCACTCATGGCGGTCACAAGTCGGATAAAGATGACACGGTTAGAGATGGAATATTGTTGGATACTCCATATAGGAGAGTCAATGGGCACAGGTACTACTCTAGTTCTAGTTTTTCCAGGCATCATAATCATCATTGATATCATCGTTACAGGAGGAGGGATAGGGGATACTTTACATATGATTTTAAGAAAGCAAATCCACCTACTTTTAATGGACACTTGAAGAAACTAGAAGATGCAGATGCTTCGATACTTGGGATGAACAAGTTATTTGAGTTGCATGAGTACACAGAAAACATGAAGGCCAAAATGGCTATGTTCATCCTGAAAGTTAAAGAAATATCTGATGGGAAGATGTGAAGTGGGTCAAAGACATAAAGATGGAGGAATTGAGTTGGAATGAGTTCAAGAGTATTTTCACAAAGAAGTAATTCTTAGAAAGGTATTACGACAATAAGGCCAAATAATTCTATTAGATAAATATGGAAACAATGATAGATGAAAAGTACGCGATTAAGTTCCTCGAGCTATTGAGTTATGTATCGTATCTTAAAGATGAGAAGGATAAAGTTTAGGGATTTATGAGTGGTTTTGCATTAGAGTTTATAGATTGGATTCATTATGATGAGCCTTGGTAACTTGAGGAAGTTATTGGGAAATTGAAACATTTTCTATGAATAGTCAAAGTGTAAGAATGAATCTTAGCAAGGATGGAAAGGGAAGGATAATGATAAAGGTAATGGTCAATGGAAACAGAAAAGAGACAGGCCTCAGAATGTAGAAGAGAAAGAAAATGTCACACAACGAAAGTAGTTCAATGTAGGTCGATAGGGATATGGATCACAACAAGAGCGTAGAGGTGATGGTACTAGATGGTTGGCATGTTGGACATGAGGTAAGGAACACATTAAGAGAGTTTTTCAACAGAATCAAGGTGCTAGGCCTCATCTATATAGTTCACAGGCGGCATAAAATATTGGGGATGTTGGTCAAAGCGTTCCCCATATCTATGCAGCACTAGATAATATGCAAGAAAATAATTAGGAATCTATCTTGCTTCCTTTTTATGTTAATGGTGTTTAATTGCATTGGAAGGGTTTGCAGCATATCACTTTTGAAATCTTCCAGCATATTTTCAATTTCACCCTTGATGCATAAGTTGGAGGATGATGTACTGGCCATAGGCTGACTACCCCTACCCTTTTTCCTAGCTACCCTAGAATGGTTTCTAAAGAGAGTCTTAATATCCTCATAGGGTAATTGGTAGAAATATCCTCCTGTTATCATATGTAAGGTATCCAGAAGATCCTCCCTTACTCCTCTAAGAAGGACCAACATTAGTGACTCAGGGTCAAGTGTGCACCTAACCCTTTCGTAACTGTGCGGGAATATTTATTCATAGTCTTATAAAGATTCATCCTGGCTTATGGTCACCCTGAAAATCTCTTCTTTAGTATCCTTTGACCTACAATAGTCCCCATATTTGTTGTTGAATGTCTATTTCATCTGAGCCCAAGTTGTGATGGTATCTCTAGCTAAACCCATGAACCAGCGCAATGGTACATCCTTGAGGGTAGATGGAAACATTTTTAACTCTTGCTCATCATCTATATAGTCATAGGTTCGGCATATAACAAAAAATTCAAATAGGAAACTGTCAGGGTCCTCTATGGTCAGGCCATGGACATGAGGTAGAGCAGAGGGGCTTATATTCTTCATCTTAGTGTCCCCATTAGTTTGCCTGATGGGGAAGGCACTAACAATTCTGTCTCTATCTCCCTTGTCATTTTGGTTTCCAGCCATTGGTTTAGTAGGAATGGGTTCTTCCTCTTCTTCTTCCCTTGTAGGTTCTTCAAATGTGTAAGGTTGCTCACCTAAAGGTTCTTCCACTTCACAGTTACTAAATAAGAGAGAAGGTTTACTATTGGATGCAGTGGGGGTATTTGTCAAGAATTTCCATAAATTGTCCCTATTCCTATGAGACATGAAAGGAAATGTTTTTCGGTTGGTTTTTGTAAGATTTTCTTTAAAGCTAGAGAGTACTTACATAATGGAAAGGAAAGAAGCTAATGAAAAATGAAAGAAAGGAAGCTACTATATTACTTTTGCAGAAATAAACTAATGGAAGAAAATTGAAGATTAGAAGTAGAAGAAAAGAAAGTTGGAGGCTAAAAAATAAAGGAAAGCAATAATTACTTCTACTTAGACACCTCCCCGGCAATGGTGCCAAAGAGTGATGAGCCTATGTATTGCAACAATAACGCTGCAACTCCTAGGGCTACCAGCTTTACTTATCAACCTAGGGTTCGTACAAACTTGGAGGTGACAGTTTTATATGCACAAGTAGAAGTGGAGGTCCTACCTACTGTCACTGTTTATCTGGTAAGAGACCCCAAGGCTTCCAAGCCAGACTTCTATAGGGTCAGAAGAAGCTTGATTATTTGATGGAAGAAGAGCAAACCTATTCTAAGAGAGAGCTACTCTACTGTAGTAATGAAGAAAGCATCATGAAATGCCTAAATCACACCATAACCTAACTAACCAATTAAATAGCTATGCTAAGAAGAATTGCTAAAACAATCACTAACCTAAGGATGCTATCTAAGTTGTAGATCTAAACAGAATTAAACTATACTAATTTGTAAGCAAAGAAACTTAAGCGAAATTGGTTTTCAGGCGAAAGAGCGATCGGAGGTCGAAATCAATGAATGGAGGATGTAAGGATGTAGTAGTGCATAGGGACTGTTGCATTGATCAATGAACAGAAGATGGATGGTGGAGATATTATCATGGGGCTTAAGTAAATAAATGGATGAATGGGGTTAATGAACAGCATGAATCGGAGACATTGTATCATGAGGAATTAAGTGAATGGGTGGCCGAACAATGTAACAAAGCAAATGAACGATGAAGATTGTATTGCGAGGGATTAAGTGAGTGGATGGATGAACGAGGTTAACAGGAGATGAATGGCCAAGATCTAATCACGAAGATTAAGTCAATATATGGAAATATGAGGTTCTTAGGAGAGATGAATGGCTGAGATCTTATTACCTGGATGAAGTCAAGAGATGGATAGTAGAGATCATGTCGTGGGAAAAAGAAACGTGTGGAAATTATGGAGTGGGTCTAAAGCGGTAAATAGTTTCTCACGCGCTCTCAATATAGTAAGCGGAATTTTGAAATTTCATGCGATTAGCCTTACTATGTGACACGTAGTAGGAGAAAACCAATTTTGTTGCTTGCTCTTGGGCAGATAATGTTTTTGTAGTAATCCATGTGAGATTGCGTGATAGCCCTTGAATCAGGCGGGGCTGATTAATGGTGCAGATCGGCCAAACTAGTTGGAAATCAGGTGAAGCGATAGTCATCAGATCAGGCCAGGTAGATCGATGGTGAGGATTTAAAGCACATAGAGTGTGTAGGTGATGCGATAGCCATCGAATAATGAGACAGATTGACAGTGGAGATTAAAGCTCATAAAGCAAGTGGTGGACTACGCGTGAGGCTAGAGTTGAATAAAACTAATGAATAGGATGGTGATTGTGAGGGTTTGTTGTGGATTGGATCGTGAGGAAGCGATGCATGAAGAATGTGCTGAAGGTGGTTTGTAATGAAAACAACAGAGAAAACTAGTGAGAGTGAATGATTAACTGCATGAAATGACAAACTCTATAGCCCATGCGAGAACTAGAAACCTATGTTTTTGGGGGTTACTGAAGGGTCTCTTCCTCAAGTCATGGTCCCCGAGGGAGGAGATGAGGCCGAGACACCTACGGTCATATTTTTCTCCTAAATAACCTATGAAATGAAAGAAGGCATAAATGGAAGTAAACTATAGCAAATGGAGCTACTGAAACAAATGAACAGGAAAACCATGAATAATCTACGCTATATTCTTGTAATGAAAGTGTAACTACTTAAGCAAATAAATAGAACAAAGCTGTATCCTAGCATACATGTATAGTAAAGAGGAGCTTTTGCTGCTTAGGTCGGGCCCTAACCCAAGATCTTCAACCCTCGGAGTTAACTCAAGAGCTGGCTTAAATAGAACTCATTCTTATTATAAAAAAAACCATGGATTACAGAACAAACTGTCACAAATCTTGCAGCTCAAAAATAAAGTAGAGTTTTTACAATAGAAGTCTGAATCCTACTGAGGTCATAAGCCTCTATATTTATACATCTGAGGTCTCTAATGACTTCCTTCAAATTATGGAGGCTTGGCTCCCAACTCAAGAAAAACTAGTTTCTCTCCCTTTCACTTGCTTAGCTGTCTTCTAGTCTTCAAAGTGATGGTTGTTTGCACTCTGAGCTGATGGAGGAATATTCAAATGGAGGGATAGTAAATGATTAGGATTTACCTACTATAATTACTCTCCCTTGTCCCATTCGAGTTTTTACCAAGGTATTTGCCATAGTTCCTTGCTTTTATCCTTTATGCCTACATTTTTCCTTAGTTGTATCCTTTATTCTTGCATTATCTACACATTAGCACAAAGCAAAATATCCAACTCTAACTCATCTCATAAACAAAATATAATAATAAATTATGCAATAAGGTGTGAGAATAGTTGGTTTGACTAAGCTAGGAGGTGAATTAAGGATAATTAAGGCCCATATAATTACCCAATGATGAGGCTCATCAATCGTATCAGAGCATGATTCATCACTTGGACTGGATGGGAGGTGTGCGATAGTCATGCCTTCCTGTTCGTTCTATGTGTGTTAATCATCCTTATGGTATATATTCTTGTTGCGTATGCATGGTGTCGGTCATTTTTGTAGTGATGTCACCATGTGAAAGAGGATGTTGTTATTGTGACGTGTGCCATCATAAGTGTATTATTGGTTACATTTTCTTTATTCTTTCATGTTTTCAGTGTACATTGGTATGGTTGTTGTTGTCGTGCATGAGGTCATGGTATGCGTAGGTTATATGGTCATGCATTGATGACTGGACTCTAGCTAGAATGATGGTTACATGGTTATATGTTTATTTATTATATGTATATATGTTGTGATAATTATGTTATACATGTGCTGGGTTGATTGGTTGATATTGCAAATGAGATGTCCTCCTAGAAATTTTCTAAGGTATGTTGGGTAGTGTGATCTGGTTTACTTGACATAGTATGCCTTGTGGGAAAGAGATCAAAATGACTAGCAAGATGGTAGAATATAGATATTCTCCCTATGAATCAAATGAAGAACATGGTGTTGGGAACTCTTATGATTTAGCAGACACATTGAGAACTTTGTAGGAAGAAATAAAGAGTTGTAGGTAAGACAACTACAAAATCGTGGAGGCATGAGAGAAACAAGCAAATGTTACTATAATACTCCTAAAGAGTTTGTCAGAATTGCAGGGACAAGTGTCATTGTGGATTTGCCATGGATAGGAAGACAAAACTAATGGAGCATATGTAAGTAGGTATCATGGTTGTTACAAGTCAGATAAAGATGCCACAGTTAGAGATGGAATATTGTTGGATACTCCATATAGGAGAGTCGATCAGCATGGGTACTACTCTAGTTCTAATTCTGCCAGGCATCTTAATCATCATCGATATCATCATTACAAGAGGAGGGATAGGGGATACTTTACATATGAGTTAAGAAAGAAAATGCACCTACTTTTAATGGAAACTTGAAGAAACCAGAAGATGCAGAGGCTTTGATACTTGGGATGAACAAGTTATTTGAGGTGCATGAGTGCACAGAAAACATGAAGGCCAAAATGGCTATTTTCATCCTAAAAGGTAAAGCGGAAATCTGATGGGAAGATGTGAAGTGGGTCAGAGACATAACGATGGAGGAATTGAGTTGGCCTAAGTTCAAGAGGATAGTCATGAAGAAGTACTTCTCAGAAAAGTACTATGACAATAAGGCCAAATAATTCTATTAGATAAATATGGGAACGATGATAGATGGAGAGTACACGATTAAGTTCTTGGAGCTATTGAGTTATGTATCGTATCTTAAAGATGAGAAGGCTAAAGTTTAGGGATTTTTCAGTGGTTTTCCATTAGAATTTAGAGATTGGATTCAGTATGATGAGCCTCGACCACTTGAGGAAGTTATTGGGAAATTGAAACATTTTCTATGAATAGTCGAAGTGTAAGAATGAATCTCAGCAAGGATGGAAATGGAAGGAAAATGATTAAGGTAAGGGTCAATGGAAACAGAAAAGAGATAGGCCTCAGAATGTAGAAGAGAAAGAAAATGTCGCACCACAAAGGAGGTTCAATGCAGCTAGATAGGGATATGGATCACAACAATAGCATAGAGGTGACGGTACTAGATGGCTAGAGTGTTGGAAATGAGGTAAGGAACACCTTAAGAGAGACTGTCCATAGAATCAGGGTGGTAGGCCTTAGATGTATAGTTCACGGGAGGCGTAAACTATTGGGGATGTTGGTCAAAGCATTCCCCATATCTATTTAACACTGGATAATATGCAGGCAGATCGTTAGGAATTTATCATTGAGATGGATGATAAGCCTTGTGATCAATTTATGTCTATTTTGATTGAACCTAGATCTATTTATAGTTATGTTTGTCATGATTTGGTGAATAAATGTAGTTTAAATAAAAAATTACATGAAGAATCTTGGTTATTCCATTTGTCTATAGGTACAAAGAAGTGATTTGAATGGTATGCCTACCACAACACATTTGAATGTGTTACCATTGGAACCATACAATATGTTGTTGGGCATGGATTGGTTGTACCTTCAAAGGACCAAGGTGGATTGTTATGAAAAATCCATTGAGTGCTTGGACGACAATGGGGAACTAGGAGTCTTACATGGAAAGAAGAAATCCACATCAGTTAGGATGATGATAGCTATGAAGGAAAACCACAGTCACATAAAAGGGTGTGTGTTATTTGCAGTACATATTTCTAAGAAAAATGTAAGGATGTTGAGGATGCATATGTTTTGAGAAGGCACCCAATTCTAAATAGTTTCAAGATGTGTTTCCAAAATATATTTCAGAGTTTCCACCTCGCAGGGAAGTAGACCTTTCTATTGAGTTGGTGTTAGAGGCAGCTACAACATTAAAAGCTTCTTACAAGATGAACACTTTAGAGTTGGTAGAGTTGAAATTGCAACTGAAAGAGATGCTTGGAAAGGGATACATTAGACCGAATGTATCACCTTGGGGTGCACTGATATTGTTTGTAAAGAAGAAGGATGGTACTCTAAGATTGTACATTGACTACACACAGTTGAACAAAGTGACCATTAAGAATAGGTATCCATTTTCAATGATTGATGACTTGTTTGATCAACTAAAGGGAGAAATAGTGTTCTCAAAGATTGATCTAAGATTCATATATCATCAGGTACACATTAAAGACGAGGACATTTACAAGACAAATTTCTGGACAAGGTATGCAAATTATGAGTTTTTTGTAGTTCCATTCCATTTGACTAATGATCCAACTATCATTTTGTGTTTGATTAATAGTGCGTTGCATCCCTATTTGGGTAAGTTTGTTATTGTGTTCATTGATGACATATTGGTATATTCTAAAAATGAGGAAGAACATATTGAGCATTTGGTTGCAGTGTTGAGGTTGTTGAGAGAGCATCAATTGTACGCTAAGCTCAGCAAGTGCAGTTTATTTTAGACTAATGTACATTACTTGGGGCATGTTGTCTCCAAGGTGGACATAATAGTGGAGCCAGAAAAGATAAGAGCTATCATGGAGTGGGCAGCTCCTAGGAATGTGAATGAGGTGAGATCCTTCATGGGGTTGGCAAGCTATTATAGGAGGTTCATTAGGAACTTCTTAGAGATTTCTTATACTATTACATCATTACAGAGGAAAGGTAAGAAGTTGTTATGGAGAGATGAGTGAAAGGCTAGTTTTATGTAGCATAATTAGTTGCTAACACATGCACCCATGTTAAAGATTGCAGATCTAGAGAAAGAGTTTGTAGTATGCATACATTCTTGCAATAAAGGACTTGGTGGAGTCCTTATGCAGGAAGGACAGGTAGTGTGCTATCAGTCATAGAAACTAAATGAGCACGGGAATAAGTATCTGACACGTGATCTTGATATAGAAGTGATCAAAAGTGTATTGAAGATGTGGAGGCACTATCTTCTTGGCAGGAGGTTTTTGTTAATGAGTGATCATAGTGGATTGAGATACTTGTTTGACCAGCCCAATCTAAAGGCCAAGCAATCTATATGGTTGGCCATGATTAGTGAGTTAGATTTTAAGGTAAGATACATGAAAGTAAATGGGAACAAGGTCACAGTTACTAGTGGGAAGTGCGTACATGTAAATCATATAACAACTATGAGTTCCTATGGGACAAACCTATAGGGTGGGATCTTGCAAAAAGGTCAATAGGGTGTGAGGTATATGTAGATTGTAAAAAAATTGCAGTAGAGTATAGCTACAGGTACAAGTGGTGGTGCAAGTATAGATACAGGTATTAGCATAGGTAGATGAATAGGTCGTGGTACAAGTATAGGTGCACAGGATGTGGAATATTGTCTTACAACAAATGGATTGGTTAGGTTTAGAGATAAGAAATATGTACCAAATAGTAGTGACCTCAATAAGGTGATATTGAGGTAGTTTAATGCAAAACGATATTCAGGTCACCCCGTCTATTACACGGACTGCAGTGAACAAGTTTTATTATTGGCCGAATCTAAAGAAGGATGTAACAAAGTTTGTGGCTAGATGTTTGGATTGTTAGCTAGTGATGTCATAGTGTAAACATCCAAGTGGATTGCTACAGCCGATTGCAATTCCAAAGTGGAAATGCGAGGTCACATCCATGGACTTTATCACAGGTTTTCCGAGGACAATGAGATAATATGATTCCATCATGGTCGTCGTGGACAAGTTGAAAAAGGTTGTGCACTTTTATAACAACCCTGTTGAAAATCCTATGTAATGGTTTAAATAAAGGAAAAAATAAGACCATCGGTAAGGGCATGTATTCTGAGCTGAATGTTGGAAAAAGATATCCTAGTGGGCATAACTGGATGTACATTTTGTCTTAGGAAGATTGGAAAAGGCTAAGGAAAATGCATTAAAAGGAAAAAATGCATTTTTGGCACACTTATTTATGAAAATAAAGGAAATTAGGAGAAAAGTAAGGTGAAAGGGCATAGCTTGTATGTGAGGAGGAAATTGAAGGAAAATAATGGAAAAGGAAGAAATTAGAGGCCTCATTCATAAAAAGGATTCTGAGGATCAATTGGCAAGTTCCTTAGTCATTGTTAGGCTTGGTCAATTCATGTTTGGAGCTCTCTCATTATTCTCTCTCTCTCTCACTCTTGGTGACCTAGATTTTTCTTGGAGCACTCTAGCTTTGGATCAAGGAAGGAAAATCAAGAAAAGGGAAAGGAAGGAAAGTAAGGATGAAGGAAGAAGAGAACGATCAAGTAGCTTCAACAAGAATACTTGTAGGTAACCTTTTGCATGTATGATTTCCTAGCTAATTTGGACATGCATGACTTTGCATGTTGGTGTATGGTTCTCTTGCTGTTAGTGGCATTGTTTTGTGAGATTATGACAGTGGATTTCAACCTAGCCTAGACTTTTTTCTTGTTGCCATTGTATTTTGCGATGTTATTTCAGTTTTTTAGCTTTGGTTTACTAGATGGATTTCAGAATCTAGGGCAAAGAAGGTCTCAAGTTCCATTCCCAAAGTCCTAGGAATCCCTTGACTAGTTTTGTCAAGGTAGATGGTAAATCCTAAGCTAGAAGTCTCTATTTAGGTCCTAGTGATTCAGGTTTGGATTACGGTAAAGCCTGAGACCCAAAGAGATAGAAAATTCATCAAGGATAATGTTGAATTCTGTATGGCATTCCATGTACTGTTTAGTTGTGATCGGAGCACCAGTTTTGGTGTGATCATGGTTTGATGAAGGTGGAGGTGGTTTAATCTTTGGATTCCCTTGGTTGTTCTTGGTTTGGTTGTTATATTAGATCCCACATTCATGCTTGGAATATGGCACAGGGGTGACTAGCTGAAAGAGATATTTGGTTCATCCATGTCTATGGTCGGGTGGTACGTGGAAGTTGCAAACTTGGTCAGATTTTCCTATAGTTATTAAAATATAAGTTCTCTTAAATTTGCATTGATTTATACATGGATTTATTGGTTGTCATACCTCTGATATTGATATGGTGTTATGTTGGTTATAAGAATGGTTGAATGGTCATTCTATGTCACGGTTATTTGATATATTTACTTGTAACTATTAAATGGTTGGATACAAGACCTAATTAATGATGTATTAGTTCAATGGAGAATGAGGTGATCCTTCTAGTTATGTTCCATAAGTTGTTTCGGTCATTTAGGCTCTAGCTTGTATCTTAGAGCTGTAGGTTGCATTGATGCAAACTATTTGATAGAATGCTAGTCCCAGTTGGGGATGGTCAGGCCTATTCCTGAGGGTGATTTTTTATTGATCATCATTTTTATCATGTTTTTAAGGAATTTTAGAAGTTAGAACAAGTTCGACGCAGATGCCCGTATTCGAGGATAGAAATGTGGCTTAAATCCTAAGATCCCTGGCACAGAACTAGAAATTTTGGTCCATAGTCACTGGAAGTGAGGCCAATTAGAGTGAATTTGTGTTTTTGGCCTAAGAGCTACAAAATAGAAGTGGGACCCTAGGACACACTGTTTGAGTGGCTGACTTGTCTTTTAAGGGTTTTGTTGATGAGGTTGGATGACTATATGTGGTGTTTGGTTGATTCCACTTCCTTAAGTTGACATAGGAGGTTGAATCTGATCATAGTAGCATCTCTCCTCATGTTTACCCCAGTTGGCATGCTTACTTTGGGTAGACCTGGGAGGGGGTGTTACAGATTAATATCAAATCGTGGTTGTGCTCGCCTTGGGTAAAGGTTCTTGGTCATGCATGCATGTTACTTGCATGTGCGTCTCTTACACTTGCATTCCATGTGCTTGTTGCATTGCATAATGATTGTAGTAAGGTTTTCATGAGGAACTTGATGTTGATTTTGTGGAATGCATTGTCAGAAATATATGACTGATTACAGGATTGTCTGCAACTTGATTACATCCTTGTATGCAACTTGATTTCATTCTTGTATGTTTCATTACATGTATGAATATTGTAGGTTTCTTACAAGAATTGATCACTTATTCTTGACTACATGTGTTCATGCATATGTATAGTTGATTAAGAATGATGGTTGCATATGGAAATGTGTACAATAGAGCAATGGTTGTTGTCATGCATGAGGTCATGGTTTGTGAAGTCGATATGGTTATGCATTGATGTCTAGACTCTAGCTAGAAGGATGTGTATATCGTTTTGTACTCATATGTTACATGTCTATATGCAGTTATTATGCATGTATGGTATTGGTTATAGTTATGAATGAATAGGTCAAAATGACTTGTGAATTGATGGTATGAAATTTAGCTCATCAGGGTGATATTGGTATGTTATGATGCTAATGTGTTGGTTGAGATAGAGCAGGAGATGCAAATCATCATAATGAGGTTGCAACATTGGACCCTGAGGCAAGAGAATGTCATCATACATGTTTGTATGTTGGGCATGCAAGTATGTAGGTTAAGGATTGTTATGTGCATTAGGTTTATATACATCAGGTTTATCTACATGTCTTTTGATGTTATGGTTTCATTCATGATAGATGTTAGTTGATTAGTGTAGTTATATGCAAATATGTTAGATAGTCACAAATCATAGTAACTTGTAGTTATATGCATTTCTATTGTTGTAATACATTAGATAACTTGATGATTAGGTTATATGTTGTTGATGATCCTGATATATAGCTTATTGTTGGTATATGCTATTAACTTGATGATTAGGGTTATCTCATTGAGATCTTGTTGTTGTAATTTGGAATGGTCATATGCGTGATGGTTATATTCATTGCATTAAATATCTTGATGTTAAATGTATTGTGTTAACCTGGCTTGGCCTATGCATATGGTTAGGGTTACCAAATTCAGGTATGAGTCGACTTATTGTGTTGCATTATGCGGTACTAATCTAGACCGATCATACATGTGTGATTGTTATGCATAAATGATATTTTCTTATGAGCTTATGATGCGAACATGTTAGTTAGTGATTGTTATGGATAGCATGATCTTATTTATGTTTAGGTTGATGTGTTGAGAAGTTATATCGTGCTAACTAGCTTGATTGTGCAGACAAGATTACCTCCCCTGAGATACGGTAAGGTATGAGCTCACTTATGTCATATATTTGGTTCTTGATGGTTTGATTATGTTGCCTAGTTGATTTATTTATCATGGTATGTTTGAAAGTTGGTTGAATGTTTGATGAATTGAATAATATGAGTATGTGTTCAAATGGTCTTGTTTTGAGATGATTGTACTAACAAATATATGTTGAGATAGTTGACATGTACTTGAGTATATTAGGTGATAGTTCTAGCATTGTGTCTAAGGAGTATGAGTTGACTATGGATTATGACATGATTGTTAGTCTTGGTAAAGGTTGATTTCAAATTGTTAGATATGATTGTTTTGATATTTAGGACATTATACTGGCATGTGTGAGAAAGTTGTAGGGAAACATGCTTTGCTATTAGTGTGACAAGGTAACAATTCATGTGCTTATATGACTAACAATTCGGTGATGTGATAGTACTAGTAACCCTCGATTTCAACAAAGTAAAAGGGTAAATGGAAGGAATTGGACACAAATTCCTTTGGCTAGGTTTGGAAACCCTAATTCCAAATGAATGAGTTTTTTGCACACAAGAATTCTTCTTAACCTTGGCTTTGTTTGAAATTATGTGGATATGTGCTAGATTCATGAACATGTACTTGAAAAATATGCTAGCTAGTCTCTAGTTATAGGTGGACCTATCAAGGAATTGGAGCTCAATGAGAGATGGCCTGGACATGTTTAGCTACAAGGCCATATGCTTGGCACAACAAGATAAGGTAACTAGTGTGTTTCTATGTTTATTTACGCACTGACAATTATGTATCTATGACAGTGTGATGTAGGGAGTTGCATGGCAAAAGAAATTGCCATGAAATTTTGAAGAAGGCTTTGGTTGAGATTTCCTTGGGAACCATGCGGATTGAGTCATGGTGTCTATTGTTAGTCTTATGCTTTTGGTATTTTACAATTATTCTACTTGATTTGTGATTTTAGTTGTGTTTATTGCATAGCTATGCCACTTTGTTCCAGTGTCGTATCGTTATTGGTTTTCATGGTTTTGCTTATTGTTTATTTCTTGGTATTGCCTTTATGTTTTGATTCTTGGGAATTGTTTAGGAAAGAGGAAGAGCTAATGGAGCTCGGGGAGAGTTTTGTGGTACCAAAAGGGTAATGTAAGACTTAGATGAAGCTCTGTTCATGAGTAAGCATACTGGAATGTAGGACTATGACAATTAATTAGACTAGTTGGGTTCATTGTGGTAAATGAACGGTGACACTACGGACATGATAAGGGTAACCAGAAAAGGTAAAGTAAATAGATCTATGGTGTTCGATTCCTTGGCTATGTTGGGAACGACTTTCGTAATGTTGTGCATGTTGTGCATAAATAAGTTATGTTAACCTAGACCCTATGTTATCTGGTTATTATGTCATGATTATGATTATGTGATGTTTAAATATGTATGCATGTATATATGGATGTCGTTGTCGCACAAGATGATGATTTTTTTATGCTAATGATTATATATGTATGTGTATATGTTTTCAATATCTACGAGGGTTGTCAGGGATCATTCTTGTGTAGGAATGATTTCTTATGTGGGTGAATGGCATGAAGAGATTCCTAGTTCATGAGGAATCAAGCGGGAAGAGTAGTTGTGAAAAATATATGAGGTCAGTATCATATGGATATGAATTGATATTGTATACTCATTTTATTCCTATGTTTATGACTAGTAATGTGGAAGGATACATCAAAAAAACGAGAGCAGTGTGGTCTGTGACATGCTGGGACAAGCTTAGATAAGACACTAGAAGCAAGGTTTCTTGGTAGAGACAGTGTGCCTTTAGATGTCAGGTATTATTTTTGTACATATGTTGTATATGTCATACATGATTCATCTATGATGTTGTGTACATGCGGTGTTCTGTATACATAGCATGTGTACATGTTTTTTATGCAACGTTATGTATAGGATGGTATAGATAGTGTTGTACAAATATTGCATATCAGTGCTAGGTATAGATGATGTTATTTACATGATGGATATGTGACGTTGTGTGCATATGGTGTTGTTCAGATGTTCGATATGTAGTGTTGTGTACAAGTGATGCTATGTACATGTTGGATATGCAACATTGTGTAGATATGATGTTATGTACATGTTGTATATGCGGTGCTATGTACATATGGTGTTGTGTGCATGATTGTATAAGTGGTGTTGTGAGCATGTGGTGTCATCTACATGTTGTACATGTGGTGGTATGTGCATGTGGTGTTATGTACATTTCGTGCATGTGATGTTATGTACATGTGGTTTCCTGGACATGTTGTACACATGATGTTGTGTACATTTGTTATTGTGTACAAGTTGCACAATGGTGTAGTGTACATGTGGTGTTGTGTACACATTGTGCAACTGGTGCCATGTACATGTGATGTTGTGCACACCTTGTGCAGGTGGTTGCATTGTACAAGTGGTATTATGTACATGTGGTACATATGGCACTTATGTAGATGCATGTATTGCATGGTGTAGTATGACATGTGTAGTTGTATGTGTGTGATTTTTGTAGGGAAAAGTATCCGATTCGGATGACCCTATCCCACTCTAAGGGTGATAGTACCTCAGCAACAACTGTAAAGGAAACTACTGAAGGTTTACTTCTTTATGAAAGCAAAAGAGAATGAAAGAATGCACTAACCGTTGCCTTGCGCTTAATGTCGAATCCAAACTCTTCTCTATGGCCGCTTGCTCCCAGCTCCTTGCTCTATTGCTGGCCCAGCTACAATGAGATCCTGCAAAATAGCAAAGAAGGAAACTACAAGCAACATGCAATCATAACTGATTCAAGGATTAGTGTAAATCAAATATACAATTATCACAATATATCATTGAAACAAGAGCATATAGAAGAACCTCAATAGCTTTTATTAATGAAGAAGTAAAGTTCTGAGAGAGTTACAACCATTGAAGGCCCCAATCCGGCAACACCTCCCAGCAGAAAGAATTTCTCCTCTTCACCTCCCTCAAGCAATCACCCAATAGCTCTATAGTGAAACCAACAGCATAGCATTACTTTGCACAAAATTCCAGCCTCCTGAGCTCATAGGAGAGAGCTCAATATATAGATGAATTGAGAAAGGATGAGTCAGCTTGAAACTGATGTGTAGCTGCCTTGTGTCCTCTCTCTCTTCAGTTGATCTTCAGTTCTTGAGTCCACTTGGAGAACCATGCTTCCACTTGGAGAAACAGAGCCTCTGACTCATCACAAGGCGAAATCCCTGATCCAAGTGTCATTTTTGGAAGATTCCAGAGCAATGACTCAGTGTGCCACTTGTCCAATCTCGCTCAATGCAGGTGGCCTTTGTTCTACCTGCTTTGCAACGCAGGTACACCATGGAGGAGTTGTGTTTCAGCGCAGAAGCCTAGTGGAGCACCTGCTTTGATTTCAGGATTGCTTGTTTTTTAGTGTTTTCAGGTGGAGAACTGATCTGAGAGCTGTTGGTTTGCTGACCTTGTTCCTCTAGGGGTAGGAACATCATGTTTAGGGAACTTTGGATCCCTTGGATTATTGACAATTCATGCCTGTTGCTGTAAGGCACAAAATTGTCTATAACAGATGCCCCCTAAAGTATGAGGTCGTTTATCGGGTGAAATGCTTTATTGAGAGGATCCGAAGTTCATTCAATCTGCTGAGAAGTGTCCTGTAATAAGATACAATACAATACATTATTTTTCATACATTTTCATGATCTAGCTAAGGCGGGCATTCCCATGCTCAGCTTTATAAATACATTTTCGTACATAGAACAGACGATCGTCTGATTGTAGACCGATAATTCTCTGTTGAAATTATCATCCTTTGAGAAGGATGATCATCTGCTGTAATGATGTACATATCAAATGTCTTTATGTCCTGAATATATATCGCAGCCCGGAGGGATGAAACTAGATCTGGGGTCTTCAATCTCTTCCGATCTTCACTCGATGTACAAGTCGATCCATGTGAGAATTTCTTGAAGTCGAACATGGAAAGACATCGCTTGATTACCGGTCAATGATGTAAACCGTTAACAA
Source organism: Pinus tabuliformis (assembly GCA_031772625.1). Classification (NCBI taxonomy): domain Eukaryota; kingdom Viridiplantae; phylum Streptophyta; class Pinopsida; order Pinales; family Pinaceae; genus Pinus; species Pinus tabuliformis. The sequence goes on along the minus strand of CM062807.1, from coordinate 990,834,389 downwards.
GCGCGAGAGGAATCACCGATAAGGATGATGACCCTCAAGGTACGGCAGTACAATTCACATGGTGGGAATAAAGGACTTGGCGTCGACCACCATGCAAAATCTTCTGGTCGAAGGTCATTGATGTATACCTGTCGCCGGAAGTGAGAAACTTGCCATTGAGGCATGCAAGCTTCAAAGTACTGAAGGGGTTGTTCCTAGATCAACTCCTTGGATAATGAGCTGATGTCGACAAGGAGCGATCCGTCAAAGGAGGGCCTTAATGAATCCCACATCAGTGACACGGAACGGAGCTAGTGATTGTGATGAGGCGAAAACAAACTGTGATGTATGATTCAGGGCGGCGGTCATGAAATGGATGAAGGACAATCTATGGCAGTGGATGGGACACGGTTGACTCTTTGCAGAACAACATCTCTTGAACATATAACGACACTGATGTGATGGATTGGTAGCATTACCCCAAAATGTGGATGGTGTGGCCAGGACCATGGTTATGAGACCGGTGAATGAAACAACCCAACCCGATGTGATACGGAGGACAAAGTGTCATGTTCAAGAGCGACTTGCTACCATTAAAGCTGTGAGGTTCTCCCAATTTTTCCCCAGTCATTGCTGACCAGTACCTCTTTATTTTTGTCAAGCTTGAGGAGGATAACATATGCTTGTTCTATAACCTGCCCTTCGGGCAAGCCCATCGCTATGTTTTAACGAGCCTAGCGATAGGGAAACTCGTTCTCGTCTAAAGACAAGTTTGTCGCTATTTAATCATTTTAACGAGTCTAACGACAAGGAAAACTCGGTCCTTTTCATTTTTAGAGAGTCTGAAAAGGTACATAAAGTCAACTCCAAAATTCCTTTTTCGTCATTTAATCCCTTAAGTCCGAAAAAGTATAAAACAATACAGAAGGGATGAGTTTTCGATTGCTTTAACGAGCCGAACAAAACAAGCGCTCGATCTTTTTGTGCAATAATCCCTCAGGTCCAAAAAGATTAAAATCTAGAGGAGGGATAGCTCTTTCGGTCCTTTTAACGAGCTGGAAGGCCAAAACTCGGCAAACTTTTCATATTTTACGAGTCAGTGAAAAGAGCTCAAAGAAGACTCGTCTTTTGAGGAACGAGTGATAAACAGGGATAGCAGCAGATTCCAGGTACAGGTTGGAATATTCCAATCACGGCAGTGTCACAAGGATGGCTAAGTGAAATCACTTTTCGCAGCTGTTCCTCAAAATGGGTAAACAAACATATGGAGATGAACGATTGGCCAAATGAACGGATGGAGGTGAGACTGCAAGAACACGACCAAGGGCTTTTAATATGGCTGTCAAAGGTTACATTTCTCAAGGTTCTTTACCGGTTCATTTTTTCTGGGTGAGCTTGAACTGTAGGGAAAGATTGCTCACAATTCATGTTTATTTTTTAACGAGCATGAACTATGTATTAAAACTGCTCGGTTCTTGCGTTTATTTTTTTTTTAACGAGCATGAACTTTGCCAAAACTGCTCGTTCTTTTGCATGCCCCCAACATCATAATAACGCATGTCAAAGGAGGGTGCCCCCCAAGCTTCATTGCATTCAACTTGGTGGTTGGAATGAAGGTTTACCTTTGAATTTTGAAAAGGGGATTTGTTTCATTTTTTAATGAGGTTGACATAGTAAAAGAACTATCCTCGTGACTCCTTGTTTCATTTTTTAACGAGGTTGACATGAGATAAGAACCGTCCTCGGGGCCCACTGTATTTACAGTATTTGCATTAGGGCGACGATCCATGCTGACAAAATATTTAGGAATCTTCTGAATCCGTTGGATATAGAAGATTTCATATTGTAGGTTTCCACTGTGGCTACTTCCGCCAGATTACTTGCCGGCGGTAGGGCAAAAGTACCCATTAAGGCAGGGTCTTTTAGGAGACCTACTCCAATATTTTGGAGTGATTGATTACTTCCATGGATCATTGTGCTGCTTCCCGTAACTTGAGAACTATTGGGGAGAAATTTTTGTTGGTCGACGATTGTAATTTTTCCTTGAAAAGGAAATACAATTCTCCTGTAGTAGGTCGACACAACTGCAGCCATGGCATATATCCAAGGCCTTCCCAGTAGGATGTTGTAATCGAGGTTTCCGTCGATTACTTCCACATCAACTTCTACTGTTTTGCCCCCTAGTTCAACTTGCAAGTTACTTAAAATCCCGTATGGAGTGTATGATCGTCCATCAAATGCTTTTAACGTCGTTGACGATTTCGACAAGGGTGGTGAGCCTAAATTTTTCCAGCAACTCATCGACATAAGACATGTAGATGCCCCCTCATCAATAATTGTTCGATGAACAGTTTTGTTGAGGGCTTTCACTTTAATAAGGAAAGCTTGTTGAGCTGGTAACTTAGGGTCATATCCTTTATGATCAAAGGCCACAAGATTGGAATCCATTGGGCCAATCCCACCTATAGCTGATAATAAAGCTTGCTCTTGGGAGGTGCAATTTTGTGCTACCTCAAGTGTCGACATAGCGGACGACGATTGGGTCAGGTCCTCTATTATATTATAATCCTGTGTTATTTTTTCACGAGGATTAAATGTAGACTTGTGTACTACTCCCTTTGGTGACTTTATCATTGGTTTAGAAACGATGGGTGGCACAACTTCGTTCAAAGTTGTTGTCGAACTGCTAGGTTGTTTATCAGCCTTGTTATTTGACCACTGTGGATTCCGGTAACCTTTATTCCTTGTCAAAGCATTATTCTGCTGCTTTGAGGTGGACAACATAAGCACTTGGGATCGGGAAGCATTTTGATTGGCAACCAGATTTTGGCTTGGATTAGGGAACGGATCAGTCAATACTGCTGGGGTTTTTGAACTCTTGAAGAGTTTCTTAACTTCAGGTATATGTGGACAATCTTTCGTCCAATGATCCTCATCGCATATATGACACCCTGTCGGGGGTCTCCCTTTACTTTTCTTTATCTTCTTGCCCCCTGGTTGCTTCAGTTGTTTGCCCTTGTCGGTCGACATGACATTTACTTCTGAGGCAAGAAGTTCCTCATTTGCATTTTGACTAGAAATTTTGCGTTTGCCAGTCACGCCATTATTGGCGTGAGAGTTAGTAATCGATTCAGGAGGGGGAGGAATTGAAAATTCAGGTCTAGGGGCGTCAGGTATTTTGTCGTAGAGCATGCCCGACTTAGTATATACTAAGTCTAAGTATTGATCACGAGAAATGACTTGCTTCTCTGTTACGACTCCTCCCTTGGCCACATCTTCCGTTATAGCCGAAAGTAACGACTTTATAAACCATTCAGCTAACAGCTGATCGGGGACGTAAGTTTTCACCATCCTACGACGACGTCGCCACTCATGTATATGATCAGATATGTGAGTGGCCGTTGTCTGTTTGAAGTTGGTAAGGAGTTCTGTTCCTGTTTCATACCTTATCGGTAATTGAAAATGGGTTAAGAAAGTCGTGGCTAAGGAGCTGAAATTGTCGAAAGAGGCTCTTGGCAATTCAATGTACCATTTAGCCGCTGGACCTGTCAATGTCCTCTGGAAGAGGCGAAGTCTTATCGAATCATCATTCAGGGTGTTTGATGAACACCACAGGTGGAATGTCATCACATGATTCGACGGATCTTCACCTGGATTTCCATTGAATTTAGGGATGTCTGATGGAAGTTTATGCGGAATTGCTGGCCACCAAGGGGCATAAGCAATTGGATCATTCGTCAGCCGGTTTAGATCTGGCAATTCTAGAGTTGCTACAAAGGGCAACTGTTGGTTCAGGTTAGGCGAAGCATATCCAGGATAAGATGGTATCGCCTGAGCAATGGGTCTTTGCAGACCAGCATAGTGCTGACAACTTTGACAAAGTTGATGGGCATAACCATTATAGCATGGTTGCCCATTACTTACAAAGACTTGTTGCTCAGGTCCTTGATATGATTGCTGGAATGGTGGTTGTTGAGATTGAACCAGCTCTGGTGGTTGGACCATTCGCTGTTGACCAATACCGGATGGTTGACCAAGATGAGGAGTCACAGTACTTGTTCGAGCCTGAGTCGCTCCAGATAAGGAGGTACCACCCTGAGATTGTGATTGAGCTGCTGATACAAGAGGTTGTTGTATTACAACAGGTAGCGTTTGTACTTGCGACGCATTCGCCATAGCAGGTGTGGTGGGAATATTCGACTCAGGGTGTACTGGTTGCATTGAACATGCAACTCCTGATCGTTGAGGCAGTATTGGTACCCAACCGCTGGATGTAATTCAAGTTTGACCTGATCCTTGTTGTAAACTCTCATATGGTTGTTCTCTAGGAGGGAACAATGAAAGAGCATACTGCCCTCCACATGGTGGAAATCCAGCACTTAAAGGATAAATTTTCCTTTGAAGACACATTGGATCAATTTGTTGAGTTTCAACATAAGAAGTACCAGATGATAACCCGGATGAAGAAATAGAAACTAACCATATTGTCGTCCCTGATTGGACTCCGACTTGTTGTTGACAATTTGCCGGGACAGATGGTATACCGGCGAACATCGTTGGAGTAGCAGCAGGAGGTCCTGCTGCTGCTGTGTCAGACGACACAGTCCTAGATGTCGACGGTTGTTCAGACATATCTAGTCTATCCAAAAGATCGCTTAGCGATTCTACAAGAACTTACGATGCCAAAAGACTAACTTCGAAGATCAACGCAGGAATAAGAGGTGATTATGTTCCGTTTAAAATGAATTTTATTATGACGACGCTTTTAGACACAACTTGCTTTTTCACTTTTTAAGAGTCGAGAAAAAGCTAAAGATGACTCTAGTCTCCTTCGATGTATTAACGAGCCCGAAGTGACAAATGCTCGGATGGACTTTTTCAGTTATAGAGTTTGAAAAAGGCCAAAAGAAACTACTCTGGAGTTCTAGGCAGAGGGTGTGCCAAACCTTTCGCGAAACCACAGAATACGTTTTACGGTACGAGTGGTCGATCTTCGTGAATGCTGTGTTCACTGCATCGCGATCAGTAGGGCGGCCGACACGGCTTCCTATGGATAATGGCTTTGTTCCTATAGGGGTCCCCCAATATACGCGACGGTACGCGGGGGCACAAGTCCGTATTAGTGCTATCGTCCCTCAGGAGGAATCACCCACCTTCGTAGAGATCGACAGTCACTATGTTTAACGACGCCGGTTCACGTCTCTACCTAGACCTCTATTGTGTTTTGTTATGTTTCAAAGCGTTGTTAGATAAATTCAGTTCTTTTTAGGTTGATCTTGTTTAGCAGTTTGCCTTTATGGATCACCACGTGATGTATGATACAACTCCTAAATGCAGTCTAAGAATGATAAGCAAGCTTTTTCAATTCTTTCAACTTATGAAAACCTTAACTACTGAAGGAAAAGAAAGACATCATCTTTTCAAACAGATCATAGAGCACACACTGATGCACTTTTCCCTAAATCGACATGCAAACTGTCAAAATGCACATGCAAAATGCAAGTATTTCTTCTCTTCTTTCTTAATGTTTGGTGTATGACAAAAAGAAAGCTGTTGTACGATTTCGAATTCAATTTCAAGCGAAAGCAAACAAGTGTTTGTCCAATAATCAAAAGGAAACCTTAAGATTCACTCGTTTCAACACAAGAAATACTGAAATTCGAAGCATATAACGAAAGCAAATGCTCAAGTAGCTATGAACAGCAATGAACTAACTCTTAGAATCACACCGACACTTTCTCACAGGTCTAGATTCAAGAGGTCATAGCAAGACTAGTTCACTTTCGCTATGGGAAACTGTGAATGACAGCAAGAAATACAATAAGAACAATCACGGTTTCTTCATACAACTGAGGCAGAATGAAGGCAAAGAGAAGTGGTTTCAGCTGGGTATACAGGTTGACAACAGGCTGCAAAAACAATACTGAAAACTGAGCAACAGACAGTGGGGAATCCCAGTTGCACAAGGCAAAACTGGATCAGCGCAGGTGCTACACTGTCAAACTGCGATGCAGTGCAGGTAGCCCCTTCGGGACCTGCGATGCAGTGCAGGTAGCCTTTGTTGCAGCTGCACTGATGAGACAACTCTCGTCTCTCTCAGATTCCGGCTCACAGTTTGCTCAAAAATCAACGGTTTTTGGCCAAATCAGTTGCTATCAGTCAAGTACACACTAAGGGATGACAAGGAAGATGAAAAGCTATCACTAAGAGCTTACAAGGATCCTTGTAGATCAGCTCTTCAAATCATGAACATGCTCAGCAATGAGCTAGAGTAGCTGCCCTCTACTTCGCTTTTGATATAGTCAAAAGCTTTTCGATTTGGTACTCTTTTGTTCAGGAAATGAATAGCAAAATACTACAAACAATCAAACAGATACGTTCCCCAGTGGAGTCGCCAGTTTGTTGTAGGGAAAAGTATCCGATTCAGATCACCCTATCCCACTCTAAGGGTGATAGTACCTCAGCAACAACTGTAAAGGAAACTACTGAAGGTTTACTTCTTTATGAAAGCAAAAGAGAATGAAAGAATGCACTAACCGTTGCCTTGCGCTTAATGTCGAATCCAAACTCTTCTCTATGGCCGCTTGCTCCCAGCTCCTTGCTCTATTGCTGGCCCAGCTACAATGAGATCCTGCAAAATAGCAAAGAAGGAAACTACAAGCAACATGCAATCATAACTGATTCAAGGATTAGTGTAAATCAAATATACAATTATCACAATATATCATTGAAACAAGAGCATATAGAAGAACCTCAATAGCTTTTATTAATGAAGAAGTAAAGTTCTGAGAGAGTTACAACCATTGAAGGCCCCAATCCGGCAACACCTCCCAGCAGAAAGAATTTCTCCTCTTCACCTCCCTCAAGCAATCACCCAATAGCTCTATAGTGAAACCAACAGCATAGCATTACTTTGCGCAAAATTCCAGCCTCCTGAGCTCATAGGAGAGAGCTCAATATATAGATGAATTGAGAAAGGATGAGTCAGCTTGCAACTGATGTGTAGCTGCCTTGTGTCCTCTCTCTCTTCAGTTGATCTTCAGTTCTTGAGTCCACTTGGAGAACCATGCTTCCACTTGGAGAAACAGAGCCTCTGACTCATCACAAGGCGAAATCCCTGATCCAAGTGTCATTTTTGGAAGATTCCAGAGCAATGACTCAGTGTGCCACTTGTCCAATCTCGCTCAACGCAGGTGGCCTTTGTTCTACCTTCTTTGCAACGCAGGTACACCATGGAGGAGTTGTGTTTCAGCGCAGAAGCCTAGTGGAGCACCTGCTTTGATTTCAGGATTGCTTGTTTTTGAGTGTTTTCAGGTGGAGAACTGATTTGAGAGCTGTTGGTTTGCTGACCTTGTTCCTCTAGGGGTAGGAACATCATGTTTAGGGAACTTTGGATCCCTTGGATTATTGACAATTCATGCCTGTTGCTGTAAGGCACAAAATTGTCTATAACAGTGATGGACACTACATGTATGTGCACATGGCTAAGGAGAAGGCACTTGGTTTTTTATGGTGTGGCAACCAATTCGAAGTGTGTACAAAATAAAGACAAAGGTGGAAACTAAGGATTGATTAAAGGATATGTATTACTATTTTATTTCAGTTGTAGTATACATGTGATTTATGATTCTTGTCTATGATGATTACATGTGATCTACGATTGGGTTTATGATGGTTACATGTGATTTTTGATTTGTATGGTTATGTTGTGAGCTAACCTGATGTAATATTTTTATACATGTTGATTTGGTCAAATATGCTAGTTCGACTTGTTGTGATAGGAAGCGAACATGATTGCAAATATACCTTACTGATGAACTACCAATGAGGTATGATTTGACGTTATTTCAATTTATTTGAATCTAATAGAAATTATCTTCTTGGAAGAGGAATTCATGAACATGCCCGATTGGGTGCTTGAAATCGACTGGAAGAATCAGCAGGAGAAGCAAAAGAAATTGGAAAATTGAGTAATATGTTGGCAGAGCACTTCACGAGCAGGGCCATTGTGTCACATTGGTACCAAATAGTGTCCATTGATTTCCATGAGCATGCTATGATCAGTATGATTATTTTGAGGTGATCCTTCTGGTTATGTTTCATAAGTCATTTCAGTTGTTTATGCTCTGTCTTGTATCTTAGACCTGTAGGTTGCATTGATGCCAAGTGTTTGATAGAATGTTAGTCTTGGTTGGGGATGATCAGGCCTAGTCTTAAGGGTGATGTTTTATTGATCAGCCTTGTTATCATGTTTTTAATGAATTATGGAAGTTACAACAAGTTCTAGGCAGAGGTCAGTATTCTGGGCTAGAAATGTGGCTTAAATCCTAGGGTCGTTAGCACAGAACTAGCAATTTTTCTCCAGAGTTGCTGGTAGGTAGGCCTGTGAGAGCGACTTTTGGTTTCTAGCCACTCCCTTCCCCATAACATGAGAGAGAATATGGCATAAGAGCTACAAAATAGCAGTGTGGCTCAGGGACAGGCTATTTGAGTGTTTGACCTGTCTCCTAAGGGTTTTGTTGATGAGGTTGGATGATTGTATGTGGTGTTCTATCGATTCCACTTCATTAAGTTGACATAGGAAGTTGAATATGATCATAGTAGCATCTCTCCTCATGTTTACCCTAGTTAGCATGGTTACTTTGGGTAGACCTAGGAGTGGGTGTCACAAGTTTGGCGAGGACAGTGAAAGAACAAGATTCCATCATGGTCATTGTGGACAAGTAGACAAAGGTTGTGCACTTCAATCCAGCTACATTCTCAGTAAGTGATGTAGCACATGTATTCATCAAGGACGTGATCACATTACATGGAATCTTGAAGAAGATTGTGTCAGATGAGGATGCAAAGTTCATTTTCATGTTTTGGAAGGAGTTATTTTTAGTTGTTTCCACCCCCTTTTTGTGGACCTATCAGGATTATTGAGAGATTTCGACCAGTATCCTATTCACTTGCACTGCCTCCAACAGTGAAATTACATGATGTTTTCCATGTGTCATTGCTTAAGAAGTATGTTAAATATGTTTATCATGTTATTGACTGGTCTATATTACAAGTGGATCCAGATGGAGAATTTCAGCTGGAGCCTCGGTGTATATTGCAGAGAAATGTTGACACCTAATCATCAGGATTGGGTGAATAAGTCTAACTAATGTAAATAAATAATAATAAATATGAATAGTCACCAGGAGATGAAGTGAATAGTCTCTCCCTTGTGTATATAATAAAGACCAACCTAAATGAATAAATTGTGAATTGATTTGGATAAGTTACTGCCTGGCCTGACATGGTATCAGAGCCAACTCCCGAAATTAGTTTTTTTGTAACTCCTAGTGTCAGTTTCCTACCTATATTCTACCTGGTTTCCTGAATCCTACTCCAGGCAATTTCATATACGTTTTTGATATTATATGTGTTTTTACAATCTCTGCACCCTCTATCAAATCTGCACCCTCTTCAAGTCTGCACCCTTGGGAATCTGTGTTGAGAGTGGGATATGAAACCATGCTATTTCGAACAAGAACACTGACATTGAGACTTGGTGTGAACACTGGTGTGTGAACGCTGGTGTGTGAACGCTGGTGTCTGAATGCTGAATGCTGGTGCTCTTCATTTTCATTTTTGATGTAGAAAAACGTAACTGCAACTGGTAGTCCAAGTTTATGGTGAGCCACAAAACCTTTCGTATTGCCCTCACACTTTTTCTCTGATTTCAACACAAGAATGGATGGCAAGGACTTGATAGAGGTGTTGAATATGGTGGAAAATACCTTATTTGCATCAGTCCTCGGAGCTTGATACGAATGGACCTCCTCCTCTAAAATTACTTCTTCACCATCCATATTTATTTTCACAAGCATTTTCTTTTAATGCTTTTTTATATTTGACCTTTGATTGGAGTTGCGTTGAACTATGGTATTATTCCCACAGAAAAATGTAATGGGCCAGCTTATGGAAGGAGTTACTGTGTAGAAATTACTGCCTTGGAGTGAAAGGCATTGTGATTGAAGGTGCATCACTAACACACAAGGTATCTGAAGACTCCTCATCAACAGCACAGGAATGGAAGGTAGAGGTGCTCATGGTCTTGTGTAGTGGAAGCGTGGTGGAAGCCATCCCGTTCCAGTCCGGTGAGGGTTCCTCCATTTTTGACATGCTGACGCTGTATTATTTTTGGTATATATAAAGCCACTATTTTGGTATATGTAGAGCCACTGTTTTGATATATATAACGCTGCTATATATTTAAAGGTTTTCTCCAAAATGCAGTGTTTCATATACATAATTATGAAGGAGGTATCTGAATAGTGTATGCAATCGTGGTTTGTGGCTTTTGGATGGTTTTAATACACTATTTTTTAATAAATCATTTTAATACATGAGCGCTGCCTCTGTTGTGTAATACTATGCTGTCATACACATTTATTTCTCTCCACCAGTAGCCATACTTCTTTCCCACACCGCCTCACTGGTTGTGTGTGTTTTTTGGAGAATGTCGAATGTTGGTGCAATAACCATATGGGTTGAGCTCTTGTAAAAATTGATTAATGTGTTGGTTTGGATATAAAAGATTATTTATATTTTTATGATCGTGTGCACAAGAACCTGACCTATGATTTTTTTACATCAAAAGCACATTTTTCCAGAAGAAGTATTTTTTTTTTTAAAGTACACAGATTTTACAGTACACAAATTTTTTTGCCAGCAGAAGTTTTTTTAATAGTATGCATTCAATCATATCTATTGTGAGAGTAGTTCTCACTAGCAAGGAGAACTATCCTGAGTGGTCCCACATGATAAAACGCACCCTCATTTTCAATGAGTTTTGGAAAGGAGTGTGTACTAGAGATGGAGACAAGGAGCCAGAACAGCCTACCTCAGACCAAAAGCTCTCCATTTGGGAAAATAAGAACAACAAAGCCTATGCATTAATTGCAGCATCTGTAAGTGAAGAGGTGAGTCGCCATATTTCACCATTTTCAACTACTTTCAAAGCCTTACAAAAGCTGAAAGAACTCTATGACTCACATTCTGCACTTGAAGTTGTTCAAATCATGATTAAACTCTTCACTCTTGAATTGCAAAATAATGATCCTCTTGCTCTTGCATCCAGAGTAAAATCTGTAATGCATGATATCAAAGCCGCTAACGTTGAATTGGATATTCCTCTTATCACTTTTCTCAAGGCACTTTATCCTACTTACTCCAAATATCTTGAGTCATTACAAGCAAATGGAAATCTCAAAGATATTACCTTTGACTCTCTTGTGAAAAAATTTGCCGAAAGAGAGAAAGCTTTTGGAAAGAAGACATCCCTTGAATCTTCTGAGGAGGCTGTGTGCCTTGATCATAAAGAAAAGAATATTGCCAAAAATTCTTTGAGAGGAAGAGGTGGTCGGAGAGGAAGAGGAAGATATTTAAGAGGTGGGGGGGTAGACACTCTCAAGGAGAAAAGTCACATTTGCACTGCATACACTGCAAAAGAAATGGATCACATGATGCCTCTACATGCAAGTTACCATGGGACAAGATTGAGCAGCAAAGAAACGAATAGAAAGGTAAAAATAATGACACAGACAAAGGTAAAGCACCTAAATCTGCTCATTATGTTGTGGCACAATGTAATATTGGAGTAAATGAAGATTTATTTAATGCTTCACTTGCTTCTTGGAAAAATGATTGGTTGCTTGATTCAAGAGCAACTTGCCACATCTCATAAAAAATATTTTTTTGAAGAATTTACTGACAATGTTGATGGAATAGTATACTTTGTAGACCAATCAAAAATCAAGCCATCATGGCTTGGCACAATTAGGCTTAAATTTCCTGGTCTTCCAGACTTCCTTCTGCATCATGTTCTATATCTCCCATAGCTGAAGAGAAACTTGTTGTCCTTGGTCCACATCCACCAACAAGGTCACTCCATTCATATGTTTGATGGAAAGCTTAAGGTGAGAAAAGCATCTGACCACTCACTTGTCATGAGGGGAATATAAGAAGGAAGGCTTCTCAAGCTGCAAGGTACCTCTGCGCCTACACAACATTTCTCATACAATTCTTATTATGAAGAAGGTACACTTCCATCAAGTTTATTATGGCATGCTAGATTTGGACATTTGAACTATGACAGCCTCCACTTGTTGAAGAAAAATGGTGTTGCTGGTTTGCCTACAATTCCTAGGAAATTTAAGCAATGTGATGCTTGCATTCTAGGAAAGCATAGCAAATAGTCTTTTCATGATTCACATTCAAGAGCACATAGAAAACTTGAACTCAATCATTCAGATTTATGTGGTCCAATTCCTGTTCCTTCTGCAAATGGAAATAAATATATGATGACATTTATTGATGACTACACCAAAATGTGTTGGGTTTATTTATTGAAGAACAAATCTGATGCTTTTCAAAGATTCAATAACTTTCATAAATGGATTGAAAATTATGCACAATCTCATATTAGGTCTATTCGCACTGGTAATTGAAAAGAATACACATCAAATGAATTTGAAAACTATCTTTGCCAACATAAGAGCAAACATCAAACAATTGTGCCTTATAATCCCCAACAGAATGGTGTAGCTGAAAGAATGAATAGGACAATCTTAAATATGGTATGCTCCATGCTCTTCTTCAAAAATGTAAAAATAATGTTTTGAGATGATGTTGTTCTATGTGCTGCATATATAAAGAATAGATGTCCTTCTAATGCTATCAGAAACAAAACTCCCTATGAAATGTGGTATGGAATCATTCCTTCTATAAAGCATCTAAGGGTCTTTGGTTCCAACTGTTATGCCTTGATACCAAAGGTACATAGAAATAAACTTGGTGCAAGAAGTTGTAAGTGTATCTTCCTGTGGTATTCAAACACCTCCAAAGCATACCATCTCTATGATGAAGTTAATAAAAAGTTTATTGTATCTAGAGATGTAATCTTTCTTGAATCATCCAAAACTGACAATATTGTTGAGTGGCAACTTGATCGCTTGGATAGATTCGCAAATGCAAAATCATTTGAAGAATTTGATAATCATATTCCACATCTTGAAGGGGGGATTCCTATACTAGATAAACATGTGGAATCTTCTCCTGAAGCACTCTCTCCCCCACATGAAAATCCAACAACGGATGATGCTTTAAGTGATGTGATTGATAGAATTGGGAGACTCAATCTTGATTTAGTCCCGACTCAATCAACGGAGAAGCCTGGACCATCTGAGAAAGTTCCTCCAAAGTAGCTAACAAAGACATGTGAAAATGTTCATCGTGATGAGGTTGGAAAGACAAGAACTATAAATTCAAACTGCCAAAATGGAGGTGATGTAGATGACTCTAATTCACCTATTGATATGGATGTTTCTTATGATTGTGAATTGAATTTGTTTACATATTTTGAGCCAACTTCCTTCAAAGAAGCTACTTCTCATGATGAATGGAAAGAAGAAATGCAAAAGGAGTATGATGCCCCCATAAAGAATGGAACTTGGAAGCTGGTTGATCCTCCATTAGGAACCAAACCAAGTGGCTACAAGTGGGTCTACAAGAACAAGTATAAAGCTAATGGCTCACTTGACAAGCACAAAGCGAGGCTTGTGGCAAGAGGTTTTGCATAGAAGGAAGGGGTTGATTATGAGGAGACTTTTGCCCCCACAACAAAATGGGCTACCATCCAGACACTCTTTTCCCTATCAGCTCGGAACGGTTGGAAAGTCCATCAAATGAATGTAAAAACTGCTTTCCTGAATGGAGATCTAAAAGAGAATGTTTTTATGTCCCAGCCTAAAGGATTTTTTGTGAAAGGACATGAACATAAAGTATGCAAACTTGTGAAATCCTTGTATGGCCTCAAACAAGCACCTCGAGACTGGTATGAAAAACTAACTGAGCATCTTATGAAACTCAATTTCAAAAATTATGATCTTGATGATGCAACTTTATTTGTCAAGAAAGTTGGCAAAACAGTTGTATATCTTGTGGTATATGTAGATGATCTTTTGATGACAGGGAACAATGAAAGCTACATTTCATCCATAAAGAAGGAATTTGGGAAAGGGTTTGAAATGACTGGTTTGTGCTATGTTCATTACTGTCTTGGTATTGAAGTAACTCAACATCCAAAGTCCATATTCCTTTCTCAAAAGAAGTACATTGGAGATCTGATGAATAAGTTTTGCATGACAGAATGCAATCCTCTTACTATTCCAATGGAACAAAACCTAAAGCTCACATCCATTGAAGGAAAATAAATTAAGGATGCGACAAAGTATAGACAACTTGTAGGAAGTCTTAACTACATAACTACTACCAGACCAGGCATTTCATTTGTTGTTGGAATCCTCTCTAGGTTTATGCAAAAGCCTTGTGAGGGACATTGGTCTATTGCAAAAAGAGTTCTAAGGTACTTGAAGGGAACTTAAGACTTTGGAATCAAGTATACATAGGTGGACGACTTATCTTTATTGGATACTCTGATTCAGACTTCGATGGAGACAAAGAAACTACAATATCTACTTTAGGTTATGCTATGAGTCTTAGATCAAGAGTTTTCTCCTGGAGATCACGCAAACAATCAGTTCCAGAAAATTCCACAACAAAAGCAGAATATGTGGTAGCAGCTGAAGCAACAAAAGAAATTGTGTGGCTCAAGAAAATTCTTGAAGATTTGCAGGTAAAACAAGAAAAATTGACTCCACTCATGACTGACAATACCTTGGCAATAAAGTTGGCCAAGAACCCAAAGTTCCATGATCGAATGAAGCACATCAATACTAAATATCATCTAATTTGACATCATGTTGAGGCCAAAACAATCCATCTCCACCATTGTTCCACTAATGAGAAAATTGTTGACATCCTCACCAAAGTTCTTGGAAGAGAAAAGTTTGAACGATTCAGAACGATTCTTGGACTCGCCAACATCCCTTCAGATTAAGGGGGGGAGTGTTGACACCTAATCATCAGGATTGGGTGAATAAGTGTAACTAATGTAAATAAATAATAATAAATATGAATAGTCACCAGGAGATGAAGTGAACTATCTCTCCCTCATGTATATAATAAAGACCAACCTGAATGAATAAAGTGTGAATTGATTTGGAGTTACTGCCTGGTCTGACAAGAAAGGTGCTCATGCTTCGAAAACAAGAAATCGAGTAGGTTAAAGTGAAATGGAAGCACTTTGGGCCTGATGAATCTACACAGGAGATGGCCGGTCAAATGTAGGCTATGTATCCTTCCGTGTTGGTTGAATGAATGTTTTGGTATATGTCTTTGCTACATGTTTTTGGTACATGTTTTGGTGATGTTTGGTATATGTACATATGTATATGGATGTAAATACAACCATGAGCTATGTTATAAAGCTCCAATAACAGGTATGGGTGTCATGTCATTCTAATGTTATGCTTTATGTTGTCATGTTGCTTTGCTTCTCAGTAGGATGATCATTGGAAAATTTGGCACATTTATTTTTAAAATAATGGAAATTAGAAGAAAAGGAAGGTGAAAGGTCATAGGTTGCATGTAAGGAGGAAATTGAAGGAAAATATTGGAAAGTGTACAAAATAGAGGCCTAGTTGACAAAAAGGCTTCTGAGAATCAGTTGGTACCTTTTGTCAGTTTAGTTTTGGATCTTTCTCATTATACTCTCTCTCTCTCTCTCTCACTCTTGGGAACTTAGATTTTTCTTGGAGAACTTTGGCATTGGATCAAGAAAGGTGTAGAAGGTAAGAGGAAGGAAGGAGAAAGCAAGGAAGAGTGGGATGAAGCTGCTAGAACAACATTCTTTGTAGGTAACGATTTGTATGTGTGTTTTCCTTGCTATATTTGGCATGCATGGTATTGCATGTGGCTCTTTGTTGTTCCGGCATGGGTTTTGCTAGGTGTGACTATATTTTTAGCGTACCCTTTCCATTTCCAAATAGCCATGGTGTGATGGGTTTATCATGGTTTCGTTGAGTTGAATTTCCAGATGGATTCAAATCTGAGTGAGTTGAATCTATGAATAATAGAACACATGGCCTAGTAACATTGAATTGGACTATGGGTTGTGGAACAACCGTATTTTGTGTTACCTCCATGGGCCAAGGAATCCTCGACTGGTTAATTGTGGGATATACAGTAAATCCTAGATGTGGTTGCCCTTGATTAGGCCTAGGAATCCTTGTAGTGAATGGAGAGATATATGGTAAAGCTTATAGGGTGGAGTCTCAGTTTCGGAGCTAGTGATCCTTGGATCAGACTCTAGATTGCAGTAAAGCATGAGGGACAATGAGATAAGAAAATTACTCATGGTGTGGGTGGAGAAATCTGGTGGCATCCATGCTTGTTTTTTTCCTAGTGATCTAGTGGATATCATCATAAATCCTGTTATTAAATCTTTATTATTTTTGCTTAGTGTTCTAGTGCGGATTGTGGTAAAGCATGGTTTCTATTAATGAGGGCAAGGTGGTTTAGCCTCGAGATGCCCCAGTTGCTTCATTTTGTTTGAGTCCCAAATTCATTCTTGGAATATGGCATGATGATGAATAGATGAAGAGAGAATTGGCTCATCCATTCTATGGTCGAGTGGAACATGGCAATCCCATCCTGGGTTAGATTCTGCATTCATTAATAAGAGGTTATTTATTTGACATCTTAAGTGTAAATGTATAGGTTTATATATGGATTCTATGGTTTATATATCCTTGATATTTATGTTGTTATTATGTTGGTTATAAATATGTATTATGACATTGATGATGTATATCTCTCCTCATGTTTTGATTTGTATATGAATGCGCTATGTATCTATGATGCAATAGATGACAATGCAGCTAATGATATAAGGCAACAATGCTTCTAACGATTCTCATATAAGTATGAGACTCCTATGCTCAGATATGTTGTTTAAACCTATAGATTACATATTTGTGACATGTTTGATGAAATTCCCATCATGGCTAGTAAGGGTCTAGTCAAGTCCATGTTCAAGAAACTACATTTGTATCATTATTATGTTATTATCTTTTAGTTTTGAAAGTGTCATTGATTTATGGGCAGTGATATGGGCTCAGGTCTTGAAGAAGTGGCACAAATCCTGGAGATGCGGGCATAGGTCTGAGGAGAAAATTCCTTGGATGTGTGCATACCCATGTTGTGGGAGCATCGAGGTCCTCCTGGAGGAAATCATACCCCTATCAAGGTAGCGTCTAGGGGTTTACTAGCCTAAAACTTAAGTTTGTCTCAGCGGTTGGTTACTTAAGTGGTTGGGATGGCTCCTGGGAGTTTTCTTACTGACGTGGATGGCATGTATGATGTGTTTCCATTGATTCCACTTCCTTAAGGTCACCTAGGATGTTGGTCCCCATTATAGTGACCTCTCACTACATATTTACCCTAGCTAGTTGATTACTTGGGTAGATGTGGGATGAGGGTGTTACAAGGAATTACAAAACATTAGCCTAAAAATACTATGTAGCATAATACAATAAGTACGAAAAAAATATTTTTCTTGAGCATATTTAATATTCATATTGGTACAACTGAAACACTACTATTAAGAAAACATATGCTAATAATGTAATTGAAGAACAAATATTCTAAATATTATACCTTTATGGTTAAGAATCAAACTACCAAGTATGTTTTTAACATGCTTGTTCTATACAAATGATAATATTTAGGGAGGGACTGATAATTTATCACCAAGGACGCTCAAGTTATCAATGTTCCATTATTTATGGGCATCAATCAAAAATTTGTGGGACTAAGGAAACTTTCCTTTACCGCTCAAATTAGGGGCAAATATTGGGACTATTGGCTAGGTAGTGGTTCATAGACCGACAAAAGATGAGAATCATATGTGGATTCTAATTTTTCTATTTTTTCTTTTGGAAAAAAACTGTGAAATTTATCTACAGTCTTTCAGATAGAATGTATTGGCACGAGATTGCTAAATAATAGTGAAGAAGTGATCGATTTGTCTTTATTTGTTAAATAGATTTTTTCAAACTATGAGGAAAGGTCTTCAATCTTTTCATGGGTAAAATAAATCCCTTGTGAAGTTCACTTTCTATTTCTTCAAACTGACTATCTATTTTTTCTGACAATGTATTTTCTTCGTTATAACTTTCCTGAACAAATCCTTCTATAGTAGAAACACAAAAATAAAACTCATTCATGTTTTTATTTACACTATTTACAGAAAATTGTAAAGAGTCTACTTTTTCCTTTTGTTCATTGGTTGTTGATCAATGTATTGCTAATCCTTTGAGGGCAGTATTAGTCCAATTTATTTTCTCACTGACTTTTTATAATCTTCCATCAATCCTGAAAGTGGAGTCATTTATTACGACTAAATGTACTGCTCTAGAAATTTTGCATGTGTCTTCAAAGATGATTCCTTTAGATGGAGTAAAAGTAGAAGAGGATTCAACATTTGTGCCATTATTGTTTGTCCACTAATGTTTTCAAGAGGAGGAGGATTTCGTAGATATCATCTGTACATCCATATTTTCTTCTTGCTTATTCCATTCATAGAAAGAAATCCATGAAATTCTTTAATCCATATATTATTTCCAGTTTAATGAGAGATTTGTATTCTCTTCTAGGCATGTGGTCATACTAAATACTTTGGCATTTGTTTGAGTGAATAAATACCAATTTAACATTCTTTTCATCCATTCTGTGTCCACTTTGTGCTTTGGACAACCTTCCATAATAGTAAATAATTTATAAATCTCTGGCTTGGATGCCTTTTTGTAGTCAGTTGGTACAGGTTTTTGAAACCGACAAGATGGAATGATATCATCCATTTTTTCTAGATATCCAAGTCCATATTTTGGAATACCAGGTGGTCTCATTTTGCTAAAAAATTATGTCATCCTCATTTTCCAGGGATTGGAGTTCAAGGATTACTAAGAGAGTATGATGAGGGAATGAGATGTCAATGCACTTGGAATTTGGATAGGAATTTTTCAACATGGTTGATGGTGCTTCAGTAATTCTTTGGTTGTGGTTCTCACAAATTCCAATATGTACAAGAGACTGTAATTCAAACAGTGATTAACAAGAAGGGAATTTCAATACTAACTTAGAAAAATATCAAACTTGAGAAATATCAAACAACTCAATATGGAAACAATTTGTACAATCATATGATAAATCTATTGTGGATCCTTTAGAGGAAATGTTTTTTGAGTTTTTCTATTCTTCTACCTCTATATCTAGCCTTTTTCTGGAAATGGTGGAACATCTTGGAAATGATGAGATAGTAGAGGAATAGTTTTCTTTTATTTGAGAAGAAGTTGTATTTTGGATTGTGGGAATTTTAGGTATATAAAGTAGCCAATTCTTAGGGAAATGCAAGTCTTCCCACTTTATCAGTTGATGTTGTATTTAGTTCTAGGCATTCGTAATAACTACAACACTTGATTTGGAGTCCTAGATTGGGGCATGTAGGACTCCAAGATAAAGTTTATTTGTGTGGAAAAAGAAGCCCCTCGTATGGATAGAAATATTTTTCCTCCTCTTCTTCATATCAAATCGGGAGGTTTTGATTTGTAATTATAAAATATCTTTGATGTGCTCATCAAAGACATATACGGAAATATTTGAGCAATGGTCAAACCAAACTGGGCCATTTGAGAGGGGAGAAATCATTCCACCAAGCAGAGATTCAATGTATATATTATGTGTAAAACCTCTGTTTGTAGCCAAGTAGAAGGTATTCCATCGTCTCTGGGTTAAGGCAGAGATTCCTACTCTTATACACCCAAGATGAACATAAGAAGTGTTATTCTTTTGGGCTTCTTTCTGTACTTCCTTGGGATCTATAAGATGAATCATCTAGATGGATTCAACATTCTCCTATATCTGACTAACACATTCTTTGATAGATGCTCTAGTAATGGATTTTAAATGGAACATAGATAGATCAGAATAATCTCTAAGAAGAAGCTTGATTTTCAATATTCTCTAATTCAACAACATTTATCATAGAAGAAGAAGCTTTATCAAAGAGATTTTATATATCAAGGCTATTAGCCTTTTGTTATTTTTCTTGAACTTCACGGAAAGATACAAATTTCCTTCCATCTTCAATTTTTAATAAGGAGATTTTTTTAGAATTACACGAGTAACCATACATTACTATCTTGGATACCAATTTCGATTGCATCAGTCACAGAGGCTTCCTCCAATGGAGAATGAAGCTTGGATATAAGGATGATTCTTGATTGTGTTAAACGAACTCTTACAAAAACTTGTACACGAACCTGGAGACAGATGCAATGTAAAAAAAGCTCTTTCAATGACCTCCTATCTATAGGAGAAAGACTACATTTGATGATCTTAAGCAAACCTCCAATGAATCTTAGACAAACTTTGCAAAGTGAAAATATAAATATAGAGATATAACACTGGCATAAATGAGACAAAATAATTCTTTAATTAATTTGCAGAGAAACTAGATATTACAATCATAGATTCTTGGTTTTTATCAGAGATTGACTGCTAAGGCATTTATCCATTATAAAAGCTTAGAAGAAGCTAGAAATTGAAGGCTTCCTATCCCATTGCAGACTCTACCAATGAACTATAGTACTCAAACCGAGAGACTCTTCCCTAAGAAATTCTGGCCACTTTAGGTTCTCACCAAGCTCGCGGGTCCTGATGCTCAGGCTTCTCAGACATTAGACTCTCTATGAATCATATAAGAATTTCTCCATGATGCAAGAAAATCACGTTCAAGACAGAGATGCAGAGTAAGGATAATTCTTGAGTCTCAGACCCTAGATTTCTCTAATTCCCAATGCCCCGGATGGTTGTCCCCCCTTATTTATTAAAAGTTGGTGGAGACAAAATTCATCCTATGGTACTGCTGATACTGACTAATGCCTTATTTGTAGATGCTCTGAGATGTGGGTCAAAATGCACCGATCATTAGAGAAGTGCTCCAAGTCTAAGAGTATCATCTGATAAAATTTTATAGTAATGAATTTTGGGACAGAGAATCATCTTAAAGGTATGCAAAGTGGAGATGTAAGGCATCCCACGATACCTTATTTACATGGTGGAGATATTATCAAAATCCCATGATATTGGTCACATTCATCGTCGAGTGACTACAATTTTACATTATTTCACACAATGGGTGCTTTTATCATGTAAAGCCCATGAGAAATGAATATATGTACAATAGTTATGTTCCCAACATATTTGTGCAAGGGAATCTTTGTTTGGAACATCTTCCACTGGTGTTCCATGCTTTAGAAAATATGTTTGAAACTATCATGGGCTTCCCTAGTACAATTTGATGCTTTATTTTTGTCATGAATAACCATTGTTGATGTCTAGCCATAAATCCCAAAAGAATCCCATGATTTGTGAGTCTATTCAAATATGATACAGTTTTAAAAGGTTAGTGAAAGTGATCCATACATTCATTGCATGATTGTCTATAATCTAATTCGAAATAAATGGGGTCTATATGGTGCAGGAGCATCCAACACCGTTAGTCAAAGGGAGGAATCCAAAGGAAAGCAAAGAGGAAGACGTGGACAAGGGGAGCAAAACAGGGAAAAATTTGTTTTAAAACAAATTTAAAGATGGAAAAAGATGGATAAAAGTCTTGAGGAGACTTATCTACCATGCATGAATTGTCGAGATTTAAGGGCTTTTGTTAAAGGATTGATCAGATCCTTCCGTGATCTGATCCAACAATGTGATATATATATATGTGTGTGTGTGTGTGTGTGTGTGTGTGTGTGTGTGTGTGTGTGTGTGTGTGTGTGTGTGTGTGTGTGTGTGTGTGTGTTGAACCTGCGTGTTCAAAGTAGTAGGAGATATAGAGAGGAAATAGGTAGAAATTGTGTCAACAGAATGTGGAAATGTAGTTGAGATGAGAACTGTGCTAAGGCTGAAATGCCTTAGTTTGTAATCACTCTATACATAATAGTAAAATGTGCATTTAGTGTTGAATCATGCCTGTGTATTGTATTTCTTGCATAGTCTAAATGTTCCATGTGAAGATTTGGGTAAACCATTGATCACTGTAGGATCGATGGTGACCCTATGATATCAAATTACCATTATATATATGCATGTCACGTGTGAACGCAAGTTGGCAGAGAACTGTGTTTAAAGCACAAAGATTCCATCAAATCGGCAAGAATACATAGGATTTGTTTGATCTTATGGGCCAACATTCCAAATCCTTTATCGCATCGGTGGCAGAACCTGTATCGCATCGACAGAAGTCTTTATGAGTTATCAGAACAAGCCAAAGTGTGATTGCAAGGGTGATGTTGTGATTAAGAAATATCCATCGAATCTTGAGTCAGATCGATGGCCCAAAAGAAATCAATGATCACAATTGGGAAAGTAATGGGGCAATGTGCTAGTGCCGATGTGGCGGAACGCCAAAACACCGCTGACCGATATGGCAATATCACTGATATACGTCGATCGGAAATCGATGGTGTCAATTGTCAGAGGTCGATGTTGTAACAGAACTGCCGGAAAAGGATAAAGAGTGGAACTGACGAGATTTATAAATGTGGGTTCAATGAGCTTTGAAATCCGAACAAAGGTTTTAGAGCGGGGTTTCTTGTTATCCCGAGTATTTCTGATATATGGGCTGGCCAGGGTTTTAAGGTTGAAACTTATGTTTAAAACTTTTTGATAGTGTGTGGACCCCAACAGCTTTAGTGTTTCTAGTTATTAAGGAAATATTTGAAAAAGTGTAGTAAGTCCACGGCTAAAGGCTAAGAGCCTCAAAAGCACTTCTGACAGGCTTTGTGGGCCATAACCCATAGGCCTCAGGATTGAATTGTTAACAAAAAGGGATTTTGATTAACCCCCAAAATGTCATTCCCATCATTTGGTATCAGAGAAGACAAAGATTCTGTGTGAAAAGGAAGATTAAAGAAGGATTCCAGAGGGAAAGAAGAAGGAGGAGGAGGTACAGTTGATAAGGCTGGAGTTATGGTCTTACTATTGCGCAGAGAATGACAGTCGAAGGTGAGAAGATTTGTAGCAACCTAGAGCAAGGTGTGATCATATGATTCTAGAGGAGAGAACCTGAAGGATGCAAAAAGAACAAGTGAGGAGGGTTTGGTGAGGTATCGTGTAGTAGAGGGAGACTGTTACTGCAAAGGTTTGGTTTCAGCTCACAAAAGACCATAAAGGCAGTTCCACTGAAGAGATGAACTGGGTAGAATTGCTAAGAACAAGGAGAAGCATATGACCAGGAGGCCATAAATTTTTGTTCCTTGGGAGTCTGATGTAGGATCATCCAACATCCTTACTCAAAGGGAGGAATCCAAAGTGGAGCGAAGAGGAAGACATGGACCAGGGGAGCAAAATAGCGAAAAATATGTTTTAAAACAGATTTAAAGATGGAAAAAGATGGATAAAAGTCTTGAGGAGACTTATCTACCATGCATGCATTATCTAGCTTTAAGGCCTTTTGTTAGAGGATTGATCGGATCCTTCTGTGATCCGATCCAACAATGTGATATATCTATGTGTTGAACCTGCATGTTCAAAGTAGTAGGAGATATAGAGAGCGAATAACTAGAAATTGTGTCAACAAACTGTGGAAATGTATTCGAGAGGAGATCTGTGCCAAGGTTGAAATGCCTTAGTTTGTAATCGCTCTGTATATAATAGTAAAATGTGCATTTAGTGTTGAATCATGCTTGTGTATTGTATTTCTTGAATAGTCTGAATGTTCCGTGTGTAGGTTTGGGTCAACCATTGATCACTATAGGATCGATGGTGACCCTCTGATATCAAATTACCATTATATATATGCATTTCATGTGTGAACATAGGTGGATAGAGAACTATGTTTAAAGTGCAGAGATTCCATCAAAATGACAAGAATATACAGGAGTTGTTTTATCTTATGGACCAATGGTCTAGATCCTTTATCACATTGGCAGCAGAACCTTTATCGCATCAACAGAACTCTTTATGAGTTATTGGAACCGGCCAAAGTGCGATTTCGAGTGCGATGTTGTGATTAAGAAATAGCCGTCGGAGCTGGAGTTAGATTGATGGCCAAGAAGAAATCAATGATTGCAATCAGGAAAGAAATGGGATAGTGTGATAGCGACAATGTGGCGGAACGCTGATACACTAATAAGTGATATGGTAATATTGCCGATATACGTTGATTGGCAATCAGTGGTGTCGGTAGTCAGAGGTCAGCATTGGAATGGCACTACGAGAAAAGGATAAAGAACGAACCCGACAAGATTTATAAATGCAGGTTCAATGAGTTTTGAAATCCAAACAAAGGTTTCGGAGCGAGGTTTCTTGTTATCCTGTGTATTCCTGATATATGGGTTGGCCAGGATTTTAAGGCTTAAATTCATGTTTGAAAGCTTCTGATACTGTGTGGACCCCGATAGCTTAAGTGTTTCTAGTTATTAAGGAAATATTCAAAAATGTGTAGTAAGTCCATGGTTAAAGGCTGAGAGCCTCAAAAGCGCTTCCGATAGGATTTGTGGGTCATAACCCATAGGGCTCAGGATTGATTTGTTAAGGAAAAATGATTTTGATTAACCCCCAAAATCTCATTCCCTTCACTATAGCAATCTTGTTGATGTCAAACCATGTCCACCATTCTTTTAACTAGTCTAGCCGATATAGTAGCCGAGTGGACAATAGTGATCCAAATTTTAAGAGAGTATAATAGGTACAATCGGGTGTGTCTCTTGAAAGTAGGTTCCACCATAACTTTTTATATCCAGTGAAATCATAAACAAAAATAGGAAAAATAAGTTATCGATTTTGTTGAGGCCATAGGAGTCCATGGAATTTTGGATCTTTGGCTCTATTTATGACATAATATTTGTGGATAATATTAAATATTTTATCTTCCTCTCCCCAAATTATGTTTAGGTCTTTGAAATGAAGGTTTAATGCATCTTCTTCTAGGTTTTCCAAATGTCTAGAATGGTCAAAAACCATATCATGGATCCATCTGCTAGATTTTGGATAAACCTTATGTCTGGGACCAAATGCTATAGATCTCCGTGAGGTTGGAGTTTTGCGTCGAAGAATTTCTGGAATTTCTATGAGAGTTCCATGACTAAGAGAAGAATCACATTTAGTTACTATAATCATTAGATGGGATTGTTGTTGAAGATTTTCTCTGCTGAGAAAATGAGGAATGCAATTATTACTTCCCTTGATGTGTTCAATTTCAAAATAAATATTTTTGAAAAGGGTTTTGCATCACGCAAACTTTGAATCTCCTGGCATCTTAATGTCTTTGGTTAACACCTTCTTCATGGGTGAAGCATCAGTTTTGAGATGAAATCTTTTGTTTATTAGGTGTATATCAAATTTATCAATACAATTCCAAGCAACTTTCATTTCCTTTTCAATGGTTGAATAGTTTCTCTACGGAATTTCACACACCTGAGGAAAATTGGATAATTTTCTCTTGATCTTCTTTGAGTTGTTTGAGAAATCCCTCCCAGCCTATATCATTGGTGTCTATTTCAACAAATTTATACAAATTTTCATCCAAAACATACAATATGGGAGCATTCTTACCTTTTCTTTAATATTTTTTTTACAACAATTGTATGTGATGTGCTCCAAGGCTCTAGATTCTTCTGTAGTGTCTGGTTCAAAAAATAAATTGCCTTTTGCACAGTCCTTATAGAAATTACAAACATAGTTCAAACAACCCAGGATCCTTTCCAGCTGAGTCTTCTTTTATTTCATTTGGGAATTTGTCTGCAAATGCAACTACATGTTGTTGGAGAGCAATATGGTCATTTTCTATGATATGTCCGAGGAGTTTGATGTTGGTTTGAAAAATCTACATCTTTTTCTTGCTTAGGACTAATCTAGTGTTCTTGACTATATGCATGAATTTATATATATGCTTAAAATGTTCATCTATGACTTGGAAATGATTAAAACATCATCAATATATACAATTAATCAATCAAAATATGGCATGAAAACTTGATCCATGACTTTTTCGAACTTAGGGAGAGCATGCTTAAGTCCAAAAGGCATAACATTCCATTCATAATGTACAGATGGGACACTAAATGTTGTTTTGAATTGATCTTCTTCCTTGAAGTTACAGATGGTTCAATTTTTATGGTAAATCCTAAACAATTTTTAGAAGAACGAAGATTATAGTTACACGATATGAACATCATAAACGTAAATTTTATAAGAATTTAAATATTTTTCTTCAATTTGACAAAAACTATGGTTATTAATCTCAAATTCAAGAATGTGTCATTTTCCTTTCCACTGCTTCAAAGATGACAAAGTGCCCAATTGCCTATAAGACAAGAATATAGAGCCATCTAAAGAAACAACTTTTTCTCTCTCCTCCTCTCTAAAATGAAAGGTTCTGATATCAATGTTGTTAAACATTCCTTGTGAATATCCATCCTCGACCTCGAAGTCCACACTCTCCAATTTTATGAACAATGTATTTCACCTTAAAATATTAGAATGAAATTCTTTTTAGAATGAAATTTTTCACTTTAAAACCCTAAAAATAGACAAATCCTAAATTAAACCTAGAAAATAAGCAAATTGCAATTAGAACCATGTTCACAAAGTGGCTCTTAATAAAATCCTAGTTGAACAAATTCTAATTAAATTCCTACAAATAAACAAATTCTATAACCCGATTACTCAGTCAAAGAAAAGAATAATGAAAATATGTGCGGACCTATAGCGGCAATATGCTTTAGAAATTACTATATATTTAGCAGTTATTGTGTAGTGGCGTGGCCCTAAACCAGTGAATGCAAAAGTCCTCTCTCCCAAAAATGGGAGGAGGGGGGAATTTACTTGGACAATCGCCATTGGAAAAAGATTTCCCTGTAAAGACCTGAGCGTAGAGGAATCAATCATGGCACAATTAATTTAACAATAAATTATAGATATCCTACATAGGTTAGAGCTAAGTCACCAGATTCGCCGAATTTGAACCATTAAATTTGAAATTCAGCGATTTTCAAGGCCAAACGAACATATTCGTTCGAGTTCGCCATTAAATTCGGCGAACTCGAATTTCACGTCGAATTTGATTTTTTGTCGAATAAAATTGCATGAAATTCGTTTAAAATCGTTGAAATTCGCCTACAGTTCATTAAATTCGTTTTTTTTTTCGTGCGCCCGCGGGTTTTATTGTTCCTGTTTGGGACCTGGGTTTCATTGTTTCATTGTTTCATTGGCGCCGGCGGTCTAGACTCGTCACTCAGTGGACGCCATACTCTAGTCTCCAGTCACGATCGTAACTTGTAAGGGCTTGTGTTTACCAGTCTCCATACCGACTCCTGGATCTGAAGCTTCAGAACGCTGTCCAGTCTCCATACCGATAGGCTATACGTAAGGGCTTTGAACCTTTGGTGCGTTGGTCTGGGTGCAAAACTGCAGGCCGAGAAAACTGCAGGCGTGCCCACTGCCGCGTGAGTCTACAACGTGAGTCCACTCTCTATGCATTTCCATCTCTGATTGAATGTGTGGAGGGTCCTAAGTTTATATGTAATATTTTGTGCATGAGTTGCTTTTGCCTGTGGTAAATTATGCGAGTATTTACCTGCAATTGTTTTAATTTTTATGGTAAATTTATTCGAAGCCAGAGATGCTGTTAAGCGGATGAGAAATTGAGGACAAGCATTTTGGAAGTCATGTATGCTTTACATTATAAACTTATACGTTACCCTGGGACTCGAAGCATAGTCTACCATCGGATATGTTACCCTGAACTATGTTGGGAAGTTAAATCTCCTAACTTTTATTGTGTCACAACTTTTAATATCTGTTGTAGCTTACTTAGAAGAGATTTACACACAACCTACAAAGCAGAGCTGTCAAAGTTTGTTCAATGTATATTCCGATCATCTTCTTGAGGCCTCTATGCTGCATGAGTTACAAACCAAATGACCATTATTACAAATGGCCTTTGTTATACACTCGATCAATGCTGCTCAAAGTTAAGCCTAATGCTTTCCCCTAGTCTTTATATCTAAATATAACTATAAGCAACATATAATCATTGCTCAACTACACCTGTTTAAGTAAAATTAAAATTTCTCGCCATCCAGAAACCTTTATTTGAGCCATTAACTTTGTAACAATTTATCAATGGTGACTCACGGGTCACCCAGTTCTTACTGGTGTCTGAGTTATTTAGTATTGACCTTCAGGCTTCAACAGATTAAATTCCAAACCATGCATTTCATTTACATTTATTGTTTTTTTATGTTTTCTCAAGTTTTTCACCCGGATGGTTGATAAGTTATCGGGTCTTCTAGGGCTGCCCTTCCACAGTGACAAGGCTGCTCTTTTGTCACACAACTTGGGGCATCAAGGAATTCCCACTTAATTGTGTCAAATGTATTCCTTGTCCAGAGTACTTAGGGGCCAGGGCTTCACACTGTTGTCTCAAATTCTTAAACATGCATCACCTAGCAACCAATTAACATAAGAGACAAGTTACTGTAGCTCTTGAAGGCTCCTCCTTCCACTTCCAGCTGTCTGCACCAAGGCCTGAGCACATTTGTTCTGTATTTTAGGACACCAGATCAACCCTTAACCAGTCTTCACACCATCCTTCAATTACTTCGCTCTTCCTTATACAAGATCTGTCCGATTAGCACCTTACTTCTGGGGATATGTAGCCTTGGCCCTTATTTGGAGCTGTTCTAACCATAGTCCAGTTTCCCAAACAAGACTTGGCCCTACCTGTAAATGTAATAGTTCTGATAACTTGAGCCTTGTTCAAAGAAGAAGAACCACCAAACATGTGCCCAAATCAGGAAGCTTATTCATAATAAATTCACAGGAAGCTTGAGTGCAGAATCCTGACTTCTGCCATCTTATTCAAATTCAGGACCTATTTGTATCACAAAGACAGCTTTCGATTTAAAACAAAAATATATGCTGCCATTTCCTTATTTGAGGTGGTTCGGTTCGGTTTATATTTCTGTGTAGAAGTGACTTGTTAATCTTGCAATATGTTTGCTGTCAGCCTGTAGGCTGTCACAGTTTGATCATGAACATTTGCTTTACAAGTTTACATGACTAACGAAAATGTAATTTCAAAAGAAATTGCAGGCATTTCAGACATTGCAGTGTCAGACATTTCAGACTTCTAAATTCCAATGGCACCCCCAAAATCAACTACTGTAGCTTGGAATTTTATCCAAAAAGATGGTTTTAATCTTTCATGTCAGCTGTGTGGACATAATTTCACTGGCACTTTGACTAGAGCAGTGGATCAACTTCTCGGTATTAGCAATGGAAGTGGAGGTGGTGTTGAAGCCTGCACTATGATCACTGATGAACAAAAAGCCAAAGTGGAGAAAGACCATTCCAGTTCACAGATGCAAAGGCAGAAAAGGGTGAATAAGAGGCAGCGAATTGAGAGGGAGATTGCCATGTCTTCCTCCAAGGCTCCAACACCATTAATTCAGTTTCAAACATTGGTGGATCAAGTTCTACAACTCCTCAAGCAAAAACAGGTGGGCCGAAAACATTAAATCAATTCTGGAAACCTGTTGAGAAACAGGAAGTTGATGACGCTGTTGCTGAGTATTTTTATGCATGTGCAATTCCCTTTAATGTGGTGAGGAGTCCATATTTTAAAAATGTAATTAAAAAGGCCATTGATTTTGGGAAGGGCTATGTTCCTCCTGGATCTGAAGCTTTAAGGACAACTTTGCTAAAGAGAGCGAAAGACAGAGTGACAGGAAAGTTGGCTGATATTAAAGAGTCCTGGAAGCTTACAGGATGCACAATTTTGAGTGATGGTTGGTCAGATTTGTGTCATCGCCCATTGATCAATGTGCTTGTTTATTATCCTCAAGGGGTACTTTTCTTGAAGGCAGTGAATGTAATGGATCGAGTGAAGACATCAGAATTTATTTTTGGAATTTTGGATGAAGCGATTCAAGAATTTGGGGTGGAAAATGTTGTCCATGTTGTTACAGATAATGCATCAAATTGTGTTGGTGCAGGGAAGCTGATTATGGAAAAATATGGGCAGATTTATTGGACCCCTTGTGCAGCTCATTGCTTGGATTTAATGTTGCATGACTTTGCCAAATTTCCTTGGGTCAATGAAACAATCCGAAGAGCCAAATCAATTTCAAACTTCATCATCAACCATCGTCTCACTTTGAGCATATACAGGAAGAATGCATCAAAAGAGTTGTTGAGGCCTTGTGATACAAGGTTTGCCACTTTTTATATTACTCTGAAAAGAGTTGTTGAGGAAAAAGCGAGCCTAAGAGCTATTTTTTGCAGCACTGAGTGCGAGAGATCTACCCTCTCAAAAGAAACTAAGGGGAAAAATGTTGAACAAATAGTGCTGAATAATGGCTTTTGGGAAAATGCAAACAAGGTTTTAAAAATTTGTGGCCCAATTGTTAATGTGCTCCGCATGGTTGATGGTGACAAACCTTGTATGGGTTTTGTTTATGAAAGCCTTGATCGTTGCAAAGAGGCCATTGCAACTGCTTTTGATAATGTGGAAGCTGATTACAAGGAGATATGGGATTTAATTGATCATAGATGGAAGATGATGCATAGTCCATTACACGCAGCAGCATGCTATTTCGACCCTAGATTGTTTGGGTTACCGAGACATAGGGATGAAGAAATCATGAATGGACTTATCCAATCTATTGAGAAGCTAAATCCAGATCCAGAGATTGCAGGTTTGATCAGAAGTCAGTTGAGAGAATACATGTTAGAAGCAGGATTATTTGGAACAAAATCAGCAAAGTATGATAGGAGCAGAAGTGATCCAGCACTATGGTGGGAATTTTATGGTTAAGGGGCACCAGAATTGCAAACTTTTGCAATTCGTATCTTAAGCCAGGGAACAAGTGCATCAGCGTGTGAAAGGAATTGGAGTTCCTTTGACCACATTCATTCCAAAAAAAGAAATAGACTGTCATCTGGAAAATTAGAAGATCTTGTTTATGTTCGTAGTAATTTGCAGTTGGCATTGAAGAATGTGGCTAAAGAGTCATCCAATTCTTATACTCCGTGGATCGATCCTGTTCCAAATGCAACAATGGATGATGCTGATTTGTACATTGATAGTGACATAAACACTGACAGGGAATTCACTGATGAATCTGGTGCTGAAGCATCTAGCGCGTTCACATCTCATACTGCTCTTGATGACATAGAACTTTTTGATATAACAAGTGGGCAACAGGAACGTCAAGAATAAAACTTGTGTTCCTTTTTTAGATTTCTAGTTTAGTTTTTGCATGAACAATTTGCTAAAGCCTAAAACTGCCAAGCTAGCTGCTACTTTAAAGTTTAAACTTTAAACTGTCTTTTTATCTTATAAATTATAATGCAGAGTTTTTTATTGAACTGCCAAAAGAATATATATTTGCTGTTCATTAATTAAATATCTTAGCATACAAGGGGTCCCCTACTGGGAAACTATTTTTGTATATTTTTTTTATGCCAATCTATGACCTATCTTTAAAAAACAGTTATGAATGGTTGCTCACAGCCTACAGGACTTGTTGCACTGGTCTGTTCTGAATTCTGTACAATTCTTTTCAAGTTATTTAGTGTTTCCATGTAATGATAGGTACATACTATCTATAGGGACATCAATGATCTGTTTTAAATCTTTTATGTTTTATATGTCAAGTTCTGTATACATGAACAATAGTGGAAGCTCTCTCTCTCTCCGAGGGCCTGAATTAATATATAAGAACATTTTTGCTTGATCTTTAAGAAACAAATGGCACGTAGTTCAGTTATTCTAAAACAGAACAGAAACAGCTATACTAAATACATTTGAAGTTGCCATACCATTTCTCATATGCATATGATATATCTATCTTTAATATACATTTTTTTTTTGGAATTTCTATATGTCGAATTTTATGTCGAATTTTATCGACAAAATTTGAGTTGCCGAACTTTATTCGAATTTCATGGTCCTCGAACTCGAACTCGAACTCGAACCTGGTGACTTAGGGTTAGAGTAGGATTTTTTCCCTTGAATAAGTGGAAGAGTCGGGATTAGACAAAAATCCGTCGTAAGTGGTGTCAAGTTAAAGAGGCAGAAATTTTGGAATACTGTAATGAAATTCCTCATTTTTGTAACCTGCACAAGAAATACGATAGCCGGTTAGACCACATAAACCAAGAATGCTACAACGAAGAAAGAGAGGTGGCATTGAGAGAAGAATTTGGAACGTAATCACTGCTCCTTAACAGAATTAAGTCGTGGGGTACCAAATGTCCTGAGAGATGATAACAACAGCATGCAAAGAAAATAAAATCACACTTGGATTAACATAAGAGCCAGGGATGGCATTTCGAATGACCATAACCGTCACAGTAGAGCAGGATGGAATCCAAAATAGAAAACCACGTGAAATGAAAATGAGCCAGGGAAAAGACTCTTTTTCCCTAAGGAAATCCTAACAGCATAAGTGTCGTTTGATTGTTCGAAGCGATCACAACAATTCGCGATTGTACCCACATGCTCGACCACATGAAAGCCATGTGTCCACGGTTGTCTAAACGAGTATGATTCAGCTGTGTGGTATATTCATGTGCCAGCAAGCATTACTATATTAGACCAACCAGAGTCATCAACATAAAGGGATAATAAGTAGAATCACCAAAGTTCAAAGCTTGGAGAGGTGCGATACCTTAACCAAGTGAACATTCATAAGAAGGACATTGTTAGGGCCTAGGTTAAAGTGTATGCTAACGAGGTGGAGCACCATGTTATACTAAGGCTATACATGAATAGAAGATGATAGTATAATAAACCCACAATTATATACATATGATAGTATAATGGACCCACAATTATTTCCATATAACTCATGTGCCACGGTAGGGCCTAATTGCAGCCATGATCATTGAATAGATATGTAAATAGGCTGGGCTCCCTCTACTAGACAGATGGCAGAGAGAAAAATATTTTGTGTTACATACTATAAACCCATGGATATATGCAATTAAGTGGAATAGCCAATATTTATGGCCTGCTTAAATAAAATATGGTAACCGATAAAATAGTAAGAAGCCATATCGAAACGTCGTTTTTTCCGGCTAATGGGAGATGTATGGTTTGTAGTGTGAACGAACTCATTCGTGTAAGAAGCCACACGAGGTAAACCTTGTAATCACCGAGTAAGTATCGGTTATCTTATTACCAAAACTATAACACACGAGGACTTCCTATAGAAACTATATACCTTCGTACATGGAGCCAAGCTAAGTCATATTATTAAGCTTGATCAAATTCCACCTTTAATTTTATTTTTGTTTAATTTGGATAATTGGTTGATTTCATAGGTGAAATTATTTAATAAGGTATTATATATATATATATATATGTAATTTTTTAATTGTCAATAGTGGGAAGGTTAAAATTATTAAACATTAACTTAGTTTGGTTAATCTGCGAAGATATCAATTCACTCATAAGATTAGTAAAACATGAATTTTAGTTCAATAACATTTATTTGTAGGTAATAATAGTAGAAACAATATACCTGCATATGAACTTGCATTTACGATTTAATATTTTCATAACTCAGTTTGCACGTCAGGTACTCATAATCATTTTGTCTAATCATAAAAAAGTTATGATGGTCGAAACACATTGAATTTTAGGCTGAATGGAAGCAACGTTGCCACCACCAGAACTGCTCACAACACCAATTGCTTTGACACCTAAGCTAGCCCTTAAAATGCTCTCACTAGAAGCAATCATGAAAACACTAAGAGGGTTGTTGATAACCAATAGTGACGAAGAATGACCTCATTCTAAGTAGAGAAACCTAAAAGGATCTAAAGGATTAGATCATAGACAACCTCATGAGGATATCTATAGGGAGTTACAAAAGATTAAGCTCCCAATTTTTTTTGGAGGGTGAGCTACAGAAGGTGATGAAGCATGGTTGAAAGGTATGAAAAGGCGTTTTGTCCTAAAGGAATATGCCTCTAAATCAAGGACGAAGACCACTAAATTCAAAATAAGAGGAAGTGCTTTAGTTTGGTGGGGAAATCTAGAAAAAAAACTACATCTTACATTGGATAATGTTCCCTAAGAGTTGTTAGATGAAAGATTTCGTGAAAAGTAATTGCCACCCTATTTAAATAGCAACTAGAAAGATATTTTCATGCATTATTCCAAGTGAACACAACAATGGAGGAATATGAGATGCGATTTATGGAACTTTTAAATATGTTCCCTATATGGATACCGATGAACACCAAGTTGAGCATTTTTTGTATGGACTAAACCCATGAATCAGGGCCATCATCAAAATGTGGAGGTAATCACCAGTTGTAGCGATAGTTGAATGTGCGTATTATGCAAAGGATCATCTAGGGATCAAAGGGGGCATTAGGCAAACTAGACCCCCACATCCAGGATTTATAGGAAACACCCCCAAAACTTCTTTAGGGAAGGACGTTTGAGGCCATCTCCTTATGGTGGTATGCTTAATCCAAGAGGAGTAGGAGAAAGGAATACAATGGCAGTTAATATCATATATACAGCCTCATCATAATCCAATTAGATTTAGTGGAACTCTTGACTAGCTTTCAAGAAAGGAAGTGTGAGAGGGAAGAGCTCATTTTCAAGAAACTCTCATAATAGTGCAAGGGGTGCATGAGAGGTTAATTTTTGAATATGTGGAGGACATAATTTCTATCGACATTTTCTAGAGGCTCCATTGAGTACTGGGCATAGGGAAGGAAAAGTGGAATCATGAAATACCAAAGCAATTCATAGAATCTACGCAACAATCAATAATATCCAAGCAAAACATCAGTCCACTCTAGTGGACTCAACACATACAATTATCAACATAAAATTCAAAAGATTATTTGATTCTAGTGCAACTCATAGTTTCATTTCTTCACATGCATTAGGTAAATGTGGGTTGGTAGCACTCATGAAAAATGATTTTAGAGAAGTCAAGAGGGCTTAGGGGAACAACGATTAGTAGAGTCAAGTGTGGAGGAATGTGTGGTTCACTTAGGTTTTATTTGAATAAGTTAAAAGTATATGCCATTACCCTAAGAATTTATGGTTTCATCATTAGGATGGATTGGTTGGAAACTCATAAATCTTGTGTGGATTGTTATGGAAAAAGAATTATTTAAATAAATGATGGATGGAAGTCCATCCAAATCCAAGGTATTCAGTGGAAGGTGTCTTTACACTTTATTTCAACCCTACAAATCAAGCACTATAGAAGGAAAGGTTTTCAAATATATATACAGTGGAGGAAGTATGCAAGGAAAAGGGACCATCCTTAGAACAATATGAAATGTTGTTATCCGAGATGGTTAGCTCAATTGGTCGAGCACCCATTGTTAAAACAACTTGGTACTGGGAGGTTGTGGGTACAATTATCCTCAATGCTTTTGAGATTAGTCTTTATGGTTGAGAAAGAAGGAAGTGATCCCTTTGGGTGGATATCCTTGGAATATTTGTTTCCATGGATGTAACATTCAACGATATTTGGATTCCGTGAACCACACTTAAAAAAGAAAAAAAAAAAGCACTAGTGTTTCTTCAATTCCTAGATGTTTCTCCCAACGAATTATTGGGATTGCCTCCTGAAAGGGAGCTTGATTTCACAATAAGTTTAAAACTTGGTAGAAAATCATTCTCTAGAACACCCTATGGAATGTGGGTTGGGACCACACAAGAAAAATGATTTTAGAGAGGTTGAGATGACTTCAGGGGAACAACAATCAGTAGAGTTATGTGTTGAGGAATGCATGTTTGACTTAGGGGTTTGTTTGAATAAGTTAATAAATATATCTCACTTCCTTAGGAACTTATGACCTCATCATTAGGATGGATTGGTTTGAATCTTATCAAGATTGCATGGATTTTAATGCAAAAATAATTTTTTGCATAAATGATGAACGGAAGTCAATCCAACTCTAGGGTATTATGAAGAAGGTGTATTTACCCTTCATTTCAACCTTCTAAATGAAGCATTTTGTAAGTTACTTTTTTCAATTATATGTAGTGGACGAAGTAAGCAAGGAAAATGCACCATCCTTAGAGGAATATCTAGTGTTTCCTACATTTTCCTAGATGTTTTTCCTAAGGAATTTCCAAGACTACCTTCTGAAAGGGAGCTTGATTTTACAATAGGATTGAAGCTTGGTACAAAACCATTCTATAAAACATCCCATAAAATTACGATTCTAGAACATGAAGTGTTACAAATGCAACTAAAGGAATTATTGGAACTAGGACTCACAAAGCCTAGTATTTCACCTTGAGTTGAACCTATAATTTTTGTCTAGAAGAAGGATGGCTCCTTGTAGAAATGTATATAATATTGAGACATAAATTGAGCTATAGTAAACAATTGGTATCCGTTTTGTTAACTTGATGATCTCCTTGATCAAATTAAAGGGGATTCTATATTTTCAAAAATAGATCTATGGCTTGGTTATCATGAATTAAGATTAAAAATAACAATATTCATTAGAGCATATTTAGAATATGCTTTGGACATTATGAGTTCATAGTGGTGCCATTTGAGTTGACAAATTCACCAATAATATTCATGAATTTTATGAATAGTGTTTTCTGTAATTACCTCGACTACCTTTTGCAAGTATTCTTAGATGATATTTTCATCTACTCCAAAGATGAAAAATCAATGGAGAACACTTACATATAATGTTAGCTTGTGTAACAATGCACTAGTTATATGGAAAGTTATCAAAGTGTTTCGTCTTTGAGAAAGAGATTCATTACTTGGGTCCTATTATATCTAGTGAAGGGATCTTAGTGGATCCTGAGAACACAAAAGAAATTATGGATTGACCGATGCCAAAAAATTCACATAATTATGTAGTTTCATGGGTTTAGTAGGTTATTATCAAAGGTTTGTAGAATGATTCTCAGAACTTCCAAACCTATTAGGACCAACCATAAAAAAGGAGTAAGATATGAGTGGGTCGAGGAATGCAACACCACATTAACTAAGCTTAAAGATTGTTGACAAGTGCACAAATCTTGTGAATACTAACATGGAAAAAGAATTTATTGCATGTACTTATGCATTCAAGCAATGATTAGGTGCAATATTAAAGTAGGACAAAGGAGAGATAACGTATGCATCAAGGAAGTTAAGATGTCATGAGAAACTCTATGCCACACATGATTTCGAGTTGGTCATTGTAGTGTTCGCTTTAAAAATATGGAGACATCAGATTGTAGGAAGAAGCTTTGTGCTAAAAACCGATCACCAAAATATGAAATAATTTTTTACTAAGAGGGACTTAAGTTTCAGGAAACAACATTGGAGTGAATTCTTAAGCAAGTATGACTTTGGAATTTCGATGTAGTGGCAGATGCTCTATGTAGAAGGCTAAGGATATTTTCCCTTATACCCTTTAAAGTAGATTTTAGGGAGCATGTGTTAGAAAATTTGATGGGAGATAACTTGTATTTAAAAGTAAGACTCGTCCTTCAAAATATGACCCAATAGGGCCCAAGTTTGAGAGGTATGAACTAAGGAAAGATGTACCGTCACAAATCCAATGAGGGATGTATATCCATGATGACAGAGATATTTAAAAAAACATCCGTAAAGAAGCCCACAAAGAACTTTATTTTACACATACAGGTGTAAATAAGACACAAGGAAACCCTTCTTTTGGGTAGTCATGAAGTGCGATATTGTCCATTTCATTACAAAATGTCTTCACTGTCAGTAGGTAAAAGTCCACCAACGTCACCCAACACATCCCCTATACCCACACAACATCCTTATGACCATGTAGGAGATGATTTATATGGATTTTCAGTAGTAATACCTCTTAACCACAAAGAAACAATGGCACTTTGGTCATGGTGGATATGATAAATAAATGTGCTCAATTTATTTTCATAAAAGATACTTATGAGGCTGTTGACATGGCTTGAGTATTTATAAATGAAATTATTGATTCCATGGAGTTCATGCGAAGCTCATATCATATAGGGATTTATGATTCACTTCAAGGTTTTGGCCTTGTATGTAGTTTGCTTTAGGAACTCAACTAAATTTAAGTATGGCTTATCACTATGAGATTGATTGAAAGACAGAAAGAGTGAAACATGTAATGAATGATATGCTGAGGATGTATGT
Source organism: Pinus tabuliformis (assembly GCA_031772625.1). Classification (NCBI taxonomy): domain Eukaryota; kingdom Viridiplantae; phylum Streptophyta; class Pinopsida; order Pinales; family Pinaceae; genus Pinus; species Pinus tabuliformis. The sequence goes on along the minus strand of CM062807.1, from coordinate 990,796,257 downwards.
TATGGACCAACAAAGACAATGGGAAAAGAAATTTACCTTAGTTTAATTTTCCTACAATAAAAGTAACCATATTTCAATTAGAATGTCTCCATATGAAGTGTTGTATGGAAGACCTTGCAGGACACCACTAAGTTGGAATAAGTTAGAGGATCAAGTAATTGTGAGGTCAAAATTAATTCTAGATATGGAAGGACTAGTAATACAAATTAGGAAATGGTTAAAAGAAGCACAATATAGACAAAAAATCTATGTTGATGCTCAAAGGATAGATAGAAATTATGAAGTAAGAGGTCATGTTTTTCTCTGTACCATACGAAAAAAAGCACCATTAGATTTGGAAAGGGGACAAAGTTGTCACCCCGGATTATTGGACCATTTAAAATTCTGGGATTAATTGGACCTATCAGCGACCATCTTGCACTACCATCCCACTTTGAAAAATTTCATAATTTTTTTCAGGTAGATGTACTAAGACACTACATAGGCAATGAAACTCATAAAATTCAATGGATGGAACTACAAATATAATATGAGGGAACTGTTATTGTTGAATCATTACGTATATTAGATCATAGGGTTCAATAACTTAGGTGTCACCTCATAGACCAAGTTAAGGTCCAATGGAACAAGTATAGTCATAGATTTTCTACCTGGGAATACATAGACAACACGATTCAGAATTATTCCAACTTGTTTTTGTTTTTTTGAAGCACTTAAAACTTCATTTTATATAACCTTACTTTCGTTAGCTATATTCATCATACTATAATTTTTTGAACATGTTTATAACTATGGAGATTTAGAAAAAAGATTTTTATTTAAGATGATTATTTTTAGCTGTGTGTGCTTAATTAAATGTATATGTATTGTTGATACATGGATACCAACATAAATTATGTTATGAATGAGATTTCCACATATTATGTTTTACTTATGAGCATGTGTGATTATGTTAAAGACCATATATTTCTTATTATTGATGAGATGGATATAATTATAGTAATCACACTTGACTATTTGATGTGATTTTTATTTTTTTTCAAGTATATTGGTTAGATATATCTAACTTATGTTATATGAATTCAAAGATCAATATCATAGAAGTCAACAAAATATGAATTCTAGGAAACTATTATTTGAATATATTTTGATTAAAAATATAACAATGCGTATGTTACGATGTGTGGACAAGTATTTATGTTGTAGATGTTATCATTATCCAAATTGACTATGTTATGAAAGAATCCAAGACTAGTTGAGGCTCAATGAGATTCCATCATATGGTGTCATGGGAGGACTCTGTCAGTCATGCTTTCCTAAACATGTGATGATGATTCCTAATTTCCTATTGGGGAAGTTAGGTCAATGTAGTCGACGCTTCCAACCTTGGGGTTTTATGGATGGTTACGCCAATATAGCTAATACATTGGCATATTCTAGTAGAGGAAGGGTTGCAAAGGATATTAGAATGGATAGGATGATTCTAGGATATCTTGGGAAGGGTATGGTTATTAATGTTGAACCTATTAAATGATTAGAATACAAAATTTAAGTGTCATCACATTATAATTGGGTAGTATACTATATGTTATGGACCATTTTGTCTCACTTGTTGGAAGTGTGACACTTTGATTACTTTATCATACTTGGGTTACTTGTCATACTTGAGTTATACTCTTATGTTGGACCTAATGGCCTACAAACCAAGTTAATCATCATCCCTTATCATCTTGAAATCATCCCCCACAAATCTTTAATCATTATCTTTCTGGAAGTATAAGACAAACTAGAAACCGAGGTTAAAATCCTTTATTCTAGGTCTAACACAAGTACCATCATTGTGCCCGTGTGCCCTAGATAAGCTGTAGAAATGTGGAAATGTCTTGCGAGCATACTCTCCTAGTTACTACAGGTGTGTTGGTTTTGTATTTTTGGTAGAAACAATGTTTTATCTTGAAGATTCCATTTCTAGAATATTCTGAAGTATTTTGAACCATTTACTATAAAAAGTTACCTCAAACTCCTATGATCATGGAATTACCTTAATCACTTAAGTTGTTTTCCCACCTTTCATAGGTCTCAAGTCTAGTTTGGTAAAACCCAAAACTACAATTTCATCCTATAAATTTACCCTCTTCTAAGATCTCAGGGTTGGCTTCAGAGGACCCTACTTTCATCCCTATGATGTTGGATTTCGCTTAAATATATATCACTTGTGCTATTTTGGTGGAGGATTGCAGATTACCTTGAGACAAAGGAAAGAGTACATTAGCTTGGGGAGACATCTATAATCATTGATCACTGGGTTGTAACTTCTCCTAATCCATTTAATGAAAATTTCTCTTATTTCCTTATACATGTGTGCCATAAATTATTTCAATTTCATTTCAATGTTTGTGATTCATTGAATGGAGGAATTAGAAAAGATCTAGTTGTATGTGTAGTGTTTTCTTGTCTTGCTAGTGTTGCATGTGTAGATCGAAGCAGTTGGAGTGGGAGAAAGAGAATTTGAAATCTAATTAATTCCTCCAACATCTTCATGTTAATTTATCTAAAGGAATAAAAGTGTGCTTTCACCCTTGTTGTTACCAGGCTAGCCACTAGGTCTAGGGTGTTTTCATCTATTTACAAAGGAGAATTTTATGTATAACAGTATATAAACCTTAGCTTCAGGACAAATATTTATAAAGGAGAGGTGTATGTAAAGACCCACCTTAAGTTACCAATGGAATATGTTTATTAGCATGCACGTAAGGTGTGCATATGTTAGCTAAATACACATGCATTACATGCATTGCACTAGTATACATACTAATTTGATTCTATAAAATGTCTAATTGTATGGAAAATAACTTAATTATTAAATGCATTAATTAATTCCCTAATTATTGGATTAATAATATAAAATATATTGACTTAATCATATGCCATGAATAATTTTTTAATTAAATAATGAGCTATTATTTAAATTATTATAATTGATAATTGTAATTCGATATGTAAATGAATGTAAATAGAGAAATTTAATAATTATTGAAGACCCTCCATTGAATCAAGTCATTTGAACTGATAAGGCACAACTTGTTTTGTTTTAATATATTTAATTTAAAACAATAATTGACCCTTGAAGGAATATTACACAATTTGTTTTTGGATAAGGTTGAAGGGCATTAAATTGTATTTGGGGGGGAGGGGTTTCTTTGGAGGGAAGAAACGTCCCCTGTAAAAAGGATCTAAAATTAGAAGGGGATGGCAATTTTTGCACAGAAATTCGGAAAGGAGAAACTTGAGAATTTTGGGAGATTAACATTAAGAGTGGTTGGATATATGGGGGACAATCCTTGAGTTGGGGATCTTGATTATTTGACCTATGGAAATTGGGAATTTTTCTTGGAGTTTGGGAATGGGGCTTAGAAGAATTCAATCTCGAATTCTTCAGGGCCCGGGAGTTGGAGAGTCATTTCCTAGATTGGATGAGTGGAATCGATGGGTTTGGAATCAAAGTAAGAGCTTGAAACTTGGATAAGAGTTTCATCTAGGGATTGACATCATCCTATAATTGATATCAACTAGGAGAAACCATGTATGAGGGTATTTTCATTTAGCATATGTTAAATTAGATGTCTTGTGAAATATCCTTTTCTATGGTAGAGATTAGCTAACAAACTAGTCCCTACACATGGTATATCTAGAAATGAACATATAATTTTACATGACTGCAAGAGAAACTGCATAATATCAAGGAAATTCTAGTAGGGTCTTAAAAATAGAACACAAAGGAATAAAATACAGCCCTTCAATGAAATGAAAAAGGAAATTTGAAGAGCAATACCCTTTTGGGTTATTTGATATGCCCCTGTGAGACAATCTGGGGTTAAATTTAACACAAAGTTCCCTTTAGCACAAGGGTGTGGGTGGACTAGAGAGTCTAAAAATTCCTTGGCATCGACTTATTAAGAACTTATAAACCCTCAAACTATGTAGGCTACCTAATAGAGAAAAGTTACAAGAAAAATGACTTCATATATTGCTAACTTAGAAAAAGAGAATGAGACAACAAAAAAACCCTCGGTGTAAAATGAAATTACTTACCATCCACTACTTCATTCAAAACCCAAATCCTTCAACCAAATGAGAATATGGGTAGGGTCTTCAAACTATTCATGTAATGATATTGTATATGAAGATGGCCACTTCCATTGAAACTAGTAATTCTAATAATTTTATCAATAATAATATAATAAACTCTCTCTATTGTAATACATACAAGGATAAGGATAGGTACAAGGTGATAAATTTGAGGAAAGGACTACATGAATTAGATGTGATACACCTATATAGATAAAAGGGTGGTTTGGGAATTTGAACCCAAAGCTTGTTCAATTAGGTGACCTTGTAGTTATAATGATTCAACAAAACATTCATACCACCAAAGTTTTACCTTTGATGATAGTAGAGAGTTTTGACTTTATCATACATGATGTGAATATTATCATGCCTATGATGAAGTATAATTTTGGGTGGATATTGAGGATCACTATGGTATGATTATGATAGAGTGATGAGAATGGGATAAACACACCTTATTGCAACACAGATTGAGGATCACTATAATATGATTATGAGGGAGAGATCAGAAGGGGATGAACAACCCTTATTCAAAAGTTTTATTGAGTCAGTCCATCATTACTTCTTCTTACAAGAGCATTAATGGCAAGGGCAATATTTTGTAGACTCTTTCTTAGACTACTTGCCATTAACAACAAGGAGGAAAATAGAGGCAAGTTAGTTCATTAAGTGTCATCAATCCATATCAAGTAGGATGATTGGAGTCAAACAAACTTCCCTTTATAGAGATTTAAGAGAGACTGAGGTAGAGGAGGAGGATAAAGATATTACAACCATTATAATATTTTATAAAATATCATGGATGTTTGAAAATTTAATTGATAACATGATAACTTTTAGAGTTGGGTTGTTCATTGACATTAGTAAGATATACCTTGTGATATTTTGGAATCAGAAACCATTTAAGTATGATGGTTCCTTTAAGTTCTAGTTGTTGAAGAATCTAGGGCAAGTTAAGGTAATGAGATTCTTCTCACCATGATAAGTATTTGTCAAGTTCTATTAACTTTTCTTATTAGTACAATATTTCCTTATTTATTAGAGTGTGTCTACTTAGTTCATAAAATAGTTACCAAGAACAAAAGGGACAAGAACACATGATGTTGACTTTCTACCAAGGCCAAAACCTCTCACTCTTTGAGAGGAAAACCAAAAAAAAACTCTTCTTATAGAGATTCCAATTGATGAATAACAAGACCATGACCCTTGACCTATTTAGCCACTCCAAGGTCAAGATGCCAATCCTCTTCTTTGTCACCATTGAGATCATCATCATTGCTACAACACTGAGGCCATCTCTACTACACCACCTAGATATTAATTTTTATTAAATCTTTGTTGTACCTTGTTGCACTAAGATCATTTCTACATCAAGATCTTCCTTAGAACACTATCGAGACCATGATTGTAACTATACTAGGATCATGATTGTGTCTAGAAGGCATGTCAAGACTGAATGATCACATATATCCTCTTCATCATTAATGCAATAGGACTATGAGACAATTATCACTAAGTCTCTGACTGTGTTTATTATATATGCCGAGACAGTGAGTGTTATTGAGATCCTTCTTCTAACATGTATGTCGATACTTTCATCATTAAGATTGCACAACGAAAAGTGATCACCAAGGTTGTACCAAGGTATTTGCATACTGCACCATAGACAAAATTTTGAAGTTTCATCATTATGACATCCGAGATTATATGCCCTCTTGTAATGAGGATTTCAAAAGTATACCCATCTAAAGAATTCATATAATCTGAGTTTTTGTGCCTTTGTTTTGCGTAGACCCTAGGTCTGTATATATACTAGTTTTTCCTCCATATTTAGCTGACATGAACCAACAAAAATATGTGTCATCTTATTTGAGCCAACATGACTGCATTTTATTCATTTTGTTGGCCAAATTCTTCAAGAGGATTTTTCTGGTGTTTGGAGCGTTGTTAGACATTTTTATAGACTTGTATACATTACACATAGGCTCAAGAAGAGCTTATTCAAACATGACATTGAATCTTTGACTTATTAATAAATGCTAAGGCTCTCAATGCGAGCTAGTAACAAATAAACTTCTTCCTCATTAAAACCATGTAGTAAGGCATACAAAAATAACTTTATTTCTTTCATTTCATTGCTTACAATGTTTCCATTATGGTACCGGTGTTGTCCTTGATGGCAGCCCACTCACAGGTCAGTTTAGATGTGATAAAGGGAAACCCACATCATAGCAAGTCAATTCAGAGCTAAGAGGTTAATGGTATAGAAGAACAAGATGATGGGGCAAAGCACTACAATAAAAATCAAGGAATTGAAGAAAAAGAATGTTTTAAGTTATTTTAAGTTATATACATAGGTTCACCTAGTCGTAGTAGCGTATGTAAGCAGGTCCACAAAACAAAATGATCTAATGCATATGAACGCACTTTCACAAAAGGAAAAGCTCGTATACCATGGAAAATTAAGGTTAAAAGAATACCAAGGGTCAATCCCATCGTATTAGCCCACAATATTGAGTGGAGTAATGGTTACTTGGTCTCGTCCAAGAATACCACAAGCTCTAAGTGTTTTTTTTGTCAGAGGTATTGAGAAAGACTAAAACTATATATGGAGGAGAAGATCAAAGGGCCAAGTGTGTAAGAAAAGGGGTTTTTAGGAATACTTCTATCTTAATTCTATTTTATGTTGTAAGGTCTATGGTTATGGTATGATCTGGACTATCTTGTGCACCTTTGGATATAATGTTGCATTAGGGTCATGAGACCTGAAATGACTTATCATTGTATGATCTGACAATCGTTGGGCTAGATCTGAATGCTAACACATGTTTTATCCTGTAAATGTTATGATATGGGTATGACTGAAGTCTATAATAGCTGTGAATTTATAATTTATTATTTGTAGATCTATACAATGGTTCACCTCTGTGAAGGCGTATATACATGCTGGTTCAACTCTTCCAAGTAGCGTATGCAAAATTAAAGCCTGTTGTTCAGAGATGACTAATCTATCTGACCAGTGCTTTTTTTATTGTTCTCTATCAGTGGTGTCTTCATTAGATTTGAAAGTAGAACTGGATGTATAAGGAGATTGAGTCTGATTGATTGATTGATTAAGTGAGAAGGGTGATATTTGCTACTTTCTACTTATAACTCTGTATTTTGACAATAGATCTTCAGAATGTTACTAATTGGTACAGTTTTGATTCAGAGGTTTTTATGATTAAGTATTTTTGGAGGTATAAGTAGGTTTGGTTAAAGGAAGTAGGGTATACATGCAAGTTGGCTTCACTAAAGTGGTGTATACATTCTGACATATGATTTTTGAGGTTGCAGTTGGTTCTAGTTGATGATGGAAGTTTATGGGTTCAACATAGTGTTTTGGTGACAGTGATCTGACTATTCATATTGATAGATTGTTGGTAGATGCAGTTATTGCGGTGGTGATTGTTTTTGAGCTTAAATGTTGCTGATGGGTCAAGTATGAAAATTTGATGAAATGTGGCCTTCATATTGTGTTTTTATGTATCAAGAGTATCCAGTCTAAAAATTTATGAAATGTGGTCCCTAAAGACAGAGTGAAGGTAGTAGCCTTCTGTAGGCTAGTACCTACATACTAATAAACATATTAGCTAGTACAAGAGCTAGGGGGTTGGAGATCCCTTCCAATAGAAGATAGAAAGTGAAAGAAGGTTGTAACCTTCAACACGTAGATGCCTGTGTACTAGAAAAGTTTGCATGAGTAGAAAATTTGTAAACACTTTTTATTATAAGAAGATTGAAGACTAATATGACAACGATGGTGATTTTCTTCTACATTGGGTTTCCACCTAAAAAGTGTTGGAGTTCATGTGTGCTTCTTATGTGTGTTTATTTACTTTGTTCTTACTGCATCTGTTTACTACTTAATGCATCACACTCTGATTTAAGACAATGAATTAGTTGTTTATTACATATATGTTGGCTTCATTTCTTGTAGTCACTAACATACGCTATTTGGTTTCAACAAAGTAGTGTATATTGTTTGAAAAGGAAAATCATAATAGTGAAAGTTAAAATATTGATTCACTGCCCCACCCCCCCAGCATTTTTCCCAACAATTGGTATCAAAGAAGGTCCTTCAGAAGAATCTTGATCGCTTGAAGAGATATCTATCAAGATGAACAATCACGAAGGAATGGGATCTATCAGACCACCAATATTCAATGGAAATAACTTAGCATATTGGAAGATAAGAAATGGAGCCTATCTTCAGTCACTTGGAGCTGATGTTTGGGCAATTGTGGAAGTAAGATACCAATATCAAGCAGTAATCCCCACATATAAAATAGAAAAGCAAACTTATGAAAACAATCCTAAAGTTGTCAACGCGTTATTGGGAAGTCTATTAGAATCAAAATTCGTTAAAGTCATGCAGCTGAACAGAACCAAAGAAATATGGGACAAAATCATTCAGAGCTACGAAGGAGGCTCCAATGTAAAACGTGCTAAGCTCCAAAGTCTCAAAATTCAACATGAAACTCTCAATATGCATCGTGATGAAAGTATTGCTAGTTACTTTTTACGATTAGATGAGATTGTAAACTGTATGAAGACTCTGGGTGAAGAAATAAAGGAGGCTACTTTAGTAGAGAAAATTTTGAGATCTCTGTCTCCAAAATTTGAGTCAAAAGTATCTTCCATAGATGAGAAGCAGGATCTTTAATCTATTACTGTTATTCAACTTCATGGAATTTTAACTACCTTTGAAATGAGGAAAGGAGGTCCATTAGATAATAGAGAAGCCGCTTTCAAAGCTTCGGCTAAGGGAAAAGAAAACGAAGATCTCAAGGAATCATGATATATTTCAGAAGAAGATGAGATAAACTTTGTAAAGAAGCTTCAATGGGGTTCTAGAAGATTCAAAGGTAAGATTCCATTCAAATGTTTTTCTTGTGGTAGAGGTGGTCATTATGTTGCTAAATGTCCTCATAAAGATAATCATGAAAATGTAAATGAGTCTGCAAAAGGTAATAGAAAACAATTTACTAATAGAAGAAGTTATTTTACTCATGAAGATAGTGATGGCTTGTATAATAGTGATGAAGATTAATATGAACAAGATTTTAAACTACTCATGGATTATGAAAATCATGATTTTATGGATGCCTTAGAAGAGGAATATTTTCTTGAAGAAATCACTAAACTTAAAATTTATTTGGAAGAAAAGAATATGGACAATACTTGAGATGGGAAATACTTGCCCCTTACATAAAGTCTCGCTATGGCCTACATCGGCCTTATCATTTAATTCATCTCATGGCTGCACCTACTTCAATTCAGTAAGGACCCCATGCCTCTCTCGCTATGGCCTGCCTACATCGACCTTATCTTTTTAATTGATCTCATGGCTGCACCTACTTCAATTCAGTAAGGACCACATTCTTGCTATGGGAATCGATCATTTATACTTTCTTTCAAGCTTCCAAATGAATAAAACAAATTTCTAAGGAGATATTATCGTATCATCAATACTATTAGTAGTTGGTAGAATATTGACGTGGATGTTCTTATCAAATTTCCCATGGATGCTATTATCAATATTTCCAACCAGAGGTTTCTTCAATATAGTCTCATCAGAATTCACATTAGATCGACTACATAATAGAACGATTAAGTAATTGATAATATGAAAATGAGGGGTAATGAAGGTGTTTGGTGAGAAAAAATATCATGTTATCTCTTTTATTCATTATGTTTTCTTCCGAGATAAGTTAATCTTACACGAATTAATTGATAAAATACACAATAAAATATAGTGGAATATAAAATAAAAATGAATATAACCATTTATTTAATAAAAAAAATTCAAATATCATCTGATACAATTCATTTAATGATATATTTTTTATATTTTTATGAAACTGTGAACAAAAATGGAGATGAAAAAACTTATTTAAGAAAACAAATTCCAAAAATAGATTTAGAATTATGGAAAATTTAAGAGTAAAATTACTCATTATATATAATCTTTTTCTATTCTCATAACTGAAATATAATTTTTATATAACTCGACTTTTTTATAAAAAATTCCCTACCCTATAAATTTTTAACTCTACATAAATTTTAAAAAGTAAGATCAAAGTGTATTAAAATTGTATTTAAAATAACTTGTGACATTTTTTATCCGCACCAAATAAAAATGACCACTTTAACATTTCATTTCATTATTAAAGTTTTATAATTTCTTTCTCCAATATTAAATCTTATGAGTTTAATATAAAAAATATTTATACAAATTAAGAAAATATTAACAAATGAGAACTCTAGCACCCAAAGTTACAGTTGGGATGCCCAAACAATGTGCTAGCCTTTAGGTTTTTACTCAACCATTATGGAATTTTAGTTATTTAACGTTTTCCTTGTAAATTCGGTGCTATAGAAATGTGACACACATGACTTCTTACTTCAATTCTAAGGATAGGCCTTGCATTTGGAGATGTTAACAGGTTACATTTTCCTTTATTATTTTAGTTTTACCGTCTTCTGCTTTGTGCTTTGGAGTTAAAGTTAGTTTTATATATATCTATGTTGTTGTTGTTGTTGTTGTTGTTGTTGTTATTATTATTATTAAATATTTTATTAGTAGTTTTAAATTGACATATTATTTTAATTGGAGTAGTTTTTAAGAGTGAATTTTTGGAAAAAAAAAAATTGTTTATTTTTCAATTTACTTTGTTGAGCATTTAATAAAGATTTATGAAAATCATAAGTTTGACAGGTGAACTCTTCATAATAGAAGTGTTCCTGGAGTTTTTGACAATATGAATCCATATATGTAATAAAAAAATCAGTTTAAACAACACAAATCAAAATTTGACCATAACTGTTTTTGCTAGATTCTTTCTAAAAATCTACCAATTTCTTACAATTTTATATAATCAATCATTTTAAAATATTAATAAAAAAATTAGTTATTCACTGTATATGCATTAAAATGAAATCAATATGCATTATGTATATGCATTAAAACGAAATCAATGCATTAAAAATTAGGGTTTATACAATAAGATAGGAAATTGATCACAGTTATGGAAACATGGAAATTGATCAATTTTGAGGGTTACTGTATTCAAATTCCAACCATCATATAAGCATGCAAACTTCAATTATTTACTTCCTTACACTGAAATCTAGAAATCTATGAAATCTAATGAATTATATGTACATAGAGGAGAAAATGAATTCTATGTATATAGAGGAGAAAACATTTTGTTTTGGATTCTGAACCAACTAAATCCAATCCCCTAGAAGCTAGAGCAGTGAGACTTGTGTGACCATGAACAGTGAGAGAAATGAGACTTGTATTTGGAGAAGATGGAATCATGTAACCTTCAAAAGCGGATACCCCAGTAGAAAAACCTCTTCTCTAGAAACATCTTGGACACCTTAACAGTCAAAAGGTTTCAAGGAAATCTATTCAAAAGCTTTGAATCCTGTGATATTGTTGCAAAGGAGTACGCAGCTATCTCACATTAACAATGATAACACCAGATTGCACGTTGAAAAGCAGGTTATGGAATTTCATTCCCAAGTTAAGAAACCTCTTGGATACCTTCACAGACCATGTTTATGTCCATCTCCTTAGGAATCAATAGAGTGATATCGTCGGTGGACTTCACATAAACTGCAGAAGGGGCAAAAGAAAATGTGCAGTCTAATGGACGATCCTTTATCTCCAAGTCCCCCTTTAATATTCACACCACTGCTCCCATTGAAGGCTTAAAGCAGAATTGCTTTGAATACACCAAGACGTCGTCTTTATAATCCTATACACCTTCTCTATACCTTCCAACCCTTTCAATTGCATCCCACTCACAATCGGTTCATCCATTTTTCCTCGCCTCACATTGCTAAAAGCAATAGAGTGAAAATACCAAATGCCCGAATCCTGAGAGTTATCCACGTTATTGCCCCCGCTGATGATTTCCATAAGCATCATCCCGTAACTGAAGATGTCACTCTTGGACATGATTCCCTATCCAAAAATCCACTCGGGTGCCATGTGTCCTACCATTCCCCTCACCTACGTCACCACACGACATTCTCGATCTCTATCCAGACACCTCGCCATACCGAAATCAAAAACTTTCGCCTTGAAATTCTCATCTGCCAGAATTTTTTGAGGTTTGATGTCCAGATGCAAAGTACAGACCCTTGATTCGCCATGTATGTAGGCATGTCCCCGGGCAGTGTCCAGAGTAATTGAATATCTGGTCTTCAAATCAAGCCACTTGTCTAAGGCAAACAACCATCTACTAAGAGATCATTGGGCATGAATTCGTAAACCAGAATACGATGAGAACCATCTACATAAATATCATGCAATCTCACAAGATTCGAATGATTTATTGATGATATGGTGGCGATTTCTGCACAAAACTCTGGTAGTCCCTACCTCGGCTGGTTCACTAGACATTTAACGGACACTGGTATACCATCCTTCAAAATCCCTTCTTAAACTATCCTGAATCCTCCTTTTCCAATCTCTTTACTAAATCTGCCTATGGCAATCTCCATGGCCTCGTAAGTGAATATTGTAGGAAGGCTAGTCAGATTCTTCAAATATTCTTCATCAAATTCATCGGCACTATTAATACTCTAGGAAGCTCTCCTAGGTTGTAGCTTGGAGATGCCTAGAAACATATAATTCTTCAATATCGTTCTCTGAACTATTGGAATGGATTGCGGTTTGGAACAAATCAGATGACTATTTCAACTCTGTTTTCACTCAAGACATGCATGAACACCCTCAGTTTAATAAGTCTTTTGACCACTAATGATTAATAGTTTATAGATTCAATGAATATATGGAGAATCCTAACTGTACCAACAGATACATACATAAACACATATGAATGGATAGCTACAGAAAGTAAATGAAGCTTACAAATCTAATTTATTAACGCAGGGATAAGATGACAGTTATCTAGAATTCGACATAGAAGAAAACATGAATAACCTATTCAAGTGAAAGCTTAGAATAGAGGAGAGGATGGCAATTGAACATGTAACAACAAAAGAAGCTTGTATTACTTGAATGAAGATGAGACACTAGGAGGAACAGAGTATCCACAGTCTCCAAAAGTTAAACCTCTATTCCTTTGAACTTTCGGCCATTTATAGGCTTTTTACAATACTCTCGAACTCTCTGAGGCTCCAGATGTCTTAATCTATTCCCTCTATCTTCTAACTACTTGATGCCATAGCTAGACAAACATGAGCTTAGAGATCTTTGTTTCTAACAAACACAGTAATCAAATTCTAGTAATTTCGCCACACTGTCAGGTGGTTCACTCATGCCAATGCGTTCCATGATTATTATTGTTTGTTCGGTTGTATCGTGATGTTTTTCCCCTTTCGGCCATGTATTATGTTATTTCAGTTCAACTACCTGACTGTCAAAAACATTGACAAAGCCAACAAATTTCCTCCCCGGGTGACTGGTGGGAAGTGGGGTATGGGGGCCATTGGATCAGGAGGAATAGGCAGAGGAGATCAATCGTCAAAGGCTTGAAGTCATGGCGGGAGTGGAATAAGTCTGAGCCGTCAGATCTTAGATGGGTAGATCGAACGAATATCGAGCGGAGGAGCTGCTCGAAGGATAATGCCTGGGAGGGGTTTAAACAAGCGGAATATGGTTTATATCAGACAGTCATCAGACGGTAAGTGGTAAAGGTCAGAGCCCGCCCGATTCCATTCATTAGGCACCACGTAGTAGTGGAGGAGAGAGGGGAAACCGCTTTATTGGGCGGGTATCGCTCTCTCTTGTTGCCCGAGTGATATGTGCGATAACCATTAGATCTGGCCGAAATGATCTAACAGTGGTGATTGGTCAAAGCAGGTGAGTTTAAATCATTAGTCAGATGAAGTATGGACCATAAGATTATTGGGAAGATCGATGGTAGGGATCAGAGAATGGAGAGTGAGTGGACCCACCGATATTTATGAGCGCGAGTGTATAATTTTTGAATTTCGGCTTATGGCCAAAGCAGAACAAGAGGATATGTCGACCATTAGAGCTAAAAGAGGAGACATTTCTGTTAAAATAGCAGCAGTGCACCTCAGGGCTAACACTGGCTCCTTCTGGGGATGAAAGCCTCCCTATGAGTTTTCAAGAACTACAGACTATTGCCTTTCCAGTAACAACCAAAACAAACTTATCTCCTAGTGTTCCATTGGGCATGGAGTTTATTTTCATAGAAAACAAAAACTGAAAAAACCTATTACAATATTAAGGCCTTAAAACCTCATATGAAGTAAAGTTTCAAAAACCGCCCATTGATTGGGCCATCAAAAACACCTTCCCCCTCCAAATTGTTTAAAATGAAAGTATTTTTCATCTGAACTTGAGAAATGACAAATGGTCCTGTCCATAAGGCATCAAATTTACCATGGTTTCCCTTCTTTTCCTTCAATGCATCCCATTTTAGAACCCAGTCACCAACCTGAAAATTTTTCATTTTTGCCTTTCTATCAAAGGTTTCTTTGATCTTCTTCTGATGAATTCCTGACTTCTCAACTAGTTGTTCTTTGATCTGCTGTAATTCAACCAAGTTACTCATTCTCCTCCTTTTTTTTTCTCTTCATCATGTTCTTCTTGCAAGAATTTGGCCACAAGGAGAATCATCGCCATAAACTAGCTTAAATGGAGAATTTCCTATGGACTTCTTGTTGGTAACTCTATCAGCCCATAGTGCAAACTTCAAATTGGAATCCCAGTTCTTTTTGTTGTCTTCTAGCAATTTTTATTGATTATCCTTACAAGACTCTTGTTAGATGATTTTGCCAGGCCATTGCCTTGAGGATAATATGAGCTAGAATGCACCAATTGAATGCCCATGGATTCACACATGTCCACCAATTCTTCTGCCCTGAAAGTTGTTGCATTATTAGTGACTATTTTGGTTGGGCAACCAAATCTAGTGAAAATATTCTCATTCAAGAACTTTATGATAACTTGATGATTAGCATTTTTAGTGGGTACATTCTCAATCCATTTGGTGAAATAATTAGTGGCTACCAAGATCCATTTGTGATGGCCACTGGAATGTGGACTGATCTCACCTATGAAGTCCAAGCCCCACTACTGGAAGGGACCATTGGTGTGTACTGGCTTCAAGGGAAGAGATTTTAGCTAATGTCTTCCTGCAAACCTCTAACATTTGTC
This sequence comes from Pinus tabuliformis, assembly GCA_031772625.1. Classification (NCBI taxonomy): domain Eukaryota; kingdom Viridiplantae; phylum Streptophyta; class Pinopsida; order Pinales; family Pinaceae; genus Pinus; species Pinus tabuliformis. The sequence goes on along the minus strand of CM062807.1, from coordinate 990,780,920 downwards.
ACAAGACTTCACAAAAAAAAAACACATTAGAGAACAGAGTAGGCCAATAATACCCAGCTCTCAAGATCTTGTGGAATGTGGTTTTCCAATAATGATGCCCTCCACAAATGATAGAATGGAACTGGTGCATGACTTCCACAGATTGTCCTTTGTCTAGACATCTCAAGAGGATCCCTGATGGGTCTTTCCAATAAAGTAGGTTTTTATTAATGAAGAATTTGGCTGATATGAGCTTAATGGCCCGAGCTTGACTTGAGCTATGCGCTGGAGGGACTTCTAGCTTCTGTAAAAAATGAACTACACTAGAATACCATTCATAGGTAGCTAGATTTTCAGCCAAAGACTGATTCTACTCTTTCTCTTCTTCTGCTTCCTCTGTCCGCTCACCACCTAAATTTGAACCTATGCAATTGATGTCTAATAAACTGCAATTTTCCTTAGCCATAAGCTTAGCCAAGCCGTTCCCTTTGACAAGCTTGGTGGGCTTCACCTCTATGTTGAACTCTATGAATTTTGTGATCCATTTATCTCTCTTTCCATCAATATCTGGCTAAGTTAGGACACATTTTACTTAGGCTAAAGGTACATACGCAACCACCTTGGAATGTAGAATGTAAATTCTGAATGCCTTTAAAGATTTTATGAGAGCATAATATTTTTTTCAATAAGGTCATACCTTAGTTCAACCTCCATCAAATTTTTGCTAAAAAATGCCACAGGGTGCTCTACACCTTCATCATTTTTCTGCAATAGAACTGTTGCAAGTGTATCATAAGAGGCAAAATAGAAGATATAAAACTCCCTGGTATAGTCTAGAATGATTAGAGTGGGAGCTTCCATGATATCTTGTTTGATGGCTTCAAAAGAGCTTCTTGCACCATCTGTCCATTTTATTTCTGATCCTTTCTTCAGCATGGAAGTTATATGCTTCACCAGCTTTGCAAAGATTGGAATAAACCTCCTCACAAAGTTAATCTCACCCAAGAAATATTGAATGTCCCTTTTTGACCTTGGGATGGACAATGTCTGAATTACTTGAACTCTTGCTGGATCGATCTTCACACCTTCAGTAATAACAATATGTCCCAGAAGTTTGCCTTCTTCTAGAGAAAACTATGACTTTTTTGGGTTCATAGAAATTCCAAACCGTCTGCACTTTAGAAACACCTTCTTCAAATGTTGCAAATGGTCCTTGTGACTGCTAGAAAAGACTGTTATGTCATCAAGATAAATAAGGACAAACTTGTCCTTCTCTCCCACAAAGGCTATGCCCATGGCCCTCTGAAAAGTAGCCCCAACATTCATCAGTCCAAAAGGTATCTTGGAGTACATGAAAGTACCCCAAGGAGTAGTGAAGGTGGTCTTTTCTTGATCTTCTAGATGTACAACAATCTGATTGTAACCTAAAAATCCATCTAAGAAAGACATGACTCTAGCCCCTAAAACCTTTTACAACAAGTGTTCCATCTTAGGGAGGGGGTAGTTGTCTTTTTTAGAGCATTTGTTTAGATTCTTGAAGTCAACACAAAGCCTAATTTCTCCATTCTTATTTCTTACTACCACAACGTTAGATATCCACTTTTAATACCTTAGGGAACTATGATTCTAACATCCAACAACATTTTGATTTCTTTTTCAATCAAAGGAAATAAGAGAGGGCTGATAGGTCTTAATTTCTACTTAAAAGGGATGGTGTTCTTCTCTAGTGGAATCTTATGTTGAATGATGTTGGTTTCATAGGTCTTGATCACTGTACTCCCAAGCAAAAACATCAGCAAATTGTTTCATCACGGTGCAATACTCGCAACTTTGGGCATAAGACATGTTAGTGGACAGATTTATGTACTTTGGATGGGCTGGACTCCCTAGATTATGTCTATGAACTGCAGACTCATTTTCTTTTTTGGCAGGCTTATAAGGTACATCACTATGATCAAACAACTTCTCTAGTGGCACTAATCCTTTGGGTATATGGTTACTAGGTAGCTGAATGATGCTATTTTGACCAATCTCGTCTTTTAGCTTGGACTGGTTGTTTTCTTTAGTGGTTTCATTTTTTTGGTCAATGTGCATTTTAGAAAATTCATAAATGACTTGTAAAAACCTATTAATTTCATCACCTTCTTCAAAAGCTTTCTAGTATTTGATATTGTCAGGTAGAGATGGTCTATATTTCACCTGAACTTCATAAGTGAATTTAGGAGGCAAAGGAGGAATAAACGTGCTAGCAGACACAACAAGGGAATCAACAAGCTGGTTCCTCATTCTAGGAATGTAAGAAATGTTGAAACTATTAAAAGAACCATTGAGCTTCCATACCTCATCTTTGTATTCTTTTAGCCTTGGATGCTTTGCTTGGAAAGTTTTGTTGACCTTTTGAATGATAAGGTCTGCATCTCCAAACACCTTCAGACCTTTGATGCCCATTTCTTTAGCAGTGTTTAAGACCAATATCAAGGCTTCGTACTCTGCTATGTTATTTGTGACCCGAAAAGCTAACTTGAAAGATAAATGAATGCATTCTTGTCTGGGGGACACAATGACTACACCTTCCCTTGCAGCTTCTTTAGATCAATATCCATCAAAGAACGTGTCCCAAATTTGTGGGGCTTCTTCCTCTGTGATTTGACAAACCGGTTTCTTAAGCTACACGAAGGCCAACTAGGATTGTTTAATCTGAAGAATACAAGATCCAAGATTAGTGTCGACAACATAGATGGGATGATTAGTGGGATTCCTTTCATCAATAATAATATAAGCCAACTTAACTTATCTATATAATCTTCTACTCTCACCTCCAAAAACTGGGACAATAGCATAGGATAGATCGTTTTGCAATGTTCCACATATTCTCTTGATCCAACCTCTAGAGAGCAAGATGCTAAACTTGGGGGGTACATCTGCTACCACAATATCGATCATCATGCTCTTCATGGGCAGCTGAAACAAGGTGATGGCTAGGTCTTTGATTAATCCCAAACATTCCACTTTTCTAGAGTCAAAAGGAAACAGGTCATGATAAGACTTGGTAATGTCAAGACCCAACTCATCCATGACAGCCTTGGGCATTAGATTATGGTTGGCTCCTGTGCCAAGAAGGCAGTTCTGAAGGATTTTGTCATGAATAGTCAAAGAGACATAGAATGATGGGGAGCTATCATCACAATTTTCAATGATTGGGCTGAGAAAAACAACTAGTTTGTCATCTTGCAGTTTTACATAGTCAGTGGAGGCCTGAATGGCTTTAGGCTCAAGGGCCTCAAGGATAGATCTCTTGAAGGACTCATTCTTCACTATTTCAATCAGAGGTATAGGTATTCTTAGCTTCTGAATTTATGATTCAAAACTAAAAGGAGAAGGAGACTTGTCAAGGCCTCTTACCTCGTGAGCTGGAGCTTTCAGGATGATGGGATCAATTGTGAGTTATTTTTGCTTTTTAGCTTGTTATATTGCAAGGACATGAACTCTTTGAACAAGAGTTTCCTTGGCATTATTGATCTTCGACCTCAGATCATATCTATGGCAATCATCAGTTTGTAGAATAGCTTCACCATCCCACTCTTGGCTAATCTGGTCATTGAATAATGACTTTTCATAGGTAGCTGATGTAAAAAAGGAGGCATTGCCTTTTTCTTCCAGACAATGGATCTCATTATCTTCTTCAAACTGCTCTTTTTCCATGACTACATTCTAGAAAGGGGTCTTCACCCTTTGGTCTTCATTGGCATATTTGCTTCTTCGCAGAATCTGCAACTGCTCGTTAGATCTTCTATATGGATTTGGATTTCTAGTAGCAAAGGTATTAGAAACTCTTCCTTTCCCAGTGTGTTGCTAAACCTTTAATTTGGAGATTTCAGAGGCTAATGACTCTATCATCTTCGTCATTTTATCTATCTTGGGCTCTGAAGATGATGAAGATTCGCCCCTATGTCTCCTTCTATCAACATTCCCCTTGAGCTTCTCTACAGCCATGATGTTTGGTTCTACTTCCAAGGTTGCATCCTACATATCAGCCAAGGTAGCACATCGTCTCTCCCTCAATAGTAGACAGAAGTCAAAATCAAAGGCAGTGGCATAGGTGATTTTCGCATAGGTAGTGGTGGGTTTTACTTCAGTTGGTATCTTGTTGTACATGCAGTTAAACCTCTTATTAAAATCAGACAAAAACTCACCATTTTCCCTCTTTAAGTTCCCAAACTCGATGTGGTAGTAGAGTAGATCTTTCTTATCCCCCAATGCTTTAGGAATGCATCATCTAAAGCCTCAATATCTGCTATAGACCTTGTGGTCAGTTCTCTGAACTATTTTCTAGCCTCTCCATCTAGACTTTGGACAAAGACTCTCATCCATACATCATCTTCCCTAATGTCCAGGTTATCAACATAGCTATAGAATGATTCAAGATGCTCCTCAGTTGTAGCACCTTCATTCCCAGTGAACTTAGGCATCTACTTCTGATATTCTCTAGTAGGCATGGCATTCATAGGAGTGGGTAGTACTAGAGGTCCATACCTAGGAGCTATGATTCAGTCCATTTTGGTAGGTGCTGCCATAGCTGTGGTGGCTATATGGGAACTGGAAGTCTGAATGACAAAGGGTTGAGGAGTGACTGATAGGACTAGAGGAGTATGATGGATAGGAGGAGAGACTTCCTTTGGGCTTACAACAAAAGGAGAACCTAAAGAATAAGGAGCTCTATGAATCTATGAGATTTTTCTTCACTGCTAGTATTAAATGTTATACTCTCAACATGTATTTGTTCTATTACAAGATTTTCTTTAATACATATAGAATATTGTTTAGACCTACCTAAACCTGATGCTCCCTTCTGCAACGCCTTTCTTTCTTTGATGAATTTTTCAGGGTCAAGCACTGGGTCAACTTGTGGCTTTTGAGGATTTCTTCGAGTATGCCTCACAAACTGAGCCAGAACTATGGAGTGGAGTTGCCAAGATGTTCGTCCTCCAATAGAGTCGCCAGATAGATGACTACAACCCAAATAGTGTCCAGGCTTTGCCTATCATCAAAGCTGGATCTGTATCATCCCCCAGGGAAGCTAAGCTTCAGAGTCCTCTCCCCGGAAACAACACCAATTATGTAGCTTGGAGATGCCTAGAAACATATAAATCTTCAATATCGTTCTCTGAACTATTGGAATGGATTGGAGCTTGGATCAAGTCAGATGACTATTTCAACTCTGTTTTCACTCAAGACATGCATGAACACTCTCAGCTTGACAAGGCTTTCAACCACTAATGCTCCATAGTTTATAGATTCAATGAATAGATGGAGAATCCTGACTGTACCGGCAGATACAAACATAAACACATATGAATGGCTAGCTACAGAAAGTAAATGAAGCTTACAAATCTAATTTATCAACGAAGAGATAAGATGACAGTTATCTGGCATTTGACATAGAAGAAAACATGAATAACCTATTCAAGTGCAAGCTTAGAATAGAGGAGAGGACGAAGATTGAACATGTAACAACAAAAGAAGCTTGCATTACTGGAATGAAGATGAGATGCTGGGAGGAACAGAGCATCCATAGTCTTCAAAAGTTGAACCTTTATCCCTTCGAACTTTCGGCCATTTATAGGATTTTTACAATACTGTCGAACTCTTTGAGGCTGAAGATGTCTTAATCTATCCCCTTTGTCTTCTAACTACTTGATGCCATAACTAAAAAAGCATGAGCTCAAAGAGCTCTATTTCTAACAAGCACGGTAATCAAATTCTGGTAATTTCGCCGCACTGTCAGGTGGTTTACTCATGCGAGCGCATTCCATGATCATTTCTGTTAGTTCGGCTGCATCGTGCTGTTGTTTTCTCCCCTTTCAGCCACATATTCTGTTATTTCAGTTCAACTGTCTGACTGTCAAAAACACTGACAAAGCCAACAAATTTCCTCCCCGGGTGACTGGTGGGAACTGAGGTACGGGGCCGTTGGATCGGGAGGAACATGCGAATGAGATCAATCACTGGAGGCTTTAAATCGTGGCAGAAGCGGAATAAGTCGAAGCCGTCAGATCTTAGATGTGTAGATCAAACGGCGATCGGGCGGAGGAAGTGCTCGAAGGATAATGCCCGAGAGCGATTTAAACAAGCGGAAGATGGTTTATATCGGACAGTCATTGGGCGGTAAGTGGTAAAGGTCAGATCCCGCCCGATTCCATTCACCGGGCACCACATAGCAGCAGAGGAGAGAGAGGAAACCACTTTATCGGGTGGGTATCCCCCTCTCTTGTTGCCCGAGCAATATGCGCGATAGCCGTTAGATCTACCGGAAATGATGTAATGATGGTGATTGGTCGGAGCGGGTGAGGGTAAATCGTTAGTCGAATGAAGTATGGATCGTCAGATCAGTGGGAAGATTGACAGCGGGGATCAGAGAATGGAGAGCGCAACGCAAAGGAGATGAGCCGAGAGTGGAACCGCCGATATTTATGAGCGCGGGTGTATAATTTCTGAAGTCTAGCTTATGGCCAAAGCGGAGCAAGAGGAGACATGGACCATCGGAGCTAAAACACGGGACATTTCTGTTAAAATAGCAGCAATGCACCTCAGGGATAATAGGGACCTTCAATGCGTTTTGAAGCCGATCGTTTTTTTCACCGTGTAACCCATTTGCGAGTCAATTTCCCAGCTAGATAAGAGATAAATAAAGCGCAGTGGATTCAGACGAGAATATATACAACAAATCCCTTTGCTGTGAACTCTATGACCAAGACACTCACCACAAAATCCACACCCAATACCAGCACGATGGTGGAGAGGAAGAAAAATTTGATAAATCTAGATAGAGAAACCATTGCAGAATCCATTTCTGACATTCGTCTGCATAAATTAATCAGACTGCAGGTTTATGTTTTCCAATGGATTTCACTGATATCCGATGCGACTTCAATGAGGCTTCTTTAAAATTGTGGTCAACTTAAGATCATAGATAATAGCATGATTGGTGAGTGCACGTTTACCTTTTCTTAATCTAAGTATTTTAACATCTAATTAATTTGTATATATTATAGTACTTTAAACATTAATTTATCGTCGGAAAAACAATTTTAATTTATGATGAAAAATATAAACCATTATAATTTTTTAACTTAAATGCTTGTTTTATTTCAGGCTTTTAATCTATTTATTATATATATATATATATATATATATATATATATATATATATATATATATATTATTTAAAATACAATCAAAATTTTATCAAAAATAATAATAATAACTTAACTTGAAAATTATAATTAAATTATACATCAATATAATTTTTTGTGGAAAAATCTTTTGCTTTTAACATTTCATTTTTGCAATTTTACTTTTATATAGATATAAATCCTTCCTGAAATTGAATCATACGGGAAAATTCCTTTGCTTTTAACAATTTTTTTTTTTTTTTGCTATTTTCACTTTTATACAAATATACAACCCTCGTGAAATTGAACTCCATGGGAAAAATCTTTTACATTTAACATTTTTTTTTTGTTATTTTTTTTTTCATTAAGATATAAAACCTTTTTGAAATATTAAATCATATCTTTTAAAAAACATATTTTCATAATCATTAAATTTATTTTTATAATTAAAATAAATTATATTTAAAAAATATAAATCGCATACCAACTTTAACCTCTAAAATTTTAATATTTTCATAATCATTAAATTTATTTCTATAATTAAAATAAATTATATTTAAAAAATATAAAAACAAGTCGCATACCAACTTTAACCTCTAAAATTTTAATATTTAAAATCAATTTGCAATAATCTCACTCATATTAGACACTCTTATTTGTCAACGGCAACTGTCCATGCACTATATTTTGCATTTATCGGCCGTCAATCACAGCCCGACGGGATGGGACGAAGGAGCCCCGATTCCCGGAAACTTTCCATGCGAATGGCTCTTCATGTCGAAGCTTGGAAAGTCATTGTCGTTCGCTGGTCAACCTAAACGTAAGTCAAAAGAGGATCTTGAAATTTTGGCAAACATGTCTGTCATGCGTGCAATAGTGCGGTTTTCTGGCGATTTAACCTTTTTGGCCATATTTGAAAGAATATTTAGAGGAAAAGAACTATGACCAAGCTATCTTAAATTTAAAGTTCGAATGTTTCGTTAAATGTTGAGAAGGGCTGTTTATTTAATTTTTTTATTATTTTAAAATAAATAATAATATTGATACTCTTTATTATATTGTTTTTTTTTGAGGAAAAGAACTATGACCAAGCTATCTTAAATTTAAAGTTCGAATGTTTCGTTAAATGTTGAGAAGGGCTGTTTATTTAATTTTTTTATTATTTTAAAATAAATAATAATATTGATACTCTTTATTATATTGTTATTTTTTTTTATTTTTTTTTATTATTTATTGTTTTAAAATAATAATAATAATGATATTATTTATTATATTTATTATATTCTATATTTTTTTTAAACAACTACATAGATTATAAATAACAAGTTGCATTCCATTCCTTTGGAATAACATATAAGCTATTTTCAACAGGAAACCATGAATGCACGATAACATATAAAGTTGTTTTTGTTCATTTATTTATACATTTATTAGAATAAGAAGTGTAGGATTAAGATAAATTGTGTTTTTTTACGGTTTTTACTTTTAACGAAACGTTATGTGAATTTGATGATGAAAGTATTGACTCTAAACATTTTATATTTTTTATAATTAAGTCGACAGGTTTTTTATGGTGAGTTTTTCTTTGCGACATTGTAACATATTCGTCGCCTAATGAATATATTGTTTTCCTCCAGACACAACCAAGCGTGTATTTCTATTGAAGCACATGGCTCCGAAAACCCATCTTGAAGTGAGCCTCGTCGTCGAACCACTGATTTATAGTGCTTCCAGGAAATGGTGAATGAAAGAGGCAGCGGAAGTGGTTGTGGTGGAAGATGCGGTGACACCGGTTTCAGTGTCCACCATCACCATGGCCCTAGGCACGAGGTTCTTGATGAGGCAGACAAGTCACGGGATCAAGTCCGAGAAAGTGAAAATAGAAGGCAATAGTGAAAGATTAACTGCCACAACCTCTTGCTCGTGGAGCATCAGGCACTCGATGTGGTCAATATGTAGGAGCTCGAATTTGAAAGGGTCATTTAGTTGTTTTGTGAAATTGCATAGATTGTCTCTGGTAAGATCGAGCTCCAGGGACAATGTGGTCATAGAGCCGAGCGCAGTGATGCAAACAAGAGGAGTGTCATCGAGTTTGACAAGGAGTTCTTGAAGAAACGATGCCCATTGTCACCCAAGCCGATTTCAAAATTTATGATGTGTATTACCTCTGCACCTTCCAACGCGTCTAGGAACTTCATAGATTTCCTACAAAAGCAAATGAAGAAATTGAGAGCAGAATACAAAAGAAAAGATGGGCTGCCACAGGTTTCAAACTTTCAGGGGCTACCACAAGAATTATATTTTGGGCATTTCTCCCAAATCATAAAACCTATGTATAAATTGAAGGACTTTTTTGTTCTTTGGTCTACTATTGACAAAAACCTCTTTCACGTTTGTCAAATTTACCTTGATTACTTCATAAACCAATTATGAAGTAGAAATGTCTGAAAATTTTCCAAAAATTCACCAGGACCAAAATTTCTCCAAAATTCTTCAAAATGGGTCCAAAGTTGGTTAATGAAGTTCTAAAGTGGCATGCTACGATATGAGGGAAGCATCAGCAAGAAAATCCAACTTAACATTCTTTTTTTTCCTGATTAAGGTTTCCTTGAGTTTTTCCTTCAACTACTTAATTTTGATCTTGGCAACCTGATTCCTTGTGTAATAATGGGCAGCCATGTGTCTTTGTAGCCTGTTCTCTGTTAGCCCTCTTTAGAAGCTTCTCCAAATGATCATTGACCTTTCCTAGCCAATATTCCTTGTCTTCATTGATTTCTTTGTGAATGAGCTAGGATGTAGGGTTGGTAGAATTAGGCATCCAACTCTTGAGTTTGAACCATTTCTCACCAATATTCGGTATCCCTGTGGCTGTTGCTATGACTTCAGTTGATATAGTCAATGTCACCCCTACAATTGTGACTTAATCATTCTTAAGATGTGTGGCAAACAAACTAGTCAACTTACCATGGCATTTGACTCTTTTCAACTTGATCACGAAACTCAAGACACCCTACATGTTGAAAACATTGCTTGGAGAGGGGTGAGGACATCAAATCCTATCTATTGAGGAGTTCATACCTTTCCATTTGCCCACCCTTGTTGTAAGGCCTCCTTTCCTTCTCCATAGTAAACTTGTGAGTGAAAACCTTGGAGGGAAAAACAGCGGAAGGGGATGAGGGAATATGATGAAGGGGTTAGGGAGTAGGAATGGATGTAGGAAACGTTTATGAGATGGGGAGGGATGTTAGGAAACTTAGGGAAGTGGAGGGAAGTGAAAAGAGTGAGTAAATAGAGCTAGGGAATTTATACACTGTCCCAACTATGAAGGCTTCCAAAAATGCAGCGTAGGGCTAGGTTTTAGGTATAGAAGGTGAGAGGGTGTGAGGGTTTTATGGGTGTGTTTGAGTGTGAGGGAGGATACAATCTATAGGAGTAGGGTTTGTAGGCTTGCAAACATTAAATGGAGGGCTTCCCATAGAAAACACAACAACGTAGCTTGAGAGCAATTGTTCGGAATGTCTTTTGCCATAAAGATGCCGAGGAAGTGGTTAATGATGAATGAGATCTCATTAGAAATGAAATGAGTGAGGAAATGAGTTATGATGGATGAGAGTTGCCTTGAAAATGTGATGAATAAGAGGAATGAGAGGAAAATGGTCTTTATAGGCCGTAGAACTCAACTTTGTAATGGTAGGGTGGCCCACCATAATTTTCATTTTCGTTTTGATATAAACTATGTAGCTTCGAAATTTTTCATGCAACTTTGGAACATAACTTATTACATCATTATGAAGTGAATTACATTTAGAAACGTAACCTTTTGATCAAACCCTACCACTACTCCTTCATTTCGCGGTTTATTCATTGAAAGGAAAACCTTTATGACTCTAACCCTAATGACCTAGTGGAGACACTAAGCTGAATGAAGACCATGGTGACATGACTTAAATGATGATGATGATTTGTTCAATGATGGCACATCCAACTGAGTGATGGTAGTGACCGAACATGGAAATCTTGGAGTAGCAGCAGTAGACTTAGACACACTAGCCAGTGGCCAAATTTTATTCTGAAAACCTAGTGACATGATAAAATTTGACTTGAGAATCCTAAAAAAACATGGTAAAAGAATATTTGATCACCGGCGACAGGCAAAACTGAGTGACACTAACACAACCGGTGAGATATGTTGACATCTGTGGGTGGATCAAGTAACTAAGAGTGTGGAGGCCTGTTACAAATGAGGTTGAGGAGAATTGATATGGAGGTTAAGGAGAAGGCCAAGGTTAAAGTTTTGTTGCTGATTTGTTTTGCAAGAGGCTTGTTTTTCCAAAGTTGTTGCATGAATGAAGACACAGATATTTGGAGTGCAAATCTCTGGAAGAAAAGACTCAAAGATTTGTCAATTTTCGTTACCCATTTGAGGGGTCTAGAGACTGTGAGGAGCTCAGATGACCTGGAGACAATGTCGTACCCTAAAGTGAGCACCCGATCTGACACCTCTCCATGTTTGGCAACCTGTGTTCTACATTGAATTTCTGTAGAGATTCCATATGAGGAAGGAGCCAACTGAAGTCAAGGTATCTTCCTATGTTCACAAGGTGTCCCTACAATTTTTTGAGTGTTGAGGACTAGTGTGGTGAGGAGAGATGATTTTGAAGCCCATTTCTCATCTTGAAGAGTCACTTTGCTTGCGCATGGTGAGATATATCTATTTTTGTATGAAGATTAGTATATATATTTCAAAGTCATTTGCACATCTATCTCTGAAGCCAATCTTCCATCTCCTCATTTGTGGAAAGTGCTAGGAATAGTTCTAGTAAATGCAAAGTCGAGGCTTCAACATGAATGCCCCAAGGGTATGTGGATTTTCTCCATCAAATTTCTAATCTTTGGTAATACTCTAGGAGAGGTGTGTCTAGTGTTTCTCTCGCACTCTATAATGATCACATATTGTAAGTGTGAGTAGTTGTTTTAGCTGGCTGGAAAAGAGCTAGTTCAAGAGAGCCAATTGGGCTGAGATTTTTATTTTGCTGCTGACAAAAGTCCTCAAGGAGTGTTTGTGTGTTGAAGTGAATGCAGTGATGGTTCAACAAAGTAGACTAAAATAGTCTCGAAGAAAACTGAGGAGAAAGTATTAAAGGATAGATGCAATATGTTTTTTTGTTGAATTCGGTGAAGAGTTTCCAGTCAATGCTTATAGCTGATCATGTCAAGGGTCATGACGCAGATCTAGAATTTGATGAAATCATTAAGAGGTCAATGTTGGATCTACCCTCTTTTTCAAGTATGAATTATGAAAGTTGGGCAACTGAAATGAAAACTATATTATGGAAGGTAAATTTATTGAATTATGTTGAAGATGCTATCAATTTAAACTATGATAGGGGACATGCGTCAACATTACATCTTATAGCATCTGCATTAGATGAAAACATCATATTCATCATACCATATGAATATGGTAAGATTCAAAATGAAAAAGTTTTCTGGGATATTTTAGAAATGAAGTACAGTTGGAATGAGGGCAAAGACGATGAAGGTATTGCTCTTGAAAATGATGATTGTATTTTCAATCCCATAATTGGTTGTGAAGCTGAACATGTCAACATTGAAGATGCAATGATGAGTGATGAATGTGTGCCTGTAATTGACATTAAAACATGTGATAATGAAGATACAACCATTATTGTAGAATTTGAATTTTTTTATGAAGAAAGCTTCCCTGGTGCAGAGACCTATGAAGTCAAATTTCATGAGATCTATGTATCTCATAATGACTAGATCAATCTAACACATGAAAAGAATCTTATTGATGAGTTGTTTCTGAGTGAGAAGAAATTCCTATCTCCATATACAAATCAAACGCAAGACAACATGTTTGCAACAACATAATTGAGTAAAAAGGTTGAAGCCATGAATCAACAAACTATGTCAGCAGAGAGAGATGGATAAATGAAAGCTCTCTTGAAGGTGTAGGAAGAAAAGATCCAATATGAATCTAACATTGTTTTTAAGCGTGCATATATTGGCATTCAAGAAGAAACAATTGAAAAGTCCCAAGAACCTACAACATTGAATGTTAGCCTACAATCGAGGTCAAGAAAGAGGTGGATAAGAGTTCAAGTGTTCCACCTTTGGGGTAGAAAATGTGAAAAGGAGGAGAAGCTCCATCACTACCTTATGGCAATAAAATAGAGGATGAAACTTCACCAACGAATGAAAAAGCATGGCCTCTCAAGCTAGAAGACAAAAATGAAAGCTCAGTTACCAAGTTTTCTATGTACTATTGTAAGCCTAGCCAAGACTAGACCAGCAGGCGTATGCTATTTTCAAGCACCCTTTCTCCATTAAGGGGGAGTGTTAAAATTAATGGAGAAAGTTAGTCTTTTCCTAGATTTGGTTGTTTGTTGTTGTAGGATAGAATTGAGACCCTATGATTAGGTCTAAGATCCTATTATTTAGGGAGTGGTTCAAACCACCTTGTTTATGTGCTAGTTTATATCTAACAGGCTTTTGTGTGAATGAATGTAGAGCATTCTGCCAGAGGCAGTCTCCCAGTGTAGTCTCTCACCTGAGAGCTGGCCAGTTTGATGAATAAAGTTGGTTCTTCAATTTTTATCATAAGCTTGGAATTTGATTTTTCTACATAAGATTTTGATACATCCAAAGTGACATGAAAGAAAATTGAAACTAGAAATTAGATATTTTGCATGTGACAATTTGTTAAATGTATTTGATAATAGATAAAGATTTTGATACATCGAAAGTCACATGGAGAAAAAATGAAACTGCAAATTAAATATTTTGTCTGTCACAAATTTTAATAGTGATTTCCAAATAGAGTGTGAGTGAGATAATATGTCTTCCTTAATTGCAGCATCCAATTTTTTGACATTATTTATTCGTCGATCAACATGACATTATTTCTTGGTCCTATAATTTAAATGAGAAGAAAAAAATATAAACAAAATTCTAATGATATTTTCTATATATATATATATATATATATATATATATAATATACATATGTAATAAATTATTATTTTTAACAAAAATAAATAGAAAACATTTAAAGTGTGGAAAATGTTTCCCATTTATCTTTGTTAAAAATAAAAATTTATTGCATATGTATATATTTGATGATGACAGTTGAACCCTTTCCATTCATCATCTCCTCTTTAAGCAAGGATGGCACTTGAACACCTTCCATTCATCATCTCCTCCTTAAGTGAGGTTAGTGGTCTAACAGGTCGAAAAAAAATTAAGATAATATTTTATTACTATAAATTAGATAGGGAGAGATGTGTGTTTCCCGAAAAAAAAAGAGATATTATTTAAATAAATTATTGAATTTGTAAAAAAAACTATTAAATTTGTATGAGAATATTGTTCAACATGTTATCTATAAAAAAAATTAATCGTAGTTATTATTTTCTATTTATCTAATTTTTTGAATGGATGATTTTTAACCTAAATGTTAGGAATTTTATTTTTATGTATATGATTGAAAGAGGTATAATTGATAATATATTGTATTTTTAATAGTTTAGAAAAAATAGTTTCGAGTTTTATATCAATATTTGTATATGTGAAATAAACCGTTATAAATAACTAAGCTATATATTAGATTTCATACCATACAAGGATGCGAAGAAATAAGTTTTGTAATGACATATATTTTTAAATATTGAGTGCTTTTACAAATAGACCATTTTTTATTATATATCATATTTAAGAGATATGCAATATTATTTTATAGTGTTTGAATGCATATGAAGTTTTGAAATAAGATAGAATTTTACTCTTCATATATTTATTTTTACATGTTTTTTTAATTAAAATAAATTTTTTAGGGTAATTGTGAGGAAATTGAGTTTTTCAAAAATTTCTTGAACTTTATTTAGTGGGGAGGTTAATTTTACAACCCAGTATGATAAAGATGTGTAAGTTTTTTTGTAATTGAGATTTTCAAAAGTCTCTTAAACTTTATTTAGTCTCAACATTTATTCTACAACCAAGTATGTCTGGGATGTGTAAGTAGGAAATTGTGCTTTTCAAAAATCTCTTGAACTTTATTAAGCTAGGAAGCTCTTTCTACAACCTAGTATGATTGGGATGTGTAATTAGGAAATTGAGCTTTTCAAAAATCTCTTACTTTATTCAGCTAGGACGCTCATTCTACAACCTAGTATGATTGGGATGTGTAAGTAGGAAATTGAGCTTTTCAAAAAGCTCTCGAACTTTATTCAGTGAGGAGGCTTATTCTACAACCTAGTATGATGGGGATGTGCAAGTTAAAATCCCTTGAACTTTATTCAGCTTGGAGGCTAATTTTACAACCCAGTATCACTGGGATGTGTAATTTTGTCACGGGGATGCGCAAGTTAAAATCCCTTGAACTTTATTAAGCTCGGAGGCTAATTTTACAACCCCGTATCACTGGGATGTGTAATTTTATCCGTAGGTTAGTTGACACAAACTCCTTTAAAATAAAAATAAATAAATTATGCTTTAAATAGAAAAATAATGTCATCTATAATAATAAAAAAAGAATATGTTGTGAAGTAAAATTGTGAGTAAAATGTTTAAACTTTATATTTTTCAAAAATATTTCAATAGGTGATTTAAATAAACTATTTGAAAATCTATGTTAACTAATTTATGTGGATATCAACTTCATATATATCTATATATAGAAAATAATTTGTTAAAATAATATATTTTAATGTTGTATATAAAAAAAATTAATGTGGGTTATCAATAAAATATTTTAATACAAATTTATATTGACATATACTTAAAAATGTATTAATAATAAAAAACCATTTTAATTTGTGATATAAAATGTCTTAATATACATGTCCTTTAAAATATAATAAAGGAATTTAGGAAATTTTGAATTGCGTGACTAGGGTTTGTGTGAGCTCCGCAACCTCCCCTCAGTGCCTTTGGTTCTGGCCTTTGGGGCCCTACCAGCCATGGCAGATCCACTACAGCATCCTGGTGCTCGCTCCTTCAAGGTTATGGTCTCTGGTCGACCGCCAGACCAGCCTTCATTCTTCACCAAGTTTTCCTCTAGTTCTGCTTTCTACACGCCACTAGGAAGAAGCTTTAGCAATGAACAAATTACTCATCCACAATAAAATGAGCTGCCAAAAAGGAATGAAGACACAATGAAAAGGTCAACCAAGGATTATTGGGCAAACAAGAGCAATGTCGCAGACTTGCCCTTCCCTGCTAGTGTCAATCCTTCAAAATATCTAGAGCAGCCATAGGATCAGTCGAAAAAGACTAAGAATAATTGTAATGCCAAAGCCAAGAAAATCCTAGAACTGGAAATTCAGCGCCCTGGGGTAGTTGAATATAGAGAATACATGCAGAAACACATGTGCAATTATATTCAAGTTCATGGGATTATGGCTAACTGAAAGAGCTTTGAACTCATGGATGCAAAGAAAATGGACACCCAAAGGGGAGATCAGACTTCAGTTGGCCTCCAAAGGATTTTTGACAGTCACCTTTAACCTGCTAGAAGATAAAGACAACATTTTTGAAGGAGGACCCTATTTCTACAAGTCAGATGGTTTATAGATGAGATTTTGGAAGGATAAATTCGCACCGAAAAAAAGAGGATTTCACTAGGGTTTCAGTTTGGGTACGCCTCTACTCCTTACCAAATGATTATCGGGATCCTTTAGTCTTAAAAGGAAAAGGATACCAACTAGAGGAGTACATTAAAATGTCTGAAGGCACCAAAATGGGGCACTATGTTTCCTACGCCTGAATCTGCGTATACATAGACGTCTCTGGTGCTCTTCCAGAAGTAATCAAATTAATCTTCATGGATGAAGTCTACCTCCAATGTATAAACTATAAACATATACTCTTTCGATGCAGAAAGTGTCATGAGCATGGGCATACTTTCTGAGACTATCCCACAAATAAAACCCCCCAAACACCATAGCAAGCAAATAAACGAAAAGACAGAGGGGGTTTTACCAAAGTCATGTCCACGAACAAGAATAACAAGAAAAATCTATGCCCAAGAAAAACCTATCTAAGAAAGCAAGTTAGAATCAGTTCAATGTACTGAACAATACCTGAGAGAAAATGGATCCTAATGAAATAATAGGAGATGAAGTAGGAGAGGATGAAATGAACCCAATAGATGGCAAACAGGACGACAAGGACACAGGTAATACTAATAGAAGAAAGGAGCAAGAGTAAGAGGATACATAAATGCAGCAAGTAAAAATAGAGGAAACTCGAGAGGAAAACACAATAGAGGAAGCTCTCTGGGGGGTAGACCTTGCAACAATTGTAGAGGAATGGAAACAAAAAAGAATAAATTCCATATCAGAACAACTTCTACAAAAAATCAAAGGAGCTTATCTCCTCCAGGAAGAATTAAACCTCAAAACTTACTATCCAGCACAAGAATGCACAACTTGAAAAGGCATATTAGCCAATATACCAGTCGAGGAACTCAACCTCAAAGGCTCAAGCAGAAAGCGAGGACGAAACACCACCAATCAGCGCCTTCAAGAACTAGGTGCCAAGATACTCAATGAAAGAAAAGTAAAGGATCTTGCTCTATACCCATCTCCATGTCAATGAATTGCATCTCTTTGAATATTACGGGACTTGACAGTCCTAGGAAGAAATACATCTTAAAAACCAGATTCCTGTTTGATCACCCGGACATCCTTCTTATTCAAGAAACTAAACTTGACTCGTCTCACTGTCCCCTCCTTCTCAACTCATGCTTCAAGCCTTACAGCTCGGCTAATACAGCTTCAGGTACGACGCGGGGCTTAATGACTCTTTGGAAAAACTCTAAGTTTGACCTTATTTCCTCTCTGGCCACTCACCATTCCATAACTGTAATCTTTAGACTCATAGGCACCAATGAGACCATTTGCATAACCAATATTTATGCCCCGCACAAGGTTACAAACTATATCAAAATTCTCCAAACTTTATCCAATCTCCTTGATCGTCTGCACTGTCCCCACAAAATCATAGCTAGTGATTTTAGTATGATAACTAACTTATTTCAAAAGAAAGGAGGAATCAGGAAGTTAGATAAACCACAACTGAAAACCTCAACCTCATTGACATTCCTACTAGCGATGACTTATTCACATGGAATAACAGAAGAGGAGGATACTATCAAATAGCCACCCGTTTAGACGACTTCCTTCTATTCGAGGCCACTTATCTCGTCTCTTCAGAAATAGAGGCGAGAATCCTTTAGCAATAAGACTTTGATCACGGGTCTATCTCTCTGAAGTTTCAAATTTCCAATGGTCTAAAAAGTAAGCCTTTTAGATTCGAGGCCTTCGGGTTGGATCCCCAGGATTTCATGGAAAAAATGAAAAAATGGTGGACTTACTCTCTCATCAAAACTAGAAAATAATGTATACTTTCCAACAAAAATTAAAACACATCAAAGAAGAAATCAAAAAATGGAACATAAATACAGTTGGCAACATCATCACGGATAAGAAAAACTTGGAACACCAACTGGAACTTCCCAAACAAAAAATAATTGAAGAAGGGCTAATGGAGACTAGTGAGTCAGAGGAACAGTGACTACAACAATGTTGGGACTAAAGAGTCGTTCAGGAAGAAAAGTCATGGCATAAAAAATATAGAATAAATTGACTGGAATGTGGGGAAAGGAACACAACCTTTTTCAATAAAACAATGATACAGCACAAGAGAAATAATAGAATTCTAGCTCTGAAGAATCAAGAGGGTCATCTCATCCACTCTTAAGAGGAGTTGAAAACATAGCTCAACCACTATTTCAGCTCTCTTCTCAAAGAGCGTAGGAATGATTAGGATCAAGACATCAAAAATATCACCAAGAATATTGCCAAAATCCCCTTGGAGGACCATAACAAAATTCTCCTAAGAAAAGTCTCCCTCTAGGAAGTGGAAGATGTGTTCATGGGAATGCCCAATGGCAATGTTCTAGCTCCAAATGGGTTCACCATTGATTTCGACAAAGATTGTTGGCCTACCATAAAATTGGATGTTCATTCCCTGGTTGAGGAATCTCGTATTAAGAAATATGTCTTTAAAGCCCTTAACTCTACTTTCCTGACTCTAATAACTAAGGGAATCTCTGTGATTCCCCAGAAAAATTTAGGCTCATAGCCCTTTGCAATGTTATTTACAAAATCATCTCCAATGTTCTGGCCAATCGAATTAAAGTTATCCTCCCTCTCCTCATCTCCCACCAACAGTTTGGCTATGTGGAAGGAAGAAAAATCATGGATAACATTATCCTCTCTCATGAGCTTATTCATTCTCTCAAATAAAAATAAAAAAACCAGGGATGATGATTCCGCTAGACATGACCAAAGCCTTTAAAAAAATTAGTTGGAACTATATGAGACAGGTCCTAGATACGTTTGGGTTTCACAAAGAAAGAATCAAGGGGATCATGGCTATGGTGTTGAGAGCTTTCTTCTCCATCCTTTTGAATGTATCATCTTCGCAATCCTTAAATCCTTGAAGGGGTATTAGGCAAGGGGATCCAATCTCTCCCTTCCTCTTTGTTATAATGGCCAAAGGGCTAGGATGCTCTATCTATGCTGCCTTTCATGAAATAAACTCTTTGGTCTCCAGCGCCATGCCTCATCCCCCCCTACAACTCACCAAAAATTTGTAGATAATACCCTTCACATGGGCCTCCCAACTATCAAAGAGGTTGCCTCTTTCATGTCCATCCTCACAAACTTCTCTACTACTTTTGGTACCTCCATTAACCCCTTGAAATTGAAGTTGTTCTTCTTTAACACTCTATTACCCATGTGTAGGAACATCATTAGAATCCTGGCTATTCCCATTAGTACTCTACCATCCACTTACCTTGGGGTTCCTCTCACAGATAGGCCTCTCTCCTAAGCCACTTGGGAGAACCTGATTAACAAAATGGAGAAAAGAATTGCCAGCTGGACCTTTAGATCTATCAATTTGGTTGGTCGTCTTATCTTGGTTAAATCCTTCCTTCAGGCCATCCCACTTTACTTGTACTCGGCTCTGGTGGCCACAAAAGTGATTTCCAACAAAATCAGAAACCTTTAGAAGAACTTCTTATGGAGAGGTGCAAAGATCAAACAGAAATGGACTTTGGTAGCATGGGAAAAAACCTGCAAGCCCAAAAAACATGGTGGCCTCACTCTTAGAGACATAGACCCCATGGGAAAGGCCCTGGGAGGTAAAAGCATATGGAAATGATTTGCAAAGCCCAATTCCCCCTGGGGAATCCTTTGGAAAGAAAATTACACCCCGTCCTTAATGCAAGAGCAAATCATCAGGCCTAATGGAAACATTAAAGGTTCTATCATCTGGAATCAAGCTTCAAAGAATAGGGACATCATTCAAAGACATAGCTTCTGGGAAATAGGTAGCGGGAACCAGGATCTTTTCTAGGAGGATCCCTGGCAGCAAAGGCCTAAACTTGATCAAGAACACTATCACCAAATCAAGGCTGAAATGCAAAACAGAGGGAAGATCAAAGTTAACTAGTATTGGGGTAAAAGTGAAGAAACTGACAGATGGATAAATTGGATGAAACAAGAGGAATGGACTCCCCATACGAAACCCCAAACCTGGTCGAACCTTTCTTCAAAATTACAAAGAAGACAAATCCTCCTTTAGTTTGCCGAGAATAAACTCAGATGGGGGAAAAAACTCAGCAGGACACTTCATATTGAGAGAAGCCTGCTGATACATTGCAAAGCATGATCAAATCCAACCAAATCCGAAGTGCAATGCAATCTGGGAAAGGAATCATTGGTCGAAAATTTGTATCTTTCTTTGATTAGTCATGCATATAAAAGTTTTAACGTGGGACAATATAAGAAATTCTTTGTTGGCCCTTCAAGATGGCCCCTCTGCCAAAAAGAAGAAGAAACCCCCAAGCATCTGTTAAATGTCTGCCCTTTCACTTCTGATTTATGGAATTGGATTTCTTTGTCTTCAAAGGATCTGATCGAGACCCCTGATCTATTCAAAATAACATCACAGACTGTAGAACGGTCTTTTCCCCACATCCTCTCATTAAATGCACATTGAATCTAATTCCTGGTCTTATCTGCTAGGCTCTGTGTAAGGAACGCAATGCAGGAATCTTTCGTGGCTTCTCCACCCAAGAGGAATTCATTATCTGGAAGATAAAAAGCGCGCTTTGGGAAACTATGACCTCTCTATCCACTCAGATTATCAAAGCCCCTCCCACCTTCCTTGAAGTGAACATTCTCTCAACTTCAAATCAATGTCGCGATGTCACTCCCCTCCCGAGGCATGAAAGTAAAAATAACACTTGGCGATCGCTAGAGTAGGGGAAATTCAAGCTCAACTATGATGGCGCAGCCAAAGGGAATCCTAGTCCGACCAATCTTGGCGGAGTCGTTAGAAACTCTAAAGGAGAGATAATCTGGATTTATGAGGGAAATATAGGTTCACCCACAAACAATGCCGCAAAACTTCATGCCCTGGAACATGGCATCACCATTGTAGCAACCTAAACCTCAGCCCTCTGATAGTTGAAGGAGACTCCACACTGGCCACCCAAATTAGCAAAAAACTTTAGCAGGGTATTGACGTGGACAAAATCTCAAAAAATTGGCAACTAAACAAAATAATACATCAGATGAAGCAGGGAATTGATAGCATGGTGGGCCTCCAATTTCAAGAAACCAGAAGGAAGGGAAATAAACTCGTGGACAAATTGGCGAATGAGGGTACAACTGGTATCCTATGCTTGAAGTCCCGAGCATGGCAGGAATTGGAGGCGGATCTCCATCAGCAATGCGCAACAATGAATGATGAAGACAACAACTCTACTGAACAATAACTATTTGCTTAGCTATCATCATTACAAGGTCAATTCTCTACTGAGTTGGAAGGACAGGTGGATGGCATTGGAGTGCGGTCCCATCCTTGGGTCGCCTGATTCTAGTGCCTGTGATGCCACCTCCCCTCTCCCTTGTGTGATCGTCACTTCTCAGTCACATCCTGTCAACTTTGTCATTCCTCCATTGCCCCTCATCAAATCTTCGCATGCTTCCCCTTTCTGTCCTCTCTCCCTTATTCCAGCCTCCCTCCTTCTCGTGGCTTCTATAAATTCATCCCTCCCCTTTCTCCCCCTCATTCAGCTCTCTTCCTTTCCCCCTCTCAATTGGTTCCTTGCTCTCTAGTTCCCCCCGCTCTCCAGTTCTTCTACTTTTAGCATGGCCCCAAGGAATTGCTCCACCCCTGGTCCTAGTTGGGGAGGGGCACGTGGTCGCGTAGCCACTCGCTGGGACTCCCTAAGCCTGGCCCCTACCACTCGTGTGGAGACATCTTCTAGGCACGTAGCTCTGTGCTAGGCGAGGAGTGTTAATCTAGAAGCTCAACAACGAATTTCAAACTTAGACGCCCAAGAAAATGTTCTCCATAAAGAGGTCAACACTGAAGAGGTCAATGCCGAATTTGCCTGGATTTTGGACCCTGCTTTCACTCGGGTGCACGAAAACCTTTGCACACATGCTATTGAAACATGGTGGAAAAAGAAGAGCATAATGGGGCTTGTTATGTAGGAACAAGAAGAGTGCACCAAGGTTCTGGAAAAGAAGATTGACCGGCTCATGGAGAAGTTTGTAATGTATGTTGAAGCTATCCACCACTGCAGATTCATCACTCGAGATGCTCTAAATTATATTGTCATCAAGAAAAAGTCAAAAACAAAGGTTCATTCAATCGTTGAAGGATCTCCAAGCATCAAGAAAGAGGACGTTGGGGCCTCCATGAGTCGTTGGATCACCACTACATCAGGAAGGAAGCTCTCAGGAGACTCCGATTCGTCTGGATGAGGATCGGGTCACCACCAACCAAGAGTGATGTCATTATTTTCCTTCACCATTCTTCTTCCTTGGTGTATGTTTTTCCCCCTTCGTGAAAGGCTTTCTGTCGCCGAGGAAAACAAAATTTGTGTGGTCAGCCACAATAAAGCTTCCTTCTCCTTTCTCAGCTTATATACTCTCAATTTTGAGAATGTTGTAAAGAAAGCTCTGAGGTTCCCACTTTTGTACTCAGAACCCGCCTTTTCTATGACCAACGCAAGTATTTTGGTCGGGTCTTGTGCTGGGTTCTCTTTCCCACACAACTCAATTTTTGTAATCTGTTAGTTTACCAAGAAATATATTTTATCTGATATATATATATATATATATATATATATATATATATAATAAATGTCAATTCAATTATGTATATGTTATATACCATTTTAAAAAAAAGTTATGTATATATTATGATTTTTATTATTATTATTATTATTATTATGGTTAAAATTACAATTAAATTTTTATGGAGAAATTTAAAAATATTATATAAACAATGAAAAAATACACATTATATTTTGGACACTAAAAGAATTTGCACTTGAAGAAATTTGATCCTCTCGACTTAAGTTAAATCCGTACTAAAAATAAATTTATGCTAATATAATTTTTATTGATATAGCCAGTTTTTACATACGGTATATATTCAGCCGCAATATAATGAAAATTATCAATTTCTCATCAATTTTTTTAGTAATATAAAATTAAATTAAGGAAATGAAAATTTAAATTCCAAGAAAATAAAATTTCTTAAATAAGAAACATAACAATACATAAACATCATCAAATTTCTAAAAGTAAAATAAAGTTGAAATTCTAAAACTGTCGCTCATAGTGTATTTCGATGAAACTTTGAAAAGTCACGTCATCAATTGGATTGTTGTTCGTAAATGGTGAAATAGTCTCATGCCCCATGCCTCTCTCGCTATGGCCTACATCGGCCTTATCTTTTTAATTGATCTCATGGCTGCATCTACTTCAATGCAGTAAGGACCACATTCTTGCTATGGGAATTGATCATTTATACTTTCTGTCGAGCTTATCGTATCGTCAATACTTGCCCTTTTTTTTCAGAGAAAAAAACATGATGATATTATATTAAGGAAATATAATGAACAGATACATATAAAGTCATATGGTGCTGGCGGACAGAAAGGCCAAAAAAAAAGATTGAGATCAGTACCAATACATTCCAAGTGAGCAACATAGATTCACATGAGACCAAAACATTCTAACATAAGAGAGAGGTCCATAAAAAAATCCAATACATTCCAAGTGAGCAACATAGATTCACATGAGACCAAAACATTCTAACATAAGAGAGACGTCCATAAAAAAATCCAACATAGAGCACAGAAAAAGCTATAGAAGAGAGCTATAGAAGATCAGCTTAAAGTCCCATGCCCCATGCCTCTCTGCCTCTCTGGCTATGGCCTACATCGGCCTTATCTTTTTAATTGATCTCATGGCTGCACCTACTTCAATTCAGCAAGGACCACATTCTTGACCACTTATACTTTCTTTCGAGCTTTTAAATGAATAAAAGCTCCTCGTGGAATTTGAGATGGTCAATACTTGCCCCTCACGTGAAGTCCCATGCCTCTCTCGCTATGGCCTACATCGGCCTTATCCTTTTAATTGATCTCATGGCTGCACCTACTTCAATTCAGTAAGGACCACATTCTTGCTGTGGCAATCGATCATTTATACGTCCTTTCGAGCTTTTAAATGAATAAAACAAATTTCTAAGGAGAGATTATCATCAAAAGTGTTAGTACTTGGTAGAATCTTGCCTGGGATGTTTTTATCAAATTTCCCATGGATGCTCTTATCAATTTTTCAAACCTGAGGTTTTTAAAGATAGTCTCATTAGAATTTATATTAGATCGACTACACAATAGAATAATGAAGTAATTGATGATATGAAAATGAGGGGTAATGAAGGTGTTTGGTGAATTGATAATATGAAAATGAGAGGTAATGAAGCTGAGAAAAAATATCTTGTTACATTTTTTATTTTATTTATTATGATTTTGTTCCAGATAAATTAATCTCGAAAGAATTTATAGATAAAATATACAATAAAATATAATGGAATATAATAAAAAAATGAATTTAATCATTTATTTAATTAATTTGCAATAATCTCGACACTGTTACTTGTGAAGAGCAACTGTCCACGTACTATATTTTGCATTTATCGTCGGCAGTGATCAAATTTGAAGGGCGGGTCTTAATTTTATTTAGAAGGGCACACATTCAGATTGCCCTTCCATAATGAAAAGCATAAAAAAAAAACAATTCAAGTGACAATAGTAAATTATCTTCAAATTTCTTTTTTTTGAACACATGGTGAATCGGTAATAGTTTGGAACTAATGTTATGAGTTCGAAGACTATAACATATTATTGGTTGCTAATGTCTTTACAATGTTGCAAGCTACAAGATATTCCTTAGTTTATCAAGAACAATAACCCCTTCCAACACACCTGCAAGTCTAGTATTCATCATACAATTCATAAGCATTGTAACTAACAAGTGACAGGCCAACTAACTGTGTTCATAACATTTATGTTCGCCAAATGTTATGTTTTATGTCCTTTTTCTTGAATTACGGTTATATTAAGTAGAAATTGGTGTAATAACATCAAAAAAAGAATTAGTTTGAGATGAAAGAAAAACTTTACATCTCAACATGTAGTTGAAGAAAACATGGGGAAGAAGAGCCTCAATAAGATGATTTCATAGTACAAATTCCACTGTGCCAAGAATCATTTGATGTGGTATGGGAAATTGCTATATTAAATTGATATGAGTAGTGAAGAACATATATGTAAGAAATACAATGTTATCCAAATAGTAAAAGGAAATTCTTTCGATGCATGATCAAACTATGGTTAATGGGATTTGTAATTACAAACATGCTACATTGGACTGAAAGAGTGCTTTTGGTAGTTTTCCAATGATGAGTAAAATATATGTGGCATTTGAATAAAGTATCTAAGGAGATGGAACTCCTTGTTGCTCTAAGGAATGGTTATATTTTACATCAATTCAACTTCCCCAATAGGACATGTTTGCCATATGTGGGCCATTTTGCTCAAATAGCTAGATTTCTTCAAGTTTCTGGGAGTAACTGGGCCATTTTGCTCAGATAAATAGGTTTCCAATAGTTTCTGGGATTAACTATCTTCGGTGGAATAAATACTTTCACCCACACTCAACACCTTAGGCAAAGAGTTATTCCTTAAATGTTACCCAACTAAACTAAACTTTATAATAATACTCACAAAGTTAAGAAAAATATGCTTACCACATCAGAGCATTTTTTTTCTTTGATAAAAGAAACTTTTCTCTCTTGCCTTACAACATCAAGAATGGCCCCTTTTTAACATGTTTGTTGCATTCTCTGTTGTCTGGACTTCATGCAAACAAGAGTTTTTCCCTTCTTTATCTGTTTCATTTCAACAACTTACAATTCCACTCTTGGGGCCTATGAATTCCCTTACCACAACTACTTTCTATCATGCATATTTTGTAATGTTTGGCTGCCTTTGCTTTTGTGGTTTGACATTTATCTTGTTGTATCATTACTTCTTGGTCTTTGTACTAATTCACCTAGAGAAGGAACTTGTACTAATCTATTTGGAGTAGGAATTGGTATTTCCTCTCACTAGACTTCCCTTCCAACAAGAATGGCTTGAAGACCTACTGATCTGCATTTACAATAGAATATATAATTGTTGCATATGGTAGTTAATCTAAACACAAGGCATGTTTTTTGATCTTCTATAAATCTTCAATTGCTAGCATTTGAAAGGCTTCAATTTTGATATATTGAACTTTTATTTTATACAACAGTTCCAAGTTCAAATGTAATAATTCTCCAATGCTGAGCATGTCGTTTCTTATATGTTGGTTGAGACTTTGTGAGGTTAATGTGTATTGTTTATGGATTTGTTGTTTGAGACTTTGCAAGATTAACAATTTTACTTAATGTTAGAATCTTTCCACTAAGCACACGGTGTGTGTATATATATATATATATATATAGTACACTATTCAATTTAGTACCTTCACATATATATATATATATATATATCTATATATATATATATATATATATATATATATATATATATTTGTGTATGTATGTGGTACACTGTTCAATACAGTACCTCCAATTCCATCAATGTTGTATGGCAAACTTTCATTCTGGTTCGTAACATGTTTATGATAGATTGCTTCTCCTATGCATACCAAAGTTTCTTTTATAACTTCACTATATCAGTATTTAGCACAATGTTTAATTCAATACCTCAGTTCTTCCAATTCCATCGTCAAAATCGAATCTGTTGTAACATCTCACACTTACAACTATTGATTGTAAAGCGTTGGTGTAACTATTCTATGTTGTCAGGGTTTTTATGATATTTTCTATCAAATTTGTTTGACAAAAATTTATTAGAATCACGGTTTGATTTTTCATTGAATCTAATATATATATATATATATATATATATATATATATATATATTAGTAAAAAAATAAATATAATCTAATAAAAATGATTTTGCTAAATTCTAATTAAAAATTCCAAAACATGATATAACAACATGGATGATTGAAATAACATAATCCAACAAAAATTGTTTTACCAAATCTCAACTAAAAACTCTTAAACACAGTATTACCACACCTTGATATTGCTTAGCACATAGACTTATAAATGAAAAGCTATTAAGCCGTCATGATTTTTACCATTATCAAACAAAAAGATATTAAGCCTTAATGGTTCTTATCAGTAATAGATAAAAATAATAATGACAGAATTTGAAAAAAATGCAGCTCTCTGGTGAGATAATTGGTTATTGAATAGACTGCACCAACAGGAGTGGAATCATGAAGAATAGGAGCAGAAGTCTAGAGAAAAGTCTAGAGAATTTGGGAAGGTACCTTAGAATGATATTGCTTCAGAGAAACAATGCTCACCAGAACCATTGTACAGGAAACTTTCCAGGCTACACACTCACCAAAGTCGCTGAAAACAAGAAATGAACAAACAAATCACCTTACCAATTTTGAAAATAATTAGATGAATTATTCTCCACAAAGAAATCAAATCCATAAACACCACACTATACAGTGCCTTAAAAATATGACTCTGTAGTAGTATTCTTACTATTCACTAGGCGCTTTGCACCCAATGCTCTAACTTGCACGCTGGAATCAAGAAATTATAGTAGTATTCTTACTATTCACTAGGCTCTTTGCACCGCTAGAATTAAGAAATTAAAAACAAACCAACAAAGAAATGTTAAGCCAAAAACACCTACAAATAACAAATGAATCACTGAAATAGAAACCAGAAAAATTAGAGATTCCAATTGCTGTTCATATTAATATGAAAAAAGTTCAGATCTCTCTTACTTTATCCATCCATTCAACAGAGGAATGAGCTAATGTGTTTCACTGAAATACCTTTGTTTTCAAAATGTTTTCCTCTTCATTGTGCACTGGCTGGCCTTAAGTGGTTAATATCACAAATCTGGACTGTCACCAACTTTCTGAAAAAGCTAGCATGGAAAGCTTTATTCCATTTGAATCTAGCTTTATTTCATTTGAAGTTATCATGGAAAGCTTTATGCACAAATTAGAAAACACAATTTAAAAAGAAATTGTTGTTTTTGAAATGGGAGCAACTCGGAAACTGTTGTTTCTGAGATGGTATTTAACATCAGTTGAAAAAGGAAATTTACAAGTTTAACCATTGTAATTTGTGATAGACGTAGGTTGGAAATTGAAATTCTCAAAGTCTGGAATTTAGAAAAAATGAAATTTAAAAAAAAATTAGATAAGTTGATAACCTAACATCCCTTCTTAAAAAATTTTATAATATTATTCCAATTACTTTTTAAAATGGCAAAATTCAAATTTAAATTTTTTTTGGGGTAATATAATAAAATTCTCTCTCTACCTCTGTCTCTGTGACGTGCCAAAAGGCTTTGAAGGGCGCTGATATGTTCAAATTTGATCACTGATCGGCCGTCAGTCACAGCCGCACGACATGGGACGAAGGAGCCCCGATTCCCAGAGGAACTTTCCATGTG
Organism: Pinus tabuliformis; assembly: GCA_031772625.1. Lineage (NCBI taxonomy): Eukaryota > Viridiplantae > Streptophyta > Pinopsida > Pinales > Pinaceae > Pinus > Pinus tabuliformis. Next base: position 990,751,757 of record CM062807.1, on the reverse strand, counting down.
GATGGCTCTTCATGTCCAAACTTGGAAAGTCATTGGCGTTCGCTGCTGAACCTAAACGTAAGTCAAAAGAGGATCTTGAAATTTTGGGAAACATCCTGTCATGGGTGGAATAGTGCGGTTTTCTGGCGATTTAACCTTTTTGCCGATATTTGAAAGAATATGTGGAGTAAAAAGAACTATGACCAAGCTATCTTAAATTTAAAGTTCAAATGTTTCGTTAAATGTTGAGAAGGTTGTTTATTTAATTTTTTAATATTTTGAAAGAAATAATAATATTAATTTATTTTTTTATTATTTATTGTTTAAAAAAATATTGATATTATTTATTATATTCTATTTTTTTTAAGACAACTATATAGATTATGAATAACAAGTAGCATTCCATTCCTCATGAATAACACATAAGCTATTTTCCTAAGGAAAAAATCAATGCAAGATAACATATAAAGTTGTTTTTTTGGTTTATTTATTTATATATTTATTAGAATAAAAAATGTAGGATCAAGATAAATTGCGGTTTTCTACACTCTTTATTTTTAAGGAAACGTTATGTGTATTTGATGATAAAAGTATTGACTCTAAATATTTTATATTGTATATAATTAAGTTGATAAGTTTTCTATGGTGATTTTTTCCTCGCAGCATTTTAATAGATTTGTTAGCCTAATGAATATGTTGTTTTTTTCCAGATACGTGTCAAATATTGTGATTTTATTGAGGATTGGCTATCCATTTGTCGTACTCTCTTCGATGACCAAGTGTGTATTTCAATTTAAGCACATGGCTCTAAAAATCTAGCTCGAAGCGAACCTCATCATCGAACCACTGATCTGTAGCGCTTCGAGGGGATGGTGAACTAAAGAGGCAACGGAAGTGGTTGTAGTGGAGGATGCGGTGGCGGTGGTTTTAGCGTCCAACACCACCACGGCCCTAGGTGCGAGGTCCTTGACGAGGCAAAGAAGTCACGAGATCGAGTCCGAGGAAGTGAAAATAGAAGACAATAGTGAAAGATTAGTTGCCACAGCCTCTTGCTCGCGAAGCGTCAAGGACTCGATGTGGTCGATATGTAGGAGCTCAAATTCGAAAGGGTCATTTGGCTGCTTCGCAAAATTGCATAGATTGTCTCTGGTATGATCGAGCTCCAGGGACGAGGTGGTCATCGAGCCGAGCACGGTGATGCGAATAGGCAGAGTGTCGCCGAGTTTGACAACGAGTTCTTGAAGAAACGATACCCATTGACACCCAAGCCAATTTTGAAATTTATGATATGTATTACTTCTGCACCTTCTAGCGCTATGAACTTCTCATATTTCCAACAAAAGAAAATGGAGAAATTGAGAGCAAAATACAGAAGAAAAGATGGGCTACCACAGGTTTCAAACTTTCAGGGGCTACCATAGCAATTATATTTTGGGAATTTCTCCCAAATCATAACACCTATGTATAAAGTGAAGTATTTTTTTGGTTCTTTGGTCTATTATTGACAAAAACCTCTTTCACGTTTGTCAAATTTACCTTGATTACATCAGAAACCAATTTTGAAGTAGAAGTGTCTAAAAATTTTCCAAAAATTCACCAAAATCAAAATTTCTCCAAATTTCTTCGAAATGGGTCCAAAGTTGGTTCATGAAGTTCTAAAGTGGCATGCTATGATATGAGGGAAGCGTCAGCAAGAAAATCCAACTTAACATTCTCTTTTTTCCTGATTAGGTTTTCCTTGAGTTTTTCCTTCAACTGCTTGATTTTGATCTTGGCAACATGATTCCTTGTGTAATAATGGGCAGCCATGTGTCTTTGCAACCTGTTGTCTCTGTTATCCCTCTTTAGAAGTTTCTCCAAATGATCATTGGCTTTGCCTAGCCAATATTCCTTGTCTTCATTCATTTCTTTGTCAATGATTTTTGATGTAGGGTTGGTAGAATTGGGCATTCAACTCTTGAGTTTTGAACCATTTCTCACCAATATTCGTTATCCCTATGGCTTTTGCTATGATTTCAGTTGATATAGTGAATGTCGCCCCTGCAATTGTGACTTAATCGTTCTTAAGATGTGTGGCAAACAAACTAGTCAACTTAGCATGATATTTGACATTTTTCAACTTGCTCACAAACCTCAAGACACCTTACATGCTGAAAACAATGCTTGGAGAGTGGTGAGGAAATCAACTTCTATGTATTGAGCAGTTCATACCTTTCCATTTCCCCACCCTTATTGTAAGGCCTCCTTTCCTTCTCCATAGTAAACTTGTGAATGAAAACTCTAGAAGGAAAAATAGGGGAAGGAAATGGGGGAATAGGATGAAGGGGTTAGGGAGTAGGAATGGGTGTAGGAAAACTTTATGAGATGGGGAGGGATGCTAGGGAACTCAAGGAAGTTGAGGGAAGTGAAAAGAGTGAGGAAATAGAGCTAGGGAGTTTATACACTATCCCAGCTATGAAGGCTTCCGAAAACACAGTGTATGGCTAGGTTTTAGGTATAGAAGGTTTTACGATTGAGAGTGAGGGGGTGTGAGGGTTTTATAGGTGTGTTTGAGTGTGAGGGAGGATAAAATGTATAGGAATAGGGTTTGTAGGCTTGCAAACATGAAAATGAGGGTTTCCCATAGAAAACACAGCAAGGTAACTTGAGACCAATTTTTTGGAATGTCTTTGGCCATAAAGATGTTGAGGAAGTGGTTGATGATGAATGAGATCTCTATAACAATGAAATGAGTGAGGAAATGAGTTATGATGGATGAGATCTACCTCAAAAATGTGATGAATCAGAGGAATGAGAGAAAAATGGTCTTTATAGGCCATAAAACTCAACTTTGTAATGGTAGGGTGACCCACCATAATTTTCATTTTTCGTTTTGATATAAACTATGTAGCTTGGAAATTTTTCATGTAGCCTTGGAACATAATTTATTACATCATTTTGAAGTGAATTACACTTATAAACATAACTTTTTGATCAAACCCTAACACTATTTCATTTCCTGATTTATTGAATGAAATGACAACCTTTATGACTCTAACCTTAATGACCTAGTGGAGACATTGAGTTGAATGAAGACCATGGTGACATGACTGAAATGATGATGATGATTTGTTCAATGATGGCACATCCAACTGAGTGATGGCAATGACTGGACTTGGAAATCTTGGAGGAGCAGCAGTAGACCTAGACACACTAGCCACTGGCCAAATTTTATTTTGAAAACCTAGTGACATGATAAAGTTTGACTTGAGAATCCTAAAAAAACTTGGTAAAAGAATATTTGATCACTGGTCACAGGAAAAACTGACTAACACTAACGCAACTGGTGAGATCTGTTGAGATTTGTGAGTGGATTGAGTGAGTGAGAGTGTGGAGGCCTGTTGTAGATGAGGTCGAGGAGAATTGATCTAGAGGTTAAGGATGCATTAAGGGGAAGGTCGAGGTTAAAGTTATTTTTGTTGATTTTTTTGTAAGAGGCTTATTTTTCCAAAGTTGTTGCGTGGACGAAGATACAAATATTTGGAGAGTAGATCTCTGGAATAAAAGACTCAAAGATTTGTTAATTCTTGTTACCCATTTGAGGGGTCTAGAGACCATGAGGAGCTCAAACAGCCTGGAGTCAGTGTCGTCTCCCAGAGTGAGCATCCAATCTGGCACACCTCTGTGTTTGGCAACCTAGGTTATGCATTGAATTTCTGTAGAGATTATGTATGAGGAAGGACCCAAGTGAGTTAAGGGTATCCTAATATGTTCGCAACACATCCCTACAATATTTTTGGAGGTTTTAACCCCGTACAAAAATTACCTGCATATGAATTCTAAAACACAGAAAATAAACAATGTGAGAGCATAACACATAAAACACATATACATAGATATTTTCCCCTGGATCTAAAAACTGAGACTACCAGCTTGATTTTTCATTTTGTTCCTTTCAATGTTACAATACATATTTATACATGTCGAAGCATCCAATACCATCGACCGAAAACCATCGCATCCAAAACCATGTGTGAAAATCATGCACAAAACCATTGGTAGGTCCGCCCAAACTAATATAGGGCCGAAAAAAAAATCCCGAGGTGCTACCCCGGACCCCGTAGAGGGGGGCTACCCGGCCCCCTCAAACTGCCCTATGATCCCCCTGCTGTGCAATCGACGCAACGAAGGGGAGGCTCCTCCCCCCCAAACCCCTCTTTTTGCTACGTGGGCTAGTCGTGGAAAGAATAACACAACCCAACGGTAATACTCCCATCTATGGAACAGTAAATTTTTTTTTTTCTACATAAAATTAAACTGGAATAAGTCATGCGTGCAAGGACAGGATTACGTGTAATTGATGTTAAATTCTTTCGGTATTTATGTTCAACCTGAAAAGTTTGGATAACCTATTTCTACTTTAACACTAACAGAAGAGATTTTTTGTTGGTTCAAGGTTACGACTGGCTTTACTACTGGTAGAGCCAGCTCTTAACACCCAGCTTTGGCATTTAATTTCGCCGGCTCTTCCACGTGAAGGGATGAGGTCTGGGTGTCACTGGAAGTTGCGCCCTCGATTCTCGCCACCCTCATCGATGGCTTGGATGATCCGCTGCCATCCAAGGGCTGTTCTGCAACAGGTGTTTCCCTCCTTGGTTTATTCGATGACGCAAGGCACCAAAAAAGGTTTGCAGTGTTCCACAGCAGCTCCGGTGAGTCTGCTACGAACTCGTCCTAACTCTTTTGTTTTGTGAGAATGCCTCCGGCCTTTCATTCTATCGAGCAACCACCTGGAGACTGCTTTGGTTATACAGCTTGATATTTTTCTTTAGTAAGTGTTACGCTGTGCTGTGTTCTTTTGTTATGGTGTGCTCTCTTATCTTGCTTCTTACAAGTTTTTGAAAGATTATTTGTTTAGTCTAGTTAATGGGTTTTATGATTGGTTTTGTTTCATGGTCGAGGGCGGTGCTGTTCTACCTCCCGCGTCTGCTCCCTCGGTCTGGTTGTCGCTACTTGGCCTCTCGGCTCTTCTGGCTCCTAACAGGTATGTTCTCTCATTGAACTCTCACCATGGACAATTTCAAGTTGGATGTCAGTTATTCATACCTCGATTGGTAGCAGAGGGGGTTTCTCTCCCTTAGTTCCTTGGAGCAGTCCAAGTGGCCCACGGCCTTACGTCCTTTCTTCGCTGTTTGTCACAGATAGATGGTGAATTTGTTATGCCATACTAGTCCTGCACTTTTCCGGCTTCAGGGAAGTTGACCTTGGTGAAGCCATGCTAAACCAAGGTTCTGGGTTTATCGTTGTTTATATGCACGGACATGCCTTCAGGCTTCTCTTGAGTTGTTTGTAATTTAATCTATTGTATATAAACATGGAATGGGGTAAAACCCTGGTGATTACCACTCATTTGGTTACAATGGTTTAATACAGTGTTCTTTTGGTATTTTCTTCCATTTGACATGTTAAATTATAGCCCTCGTGGCCTTACTGTGTGCCATATTCAAGAATATTGGTTTAAGCTCTACTGTGTGATGTGTTAACTATTATAATAGTTTTGTTCTGGCATATCTCTCCAAGATTTAGAAATTGATGGTGGTTTATTTGTGGATATCTTTTGCAAATCTTGTTTTTTTATTTTGATAATGCACAGTCTATTACATTGAAGTATCTTTGTTGATGTTTGCTTGGTAAGTTTCTCCTTGTTGCGTTCTGTAAAAGCTGCCCCGTAAGGAATACAAGGTGCCTATTTGGAAAATTCCTGGGTTGCATGAGGACATTCACCCACGGTATCTAGCCCCAGCATTCGGCTGGCTTACCAAGCGAATGATTTTATGATTTTATGTTATATTTTCTCTAAAACCCTAACACCTCTACGCAAAGTTCTTGTGGTTGGTTTAATGTAATGGAAGCGTAAGTAATTTCTGTTGTATGGTTGGTAGAAGGCACATTCATACTTCTGTCATTTATTTACATGTTTATATCTTTACCTTTATTGCAGTTTCGTTGGGATATTTTTTTGTGAATGGAAAAAGATGACAAGGGCTCGGTATAATATTTCTTGTTCTTAAAACAGTAATTGAACTCTACATCATTCACTCTGCCACTATAGTCTTTTTCCCAGGCTCCTGTAGTTGATGGACCTACTACCCACACCTGAATTTTCTATACTTATTTTTTGCAAATTATACTATGTTTTCACGCGTTCAACTGTGCATATGGGTTAGTCTTTTAACATCCATCTGCTGCCTACTGTGTAAGCTTCCTTTTTCCCATTTTCAGGGATCAACGTTCTGCTTTTCAATTGCTATTGTAAGTTCATAAATTTTTCCACCTTATACAAAAGTTTTCTTTACTGTCGGTCCCTGCCGACCCTACCTCGTACATTTCTTTTTAAAGGGGAGACAAGAAAACATCAAATCTCTGTACATACTCTAACTCGTGACAGTAAGAAAAATTCTAAATCAAGATAAATATATCTCCTTACGAGTCCCTGAAATAAACCCCCCTACATTACAAAATGTATTTCAACAGATATTCACCAACCGTTCTGTTATAAAGGGTTCTTTTACATACCTGGAATTGTTGACCGTTAGGATCTTGCTGATTGTCACCCAATCCTGGGTATGCTTCATTTCAACCGCCCAACCATGAGATTCGTCTTTCGAGACTAGAATCTCCCCCTCGCTTCTTGCTAGACCGCAGTATTTTGCAAGCTTCTCGTACGACGAGCAAGGCTATCTGGTCATCACCAGACTTAGCCACCTTTTTCTTTTCCTTCTTGGATATTTTTCTCCTTTTTCGCTTTTCTTGTCACTACAGCGCAGATTTTCCTCCTTCCCCCTCTTTTTCCTCTGGAAACTTTCCAATTAGGGGAGGTAGTTAGGGTTGCTTGCACAACAACCGTCTTTGCATAACCAAAAACAAGACCTCATGAAAACAAATTATATTTAAATTTTAAACAGATAATAATAACAAGTTCAGTTTGTTTTACCACAATAAATCAAATATTTACATTTTATCTCGGGGCATTACATCTCCCCCCCCTGAGATTGGACATCATCCCGATATCTTTCAGTCATGAACAGCCTTAGATAAGTCATTTTCATAAGTTCTTCATCTTCCCAAGTGGCCTCATCAGGCCCAAAGTGCTACCACTGAACTTTAACTTGGTTAATATCCCGCTTCCGCAGCATTACTTCTCTCCGGTCAAGGATGCTCAATGGTTCGACCTGGATTTCTCCTTCTAGTTCTACCTACAACATGCAACATCCTAAGTCAGTTTTCCTTTACGGAATTCATTTAATTCTATCTACCGGGCTATTCCTTACCTGTATATCCTGCCAGTTGATCACATGCTTAGGATCGTAAACATATTTTTTTAATACGGAAACATGAAAAACGTTGTGGACCCATATATGACTGGGCAAGGCGAGCTGGTATGCTATCGGCCTGATTCTAGCCAAGATCTGAAAAGGTCCATAGAATCAGGGTGCTAGTTTAGCGCACCGCCCCACTGTAATGTGCTCTTTTTTGCTCGGATTCTCACGTACACATGGTCACCGACTTGATACTCTTTAAACCTCCTCATCAGGTCAGCAAAGTTGTTTTTCCTATCTTGAGCTGCTTTTAGATTAACACGTATCCTTTTAACCGGCCCCTCCATTTCCTGAAGCATTTCAGGTCCTAGCATCAGCCTGTCTTCTGGTCCACCCCAACTTGAGGGAGTGCGGCACTTCCGCCCGTATAATACTTCAAAGGGGCTCATCTGTAACGGTGTATGATAGCCATTATTGTATGCAAACTCAACTAAGTGTAGGTAATCCTCCCACTTATGTGGTTGCTGCATCACATATTCCCTTAACATGTCCTCCAACACCTGATTCACCCATTCAGTCTGCCCATCAGTTTGAGGGTGGTAATCCGTGCTAAAGTTCAACTGGGTTCCCAATTCCTTGAACAATGTTTTCCAAAAGAGCGATGTAAATTTTACATCACAATCTGAGATTATTACCTTTGGTAGCCCATGCAATCTGAATGTATTTTGCATGAAAATATGGGCAATCTACACAGCTCTGTAGGTAGATTGTACCGGTATAAAATGTGTTGACTTACAGAACTTGTCCACCACCACCATGATGGAGTCGTTATTCTTCATTGACTTAGGCAAACCTGTTATGAAATCCATAGAAATGGTTTCCCACTTCCATTTCGGGATGGGTAATGGTTGTAATAATCCAGCAGGATGTTGGTGTTCTTCTTTAATTTCTTGGCATTCTAGACATCGTGCCAAAAAATCTGCCACATCTTTCTTCATTCCCAGCCAATAATATTCTTTTCGAAGTGCAGTAATCATCTTTTGATACCCTGGGTGTCCAGCATAATGACTCCTATGATACTCATCCAATATCAGATTTTTAATATTGTGCTGGTTAGGCACGTACAACCTTCTTTTATAATACAGCATTCCAGCAACATCCAAAGCATAATCCGGCTATTTTTCTTAGCTGGTTGGTTGTTGTACTTACTATTTTATTTGCTGATAAATAGCATCTTGTTCGGCTGCCTTTTTAATCATTTCCCCGAAGGGCTTTTCCCTTCACTGCAAGAAATCTCGTATAAGTTTTGCAACTTACGACTCAAGGCGTCCGCCACCCGATTCTCTTTTCCCTTTATATGCTTGATTTCAAAATCATATCCACTTAGGAAATCCACCCACCGTGCTTGCCTTGCATTTAGAGTGGGCTGGTTGAAGTAGTTTGTCAAACTGTGGTGATCTGTCAATAACAGAAATTTTCTTCCCATAAGGTAATGTCGCCACATTTTCAGGGCGTGAATGACAACTGCCAATTCTAGATCATAGGCAGAGTAGTTTTGCTCATTCTCCTTTAATTTTCTTGATTCATACGCTATTACCTTCCCTTCCTGCATCAACACACCTCCTATTCCTTCTTTACTTGCATTCGTGCGCACCACATAATCTTTGTTGGGATCAGCTATGCTTAAAATAGGTGCAGTTGTGAGCAAGTATTTAAGTTGCTCGAAACTTCTTTGATACTTAGGGGTCCACCTAAAGACTCTTCCCTTTTTTTGTAAGGAAGTGATGGGATAACCTACCCTCGAAAATACTTCCACAAACCGTCTGTAGTAGCCTGTTAAACCCTTGAAGGATCGAATGTCTGCCACATCCCTGGGCACCGGCCACTCCATTATGGTCTTTATTTTTTCAGGATCCACAGTGATTCCTTCTTTAGTGATTATGTGCCCCAAATATTGTATTTTCTCCTTGAAGAAATTGCATTTGTTGAACTTAGCATATAACTTGTGTTCCCGAAGGGTTTGCAATACTAACTTGAGATGTTCCCGGTGCTCCTCCATCGTTCAAGAATAAACCTGTATATCATCTATAAAGATCAGCACAAACTTATCCAAATACTGATGATATACGTTGTTCATCAAACACATAAAAGTTTCGGGGGCATTGGTCAATCCAAAGGGTAACACCACAAACTCGTAATGGTCGTATCTTGTTCTGAAAGCCGTCTTAGCTATGTCTTCCTCTTTAATTCTGATCTAGCGATATCCTGATTGCAGGTCGATATTTGAGAAAATTGTTGCCCCTTTTACTTGGTCAAACAGTTCATCAATTCGAGGTAGAGGATACTTATTTTTGACAGTCAGTTTATTCAGCTACCGATAATCCATACACATGCAAAGAGTCCCATCTTTATTCTTAACGAACAACACCAGAGCTCCCCAGGGGGACACACTGGGGCGAATGTAGTTTTTGTCCAGCAGCTCCTACAATTGCATTTTTAACTTCGTTAATTCTAGTATGCTCATTCTGTAGGGTGTTCAGGACACTGGAGCTGCTCCTGACACCAGTTCGATGGTAAAATCCATGTCTCTTTTGGGAAGTAGGCTGAGAATCTCTTCTGGAAATACGTCTGCAAAATCTTGAACTATGGGAATGCCTTCCAATGCGGCTGTTTTGTCTTTGGAGTTGGCATAACCCACTTGGATGGCATAAATCTGACATCCTTTTCTAATGCATTTAGCTAACTGGGAGGCCGTTATGGGCCGAATTTGCATTAGTCGCTTAATTCTATGCATCTCTTGTTTTATTCCAAGCTCATCCTTATAACTGATAGTCTTGGCTTTACAATTAATTATGGACCAGTGTTTTTCTAACCAGTCCATACCAATCAATATATCATACGAGCCAAGAAGAAGCACATTTAAATCTGCTGTAACTGACTGTCATGTTATCTTTAAAGGGCAATATTTTACCTTAGCATTCACTCGTCTTTTTGCCCCTGTTGCCAACTGAACTAACCAAGGGTCCTTAAACTTAACTGGTTGCAACTTACAATGCTCCACAATTCTAGGACTAATATAACTTAATGTTGCACCAGGGTCAATCAAAACAGTTACATCAAGGTCTAAGAGTTTACATTCAAATTCTACCATGGTCTGCTGGTACTCCGCCTGACAATCCTCCAGAGTAGCATTAATCCTTGGTAGGCTTCGTCCTATATCGCCAACTGTAGATGCTTCGTAGACTTGGGAAACTTGTTCGGTTCCTTTCTGTTGGGGACAATTTTTCACATAATGGGGTCCACCACAGCCCTGACATTGCACTTGGGGCATTGCTATCCCCTCGTTGTCTATTTTTCCAGGCTGTTCAGTGGTTCTGGACTCATTGGGAGGTTTTAATCGGAGCAGATTCTTCTGCATATTTCTTCTGTTCTATCCCTTGGCGTATCCTTTGTTACCTCCGCCACGATTTCCTTTAGTATTACCAGCCAACTTACTGCTTTTCTTATCGACCCATTTCTTACCCAAAATTTCTCCCTTCTGCTTGCTTTGTTGATAGCGGATTCGAGCTTTACGTATAGCCTCGTCCATTGTCTTTGGGTTGTCAAATTTGATTCTTTCCCTCATGCTCATGGGCAGACTGTTGACAAACCTCTGTACTTTAGCCTTTTCCTCCCAAATATAAGGCACGTAACGGAACAATGAAGTAAAACAAGTAATAAATTCATCCATAGTTTGTTGTCCCAATCGCAGGTCATGGAATTCCCTAGCCTTCTCGTCATAAAAACGCTCGGTCAGGTACCTTTCCTTGAAGTATCTTTGAAATTTCTCCCAAGTGATATTCTGTTCACTTACTCCTCTTACCATTTTAACTTCTTCCCACCACAGGGTAGCCTTTCCCTGTAATTGGAAAATGGCTAATCGTGCCTTGAGGTTGGAATCGTACTCATACAACTGGAAATATTTGTTCATATTAATCAACCACACCTTAGATGCTTCCTCATGTTCTCCGTCATAGTGTGGCGGTTTAATCTTACGGAATTCCCCTTGCAACTCTATTCATTTCCTTTTTGAGGTATGTTGTTCAGAAGCATTGTCAGATCGTTCCTCTTCCCGTCCTTCTGACTCTTCGTGTTCTGTGTGGTGATTTTGCTCTTCTGACGTACTTTGTTGCTCGGCACTGGGATTTAGTGGGTGCAGATTCTGTTTGTCAGATAGGCTTTTTATAATCCTCTCCTGTTCCATAGTTAACCTTGCGTTGTCTTCCCGTAACCGGGCCATTTCATTTTTTAACTCTTGTACTGTCTCCAAAATTGCCAAATTTGTGTTGCAAGCCTCGTCTCCAAGCTGTACCCATATTTCGGGGTTATTCTCAGGACCAGCTGCAGGGCCCTATCCCACCACATACCTACGTGATGCACTGTCTACTCTTCTCATTTTATCAGCTTCTATTTTCCCTATACTTAACCTAAAAAAAAAATAACAGAAGAAAGGGTCAAGCATTAAAAAGAAATTTATATTTTTTTTGTTCCCTTGTCACCTGTAACTGCTCAATAGAGTCGAAAATTAATTTGTATACAACTATCTGTCTATCAATTTCCAGTTTCTAGTTCCCATAGGCCACAGTTTTAATGACTTGGATCTGATACCACCTGTAATACTCCCATCTACGGAACAGTAATTTTTTTTTTTTTTACATAAAATTAAACTGGCATATGTCACGCGTGCAAGGACAGGATTACGTGTAATTGATTTTAAATTCTTTCGGTCTTTATGTTCAACCTGAAAAGTTTGGTTAATGTATTTCTACTTTAAAGTTACCGGAAGAGATTTTCTATTGGTTCATGGTTATAGCTGGCTTTACTGCTGGCAGAGCCATCTCTTATCACCCAACTTCGGCATTTAATTTCACCGGCTCTTCCACCTGAAGGGATGAGGTCTGGGTGTCACTAGAAGTCACGCCCTCTATTCGCGGTACCCTCATCGACGGCTTGGATGATCCGCTGCAATCCAAGGGCTATTTTGCAACAAGTTTTTCCCTCCTTGGCTTATTCGACGGCGCGAGGCACCAAAACAGGTTTCCAGTGTTCCACAGTAGCTCCAGCGAGCCTACTACGAACCCGTCTCGACTCTTTCGTTTTGTGAGAATGCCTCCGACCTTTCATTCTATCGAGCAACCACCTGGAGACTGCTTTGGTTATATAGCTTGATATTTTTCATTGGTAAGTGTTACAATGTGCTGTGTTCTTTTGTTATGGTGTGCTCTCTTATCTTGCTTCTTACAAGTTTTTGAAAGATTATTTTTTCACTCTAGTTAATGGGTTTTATGATTGCTTTTGTTTCATGGTCAAGGGCTGTGTTGTTCTGCCTCTCGCGTCTATTCCCTGGGTCTGGTCGTTGCTACTTGGCATCTCGGCTCTTCCAGCTCCTAACAGGTATGTTCTCTCATTGAACTCTCACCATGGACAATTTCAAGTTGGATGTCCGTTATTCATACCTTGATTGGTAGTAGAGGGGGTTTCTCTCCCTTGGTTCCTTGGATCAGTGCAAGCAGCCCACGGCCTTACGTCCTTTCTTCACTGTTTGTCACAGATAGATGGCGAATTTGCTACGCCATACTAGTCCTGCACTTTTCCAGCTTCAGGGATGTTGACCTTGGTGAAGCCATGCTGAACTGAGGTTCTGGGTTTATCGTTGTTTATATGCACAGACATGCCTTCGGGCTTCTCTTGAGTTGTTTGTAATTTAATCTACTGTTTATAAACATGGAACAGTGTAAAGCCCTGCTGATTACCTCTCATTTGGTTACAATGGCTTAATACAGTGTTCCTTTGCTATTTTCTTCCATTTGACATGTTAAATTATAGCCCTCATGGCCTTTATAGCCTTTGTGGCCTTACTATGTGCCATATTCAAGAATACTGGTTTAAGCTCTACTGTGTGATGCGTTAACTATTATAAAATTTTTGTTCTGGCATATCACTCCAAGATTTAGGAAATGATGGCGATTTATCTGTGGATATCTTTTCCAAATCTTGTTCTTTTTATTTTGATAATGCACAGTCTATTACATTGAAGTATCTCTGTTGATGTTTGCTTGGTAAGTTTCTCCTTATTGCGTTCTATAAAAGATGCCCCGTAAGGAATACAAGCTGCCTGTTTGGAAAATTGTTGGGTTGCATGAGTGCATTCACCCACGGTATCTAGCCCCAGCATTCGGATGGCCTACCAAGCGAATGATTTTATGATTCTGTGTTATATTTTCTCTAAAACCCTAACACCTCTACACAGAGGTCTCGTGGTTGGTTTAATGTAAGGGCAGCGTAAGTAATTTCCATTGTATGGTTGGTGGGAGGCACATTCATACTTCTGCCATTTATTTACATGTTTATATCTTTACCTTTATTGTAGTTTTGTTGGGATATTTTTTTGTGAATGAAAAAAGATGACAAGGGCTTGGTATAATATTTCTTGTTCTTAAAACAGTAATTGAACTCTACATCATTCACTCTGCCACTACAGTCTTTTTCCCAGGCACCTGTAGTTGATGGACCTACTACCCACACCTGAATTTTCTATAATTATTTTCTACAAATTATACTATGTTTTCACACGTTAAATTGTGCATATGGGATAGCCTTTTAAAATCCATCCACTGCCTACTGTGTAAGCTTCCTTTTGCCCATTTTCAGGGATCAACCTTCTGCTTTTCAATTGCTACTGTAAGTTCATAAATTTTCCCACCTTATACTAATGTTTTCTTTACTGTCGGTCCCTGCAACCCTACCCCCTACATTTTTTTTTAAAGGGGAGACAAGAAAACATCAATTCTCTGTACATACTCTAACTCGTGCCATAGTAAGAAAACTTCTAATGCAAGATAAATATATCTCCCTACGAGTCCCTAAAATAAACCCCCCCTACATTACAAAACGTATTTCAACAAATATTCACCAATCGTTCTGTTCTAAAGGGTTCTTTTACATACCTAGAATTGTTGACCGTTAGGATCTTGCTGATTGTCACCCAATCCTAGGTCTGCTTCGTTTCAACCACCCAACCATGAGATTCCTCTTTCGAGACTAGAATCTCCCCCTCGCTTCTTGCTAGACCGCAGTTTTTACAAGCTGCTCGTACAACGAGCAGGGCTATCTGCTCATCACCAGACTTAGCCACCTTTTTCTTTTCCTTCTTGGATATTTTTCTAATTTTTCCCTTTGCTTGTCACTATAGCGAAGATTTTCCTCCTTCCCCCTCTTTTTCCTCTGGAAACTTTCCAGTTAGGGGAGGTAGTTAGGGTTGCTTGCACAACAACCGTCTTTGCATAACCAAAAAAAGGACCTCATGAAAACAAATTATATTTAAATTCTAAACAAATAATAATAACAAGTTCAGTTTGTTTTACCATAGTAAATCAAATATTTACATTTTATCTCGGGTCATTACACCAACATTCTCCCACTTGTTTTTTTCTTTCCACAGGCGGACACAAGAGAGCTTAGTCATTTATCCAACCCTTCAATGCCCATTGTTCCTCTAAACCAAGAGAACTTCTCAGAGCTCACGTATTTTGTCAACGCATCTAAAATATTCTTCAAAGTGTCCACCTTTACCAGCAACACCTTTTTGTCTTCTATCATATCCCTCACAAAGTGATATTGAACATCAATGTGCTTTGTCTTGAAATGGTAAGTAGGGTTCTTTGCAAAGAAAATTGCACTTTGGCTGTCACAGTCTATCCTTATAGCTCCCTATACTAACCCCATACTTGAACACAATCTCTGCAACCAAACTGCTTCCTTGCTTGCATGAGTGGCTGCCATGTATTCTGCCTTTGTAGTTAATAGTGCCAATACAGATTGTTTCTTACTCATCTAACTGATTGCACCTCCAAATAGGCTAAACACATACCCACTTGTAGATCTTCTCTGATCCAGATCTCCAGCCCAGTCCATGTCAACAAAGCCACAGATATCCAAAAATCTGTCCAATCCTAGTCTTCCTTGGTAGCACAAACCATAATCACGAGTGCCACACAAATACATGAAAGCGTGCTTCACTGTTGTCCAGTGCTCCTTCCCTGGTTTTGACATAAACCTGCTCAATAATCCCACTGCATGTGAAATGTCTAGTCTAGTACATACCATCACATACATCAGGCTACCAACTACACTTGCATATGGAATACGGGACATGTCCTCTTACTCTTCTTGTGTCTTGGGACACTATTCAGTAGATAACTTTACACCTACAGGAATATGAACCTTCACTGGTTTACTATCCTGCATATTAAAATTCTACAATATTGTCTCAACATACTTCCTCTGGTTTAACGAGAGCTTCCTCTTTTCCTGATCTCTTTTAATTTCCATGCCCAAAATATAGTTTGCAGCACCAAGATCTTTCATGTCAAATTTGGAGCACAATTGGGTCTTCGAATGCTGGATAATTTCTTTGTCATTTCCAACCAACAACATATCATCAACATACAAGACCAAATAAATAACATAGTCACCAATTAATTTAAAAAACACACAATGATCTTCTTTGCTTCTGGTGAAGCCAAGTCCCCATATAAATGTATCAAATTTCTGATAGCACATCCTTGGTGACTGTTTTAACCCATACAGAGACATCTTTAACTTGCATAATAGTTCTTTCTTACTCTTCGCTGCAAAGCCTTCAGGTTGCTTCATGTAGATCTATTCTTCTAGATCCTATTGTGGTCACCAACAACCCCCCCTCTTTGCTTGATATTAGTAATAACGTCAAGCAAAGGGGGGACCCTGAACAAAAAATCCAAAAAAGTATTTTGTTAAATTTTTGTATTTTTCTCCCTAAGGCTTAAATCGCATCGCAAAGAAAGGTCAAAGCATTGCTTAAAACGCGAAAAGTAAAACTGCGAGAGAGCGACGCGAAGTTCATCGCGTCGCATGCATCTCAAACGCGCTCTAAAAGGAGGACCTCCAAGAAGCGCCGATCGCCGATATGCGACATTGCACATCGCAAACGTCACGCTATGGCACCATGAACCATTGAATAAAATCCGCGATCTGTGATCTGCGATCACTGCGATCTGCGATATCTGCGATCTGCGATATCAGTAAACTGTGATCTGCGATCTGCGATTTGAAAAGAATCATCACACGATAAACCCAAAAACCAAGCGCGCGCCTTAAAGGAAATTAATGACTGCATGCTTGAGTATCAAGGAATGATTGCATCGCATTTATCGAAGAGTCAAGTCATGATGCATGTCAGGATTATGCATTCATTAGAGTTTAATGCTTTTATGTCAATCATTTCATTTCCCTTCTTCTTTTCGTAGATTGCAAGACACGCAACTGATATAAATCTATATGCAGGAAACCTCTGAGAGAAAGGGGAAAGCGCCAATTAAACAGCAGAGAGAAGATGCCTCCGCAAACGAATGCCGCATACAGCAGGACCGCGGATTCCAGACTATCAGACAACCGGCACTGATGAAATTAGACTATCCAGGACTCAGAGTCAAAGGCGCACAAAAGCAGCGTGTTCACAAAAGATCTTAAAGCTCAGACTGGGTAAAGAAAAAAGAGAAACGCAAGAGAAGGAGGACGCTCCAGAAAAGCCTGGAACAAAGAGTGGAAACAATTCTCGAAACAGGGGATTGTCCATACAGCGCGACTCCTAACCCACTCAGTCATTCGCACGACCGGAAACCAAAACAGCAACAACAAAATCAGTTCGAGAAGAACCTGGGTTGTGCTAAGTATACACGCGGCGAATACACCCAGCTAGAGAAAGGTTTTCGAAAATATCTTCTGGTCTGTCAGAAGGAGGTGCCAGCTCTTGTCATTTCCACTTTTATCTCCCGAGTAAAAGAAGAAGGCAGTCAGCCGACTCTTCCCAGGAAAGCGTTGCGCAGTTGACAGCACTAAAGAGAATATACAGAAATGGTCAGAAATTAGATTTAAAGTTTTAGAAATAAATTTGCTTTTAGTAAAGGGCGGTCATTTGAAGCCGATTCCCTAGATTCGTGTAATTAATATCAATTAGCTAGTAGTATTTAACCCTTCTCATGGCATTTGGAGAAGGGTCCAGAAATCTGTCAAAAAAACTTATCCTCAGAACATGCACTTCTGCACCCTCAGAGGAGGTTTTTGATGAATGGATGGATCGAGATTTATTTATGTTTGCATTTTAATGTCTGTTACTGATGTTGCACTTCTGTACTCTTAGCAGATATTAGAAACAAGTAGAAGTAAATCATTATTGCTTGAAGTTTATTAGTGAAATCATTCATAAATGGTACTTTTATCTCTTGACTAAATTCTGCTAGTATCCCCAAAGTGATATACAACTGAGTTCTTTATATGTTACTGTATGAATGTCTGTATTACCATTTGGCACTTCTGTACGGTGGAGTCATTTATTTATGCTGGACATATAGAAAACTGATTATGCGATATGCTGTTCACAACTACTCTGTCTAACTTCTTATGCAGAATGGTTTATCTTTATCGATTTATATTCTGATAACAGTTGAATGATCTTTATTACCAGTTGTTGTTAAAAATCTTTCTAGATCGCATAACAAAAGAGAACACCCCGGGTTAGCGTAGATTAGATGTATTGTTTTCTCTTCATTAGATCACATTAGTATAGAAGTAGTTTAGCTGTTAGAATTAAGACTAGTTCAGAGAAACCTTTTAGATTAATATCATCAAACTCTACACACACACGCACACCCTTCACATTGGGAAACTGGTCCCATTACCCCCAGTCGGACCCGCTACTCCAAACGGGCAAGGAGCCACCAACCAGGTTCCGGACCGGGTGGGTATCCCCCTTGTTGTTGACCCGACTTCGGGGCCCTCAACATTTCTGGCGCTAGAAGGAGGGCACGAGCTATGAATGGCACATAATTCAAAATCAAAATACCATTCTGAGAGCAAATCACCCTCACCAACTTCCCCGACTTCTCCAGTACGACTAAACTCGGAACTAGAAGTCGCTCGGACATCCACCGCTGCTATACACCCCGATACATCAGACCGTCCTATTATCGATCCCCCTGAAGTTCAAACTTTGATCTGTAAACTCCAGGGATTCTCTATCTTTACCCACAAGTCTGATAAATCTAAAGGCAGCTTGACTTCGCAATACAACCCTGCTCATCCCCTGACCCGATTGAAGAGTGAAAAGTTCGGCATCCAGCCAACTGAAACCCCTCTCCCTACTAGGAAAAGAGCAAGGAAAGCACTTCCAGAGTCTGACAGAGAGACTCTTTCATCCACTTCGTCCATCTCAACTCCCTCTCCGCGAAGTCTACCACCCACGTCGTCACCTCAAAACACTCATCCATCTCCTACAACCCTTCCTCCGCAATCGTCGAAGGTCGTAACATCTCCATCTTCTCAACATCAAAGATCATCTTCTGCACTTTTGTTAACTCGTCACTCAGCGATGGCCCAATCTCCATGGAACAATCCTGGGGCGGTTTTAATGCCACCACCCCTAAGTCCAATACCTGACCATCCTGAGAAATGGCTGCCGAAATTCAATCCGGAAACAGGAATGCTGGCTGAAGAACATATCAATAATTTCATGCTTTATGTTAATCTCAACGGAGTTACCAACGAAGATGCCGTGGTCCGACTTTTCCCCTATACAATGCAAGGGACAGCCGGGTCATGGTACTTTTCGCTGCCCTCCGGATCTATCACCAGTTGGGACATTTTTCAAAATCAATTTCTCACCAAATTCGGCGATGATAGATCAACAGCGACACTAATCAACGATTTATCCAATCTCAAATCTGAGGCTAGAGAACCCATTAAAGATTTTAACTTACGGTTCAACAAGATCCTCAACAAAATCTCCGCTGCTTCTCAACCCAGCGAGGAAGTAAGATGCGAATGGTACATCACGGCCTTACCTTCAAACTTGGCCATCTTCGTAGATAGGGCAAGCAAGACAACCTTAGTCGAAAATTTGGCTGAGGCGTTGGCAGTTGAAAGACGCGTAGTAGCCCTAGAAAAGAGATCTACAATCGAAGAGCGTAAATCTAAGAAAATCTCTTTCAAAGAAGACACCAAGAAGAAGCAAACGAAAGATCCTTTCGACATGGAAGGATTACAAAAGGTATTAAAAGCCATGTCCAATGAGATGATTGATATAAGGAAACAAGTAGCAGAATCGTCCCCAAGAAAGCTTTTTAGGAATTTTAAGAGAAATCCTCCTATGGAGACGAAGCCACCCAACGTGGTCTCAAACGTGGAATCTGAAGAAGAAGAAGAAGAGAGCACGATCGAAACACAGACCGACGATGAAGAAGTGGTGGAACTGCAAGGAATGTGGGATTTCATCCTCCCACAAGAGGAAGATCAAGAAGCACTTCCGGTCAGTACACGAAGTAGAAATCAGCTTGATCCTCCCCAGAATATCCCAAAACAGAAGGGCGCAAGCCCTGCAGCAAAAGAAAGGGTCGCACCAAAGAAAACAACTGCTAAAGCGACCTCTTTTAGCCCAGTCCAATCAGAACAAACGCCTCCATCAAAGACACTAATAGTGTCGGATGAAATGGAGTATAACATCATCGATGACATGAAAAAGACTAGGGCTAATATCACCCTGTACGAGTTGAGCAAATTGAAACACCAACAGAAAATCATGATGAAAGAGTTACACGCCGTACCTAGTACGCCTTTACCTACAGCCGTAGCTTCCCATAATATAGGAAGACCTCCAATCAACACAATCAATAAAATCGATCCAAATGACATCGCTTTGATTGGAGGGAGATCTAGATCTCATACTCCTCCTTTCCTCCTCACTTATGAAATCTTTAACAGAAACGTGCACAAATGCTTGGTTGATTCTGGTGCTTCAACCAATATTCTACCCAAGTCAATATGTGCCAAACTCTACGTTCAACCGCAAAAATCCGCAGTGCGCATAGTTCAACTTGATCGATCACAAGTCGAAGTGATAGGTGAACTGAATCAAGTAACCATAAGACTGTCGTCTAACCCCAAGGTATGCCAAGTTATCGACATCCTAGTGGCTGACATCCCTGAATTTTATGGCCTGATTCTTAGCAGGGACTGGTCCGAGAAACTCCATGGATACTTTTCGACCGACTGGTCGCACATGTGGTTACCCTTCAACGGGAAACCAAATCAAATAAAGGTTGAACGAGAATTGCACCAAAAATACATAGTGACGGATTTGGAAGGAGAGAATGAAGCCATAACATACAACAGCAGCATCATAGGCAACTACTCGGTAGACTCTTTCCTTGGAAATTTCAATGCTCACATATCACCATATTTAGAAAATTCAATTTTGTCCCAAGTAGAAAACTTTTCCCAGACTGATGATTCAAAATGTGTTAGTTTCTTAGATAACCCTGTAAATACTTCTTTATTTTGGAAATTATATTTTGATGGCTCTAAATCCAACGAGGGAGCGGTAGCAGGATGCGTTTTGATTAGCCCTGACGAAAATAAGACCATGCTCACATGCAGACTGGAGTTCGATTGCATGAACAACACAGCGGAATACGAAGCCTTGGTGCAAGGCCTATACAAAGCAATCAGTTGCAACGTCAAATATCTTCAAGTCTTTGGAGATTCCGAGATTGTCGTCAAACAGGTACGTAACACCATACACTGCCTGTCTAGTCATTTAAAGCACTATCAATCTTTAGTACAAGATCTCACTGCACATTTTACAGCATTCAATATCTCGTCAATCTCGAGACTTCACAACGCAAGCGCAGACCTGTTAGCTAACGTAGCCTCCAGACTTATTCCCTCAGAAGACTTTAGTCCAGATAGGTTTTCGATAGAATTGATTTTTAAACTGTCTATCCCTGACAACATCACTAACTGGAGAGTATTCAACGACGACCCAGACATCGTAAGTTTCCTCACCTCCGAAGGATCCTACTCAAACCAGATAATCGATGAAGACTGTCATGACCACCAGATACAACAGAATAGCACTGATAATGCTATACCCAAATCGGTTGTCAAACTAGAAGATTTATACGACTTAAAAAGTCGGTTCAAAAGGTCAGCTAATACCAAACTTTACAGTTCGACTCTGAACTATGAATCAGTAATCCTAGGAACCGATGAGAAGCCGCAAAATGTTAATCTAGGCCAAGGCCTGGCTCCTAAAGAAAAATCAGCATATATCCGTCTTCTACGACAGTACAAAAACGTCTTCGCCTGGAATTACGATGAGCTGAAGACCTACAACACTTCTATCATTCAACACACTATCCCCATGATTGACAACGAGAAACCTGTCCAACAGAAACTCAGGAAAATCCACCCCAACTTGGAAAGTCAGATAAAAACTGAGCTGAATAAATTGTTGAGAGCCAGAATAATCTTCCCGGTCAGACATTCCAAATGGGTATCTATTATGGTACCCGTTAGGAAGAAAAACGGAGATATTAGAATCTGCATCGACTTCCGGAACCTCAACAAAGCCTGTCAGAAAGACAATTTTCCCCTCCCACCTATGGAGCAAATATTACAGGCAGTCGCAGGCTCAGAGTTAATGTCTTTCCTGGACGAATTTTCAGGATATAACCAAGTGTTGGTACACCCAGATGATCAGTTGAAAACCACCTTCCGAACTAAATGGGGTACCTACGCGTATCGGAAAATGCCTTTCGGTCTGATCAACACCGGCGCTACTTTTCAAAGGGCTATGGACATTGCGTTTAAAGGTTTAGTCAACAAATCGGTAGTGATTTACCTGGATGATATAACTGTGTACTCCAAGAACCGAAACAACCACCTCAAAGATTTGAAGCAAATCTTTCAAAGATGTTTAAGGTATGGGATCTCGCTTAACCCGAAGAAATCTTTTTTCGCGTTGAGTGAGGGAAAATTGCTAGGATTCATAGTGTCCAAATCTGGCATGCACATTGAACCTGACAAAATCAAAGAAATTTCCGAGATATCCATGCCCCATAACAAAAAGACCATGCAATCTTTCCTATGACAGATCAATTTTGTCAAAAGATTTGTCCCAGATTTTTCACGTATTATTTCTCCTTTACAAAAAATGATAAAAAAGAATTCAAACTTTAAATGGGGTCTAGAAGAGCACGAAGCGTTTAAATTAATCAAACAAGCCATCATCAACGCTCCATCTCTAGCAACCCCAAACTTTTTAGAGCCTTTCGTCTTATACACGTTTGCCTCAGAGAATTCTTATGCTGCAATCTTGACTCAAGCGAATCAAGAAAAGGTAGAAGCTCCGATCGCATTCTTTAGCTCAAACTTACAAGGTGCTGAGCTGAAATATTCGGACGTAGAGAAACAGGCATATGCCGTTTTCAAAGCGATTAAATATTTCAGACCATTCTTGCTAAAGGCCCACACCAAGGTAATAGTACCGTTCCCAGCGGTAAGAAATCTCCTAATACAGAAGGATGTGGGCAAAAAGAGAGCGAATTGGATCACCGCCTTGCAAGAATACGACCTGGAGATCAAGCCGGCGCACATCGTTCGGGGCCAAGGCTTCTGCAAGATGTTAGCTGGAGCATCGCAAATCCTCGATAAATCGTCTGAAGAGATACACGCGTATGAGGTAAGCCTAAACGACGCAGAATCATTATATGCTGACATCATTTATTTCCTAAAGAACGGGCATGCTCCATTTCACCTGGATCACATCAAGAAGAGAGCCCTGAGATTAAAAGCCAAACAACACCAACTCGTAAATGATGTCCCATTTAAAAGAAATTATGATTCTGTGCTTCTTAGATGTCTTGAGAAAACTGAAGCCGAAAAGGTTTTGCAGGAACTCCACGATGGACCAGCAGGTGGACACTATGCTGGAGAAGCCACCGCGCACAAAATCTTACGTGCAGGATACTACTGGCCCACGATGTTCAAAGACTCGTACAATCACGTAAGAAAATGCCAAGTCTGCCAGACTGCTGCAGGAAAACAAAAGAAATCATCCATGCCACTGCAGTCGGTTAACATCGAACAGCCGTTCAACCAATGGGGCCTGGACATAATAGGTGAGATCGTTCCTCACTCTTCTAAACCGCATAGGTATATCCTCACGGCAACTGACTATTTTACTAAATGGGTAGAGGCAGTTCCTCTCAAGACAGCTAATTCTGAAAATATTATTGAATTCATAGATCAGTTTATCATTACTAGGTTTGGATTGCCAACGGCCTTAATATTCGATAATGCTTCATATTTTTCTGGAAACACCATGACTGAGTTCGCGCTCAAAAGAGGGTTCAAACTGAAGTATTCTGCCAACTACTATCCGCAAGGTAATGGGTTGGCTGAATCAACGAACAAGAACCTAATCAGGATTATCAAAAAGACAGTCGACCACAGCCAAAAGAATTGGCATAAAGCGCTAGTAAACGCCCTATGGGCAGACAGAATTACAAAGAAAACCTCTATCGGCACTTCTCCCTTTAATTTAGTTTATGGGAGAGAAGCAGTTCTTCCTACTCACTTAGTCATTCCCTCCTTGTCCTTAGTACAATACATTGATGAAGTATCCACTTCTCCCTTACAACTAAGGCAAACGGAAATAATCAAGCTAGAAGAACAACGAGAACAAGCCAAGAAAACCCATGCTCACCACCAAGCGCTGATAAAATCCTCTTTTGATTCGAACATAATGACCAGAAAAAACTTTCAGATGGGAGATTTAGTCTTGAAGTGGGATAAGGCACATGAAGAAAAGGGTAAGCATACGAAATTCCAGAAGCTATGGCTTGGTCCTTTTCAGATTGTAGAGGTCATAGGCCCGTCGACTTTTGTGTTGCAGGACTTGACAGGCAGAAGAGATTCTCTGCCTGTAAATGGACAAATCCTCAAAATGTATTTTCCATAGAAGGTTATCCTTCTAATTTTTGTAGGATAATTTTAGTTTTATTTTAGTTTTATTTTTCATAAATAAGGTTGGTTGTGAGTGATCATAAATTGTATTTATGAAGAATATGCCATTTCTCTATCAGATTTTGATTTCACTTGTATAAATAGTAAAACTTTTCGAAAAATCTGACTTTTATTATTGACAGATAGAGTTAACTTTAGCCTGAATATGATGTTAGTTTCAACTTCACAAAGAAATCTGGGATGAAAGTAACTTTTGGCAAAAAATTGTTTTATGCCAACGCAATGAAAAGTATCATCAATAGCAAAATAAATATTCTCTGCAAAATTGCTGTTCTTAAACTCTATTATTGTCGTCCAGAGCTTTCTTAAGGAAAAACAATGACTTCCTCCCTGTTAAGGAAAATCACAGCATCCAGAGAAACAATCCAAGAAAACACTATATCTCAAAGAATAAGAGGTCTCATCACGAGCCGGCTTATCATGATCACAGATATTATAACTTGCTGACTTTGCCACTACTGTCTATCAAAACAGGGCAACGACTCAAGATTGTTGCAATCAAAAGACAAGGGGTCTCATCACGAGCCAGCTTGTTCAGCAAGAGTGTAAATCAAGTGAATGACTGTGTCATAATTTGGCCACCAAACCAAGACATTGTTCTTTAGAGAATATAAAAAATAAAATCAAAAAAGAAAGAAAAGTGTCAAAAGTATTTTTCTCTGGAATGTTGTAGATAACCTCAAGCAGGAAAAAGGATCATTGCTGGATAATATGGTAACCCTGTCGAGGCTATGGACGCTTGCGGGCAGCAGAGGCTCTACCTACGACAAATGAGCATACTTTACAAAGCCAGTACGCAGAGAAGACCTTATTTTGTCTTTGAAAAGACTGAGTAATGTCTAGGTATGAATACAAGAAATAACCCAGAGGAAGCAAACAATCAGAATGAAATAAAAAGTTGTGAACGAAACATCATTGACAGGATAAGGGGTAATACTCTATCCGTCCATAACAAAATTTAGACATAAGAAAATTTTTCTGTTTTGGAAGTGAAAATGCAATAGAACAAGCAGAGATAACTGGTTCTTCACAGTGAATCGCCATTGTTGTGGTCACCAACAACCCCCCCTCTTTGCTTGATATTAGCAATAACGTCAAGCAAAGGGGGGACCCTAAACAAAAAATCCAAAAAAATATTTTGTTAAATTTTTGTATTTTTCTCCCTAAGGCTTAAATCGCATCGCAAAGAAAGGTCAAAGCATTGCTTAAAATGCGAAAAGTAAAACTGCGAGAGAGCGACGCGAAGTTCATCGCGTCGCATGCATCTCAAACGCGCTCTAAAAGGAGGACCTCCAAGAAACGCCGATCGTCGATATGCGACATCGCACATCGCAAACGTCACGCTATGGCACCATGAACCATTGAATAAAATCCGCGATCTGCGATCTACGATCATTGCGATCTGCGATATCTGCGATCTGCGATATCAGTAAACTGCGATCTGTGATCTGCAATTTGAAAAGACTCATCACACGATAAACCCAAAAACCAAGCGCGCGCCTTAAAGGAAATTAATGACCGCATGCTTGAGTATCAAGGAATGTTTGCATCGCATTTATCGAAGAGTCAAGTCATGATGCATGTTAGGATTATGCATTCATTAGAGTTTAATGCTTTTATGTCAATCTTTTCATTTCCCTTCTTCTTTGCGTAGATTGCAATACACGCAACTGATATAAATCTATATGCAGGAAACATCTGAGAGAAAGGGGAAAGCGCCAATTAAATAGAAGAGAGAAGATGCCTCCGCAAACGAATGCTGCATACAGCAGGACCGCGGATTCCAGACTATCAGACAACCGGCACTGATGAAATTAGACTATCCAGGACTTAGAGTCAAAGGCACACAAAAGCAGCGTGTTCACAAAAGATCTTAAAGCTCAGACTGGGTAAAGCAAAAAGAGAAACGCAAGAGAAGGAGGACGCTCCAGAAAAGCCTGGAACAAAGAGTGGAAACAATTCTCGAAACAGGGGATTGTCCATACAGCGCGACTCCTAACCCACTCAGTCATTCGCACGACCGGAAACCAAAACAGCAATAGCAAAATCAGTTCGAGAAGAACCTGGGTTGTGCTAAGTATACACGCGGTGAATACACCCAGCTAGAGAAAGGTTTTCGAAAATATCTTCTGGTCTGTCAGATGGAGGTGCCAGCTCTTGTCATTTCCACTTTGATCTCCCGAGTAAAAGAAGAAGGCAGTCAGCCGACTCTTCCCAGGAAAGCGTTGCGCAGTTGACAGCACTAAAGAGAATATACAGAAACGGTCAGAAATTAGATTTAAAGTTTTAGAAATAAATTTTCTTTTAGTAAAGGGCGGTCATTTGAAGCCGATTCCCTAGATTCGTGTAATTAATATCAATTAGCTAGTAGTATTTAACCCTTCTCATGGCATTTGGAGAAGGGTCCGGAAATCTGTCAAAAAAACTTATCCTCAGAACATGCACTTCTGCACCCTCAGAGGAGGTTTTTGATGAATGGATGGATCGAGATTTATTTATGTTTGCATTTTAATGTCTGTTACTGATGTTGCACTTCTGTACTCTTAGCAGATATTAGAAACAAGTAGAAGTAAATCATTATTGCTTGAAGTTTATTAGTGAAATCAGTCATAAATGGTACTTTTATCTCTTGACTAAATTCTGCTAGTATCCCCAAAGTGATATACAGCTGAGTTCTTGATATGTTACTGTATGAATGTCTGTATTACCATTTGGCACTTCTGTACGGTGGAGTCATTTATTTATGCTGGACATATAGAAAACTGATTATGCGATATGTTGTTCACAACTACTCTGTCTAACTTCTTATGCAGAATGGTTTATCTTTATCGATTTATATTCTGATAACAGTTGAATGATCTTTATTACCAGCTATTGTTAGAAATCTTTCTAGATCGCATAACAAAAGAGAACACCCCGGGTTAGCGTAGATTAGATGTATTGTTTTCTCTTCATTAGATCACATTAGTATAGAAGTAGTTTAGCTGTTAGAATTAAGACTAGTTCAGAGAAACGTTTTAGATTAATATCATCAAACTCTACACACACACGCACACCCTTCACATTGGGAAACTGGTCCCATTACCCCCAGTCGGACCCGCTACTCCAAACGGGCAAGGAGCCGCCAACCAGGTTCGGACCGGGTGGGTATCCCCCTTGTTGTTGACCCGACTTCGGGGCCCTCAACAGATCCCCATGAAGAAATGTTGTCTTCACATCCATCTGTTATACCTCAAAATCAAAAGCAGCAGCAACAGATAAAAGTAATCTAATAGAAGCTACCTTAGAAACAGGAGAAAAAATATCACCAAAATCAATTCCCAACACCTGGGAATAACCTTTTGCTACCAACCGAGCTTTATATTTCTCTACCTTTCCTTCTGCATTTGTCATCTTCTTGAACACCCATTTGTTGCCAATGGGTTTCCTTCCAGCCGGTAACTCGACCAGATCCCAAGCCTCATTTTTGTGCAAAGATGCCATTTCATCAACCATGGCCTCTTTCCATAGTTTTCCATCCTCTGAATATATTTCTTCCTTTACAGTTATGGAATCATCATCAGTAATAGATAAAGAAAAATTTGAACAGAAAGCAGATGGACTATACCTTTCTAGCTGCCTTCTTCTCGAACTGATCTTCTCACACCCAGAGTTTGTGGTTCTTCATCTTTTGATTCTTCCTCTGCTGTAGAGTCTGATTCTTCCTCCTTTAGCTCAAAGTCTATCTCCTTAGGTTCCTTTTGTTGGAATTCATGTTTAATAACATCTTTCACCTCTCTAAACACCACATCTCGGCTGTACACAATCTTCCTTGTTACTGAATTCTAAAGCTTATAACCCTTTAAACCATCCTTATACCCAATAAAGATGCACTTTCTAGATTTACTATCCAACTTGGTTTCTTTCTCCTTTGGAACATGTACATATGCATCACAACCAAATACCCTTAGATGTGAAAGAGAGGGTTTCTTACCAGTCCATACCTCTTGTGGAGTCTTATCCTGCAATGCTGATGAAGGTGATTTATTGACCAGGTAACATGCTGTCAACACCCTCTACCCAGAATTCCTGTCCTAACCCGGCACCACTGAGCATGATTCTTTCCCTTTCCATCAATGACTTGCTCATTCTTTTTTCAACTCCATTTTGTTGAGGTGTATATGGATTAGTCTTCTGCTGTGATATACTACACTTCTTACAAAATTCTTCAAATTCCTTACTACAAAACTCTCCACCGTTATCTGTCCTCAACACCTTTATCGTCTTCTCTGTCTGGTTTTCCACCAGAGCCTTAAATTCTTTAAACCTGTCAAAGACTTTAGATTTCTTCTTAAGGAAATATATCCATGTATTCCTTTAGAATTCATCTATAAATGATACATAGTACACAGACTTACCCAGTGATGGAACCTTCACAGTTCCAAACACATCACTATGCACAAGCTCTAATATCTGTTTCTCGCTCTTACCACCAGAGGGGAAACTCACCCGATTTTGCTTCCCATATACACAATTTTCATAGAAATCAAAATCTAGAGAGCTATTAATCATAACTGTTACCATACCCTTACCATGAAGTATTCAAAGGCCCTTCTCTCCAATATGTCCAGGCCTTTGATGCCACAACATGGTCTTCTCTGCATAGACCACTAGATTTTTTGCTCCACCTTCAGGAACCACAAAACTTTTGCACCCATCAACAACAGTACTATCTTGTAGCTTGTGCATAGTTCCAATATGAACTCCTCACATCAATACCAGTGCTCCCTAAACCATCTTGCTGGTATCCTTCTCGAACACTATTTTTACACCTGCATCATCCAGCTTGGTTACAGTAATCAGATTTCTGGCTAATGTAGGAATATGTAGAACACCCGAAAGTGTTCTAACCCTTCCACCTTGCAACTTCAACTTTACTTTTCTATGACCAACGATTCTAGCCTTCCTATCATCCCCTAAGAATATATCACCACCATCGTATTTCTCATACTCGCAGAACCACTCTCTATGGGGAGTGAAGTGAAATGATGCACTTGAGTCAATCAACCATACCTCATGATCTACATGTGTACATGAAGAAGCCAAGTACACATCCCCACCTTCATCTGAGGTAGTTTTCGCCTCTGCAAAAGGAGAATCATCAAATCCCTTTCCTTTGTCAGGAGCTTTATATTTACAGTCCCTTTTGTAGTGCCCTTCCTTTCCGCATTTCCAACACATCACCTTTACAGGTTTTCCTAGAGATTTAGATCTCCCTCTAGATTTAGATCTCCCACTCGATGACTTATTTTTGTTTTTGTTCTGGGACCGTCCTCATACAGACAAGGCATCACCATTCTGGCTCTGCATATTTTTTTCCCATCTCCTCTGTCAGCAAGGATGAGACTATTTCATCGAACTGTAAGGCAGTAACATTGCTACCTATTGCAATAACTAGACTATCCCACGAATGTCGTAGAGAACACAACAAACTAATTCACTTATCTTCATCTGAAAATTTGATATCAACAAATGATAACTGACTTACCATAGTATTAAACACATTCAGATGCTCTGTCACTGAGTGTCCATCTTTCATCCTCAGGTTATACAACTTTTTCCATAGGAATAGTTTAGTCACCAGAGACTTAGATTGGTACAAACTCCTTAACGTGTCCCATAAAGCCTTCACTGTAGCTTCCTCTCATACATTTAGCAATACTGAATCTGAGACACATAATCGTATTGTTCTCTTTGCCTTCCAATCCAACTTCTTACATTCTTCATCAGACACTCCCGTTGGTTTAGTACCTAGATCTACCACGATCCACTAATCTTTATGCATCAACAGATCCTCCATCTTGAGT
This sequence comes from Pinus tabuliformis, assembly GCA_031772625.1. NCBI lineage: Eukaryota > Viridiplantae > Streptophyta > Pinopsida > Pinales > Pinaceae > Pinus > Pinus tabuliformis. The sequence continues at coordinate 990,721,693 of CM062807.1, read as the reverse complement.
TTCCACAACTCAAAAATCTAACCATTAAATTTCTCAATCTCTATCTTTCCACTACTCACCATCTTCTTTCACCACCAAAATTGATCCCATAGATATCCCACTGAACGGGGACTACCACAGGCCCGAGCGAAACCCCACAGTAACAAAAGGCGTCCCCTTGAAGGCAAAACAACTTTGATACCAAATGTAGGTCTTAACCCCCTACAAAAATTACCTGCATATGAATTCTAAAACACATAAAATAAACAATGCGAGAGCATAACATGTAAAACACATATACACAGATATTTTCCCCTGAATCCTAAAACTAGGACTACCAGCTTGATTTTTCATTTTGTTCCTTTCAATGTTACAATACATATTTATACATGTCGAAGCATCCAATACCATGGGCTAAAAACCATCGCGTCCAAAACCATGTGCGAAAATCTTGCACAAAATCATAGGTAGGTCCGCACAACCTAATATAGGGTCCAAAAAAAATTTTCCCAAACCCTGTATAGGGGGGCTACCCGCCCCCCTCAAACCCCTGGGATAGCAGGGGCTGTCGCCCCCCTGTGACCCCCCCACTGTGAAATGGGGGGCTAGTCGTGGAAATAATAACACAACCCAAGAATTTTGAGTGCTAAAGACTGGCGTGGTGAGGAGAGATGATTCTAAAGCCCATTTCTCATCTTCAAAAGTCACTTTGCTTGCGCGTGCTAAGATATATCTATTTTTGTGTGAAGATTAGTATATATCTTTTAAAATCATTTGCGCATCTATCTCTGAAGGCTATCTTCCATCTCCTCATTTGTGGAAAGTGCTAGGAACAGTTCCAGTAAATGAAAAACTGAGGCTTCAACATCAATGCCCCAAGGGTATGTGGATTTTCTCCATCAAATTTGTAAGCTTTGGTAATCCTATAGGAGAGGTGTGTCTGGTGTTTCTTTCGCACACTATATTGATCACATATTGTAAGTGCGAGTAGTTGTTTTAGCTGGCTGGAAAATAGATAGTTCAAGAGAGCCAATTGGGATGAGTTTTTTTATTTTGATGCTAACAACAGTCCTCAAGGAGTGTTTTTGTGTCGAAGTGAATGTAGTGATGGGTCAACAATGTAGACTAAAATAGCCTCAAAGAAAACAAAGGAGATAGTATTAAGGGATAGATGCAATACATTGTTTTGTTGAATTTGGTGAAGAGTTTCCAGTCAATGCTGATGGACTTATAACTTATCAAGTTAAGGGTCATGATCCAGATCTATAATTTGATGAAATCTTTAAGAGGTTAATGTTGGATCTACCCTCTTTTTCAGGTATGAATAATGAAAGTTGGACAACTGAAATGAAAACAATATTATGGAAGGTAAATTTATTGAATTATGTTGAAGATGTCATTAATTTAAACTATCATAGTGGAGGTGCATCAACAGTACCTCTTATAACATCTGCATTAGATGAAAACATCATGTTCATCATACCACATGAATATGATAAGATTCCAAATGCAGAAGTTTTGTGGGATATTTTAGAAATGAAGTACAGTTGGAATGAGGGCAAAGACGATGAATGTATTGCTCTTGAAAATGTTGATTGTATTTTCAATCCTATAACTGGTTGTGAAACCGAACATGTCAACATTGAACATGAAATAATGGGTGATGAATGTGTGCATGTAATTGACATTAAAACATGTGATAATGAAGATACAACCATTATTGTAGAATCTGAATTGTTTTATGAAAAACGCTTCCCTGATGCAGAGATCTATGAAGTCAAATTTGATGAGATTTATGTATCTCATGACGAGTGGATCAATCTAACACATGAAAAGAATGTTATTGATAAGTTATTTTTTAGTGTGAAAAAATGCCTATCTCCATATACAAATCAAATGCAGGACAACATGTTTGCAGCAATAGAATTGAGAAAAAAGGCTGAAGGCATGAATCAACAAACTATGTCAGCATAGAGAGATGGATAAATGAAAGCTCTCTTGAAGGTACAGGAAGAAAATATCTAATATGAATCTAACATTGTTTTTAAGTGTGGATATATTGGCATTCAAGAAGAAACAATTGAAAAGACCTAGGAACCTGAAACATTGAATGTTAGCCTACAATCGAGATCAAGAAAGAGGTGGATAAGAGTTCAAGTGTTCCGCCATCGGGGTAGAAAATGTGAAAAGGAGGAGAAGCTCCATCACTACCTTATGGCAAGAAAAGTGAATATGAAACTTCACCGACAAATGATCAAGCATGGAATCTCAAGCAAGAAGACAAAAATGAAAGCTCAGTTATAAAGTTTTTTATGTACTATTGTAAGCCTAGCCAAGACTAGACCAGTAGGCATATGCTACTCTCAAGAACCCTTTCTCCATCAAGGGGGAGTGTTAAAATTAATGGAGAAAGTTAGTCTTTTCCTAGATTTGGTTGTTTGTTGTTGTAGGACAGGATTGAGACCCTCTCATTAGGTCTAAGATACTATTATTTAGGGAGTGGTTCAAACCACAATGTTTATGTGCTAGTTTATATCTAACATGCTTTTGTGTGAATGAATGTAGAGCGTTCTGCCAGAGGCAGTCTCCAAGTGCAGTCTCTCACTTGAGAACTGGCTAGTTTGATTAATAAAGTTGGTTCTTCAATTTTTATCATAGGCTTGGAATTTGATTTTTCTACATAAGATTTTGATACATCCAAAGTGACATGAAGGAAAATTGAAACTACAAATTAGATAGTTTGCATGTCACAATTTTTTAAATGTATTTGGTAATAGATAAAGATTTTGATACATCCAAAGTGACCTGTAAAAAAAACTACACTAAAAATTAGATATTTTGCCTGTCACAAATTTTAATAGTGATTTCCAATAGAGTGTGACTTAGTTGTAGCATTCAATTTTTAACATTATTTCTTGGTCCTGTAATTTAAATCAGAAGAAAAAATAATATAGAAAAAAATTGTAATGCTTTTATATATGTGTGTGTGTGTGTGTATTAATTATTTTTTCAACTGTTGTAAAGTGAAGTTAGTGGTTTAAGAGGTCCAAAAAAATTAAGATAAGATTTTATTACTATAAATTAGATAAGGGGAGATGTGTGTTTCCCTAAAAATAAAAACTATTGAATTTGTAAAAGAACTATTAAATTTGTATGGGAATATTGTTTAACATGTGATCTAAATAATTTATGATAAATTTCAAAAGTATTTTTAAAGTTCATTATCAAGTAAAAAAATCACAGTTATTATTTTCTATTTATCTAATTATGTTAATGGATTATTTTTAACATTGTCTATTTTTATGTATATGATTGAAAGAGGTATAATTGATAATAGATTGTATCTTTAATAGTTTAGGAAAAATAGTTTCCAATTTTATATCAATATTTGTATATATGAAATAAACCGTTATAAATAACTAAGTTGTATATTAGATTTCATACAATACAAGGATGCAAAGAAATAAGTTTTGTAATGACATCTTTTAATATATTGAGTGCTTTTACAAATAAACGTTTTTAATTATATATCATATTTAACAGATATGCAATATTAGTTTTTAGTATTTGAATTCATATGAAGTTTTGAAATAAGATAGAATTTTACTCTTCATATATTTATTTTTACATGTTTCTTTTTTAATTAAAATAATTTTTTTAGGGTAATTGTTAGGAGATTGAGATTTTCAAAATTCTCTTGAATTTTATTGAGTGGGGAGGTTTATTTTACAGCCCAGTATGATAAGGATGTGGAAGCTTTTTTGTAATTGAGATTTTCAAAAATCTCTTGAATTTTATTCAGTCTCAACACTCATTCTACAACCCAGTATCACTGGGATGTGTAAGTAGGAAATTGAGCTTTTCAAAAATCTCTTGAATTTTATTCAACTAGGAGGATCATTCTACAACCTAGTATCTCTAGGATGTGTAAAAATTAATATTTTCAAAAATCTCTCGAACTTTATTCAACTAGGAGGCTCATTTGCTCATTCTACAACCTAGTATGATGGGGATGTGTATGTTAAAATCCCTTGAACTTTATTCAGCTTGGAGGCTCATTTTACAACCCAGTAGACTGGGATGTGTAACTTTGTCTCTACATGAGTTGCAAACTCCTTTAAAATAAAAATAAATAAATTATGCTTTAAATAGGAAAATAATTTCATCTATAATAATAAAAAAAAGAATATGTTGTAAAGTAAAATTGTGAATAAAATGTTTAAACTTTATATTTTTTTAAAATATTTCAATAGGAGATTTAAATAAGCTATTTCAAAATCTATGTTAACTAATTTATGTGGATATCAACTTCATATATATCTATATATAGAAAATAATTTGTTAAAATAGTATATTTTAATGTTGTATATAAAAATATTTAATGTGGGTTATCAATAAAATATTTTAATACAAATTAATATTGACATATACTTAAAAGTGTATTAATAATAAAAAACCATTTTAATTGGTGCTATAAAGTGTCTTAATGTACATGTTATTTAAAATATAATAAAGGAATTTAGGAAATTTTGAACTGCACAACTAAGGTTTCTATGAGCTCTGCGACCTTCCCTCGGTGCCTTTGGTTTTGGCCTTTGGGGCCCTGCCAGCCATGGCAGATCTGCTACAACATCTTGGTGCCCGCTCCTTCAAGGATATGGTCTTCAGTCAGCCGCCAGACCAGGATTCATTCTTCACAAAGTTTGCCTCCAATTCTGCCTTTTGCACACCACCAGGAGGAAGCTCTAACAAAGAGGAAATTACTCATCCACAGTAAAATGAGCTGCCAAAAGAAATGAAGAAATAGTGAAAAGGTCAACCAAGGATTCTCGCGAAGACAATAGTAATGTTGTAGACTCGCCCTTCCTTGCTAATGTCAATCCTTCAAAATCTCAGGAGCAGCCACAGGATCAGTTGAAAAATACTAAGAATAATTGTAGCACCAAAGCCAAGAAAATCCTAGAACTGGAAATCCAGGACCTCGGGGTAGTTGAATATAGAGAATACATGCAGGAACACACATTTATATGCAAGTTCATGGGATTATGGCCAACTGAAAGAGCCCTGAACTCATGGATTCAGAGAAAATGGACACCCAAAGGGGAGATCAGACGTCAGTTGGCCTCCAAAAGATTTTTTACAGTCACCTTTGACCTCCTAGAAGATAGAGACAAAATATTTGAAGGAGGACCCTATTTCTACAACTTAGCGGGTTTGTAGATGAGATTCTGGAGGGAGAAATTCACAATGGAAAAAGAGGATTTCACTACGGTTCCAGTCTGGGTATGCCTCTACTCCTTACCAACTAATTATTGGGCTCCTTCAGTCTTAAAAGGAAAAGGAGACCAACTAGGGGATTACATTAAAATGTCTGAAGGCATTAGAATGGGCACTATGTTTCCTACACCCGAATCTGTGTATACATAGACGTCTCTGGTGCTCTACTAGAAGCAATCAAATTAGTCTTTAGGGATGAAGTCTGGCTGCAAAGTATATACTATAAACATATACCCTTCCGATGTAAAAAGTGTCATGAGCATGGACATACTTTCCGAGACTGTCCCATGAATAAAAACTCCCAAACTCTAGAGCAAGCAAATAAACAAAAAGACAGTGAAGGTTTTACCAAATTTATCTCCAGGAACAAGAATAACAGGAAAAAATCTATCCCCAAGAGAAACCTATCTAAGGAAGTAAGCCAAAATCAGTTCAATGTAATGAATAGTACCGAAGAGAAAATGGATCCTGATGAAATGATAGGAGATGTAGCAGGAGAGGAAGAAATGATGCCAGTAGATGGTGAACACAATGAGAGGGACACAAGTAATACCTATAGAAGAAAGGAGCATGAGCAAGAGGATACATAAATGCAGCAAGTAGAAATAGAGGAAAACACAATAGTGGAAGCTCTGCAATGGGTAGACCTTGCAACAATTGCAAAGGAATGGAAACAAAAAGGAATAAATGCCATATCAGAACAACCACTACAAAAAATCGAAGGAGCTTATCTCCTCTAGGAAGAATTAAAATTCAAAACTCACTATCCAACAGAAGAAAGCATGACTTCCAAAGGCATATTAGCCAATATACCAATCAAGGAACTCAACCTCAAAGTTTCAAGCAGAAAGCGAGGATGAAAGACCATTAGTCAACTCCTTCAAGAACTAGGTGCGAAGATCATCAATGAAGGAAAGGTAAAGGCTCTTTCTCTATACTGGTCTCCATGTCAATGAATTACATCTCTTTGAATTTTAGGGGACTTAATAGTCATGGGAAGAAACACATTTTAAAAACTAGAATCGTGTCTGATCACCTCGACATCCTTGTTATTCAAGACACTAAACTTGACTCATCTTACCCTCCCCTCCTTCTCAACTCGTGCTTCAAGCCTTACAGCTCTTGGCTAATTCGGCTTCAAGTACGGTGGGGAGCTTAATGACTCTTTGGAAAAACTCTAAATTTGACCTTATTTCCTCTCTCGCCACTCACCATTCCATAACTGTCATCCTGAGAATCATAGGCACCAACGAGACCATTTTCATAACCAATATTTATTGCCCACACAAGGTGATAAACTGTATCAAAATTCTCCAAACCTTATCCAATCTCCTTGACCCTCTGCACTGTCCCCTCAAAATGATAGCTAGTGATTTTAATATGATAACTAACTTACTGAAAATAAATGAGGAATTAGGAAGTCAAATAAACCACCAATGAAAACCTCAACCTCATTGACATTCCCACTAGCAATGGCCTATTCACATGGAATAAAAGAAGAGAAGGATACTATCAAATAACCTCCCATTTAGACCACTTCCTCCTATCTAAGGCCATTTATCTCACCTCCTAGGAAATGGAGGCGAGAATCCTTCCACAAGTAGACTCTGATCACTGGCTTATCTCTCTCAAGTTTCAAATTTCCAATGGTTCCGAAAAATAAGCTTTTTAGATTCGAGGCCTTCGGGTTGGATCCCCATGACTTCATGGAAAAAATGAAATAATGGTGGACTTACTCTCTGATCAGAACTAGAAAAAAATTTATATACTTTCCAATAAAAGTTAAAACACATCAAAGAGGAAATCAAAAAATGGAACATAAATACATTTGGCAACATAAGCACGGATAAAAAAAGCTTGAAACACCAACTAGAACTTCTCGAATAAAAAATAATTGAAGAAGGTCTACAGAGACCAGTAAGCAAGAAGAACAGTGACTACAACAAATTTGGGACGGAAGAGCCTTTTAGGAAGAAAAGCCATGGCATAAAAAATATAGAAAAAATTGGCTGAAATGTGGGGAAAGGAACACAACCTTTTTTCATAAAACAATGATACAGCACATGAGAAACAATAGAGTTATGGCTTTGAAGAATCAAGAGGGTCATCTCATCCACTCTCAACAGGAGTTGGAAACATAGCTCAACCATTATTTCAGCTCTCTTCTCAAAGATCCTAGGAATGATTAGGATCAGGACATCAAAAGGATCACCAAGAGTATCCCCAAAATCCTCATGGAGGACCATAACAAAATGCTCCTAAGGAAAGTCTTCCTCCAGGAAGTGGAAGATATGGTCATGGGAATGCCCAATGGAAATGTTCCAGGTCCGGATGGGTTCACCATTGATTTCTACAAAGCTTGTTAGCCTATCATAAAATTGGATGTTCATTCCTTGGTTGAGAAATCTCGTATTTAGAAATATGTCCTTAAAGCCCTTAACTCTACTTTCCTGACTCCGATACCCAAGGGAATCTCTGTAATTCCCCAGACAAATTTAGGCCCATATCCCTTTGCAATGTTATTTACAAAATCATCTCCAATGTTCTAGCCAATCGAATTAAATTTATCCTCCCTCTCCTCATCTCCCACCAACAGTCTGGCTATGTGGAAGGAAGACAAATCATGGATAGCATTATCCTCTCTCCTAAGCTTATTCATTCTCTCAAATCACAAAAAAAAACAGGTATGATGATTCAGCTAGACATGTCCAAAGCCTTTGACAAAATTAGTTGGAACTAAATGAGACAGGTCTTGGATGCATTTGGTTCTCATAAAGAAAGCATCAAGTCGATCATGGCTATGGTGTCGAGAGCTTTCTTCTCCATCCTCTTGAATGTATCATCTTCGCAACCCTTAAATCCTCCATGGGGTATGAAGAAAGGGGATCCCATCTCTCCCTTCATCTTTGTTATAATGGTGGAATGGCTAGGACGCTCTATCTCTGCTGCATTGCATGAAAATAAGCTCTTTGGTCTCCAACCCCATGCCTCGTCCCCCCCTACAACTCACCATATATTTGTAGATGATACCCTTTAGATGGGCCTCCCAACTATCAAAGAGGCTTCGTCTTTCATGTCCATCCTAAGGGACTTCCTTGCTACTTTTGGTACCTCCATTAACTCCCTGAAATCCAAGTTGTTCTTCTTTAACACTCTGCTACCCATTTGTAGGAACATCGTCAGACTCCTGGATATTCCCATTAGTACTCTACCCTCCACTTACCTTGGGGTTCCCCTCACAGATAGGCCTCTCTCCAGGGCCACTTGGGAGAATTTGATTAACAAAATGGTGAAAATAATTTGCAACTGGACCTTCAGATCTCTCAATTTGGTTGGTCATCTTATCCCGGTTAAATCCATCCTTCGGGCCATCCCGCATTACTTGTACTTGACTTTGGTGGCCTTAAAACTAATTTCCAACAAAATTAAAAACCTTCAGAGGAACTTCTTATGGAAAGGTGCAGAGGTTAAATAGAAATGGGCTCTGGTAGCATGGGAAAAAATCTACAAGCCCAAAAAAGATGGTGGCTTCGGTCTTAGAGACATAGATCTCATGGGAAAGGCCCTGGGAGCCAAAAAATTATGGAGATGATTTTTAAATCCCAATTCCCCTTTGGGAATCCTTTGGAAAGAAAACTACACCCCCTCCTTAATGCAAGAGCAAATCATCAGGCTCATTGGAAACATTAAAGGTTCTGTCATCTGGAATCAAGCTTGGGAGAACAAGGACATCATTCAAAGACATAGATTCTGGGAAATAGGTAGTGGGAACAAGGCTCTTTTTTGGGAGGATGCTTGGCAGCAAAGGCCTGAACTCGATCAAGTCCACTATCACTAAATCAAGGCTAAAATGCAAAACAGAGGGAAGATCAAAGTTAATCAGTATTGGGGAAAAAGTGAAGAAACTGACAAATGGAGAAATTAGATGAAACAATAGGAATGGACTCCCCATATGAAACCACAAACCTAGTCAGACCTTTCATTAGAATTACAAAAAATACAAAACCTCCTTGACTTGGTGAGGATAAGCTCAGATGGGGGAAAAAAATCAACAGGACACTTCATATTAAGAGACGCCTACAGATACATAGCAAAGCATGATCAACTCCAACCAGATTCGAAGTGGAATGCAATATGGGACAAGAAGCACTGGTCTAAAATTTCTATCTTTATTTGGTTAGTCATGGATATAAAATTTTTAACATGGGACAATCTAAGAAGGAAAGGCTTTATTGGCCCTTCGGGATGCCCACTCTACCAAAAAGAAGAAAAACCCCTAATAATCTGTTAAGTGTCTGCACTTTTGCTTCTAATTTATGGAATTGGATTTCTTTGGTATTCAAAAGATCCAATCGAGACCCCTCATCTATTCAAAATACCATCGTGAACTGGAGAATGGTCTTTTCCCCACATCGTCTCATTAAATGCGCATGGAATCTAATTCTTGGTCTGATATGCTAGGCTCTATGGAAGGAACACAATGCAAGAATATTTTGTGGCTTCTCCAGTTAGGAGGAATTCATTATCTCGAAGATAAAAAGTGCGCTCTAGGAAACTATGACCTCTCTACCCACTTAGACTGTCAAAGCCCCTCCCACCTTCCTTGAAGTGAGCATTGTCTCAATGCTGGATCTCCTTCAAATCAGTGTCGTGATGTCATTCCCCTCCCTAGGCATGAAAGTAAAAAAAAAAAACTTGGCGGTCACCAGAGCAGGGGACATTCAAGCTCAACTATGATAGCGCAGCCAAAGGGAATCCTAGCTCGACCAGTTTTGGTGGAGCCTTTAGAAACTCTAAAGGAGGGATAATATGGATTTATGAGGGCAATATAAGTTTAGCCACAAATAATGCTGCAAAACTTCATGCCCTAGAACATGGCATCGCCACTGTGTGCGACCTAAACCATAGGCCTCTAATAATTGAAGGAGACTCCATGTTGGCCACCCAGATTGGAAAAAAACTTCATCAGGGCATTGACGTGGACAAAATATCGAAAAATAGGCACCTCGGATCAAGCAGGGAATTTACAGCATGGTGGGCCTCCACTTTCAAGCAACCAAAAGGAAGGGAAATAAACTTGTGGACAAACTGGCGAATGAGGGTATCGCTGGTACCGCATGCCTGAAGTCTCGAGCATGGCAAGAATGGGAGGGGAATCTTCCTCAGCAATGTTCAAGAATGAATGATTAAGACAACAACTCTACCGAACAATAATTGTTTGCTTACCTTCATCATTACAAGGTTGATTCTCTGCTCAGTTTGAAGGATAGGTGGATGGCATTGGAGTACGGTCTCATCCTTGACTCACCTAGTTCTAGAGCCCACGATGCCACCTCCCCTCTCCCTTGTGTGACCACCGCCTCTCAGTCACATCCTCTCAGCTCTGTCATTCCTCCACTGCCCCTCATCAGATCTTCACATGCTTCCCCTTCTTGGCCCCTCTTCCCATTCTAGCCTCCATCCTTCTCTTGGCTTCTATAAATTCACCCCTCCCCCTTCTCCCCCTCATTCATCTCTCTGCATTTTTCCCTCTTAGATGGTCCCTTGCTCTCTAGTTCCCTCTGCTCTCTAGTCCTTCTACTTCTATCATGGCCCCAAGAAATTACTCCATCCCTGGTCCTAGTCGGGGAGGGGCGCGCGATCGTACAACCTCCCGCTGGAACTCCGTGGGCTCGCCCCCTACCACTCGTTTGGGTACCCTACTAGGCATGTAGCTCTGTGCTAGGTGGCGACTATTAATATGGAAACTCAGTAGCGAATTTTAGACTTAGAAACCCAATCAAATGTTCTCTGCAGAGAGGTCAACACTGAGGAGGTCGATGCTGAATTTGCCAAGATTCTAGACCCTACTTTCACCCGGGTGCGTGAAAACCTCTACAAGCATTCTATTGAAACATAAGGGCAAATGAAGACCATAATGGGGCTTGTTATCTAGGAATAAGAGGAGTGCACCAAGGTTTTGGAAACAAAGATTGAGCAGCTCATGGAGAAGTTTGTAATGTATGTCAAAGCTATCCACCACTGCAGATTCATCACTTGATATGCTCTGAATTATATTGTCATCAAGAAAACTTTGATAGCAAAGGTCCATTCAACTACTGAAGGATCCTCAAGCATAAAGAAAGAGGATGCTGGGGCCTCCACGAGTCATTAGATCATCACCGTGCAACAGGAGGGAAGCTCTTAGGAGACTCCCATTCGTCTGGATGAGGATCTAGTCATGACCAATTAAGAGTGATGTTGTTAGTTTCCTTCCTTGTTCTTCTTCCTTGGTGTATATTTCCCCCCTTCGCAAAAGGATTACTGTTACGGAGGAAAACAAAATCTATGTGGTCGGATATGATAAAGCTTCCTTCTCCTTTCTCGGCTTATATACTCTCAATTTTGAGAATGTTGTAAAGAGGACTCCGCAGTTCCCACACAACCCAAATTTTGTAATATGTCAGTTTACCAAGTAATATATTTGTCTTATTTAAATATATATATATATATAATAAATGTCAATAAATGTCAATTATGTATATATTATATATCATTTCAAAAAAAATTATGCATATATTATGAAAAAAAAATTATGATTAAAATTACAATTAAATTTTTATGGATAAATTTAAAAATATAATATAAACAATGAAAAAACACAAATTGTATTTTGCACACTAAAAGAATTTTCACTTGAAGAAATTTGATCCCTCTCAGATTAGGTTGGATATGTACTTAAAATAAATTTATGCTAATATAATTTTTAGTGATATAGACAATTTTAGCATATGTTATATATGCACCTAGTTTAACATATAATTTTCAATATTACAATATAATGAAAATTACCACTTTTTCTATTCCACTATTTGTTGATTGGCTGGGTTGTTTGTGAAATCCACAAATGAGAATGCTTCGATAGAAGTTATGGGCATAAACCACGGATATTGATAGGTGTTTCTTATATGGATGGGTTTATCGCCTTAGTGCAATTTTAACCCCATTAGGTGGTATCAGAGCAAGGATGCCTTGCTTGTGAAGATTATGACTAAAAAGGTATGAAAGTCTGCAGAATGTTGAATAAATGCAAAGTTTGGCATCAGACTACAGTAGTAAGACTATAGGAACAACTCTTGGAAGTTCTTAGAGATTGTAGCAGAACCTCATTCTAACTGAGGCTTGCAATACAAAGGGACAGAGGAGTCCTTAAGAGTAGTGAGTGTAGAAACCAGAGAGAGAAAGATTGCTCAGTGCAAGTTCTAAGGAAAGAGAACCTTGAGACTAGGCAGAGGAGAAGCTTGATGAGAAGATCAACTTAGAAGGAAGTTGATTGGTTGCAAGGGTAGGAACTCACACATAAGAGAAGATGGCTATGGAAAGTCATATGGAAGGTTCAGAAGAAGGCTACAAGATGAAGGAGAAGGGTGCTCAAACAAATCGTAGGAAACGGATGAGTCAAGCAGAGCTTGACAAGGAAATAGCTTAGATAAGAGAAGAACTCGATGTGTTAGTAATGCTACTAGAGGACATCCAAATAATAGGTTGGGTCTTGAAGAAGAAGCTAGTGAAGTGGCTGAAGTTGCAGAGAGGGCTACAACAAAGACAGGTAAGGTGGTTGATGGAAAACCTCAGAGAAGTAGAAGCAGAAATGGAAGTTTCCATTTGGATACCAGAATAGGGAGAAATTCTGGGTGAAGAGGATAATGAGAGGTCATATGAAGATCTCATGAACTATTGGAATAGTTCAGAACAATTAGAAGATATGTTGACAAGGGAAGGAGATGAAGGAATGAAGCCTTGTGATTTTAATTATTATAGTTTGTGTATGTTTGCAGGATATGTAGAGGATGATGGATAGTCTGGTGAAACTGTCACAAACAGGAATGAAGCTCCTGAGGTGAGGTATGATGGAGAATGCCTTTTAGAGGAAGAAAGTGTTGATTTATTACAGAAGAAATAACTCATAGATGATTCAATTTCTGTTTGGTGTAAGACAGTCAGATGAAGTTGATATAAACCAGAAGCCTAATGAAAATTCCATAGTGATATTCCAATAAGGTAGGCAAATGAATTTGTCTGATGAAATTAATGAAAGTACTTTGCAATATGATAGTACAGAAAACAAGATAACTTAGGAGGATTGCCAGGAAAAGAATCAAGTTGAGAATGAAAGTTGTGATGAACTACAGGAAAGATTTCACATGGAAATAGAGTTCTTGGAAGGATTGCTAAAGGAACCTGAAGGAGAAATGAAGCTTTCAGAACCTGATAAAGAAGATATTATGGTTACCATGCATAATAAGGATGAAATGTCTCAAACATTTATAGACTCAAGTAAATGTTTAGACTCTTCAATTAATGATGTAACTGTAGGTATGGAAGACAACATTAATAAATATGATGCTGAAATCAGAGAAATTGAGCAGAGATTATTTGACGGTGAGATGGAAGATCAAGAGCGGCAAGGAAGTCATGTCCTTAGAGCCATGAAGAAAACAAAATTATTAATCCAGTAGGATAAAGATGGAAAAAACCAACAATTTAAAAGAGATGATTAGCTACATGAGAGTAAATTTGGGGAAGGAATTTGATTGCAGGAGTATAGCAACTGGCAACAGAATGAATAAAAAGAGATTATTCTAGCAGTAATGAGAGCAGAAGTAAATATAATAACAGAGGGACTACAAAGAAAAACAAGTGAAGATTGAAGATATAGATGGAGAACGAAGAAGCGGTTCAAGTGGAAGCTATTGCAACAGAGGTGGAATGGCAACCTGATAAGCGAGTTCAGGGACCTTGAACAAATTCATATTGATTTGTTAGAGAAGGAGAGACTTAAAGAAATGGAGTCACAAAAAGAAGGATCTGCTGAAATCCAGAAGACCTGTGATGGAAGATTGGTGCTTGAAGCATCAAAAGAGGATGAAAGGTATTGTATTTTTAAAACTGATGATTGTTGTGTGCTTTCAGGTCATGTAAGCTTAGGGAAAAGCAAGCAGTTATTGGAAACTATCATATCAACAAGTGAAAAGATGACTACCCACAGTCATATGAATAATAAAGAGAAAAGTTACAATCAAGTGAAGGAAGATATCCATTCAGGTGACATCCAAAGGATAAGCCAAAAGCAGGATGGCAAAGGAATTATTGAGATCAAAGAAGTGGTTAGAAAGGGAGAGATCCATTCATATGAATATGGAACAAAGAGTTTTCTCAAGAAAACTGATGAAGCTAATACAAACCAAATGGAGAATCTTATGGTGTACTCAGGAAGTGGGAGTCAACTTTAAGAATTGATGATGAAATTATCTGAGGAGACCTTGGTGTCTCATAGTTTTGAAACTAATATTTTTAGTGTAAATGCAGGATACACTAAAGTAAGGTAACTGGTTAATGTTGTCCTAAGGGAAAGGAAAAGAAAAGATAGGATTTTTCAGAAGTTAGAGGAAGGAAATTCACATAATCTTGTGATGCAGCGGTAAGAGAAGCTATTAAACATGGTTGTAGCAAATTATGCAGATATTGGACAACTATTGAGGACTAAAGCCAAAGGAAAGAAACTACTGAAGATTGATACAGAAGACTTTGTAGATGTTAAACAGTTATTGAATATTATTGACCTTGAAGGAAGCCAGAGTAGAGAAGGACTAAAGACGGATGTTTGTAGACAATGAAATTAGTAAAGATCATGTAGAGATCTTGGGAGAAATTCCCATTGAGATGACAGATTTGCGGCATGAGTCAAGTATTTTGGAGAAGAGGCAAGAAACCCAAAGAATAAGTGATTAGACTGTACACATGGTTTAATAGTTCGAGCAGACCCGATAGTTTATGGAATGGAGTTGATTCCTTTTGAGGTCCGATTTTGTGCATTCGAGTGGTACCGGCGCCCGTTGGTCGAGTTTCATTTTATTCTTTCGTTTACTGATTCATTGGGTTCTTTGTGAAATCCACAAATGAGAACGCTTCTGATAGAAGTTGTGGGCATAAACCATGGGTATTGGTAGGTGTTTTTTATATGTATGGGTTTATCGCCTGAGTGCGATTTTAACTCCATCAGTTTGTGTATATGTATCTTATGGTTACATGCTCATTAAAAATGGAGTGTCATTTCGTATCCAAATATTAAAAAATAGTGTGGCAAACTCTCAAGAAAATATTTGCATTCACCTTGGTGCAAAAGAGACTTTTATTTTTAATGACGAATGTGACAATGTTCCAATTTCATGAGATTTTTAGAACTCCAAGTGTCATCCTCAAAGGAACCATCAAGAAGTAGCAATGCATATTAAGTATGCATGAGAGGCTCAAGTCACAACATGCACCCACACCCACTACTCACATGAAAATCCATTGCAGCACCATGAGGAATAAACACCCAAGTCACATCACATACATCATTGTTGTGATATATCTCAATGTTGTTTCTTAGAAAATGTTGATTGTAATGGAGGTTGATGGTTCTCCACTTAGGAAATCTCTTAAGACACTAGAAGTTCCTCCATCGCTGGTTCCCATATGAATTCATGATTTAATTTTCCTTCTACTACCATCTTTGTCTCAATTGTACTAGTTTGGAGAAGTGAATATAATATAAGGAACTGTTGAACACACTTGAACACAACTTTGGAAACATGAAGAAGCTCTGCAAGAAATAATAAACAAAATTGTAGGAATTTATTAGAGGTTGGAAGCTCTGGACATGGCAGGTGGACCAGGAAGTATTACTGGTGAAGTTTGGCTATATGAACACCTTCACCTAAAACTATTAGTCGACTGGATATCATTAGACATCCTTTTGTACCTTCCTCAGTAATGATCTATATTATGTTCAACTACCTTGTGGCTTCTCGCTAGAAGTATCACACCCTCCCATTTGACCCTCACTTTGCTTTGAACTAAGGTGCACCCAACCACCTCACATGGATATCATGGGGAACGTAGATGAGGGGACCACTCTTAGTTTGGATCTTAGACCAATGTATAGGCCTCTACTGTACACTACTAGCAATATATCTTCATAGCTACAAGAGAGAAAATTAATGTATTAGAATACGAAAGAAGAGTGGAAAGTTGTTTCCTTTGAGATATAAAAAGTGAAGAAAAACATTACACATTGGATTCCAAGCTTGCGAGACACTCATTCAAGATAGATACAATATATGTAGACTATTTACCTCTACTGGGAAAATGAATACCATAATGGGAAAGGCCCTGGTAGAACAAAGTGAAGCAAAACGTGAGATCCTACTCTTTATAGATGCTTTGTAACTACACGTGACAATCTTGAACCGCAAGGGGACTACCCTCACCAAGAGGGTATTAGATTTGAAATGATCAATGAATGATGAAGAGAATGATGAAGCTTCAACTAAACAAGTAGATTCCCCCTAACATAATGGTTAGACTATTAATTTTTGTTTTTACACTTCAAAGCAAGCTATTTAACCTCCTTATTAGCTTCAATATTAAGCCTATTAGAAGGACTATAACCATTATAAACACTCCAATAAGATGAAATTGGATATATTACTACCCACAAGATCATTCTCAATCTTGAAATGATCCAACATAATCTCCCTCTTTCATCAATAATTGTTGCAAACTTCTATGAAATTTACAAACTTATATTTTTGTTTACCATTTGTTTAGTGACCATGTAATAATGACACCTTCTTTATATAGTTATATTTCACAATGATAGTTAAGGATTTAAAAATAAATATAAACACAATTTTGTTTAGAAATATTATTTATATAAAAATATAATATTAAAAGTTGAAAAAGATATTAAAGAAAAGATATTATTTAAAAAATATATAATAACTTACATTTTTTAATACTTAAAACAAAAATTTAATAAAAATAATATTCTTCTAACAAAATCATTAAATTAATAAATACTCTATTTTTTTTTTCAAAATAATAAAATTATGGTAATTTATCTAAAAATTCAATTTTGTCTATATCAATTAACACTACTATTAAAAAAAATAAAAAAAAATAACACTAAAAAGTTAAAAAAAAATAACACCAATAATTAACTCATAATAATTCTATATAATAAAAACATTTTAATGAAAAATAGCAATCCATACATCGCTTAGTATTTAAGACAAAATGACATTACATTACCATGGAATCCAAACACTCTAGGAACACAACTATAAACAGATTCATTTTTGGCGAAACCACTATTAACTGAAAATATCCATGGCATACTTTTATGTTTTAAATACACGTGCTTCAAAATATATTTTCAAACATGAATGTTGCTTTTAGTAAGCTCAGCTTGCTGATATATTGGAATATATTTTAATCTCAATTCTGTAATTGTAAAGGTTCACAGTAACAAAATATTTTTAAGAAGAAACACAACATGTCCGTTTCTTCTTCAAACTTTTTAAGAAAAGGATAAAATTATTACCTGGTTTTACCATTTAAATCTCATCCAATACATTTCACTATTATAAAATCATAATAGTATAAAAAATAAAAACACAATGATAATTATTTAAAATATAAAAATTTACTAAAAACGTGAGGGAAAGGCATTAATACATAACTGAATAGCAAACTTCATAAAATCCATTATAATCACACTTATGTATGAAACCCTAAAGAGAAACTTTCTTGAACAAGTTTGTGGTCCAATGGGTTATAACTACGTTATCCTTTATAGTGGAACCACATGAATTATGTTTGCATCCCTTTCCCATCTATACGAAGAGGTAGAACGTCCATGATTGGGAAAGTGGTGAACATGTTAAAAATACCGTCCGCGTAGTGAATGATGACTAATAGGTCATCCGAATCGAAGATCTACGGAAAGCCGCTGATCAGGCTTGGAATTTGATCTTTCTACATAAGATTTTGATAAATCCATAGTGAAATGAAAAAAACAAATGAAACTACAAATTGGATATTTTGCATGTCGCAAATTTTTTAAATGTATTTGATAATAGATAAAAAATTTGATACATCCAAAGTGACATGGAAATATTTTGCCTGTCACAAATTTTTTTAAATGTTTTTGATAATAGATAAAAATTTTGATACATCCAAAGTGACACGAAAAAAATGAAATAATTTGCCTGTCACACATTTTAATAGCGAATAGAGTGTGAGTGAGATAATATGCTTTCCTTAGTTGCAACATCCAATTCTTGACATTATTTCTTGGTCTATTATTTCTTGGTCTATCCAATTTAAATGAGAAGAAAAAAGAATATAAAGAAAAATTGTAATGTTATTATATATATATATATTCAATCTTTGTAAAGTATTGAATAAAAAATAAGAATTTATTGCATATGTATATATTTGATGACGATGGCAGTTGAACCCCTCCAATTCATCATCTCATTAAGTGAGGTTAGTGGTCTAACAGGTCCAAAAGATTAAGATAAGATTTTATGGTCCAAAAGAATTAAGATAAGATTTTATTACTTGAAATTAGATAAGGGGAGATGTGTGTTTCACTGGAAAAATTATCGTTTAAAAAGATTATTGAATTTGTATGGGAATATTGTTTAACACGTGATTTAAATAATTTATGAGAAATTTGAAAAGTATTTTTATAGCCATCATCAAGTAAAAAAATTGTAGTTCTTTTTTCCTACTTACCTGATTATGTGAATGGGTGATTTTTAACTAAATGTTAGTAATTCTATTTTTATGTATATGATTGAAAGAGGTATAATTAATCCCATATTGTATTTTTAAAGATTTAGAAAAGATAGTTTCCAGTTTTATATCAATATCTGTATATGTGAAATAAATGGTTATAAATAACTAAAATATATATTAAGTTTCGCAAGTTTTTAAAAGTTTAGAAAAGATAGTTTCTAATTTTACATCAATATCTATATATGTGAAATAAACATTTATAAATAACTAAATTATATATTAGATTTCATACCATGCAAGGATGCAAAGAAGTAAGCTTTGTAATGACCTATTTTTTTAATATATTGAGTGCTTTTACAAATAGACATGTTTTTAATTATATATTTAATACATACGCCATATTATTTTATGGTTTTTGAAAGCATATGAATCTTGAAATAAGATAGAATTTTACTCTTCATATATTTATTTTTAGATGTTCTTTTTTTAATTGAAATAATTTTTTTAGCATAATTGTAAGGAAATTGAGCTTTTCAAAAATATATTGAATTTTATTTAGCTGGGAGGCTCATTCTACTACCCAATATGATGGGGATGTGTAAGTTTGTCAATTGAGCTTTCCAAAATCTCTTGAATTTTATTGAGCTTGGAGGCTCGTTCTACAACCCAGTATGATTGGGATGTGTAAGTACGAAATTGAGCTTTTGAAAAATATCTTAAACTTTATTCAGTGGGGAGGCTCATTCTCCAACCCAGAATGATGGGGATGTGTAATTTTTTACTTAATTGAGCTTTTCAAACCGAGTATGGTTGGGATGTGTAAGATTGTCATTAAGCTTTAAAATAAAAATAAATAAATTATGCTCTAAATAGAAAAATAATATGATCTATAATAATAAAAAAATAATATGTTATAAGATAAAATTGTGAGTAAAATGTTTAAACTTTATACTTTTCAAAAATATTTCAATAGGAGATTTAAATAAACAATTTCAAGGTTTATGTTAACTAATTTATGCTAATATCAACTTCGTATATATCTATATATAAAAAAGAATTTGTTAAAATAATATATTTAATGTTGTATCTCAAAAATATTTAATGTGAATCATCAATAAAATATTTTAATACAAATTAATATTGACATATACTTAAAAATGTATTAATAATAAAAAATCATTTTAATTTGTGCTATAAAATGTCTTAATATAAATTGTATTTAAAATATTTTAAACGCCAATTATGTATATATTATATATCATTTAAGATAATTTATGTATATGTCACGAATTTTTTTATGGTTAAATTTAAAAATACAATTTAAACAATGAAAAATTACACATTGTATTTTGTACTCTAAAAAAAATTACACTTGGAGAAATTTGATCTCCCGAGGCTTATATTAAATCTGTACTTAAAACGAATCTGTACTGGTATAGCTTTTAGTCATATAAATATGCTATTTATGTAACAATTTTAACATATAATTTTTAATATTACAATATAGGGAAAATTACCATTTTTCAAAAAAAAATTAATGATATAAAATCAAACTAATCAATTATTATATTAATAAAAATTTAAATGGGAAAGAATAAAATTTAAACATAAAAATACATAAACATCATCAAATTTCCATTTAACAGGTAAAATAAAGTTGAAATTCTTAACAGGTAAAATAAAGTTGAAATTCTAAAACTGTCGCTGATAGGGTATTTCGACGAAACTTTGAAAAATCACGTAATAAATTGGATTGTTGTTGGTAAATGGTGAAATCGTGAATCACTCGTGGAATTTGAGATGGTCAGTACTTGCCCCTTACGTAAAGTCCCATGCTCCATGCCTCTCTGGCTATGGCCTACATCGGCCTTATCTTTTTAATTGAATCATGGCTGCACCTACTTCAATTCAGTAAGGACCACATTCTTTCGAGCTTTTAAATGAATAAAACAAACTTCTAAGGAGATATTATCGTATCGTCAATACTGTTAGTACTTGGTAGAATATTGACTTGGATGTTCTTATCAAATTTCCCATGGATGCTATTATCAACTTTTCCAACCAGAGGTTTCTTCAATATAGTCTCATCAGAATTCACATTAGATCGACTACACAATAGAACACTGAAGTAATTGATAATATGAAAATGAGGGGTAATGAAGGTGTTTGGTGAGAAAAAATATCATGTTATCTCTTTTATTCATTATGTTTTTTTCCGAGATAAGTTAACTTCACACGAATTAATTGATAAAATACATAATAAAATATAGTGGAATATAAAAGAAAAATGAATATAACCATTTATTTAATAAAAAAATTCAAATATCATCTGATAGAATTCATTTAATGATATATTTTTTATATTTTTAGGAAACTGGGAACAAAAATGGAGATGAAAAAACTTACTTAAGAAAACAAATTCCAAAAACAGATTTAGAATTATGGAAAATTTAAGAGTAAAATTACTCATTATATATAATCTTTTTCTATTCTGTAATGAAATATAATTTTTATATAACTCAACTTTTTTATAAAAAAATCCCTAGCCTATAAATTTTTAACTCTATATAAATTTAAAAAAGTAAGATCAAAGTGTATTAAAATTGTATTCAAAATAACTTGTGACATTTTTTACGCACCAAATAAAATTGACCACTTTAACATTTCATCTCATTATTAAAAGTTTTATAAATTCTTTCTCCAATATTAAATCTTGTGAGTTTAATATAAAAAATATTTATACAAATTAAGAAAATATTAACGAATGAGAACCCAGAGTTACAGTTGGGATGCCCAAACAATATGCTATCCTTTAGGTTTTTACTCAACCATTATGGAATTTCAGTTATTTAACGTTTTCCTTATAAATTGGGTGCTATGGAAATGTGACACACATGACTTCTTAATTCAATTATGAGGATAGGCCTTTGCATTTGGAGATGTTAACATCAACATCAACATCAGGTTACTTTTACCTTTATTATTTTAGTTCTACCATCTTCTGCTTTGTGCTTTGGAGTTAAAGTTAGTTATATATATATATTATCTAATTAATTAATTAATTAATAAATATTTTATTAGTAATTTTAAATTGATATATTATTTTAATTGGATTAGTTTTTAAGTGTGAATTTTTGAAAAGGTTTTTTTGTTTATTTTTCAATTTATTTTGTTGAGCATTTAATAGAGATTTATTAAAATCATAAGTTTGACAGGTGAACTCTTCATAATAGAAGTGTTCCTGGAGTTTTTGACAGTATGAATCCATATATGTAATAAAAAAATCAGTTTAAACAACACAAATCAAAATTTGACCATAACTGTTTTTGCTAGATTCTTTCTAAAAATCTACCAATTTCTTACAATTTTATATAATCAATCATTTTAAAATATTAATAAAAAAAATTCCTTAACTAATTTATTCACTATATATGCATTAAAATGAAATCAATATGCATTAAGTATATGCATCAAAATCAAATCAATACATTAAAAATTAATATTTATACATGTAACGTACCCTGATAACCTCGCAGGTAAAAGGAGGGAGTTAAATTTTTTTATACAAATTACCCACAAGTAATTATCCAATTCACAACTCCACACTCCTCATTAACCATTAGATATAATGTACATTAGTACATCAAGTAAATTGCAATAAAAGACAGTAAGTTGCTTAACCATTAACCACCCCTGTGGTAGTGTAATAACATAAACTGTCTCATGAATCCTTGCATCCATTTCATGATTTTCCTTAACCATATTAAATAATCATGTACTAGGACATTATGATTATCACATCAAATAAAGAAACATCATCATCAAGGATTCAACATCATCCAACTGACACAAAAGGAAATCACACCATTAAACACCGATATACCCTGGAAACCCCGTAGGGTGAAAACCAGCAAACATTTAATCTTATTATTAAACGCTCATGAGGGTTTTCACCCCTCACTCAATGGCTTATAAGGGATTCCATCCCTTAACCATTGTTATAAAATTATTACAATGAATTATCATTAAGTTGTCACATAACTAGCTAAAAGCTAATACATTTTCCATGTAACCCTTTACTTACATACCACCACATGCAATATTCCTTGTGGCATGATTGTTCTAGCAATGTATGATTCTGCAGCTCGTACTCATCTGCATGGAGCATTAATCCTTTTCCTGCCACAATGTTAAACATCTCTTTCCTTTGGCACCAACCGCCTTCGTTTCCTGTCAATGTTGACGTCAACAAGCTTTGTTAACAAGATTAGATACAACATTAATCAATCAATACTCAACCTCTAAAAGTGATCTTTTAACATATACTCATGTGCATGAGCAAGCATGACATACTAATTAACTAGTACATATGTTCAAGTAAATACTTGTTTTACTTCCACAATGTTTATTCACATTAATGCATAATTCTATTCACATTAATGCATAATTCTCTTTAAGAGATCTAACCCATTAGTTCTACTAAAATGTATAACACAATAGTTATATCTTCATATATGTAATAAATTGTTGTTCCTATGTTTATGCACATGTGTTCTTTTCACATAGTTATTTTTCGAGAACTCAACATAGTTTCTCTAACATACAAAGAACATAACTCTATATCACAATGACTATTTTTTGTGCATTCCATAGCTTATCATATTAGCCCTTCTTTAATGTATGCAACACATACTCCCTTCACTAGAATACTACCATCATTTCATGCAACAAACCACATACTTCTTTCTTAAAGGAAGTCAATATAACCTCATTTCTCTATCTTCCTATATGAGGGTTTCTCATGCTTCCCTTTTAAGAAATTAATTAGATATCCATCTTTATCAAGATACAATAACAAGGTTAACTTACCCTTTTATGCACCAAAAATCAAGAAATCGACACAACTCATCTAACAAGACAAACTTTTCAAGAGATTATTATTTTCAAGAAAGTTAACATAATCACTTTCTCTATGTACACAGAAAATAATACTTCCACAGTCACAATAGCTACCCTTATGTGCATGCAACATTTGTTTTTCCTAACACAATTACTTTTACTTCAATGCACATAATCTTTTCATGAAACAAGTATGGATTCTTGATATGATATGAACACTATTCATATGTCTTTCAAAAATAGGAAACTTTATTTTTGTTTCAAGAGATCTTCTCATAAAAGCCATCATTTTCATACATGAACTATGCACACTTTTCTAAAAAGAAAAACTATAGAAATGAATATCTATGAACCTAGAAACACATCATTAGCTAATTCTATCATGCATGTAATGCATAATTATTTCACAGGAAACTTAGAAATTAGCTAGTATCACAATGCAATTAGCATATAACCTTTTTCAAGAAACTTTTATAAAAATACATATTTTAATTCAAGAAAACTTGGCCACTTTTCACACTATGTCCTCAGGATGTTTATATGCCTCACCTTCTTTTCTCAAGAAGATATTTTGGCTATATTTAGCAAGGATTTTATTCCAAGAAAATGACAAGAGACAAGCATTTCACACACAAGACTCACATGTAGTCTTTCTAAGAGGAACTACCTATTTTCTTTACCAAGAAAACATACAAAATAATCAATCTTTAAGTGCATGCATTAACACATTTCCTTTACCAAGAAAACCTACAAAAGAATCATTCTTTTACTGCATGCATTAAAATTCTTTCTTTACCAAGAAAATATATAAAATATTCAATCTTTAACTGCATGCATTAACATATTTTCTTTACCAAGAAAACATATAAAATATTCAATCTTTTACTGCATGCATTCAAATACTTTCTCTACCAAGAAAACATATAAAATATTCCTATATTTTTCTTCAAGAAAGCGAGCAAGATACGTATCTTTTCATGGGATTGTGTGTCCAACAGTGAAGGCAATGCAGCATCCTGACAGAGAAGACACAAAATCATTTGAGGGCATTGTTGTGTGCCGTGGCGCAGGGCATATCCTCCAAGCTACGCAAGAAGGAGGCCCAAGTGATGACCATGGAACGAAGGAACATAGAACTAAAAGACTAGATAAGAGGTCTCATGGTCAAAACACATTCGTGGCAGAACCGTGCCTAGTGCAGCGAAGCGCTGGCCAGATCTGTGCGGGTGCAGATAGACGAAATAAGCAAAGAAGGGAGTGGAGATAGCCAAGACGAGGCCGCTGCGTCGTCTCATTTCGTAACCGGAAACTCCATGGATGCCATCCACAGGGAGAACAGGGACCTTGAAACACCGAAAACATGCAGGCTGTGCAGGAGTAATGATGTATCCATATTGTTCTTGCCCTGTCGCCATCTTTGCCTGTGCAGGGACTGCGAAATCAAAGTAGGCGTGTGCCTGGTTTTCCACCCTTCGAAAATCGTGAGCGTGCAAGTCTACTTGTCATGAATCACTTTTCTAAATTGTTTCCACCTGCTTCCCCAAAAAACTTAAACGGTTTTGTTGTATTCTTTTTCATGATGGGTCGTGCATTGCAGATCCATTGCCTTTTCAGTTTTACAGATATCAAGAATCAGTTTTATAACTAATTCGCAATTTTAAATTACTTTTACACCGAGTTACTATGATAGGGATATTACAATACAATAAGACAGGAAATTGATCACAGTTATGGCAACATGGAAATTGATCAATTTTGAGGGTTACTGTATTCAAATTCTAACCATCATATAAGCATGCGAACTTCAATTATTTACTTCCTTACACTGAAATCTAGAAATCTATGAAATCTAATGAATTCTACGTACATAGAGGAGAAAATGAATTCTACGTATATATAGGAGAAAACCTTTTGTTTTGGATTCTGAACCAACTAAATCCAATCCCCTAGAAGCTAGAGCATTGAGACTTGTATTTGGAGAAGATGGAATCATGCAACCTTCAAAAGTGGATACCCCAGTAGAGAAACCTCTTCTCCAGAAACATCTTGGACACCTTAACAGTTGAAAAGTTTCAAGCAAATCTATTGAGAAGCTATGAATCCTGTGATATTGTTGCAAAGGAGTATGCAACTATCTCACATTAACAAAGATAACACTAGATTACATGTTAAAAAGAAGGTTATGGAATTTCATTCCCAAGTTGAGAAACCTCTTGGATACCTTCACATGCCATGTCTATGTCCATATCCTTAGGAATCAATAGAGTGATATCGCCGGTGGACTTCACATAATCTGCGGAAGGGGCAAAAGAAAATGTGCAGTCTAATGGAGGATCCTTTATCTCCATGTCCCCCTTTAATATTTGCACCACTGCTCCCATTGAAGGTCTTAAAGCAGAATTTCTTTGAATACACCAAGACGCTATTTTTATAATCCTATACGCCTCCTCTATACCTTCCGGCCCTTTCGATTGCATCACACTCATGATCGGTTCATCCATTTTTCCTCACCTCACTTTGCTAAAAGCAATAGAGGGAGAATACCAAATGCCCGATTCCTGAGAGTTATCCACGTTCTTGCGCTCGCTGATGATTTCCAGAAGCATCATCCCGTAACTAAAGACATGGGTCTTGGATGTGATTCCCTGCCCAAAAATCCACTCAGGTGCCATGTATCCTTCCGTTCCTCTCACCTGCGTCACCACACGGCTTTCTCGATCTCTATCTAGACACCTTGCCATACAGAAATAAAAAACTTTCGCCTTGAAATTCTCGTCTAGCAGAATGTTTTGAGGTTTGATGTCCAGATGCAAAATACAGACCCTTGATTCGTCATGCAAGTAGGTAAGTCCCTGGGCAGTGTCCAAAGGAATTGAATATATGGTCTTCCAATCAAGCCACTTGTCTGAGGCAAATAACCATCTACCAAGAGATCATTGGGCATGAATTCGTAGACCAGAATACGATGAGCACCTTCTACACAAATATCATGCTATCTCACAAGATTCGAATCATTAATTGATGATATGGTGGCGATTTCTGCACAAAACTCCGGTAGTCCCTACCTCTACTGGTTCACTAGACATTTAACGGCCACAGGTATACCATCCTTCAAAATCCCTTCATAAACTATCCCGAATCCTCCCTTTCCAATATCTTTACTGAATCTGCCTGTGGCGATCTCCATGGCCTGGTAAGTGAATATTGTAGGAAGGCTAGTCAGATTCTTCATATATTCTTCGTCAAATTAATTGCCACTATTAACACTCCAGGAAGCTCGGGTTGTAGCTCAGAAATGCGTGGAAACATATAAATCTTCAATATTGTTCTCTGAACTATTGAAATGGATTGTGGTTTGGATCATGTCAGATGACTGTTTCAACTCTGTTTTCACTCAAGACATGGATGAACACCCTCAGCTTGATAAGGCTTTTGACCACTAATGCTCAATAGTTTATAGATTCAATCAATAGATGGAGAATCCTGACTATACCAATAGATACATACATAAACACATATGAATGGCTAGCTACAGAAAGTAAATGAAGCTTACAAATATAATTTATCAACGAAGAGATAAGATGACAATTATCTAGCATTCGACATAGATGAAAACATGAATAACCTATTCAAGTGAAAGCTTAGAATAGAGGATAGGAGGGCGATTGAACATGTAACAACAAAAGAAGCTTGTATTACTTGAATGAAGATGAGACACTGGGAGGAACAGAGTATCCACAATCTCCAAAAGTTAAACCTCTATCCCTTCAAACTTTCAGCCATTTATAGGCTTTTTACAATACTCTCGAACTCTCTGAGGCTCAAGATGTTTTAATCTATCCCCTACTTGAAGCCATAGTTAGACAAACATGAGCTTAGAGAGCTTTGTTTCTGGTAATTTCGCCACGCTGTCAGGTGGTTCACTCGTGCCAATGCGTTACATGATCATTATTATTGGTTCGGCTAGATCGTGCTATTTTTTCCCCTTTCGGCCATGTATTCTGTTATTTTAGTTCAACTGTCCGACTGTCAAAAACACTGACAAAGCCAACAAATTTCCTCCGCAGGTGACTGGTGGGAAGTGGGGTATGGGGGCCATTGGATTGGGAGGAATGGGCAGAGGAGATCAATCACCGGAGGCTTCAAGTCATGGCGGGAGTGGAATAAGTCTGAGCCATTAGATCTTAGATGGGTAGATTGAACGAATATCGAGCGAAGGAGGTGCTCGAAGGATAATACCTGGGAGGGGTTTAAATAAGTGGAATATGGTTTATATAGGATAGTTCAGAGCCCTCCCGATTCCATTCATCGGGCGCCACGTAGTAGTAGAGGAGAGAGAGGAAACCACTTTATCAGATGGGTATCGCTCTCTCCTGTTGCCAGAGCGATATGCATAATAGCCATTAGATCTAGCAGAAATGATCTAACGGTGGTGATTGGTCAGAGCGGGTGAGCGTAAATCATTAGTCGGATGAAGTACAGACCATCAAATCAGTGGGAAGATCGACGACAGGGATCAAAGAATGGAGAGTGCAGTGGAAAGGAGATGAACCAAGAGCGGACCTACCGATATTTATGAGCGCGGGTGTATAATTTTTGAAGTCCGGCTTATGGCCAAAGCGGAGCAAGAGGAAACGTGGACCATCGGAGCTAAAATAGGAGACATTTCCATTAAAATAGTAGCAGTGCACCTCAGGGCTAACACTTGCTCCTTCTGGGGATGAAAGCCTCCCTATGAGTTTTCAAGGACTGCAGACTACTGCCTTTCTAGTAACAACCAAAACAAACTTATCTCCTAGTGTTCCATTGGGCATGGAGTTTATTTTCATAGAAAACAAAAACTAAAAAGACTTATTACAATATTAAGGCCTTAAAGCCTCATATGAAGTAAAGTTTCAAAAACCGCCCATTGATTGGGCCATCAAAAACACCTCCCCCCTCCAAATTGTGCAGAATGAAAGTATTGTTCATCTGAACTTGAGCAATGACAAACGGTCCCGTCCATAAGGCATCAAATTTACCATGGTTTCCCTTATTTTCCTTCAATGCATCCCATTTCAGAACCTAGTCACCAATCTGAAAACTGTCCATTTTTTCCTTTCTATCAAAGGTTTCTTTGATCTTCTTTTGATGAATTCTTGACTTCTCAACCTGTTGTTCTTTGATCTGTTGTAATTCAACCAAGTTACTCATTCTCCTCGCCATGTTGTTCTCTTCATCATGTTCTTCTTGCAAGAATTTGGCCACAGGGAGAATCAACTGGATAGGAAAAATAACATCAGCACCATAAACCAGCTTAAATGGAGAATTTCCTATGGACTTCTTGTTGGTAACTCTGTCAACCCACAGTGCAAACTTCAACTTGGAATCCCAGTTCTTTTTGTTGTCTTCTACCAATTTTTATTGATTATCCTTACAAGACTATTGTTAGATGATTCTACTAGGCCATTGCCTTGAGGATAATATGAGGTAGAATGCACCAATTGAATGCCCATGGATTCACACATGTCCACCAATTCTTCTGCCCTGAAAGTTGTTGCATTATTAATGACTAGTTTGATTGGGCAACCAAATCTAGTGAAAATATTCTCATTCAAGAACTTTATGATAACTTGATGATTAGCATTTTTAGTGGGTATATTCTCAATCCATTTGGTGAAATAATCAGTGGCTACAAAGATACATTTGTGATGGCCACTGGAATGTGGATTGATCTCACCTATGAAGTCCAAGCCCCACTACTGGAAGGGACCATTGGCGTGTACTGGCTTCAAGGGAAGAGGTTTTAACTATTGTCTTCTTGCAAACCTATAACATTTGTCATCAGACTTCACAAAGAAAACACACCAGAGAATAGAGTAGGCCAATAATACCCATCTCTCAAGATCTTGTGGAATGTGGTTTTCCAATAATGATGCCCTCCACAAGTGTTAAAATGGAACTAGTGCATGACTTCCACAGATTGTCCTTTGTCTAGACATCTCAAGAGGATCCCTTATGGGTCTTTCCAATAAAGTAGGTTTTTATTAATGCAAAATTTGGTTGATATGAGCTTAATGGCCTGGGCTTGACTTGAGCTATGCCCTAGAGGGACTTCTAGCTTCTTCAAAAAATGAACTACACTGGAATACCATTCATAGGTAGCTAGATTTTTAGCCAAAGACTAATTCTGCTCTTGCTATTATGCTGCTTCCTCTGTCTGCTCAGCACCTAAATTTGAACCTATGCAATTGATGTCTAACAAACTGCAATTTTCCTTAGCCATAAGCTTAGCCAAGCCCTTGCCTTTGACAAGCTTGGTGGGCTTCACCTCTATGTTGAACTCTATGAATTGTGCGATCCATTTAGCTCTCTTTCCATCAATATCTGGCTGAGTTAGGACATCTTTTACTGAGGCTAAAGGTACATACGCAATCACTTTGGAATGCAGAATGTAAATTATGAATGCCTTTAAATATTTTATGAGAGCATAATCTTGTTTTTCAATAAGGTCATACCTTAGCTCAACCTCCCTCAGAGTTTGGTTAAAAAAGGCCACAGGGTGCTCTACACCTTCATCATTTTTTTGCAATAGAACTACTGCAAGTGTATCATAAGAGGCAAAAGAGAAGATATAAAACTCCCTGGTATAATCTGGAATGATTAGAGTTGGAGCTTCCATGATAGCTTGTTTGATGACTTCAAAAGAGCTTCTTGCAACATCTATCCATTTTATTTCTGATCCTTTCTTTTGCATGGAAGTGATATTTTCACTAGCTCTGCAAAGTTTGGAATAAATCTCCTGACAAAGTTAATCTTACCCAAGAAATATTGAATGTCCCTTTTTGACCTTGGGAATGACAATGTCTGAATTGCTTGAACTCTTGCTGGATCGATCTTCACACCTTTAGTAGAAACAATATGTCCCAGAAGTTTTCCTTCTTCTAGAGAAAACTGTGACTTCTTTGGGTTCACAGAAATTCCAAACCGTCTGCACTTTACAAACACCTTCTTCAAATGTTGCAAATGGTCCTTGTGACTACTAGAAAAGACTATTATGTCATCAAGGTAAATAAGGACAAACTTGTCCTTCTCTCCCATAAAGGCTATGTCCATGTCCCTCTGAAAAGTAGCCCCAACATTCATCAGTCCAAAAGGCAACTTGGAGTACATGAAAGTGCCCCAAGGAGTAGTGAAGGCAGTATTTTCTTGATCTTCTAGATGTATAGCAATCTGATTGTAACCTGAAAATCCATCTAAGAAAGACATGACTCTAGCCCTTGAAACTTTTTGCAGCAAGTGTTCCATCTTAGGGAGGGGGTAGTTGTCTTTTTTAGAGCATTTGTTCAGATTCCTGAAGTCAACACAAAGCCTGATTTCTCCATTCTTCTTTCTTACTACCACAAGGTTAGCTATCCACTTTTAATACCTTAGGGGAACTATGATCCTGGCATCCAACAATGTCTTGATTTCTTTTTCAATCAAAGGCAATAAGAGAGCGCTGATAGGTCTTAATTTCTACTTAAAATGGATGGTGTTCTTCTCCAGTGGAATCTTATGCTGAATGATGTTGGTGTCATAGGTCTTGAACACTGTACTCCCAAGCAAAAACATCAGCAAATTGTTTCATCAGGGTGCAATACTCGCAACTTTGGGCAAAAGACAAGTTAGTGGACAAATTTATGTACTTTGGATGGGCTGGACTCCCTACATTATGTCTATGAACTGCAGAATCATTTTATTTTTTGGCAGGCTTATAAGGTACATCATTATGATCAAACAACTTCTCTAGGGGCACCAATCCTTTGGGTGTATGGTTACTAGGTAGCTGAACGATGTTATTCTGACCAATCTCGTCCTTTAGCTTGGACTGGCTGTTTTCTTCAATGGTTTCATTTTCTTGGTCAATGTGCATTTCAGAAAATTCATCAATGACTTGTAAAAACCTATTAATTTCATCATCATCTTCGAAAACTTTCCAGTATTTGACATTGTCAGGTAGAGATGGTCTATATTTCACCTGAACTTCATAAGTTAATTTAGGAGGCAAAGGAGGAATAAACGTGCTAGTAGACACAACAAGGGAATCAACAAGTTGGTTCTTCATTCTAGGGATGTAAGAAATGTTGAAATTATTAAAAGAACCATTGAGCTTCCATACCTCATTTCTGTATTCTTTCAGCCTTGGATGCTTTGCTTGGAAAGTTTTGTTGACCTTTTGAATGATAAGGTCTACATCTCCAGACACCTTCAGACCTTTGATGCCCATTTCTTTAGCAGCGTTTAAGCCCAATATCAAGGCTTTGTACTCTGCTATGTTATCTGTGACTCGAAAAATTAACTTGAAAGATAAATGAATGCATTCTTATGTGGGGGACACAAGGACTACACCATCCCCTGCAGCTTCCTTAGAGAAAGCTCCATTAAAGAACATGTCCCAAATTTTTGGGGCTTCTTCCTCTGTGATTTGACAAACCGTTTCTTAAGCTGCACAGAGGCCAACTAGGATTCTTCAATTTGAAGAATACAGGATCCAAAATCAGTGTCGACAGCATAGATGGGATGATTAGTGGGATTCCTTTCATCAATGATAATATAAGCCAACTGAACTTATCTATATAATTTCCTACTCTCACCTCCAAAAACTGGGACAGTAGTATAGGACAGATCATTTTGCAATGTTCCACCTAATCTCTTGATCCAACCTCTGGAGAGCAACATGCCAAACTTGGGGGGTACATCTCCTTCCACAAAATACATAATCATGCTCTTCATGAGAAACTAAGACAAGGTAATGGCTAGGTCTTTGATTAATCCCAAACATTTCACTTTTCTAGAGTCAAAAGAAAAGAGGTCATGATAAGACTTGGGAATGTCAAGACCCAACTCATCCATGACAACCTTGGGCATTAGATTATGGTTGGCTCCTATGTCCAGAAGGCAGTTGTGAAGGATTTTGTCATGAATAGTCAAGGAGACATAGAATGATGGGGAGCTATCATCACAATTTTCAATGATTGGGCTGAGAACAACATCTGGTTTGTCGTCTTGCAGGTTTACATAGTCAGTGGAGGCCTGGATGGCTTTAGGCTCAAGGGCCTCGAGGATAGATCTCTTGAAGGAGTCATTCTTCACTAGTTCAATCAAAGGTATAAGTTTGCTTAGCTTCTGAATTTATGATTCAAAACTAGAAGGAGAAGGAGACTTGTCAAGGCCTCTTACCTCATGAGCTGGAGCTTTGAGGATGATGGGATCAATTGCCAGTCGTTTCTGCTTTTTAGCTTGCTGTATTGCAAGGACAGAAACTCTCTGAACAAGAATTTCCTTGGCATTATTCATCTTCGACCTCAGATGATATATGTGCTGATCATCAGTTTGTAGAACAGCTTCACCATCCCACTCCTGGCTAATCTGGTCATTGAATAATGACTTTTCATAGGCAGCTGATGTAAGAAAGGAGGCACTGCCTTTGTCTTCCAGACAATAGATCTCATCATCTTCTTCAAACTACTTTTCTTCCATGACTACATTCTGGAAAAGGGTCTTCACCCTTTGGTCTTCATTGGCATATTTGCTTCTTCGCGGAATCTGCAACTGCTTGTTTACTCTTCTATATGGATTTGGATTTCTAGTAGCAAAGGTATTAGGAACTCTTCCTTTCGTAGGGTGTTGCTCAACCTTTAATTTGGAGATTTCAAAGGCTAATGACTTTATCATCTTGGTCATTTTATCTATCTTGGGATCTGAAGATGATGAAGATTCGCCCCTCTGTCTCCTTCTATTCACATTCCCCTTGAGCTTCTCTCCAACCATGATGCTTGATTCTACTTCCAAGGCTGCATCCTGCATATCAGCCAAGGTAGCACATCATCTCTCCCTCAACAGTAGACATAAGTCAAAATCAAAGGCACTGGCATAGGTGATTTTAGCAGAGGTAGTGGTGGGTTTTACTTCAGCTGGTATCTTGTTGTACATGCGGTTAAACCTCTTATTAAAATCAAACAAAAACTCACCATTTTCCCTCTTTAAGTTCCCAAACTCGATGTGGTAGTAGAGTAGATCCTTCTTATCCCCCCAATGCTTTAGGAATGCATCATCTAAAGCCTCAATATCTGCTATAGACCTTGGGGTCAGTTCTCTAAACCATTTTCTAGCCTCTCCATCTAGACTTTGGACAAACACTCTCATCCATACATCATCTTCACTAATATCCAGGTTATCAGCATAGCTATAGAATGATTCAAGATGTTCCTCAGTTGTAACACCTTCGGTCCCAGTGAACTTAAGCATCTACTTTTGATATTCTCTAGTAGGTATGGCATTCAAAGGAGTGGGCAGTACTAGAGGTCCATACCTAGCAGCTATGATTCTTTCCATTTTGGTAGGTGCTGCCATAGCTGTGGTGGCTATAAGGGAACTGGAAGTCTGAATGACAAAGGGTTGAGGAGTGACTAATAGGACTAAAGGAGTATGATGGATAGGAGGAGAGACTTCCTTTGGGCTTACAACAAAAGGAGAACCTAAAGAATAAGGAGGTCTATGAATCTCTTAGATTTTTTCTTCACTGCTAGTATTAGATGTTATACTCTCAACATGTATTTGTTCTATTGCAGGATTTTCTTGAAGAGATATAGATTATTGTTTAGAGCTACCTAAACCTGATGCTCCTTTCCACAACGCCTTTCTTTCTTTGATGATTTCTTCAGGGTCAGGTACTGGGTCAACTTGTGGCTTTTGAGAATTTCTCTGAGTGTGCCTCAAAAACTGAGCCAGAACTATGGAGTGGAGTCGCCAAGACGTTCATCCTCCAGTAGAGTCGCAAGATAGATGACTACAACCCAAATAGTGTCCACGCTTTGTCTATCATCAAAGTTGGATCTGTGTCATCCCCTAAGGAAGCTGAGCTTCAGTCACCTCTCCCCGGAAACAACGCCAATTATGTTAGCACTCCAACAAGCTCTCCTAGGTTGTAGCTCGGAGATGCCTAGAAACATATAAATCTTGAATATCGTTCTCTGAACTATTGGAATGGATTGGAGTTTGGATTAAGTCAGATGACTATTTCAACTCTGTTTTCACTCAAGACATGCATGAACACCCTCAGCTTGACAAGGCTTTCGACCACTAATGCTCAATAGTTTATAGATTCAATGAATTGATGGAGAATCCTGACTGTACCAACAGATACATACATAAACACATATGAATGGCTAGCTACAGAAAGTAAATGAAGCTTACAAATCTAATTTATCAACGTAGAGATAAGATGACAGTTATCTGTCATTTGACATAGAAAAAAACATGAATAACCTATTCAAATGCAAGCTTAGAACAGAGGAGAGGGCGACGATTGAACATGTAACAACAAAATAAGCTTGTATTACTGGAATGAAGATGAGACGCTGGGAGGAACAGAGTATCCACAGTCTCCAAAAGTTGAACCTCTATCCCTTCGAACTTTTGGCCATTTATACGCTTTTTACAATACTCTCGAACTCTCTGAGGCTCAAGATGTCTTAATTTGTCCCCTCTATCTTCTAACTACTTGATGCCATAACTAGAAAAATATGAGCTCAGAGAGATATGTTTCTAACAAACACGGTAATCAAATTCTGGTAATTTCGCCGCACTGTCAGGTGGTTCACTCATGCCAGCGTGTTCCATGATCATTTCTGTTGGTTCGGCTGCATCGTGTTGTTGTTTTCCCCTTTCAACGACGTATTATGTTATTTCAGTTCAACTGTCCGACTGTCAAAAACACTGACAAAGCCAACAAATTTCCTCCCCAGGTGACTCGTGGGAAGTGGGGTATGGGCGCCATTAGATCCAGAGGAACGGGCGAAGGAGATCAATCTCCGGAGGCTTGAAGTCGTGGCAGGAGCGGAATAAGTCCGAGCCGTCAAATCTTAGATGGGTAGATCAAACGGCTATCGAGCGGAGGAGGTGCTCGAAGGATAATGCCCGAGAGCAGTTTAAACAAGCGAAATATGGTTTATATCGGACAGTCACCGGGCGGTAAGTGGTAAAGATCGAAGCCTGCCCCATTCCATTCATTGGGCGCCACGTAGCAGCGGAGGAGAGAGAAGAAACCACTTTATCGGGTGGGTATCCCCTTCTCTTGTTGCCCGAGCGATATGCGCGATAGCCATTACATCTAGCGAAAATGATCTAACAGTGGTGATTGGTCGAAGCGAGTGAGCGTAAATCATTAGTCGAATGAAGTATGGATCGTCAGATTAGTGGGAAAATTGACGACGGGGATCATAGAATGGAAAGCGCAACGGAAAGGAGATGAGCCGAGAGCGGACCCGCCGACATTTTTGAGTGCGGGTGTATAATTTCTAAAGTCCGGCTTATGGCCAAAGCAAAGCAAGAGGAGACATGGACCATCGGAGCTAAAACACGGGACATTTCTGTTAAAATAGCAACAGTGCACGTCAAGGCTAACAGGGACCTTGAATGCGTTTTGAAGCAGATTGTTCTTTTCACCATAAAACCCATTTGCGAGTCAATTTCCCAGCTAGATAAGAGATAAATAAGGTGCAGTGGATTCGGACGAGAATATATACAGCAAATCCCTTCGCTGTGAACTCTATGACAAGGACCCTCACCACAAAAGCCACACCCAATACCGGTGCGATGGTGGAGAAGAAAAAAATCTGATAAATCTATATAGAGAAACCCTTGCAGAATCCATTTTAGACATTCGTCTGGATAAATTAATCGGACTGCAGGTTTATATTTTCCAACGGATTTCACTGATATCCGATGCGAATTCCACGAGACTTGTTTAAAATTGTGGTCAACTTAAGATCATAAATAATAACATGATCTGCGAGTGCACGTTTACCTTTTGTTAATCTAATTATTTTAAGATCTAATTAATTTGTATATATTATAGTACTTTAAACATTAATTTATCATCGAAAAACAATTTTACGCTGTTTAGATATTTTTATGTTTCTAAATTGTTTTTAACCTTTGAACAATGAGAGTGTGTTTAATTTT
Source organism: Pinus tabuliformis (assembly GCA_031772625.1). Lineage (NCBI taxonomy): Eukaryota > Viridiplantae > Streptophyta > Pinopsida > Pinales > Pinaceae > Pinus > Pinus tabuliformis. The sequence continues at coordinate 990,684,940 of CM062807.1, read as the reverse complement.
TTTTTAATTTAATTATTTAATAATATATATTTTTAAATATTTTAAACTTTAATTTATGATGAAAAATATAAACCATTATAATTTTTTAACTTAAATGTTTATTTTATTTCAGGCTTTTAATCTATTTATTATAAATTTTTTGTTTTTTTTATGTTTAAAATACAATCAAAATTTTATTAAAAATAATAATAATAACTTAACTTGAAAATTATAATTAAATTATACATAAGTATAATTTTTTTTGCTTTTAACATTTCATTTTTGCTATTTTTATTAAAAATAATAATAATAACTTAACTTGAAAATTATAATTAAATTATACATAAGTATAATTTTTTTTTGGAAAATTCTTTTGCTTTTAACATTTCATTTTTGCTATTTTTACTTTTATATAGATATAAATCCTTCCTAAAACGGAAAATTCCTTTGCTTTTAACAATTTTTTTTTTTTTTTTCTATTTTTACTTTTATACAGATATACAACCCTCATGAAATTGAACTCTGTGGGAAAATTTTTTTACTTTAAACATTTTTTTGTTATTTTTACTTTTATTCAGATATAAACTTTTCTTGAAATATTAAATTATATCTTTTAAAAAACATATTTTCATAATATTAAATTTATTTCTATAATTAAAATAAATTATATTTAAAAAATATAAAAATAAGTGACATACCAACTTTAACCTCTAAAATTTTAGTATTTAAAATCAATTTGCAATAATCTCACTCATATTAGACACTCTTATTTGTGAACGGCAACTGTCCATGTACTATATTTTGCATTTATCGGCGGTCAATCACAGCCCCACGGGATGGGACGAAGGAGCCCCGATTCCCGGAGGAACTTTCCATGCGAATGGATCTTCATGTCGAAACTTGGAACGTCATTGTCGTTCGCTGGTCAACCTAAACGTAAGTCAAAAGAGGATCTTGAAATTTTGGCAAACATGCCTGTCATGGGTGCAATAGTGCGGTTTTCTGGCGATTTAACCTTTTTGGCCATATTTGAAAGAATATTTAGAGGAAAAGAACTATGACCAAGCTATCTTAAATTTAAAGTTCGAATGTTTCGTTAAATGTTGAGAAGGGCTGTTTATTTAATTTTTTATTATTTTAAAATAAATAATAATATTGATATTCTTTATTATATTGTTATTTTTCATTATTATTTATTGTTTTAAAATAATAATAATAATGATATTATTTATTATATTCTATTTTTTTAAACAACTATATAGATTATAAATAACAAGTAGCATTCCATTCCTGATGAATAACAAATAAGCTATTTTTCAAAAGGAAACAGTGAATGCACGATAACATATAAAGTTGTTTTTTGGTTTATTTATTTATATATTTATTAGAATAAGAAATGTAGGATTAAGATAAATTGTGTTTTTTTACGCTTTTTACTTTTAAGGAAAGGTTATATGTATTTGATGATGAAAGTATTGACTCTAAATATTTCATATTTTTTATAATTAAGTTAAGAAAGGTAGGATTAAGATAAATTGTGTTTTTTTACGCTTTTTACTTTTAAGGAAACATTATGTGTATTTGATGATGAAAGTATTGACTCTAAATATTTCATATTTTTTATAATTAAGTCGATAGGTTTTTTATAGTAAGTTTTTTCTCGCGAAATTGTAACAGATTCGTCGACCTAATGAATATATTGTTTTCTTCCTGACACATGCCTAATATTGTGAGTTTATTGAGGATTGGCTATCCATTTGTTGTATTCTCTTCGACGACCAAGCGTGTATTTCCATTGAAGTATATATATATATATATATAAAAGTGTGAAAAATGTTTTCCATTTATCTTTGTTAAAAATAAGAATTTATTGCATAGGTATATATTTGACGATGACAGTTGAACCCTTTCCATTCATCATCTCCCCCTTAAGTAAGGATGGCACGTGAACCCCTTCCATTCATCATCTCCTCCTCCTTGAGTGAAGTTAGTGGTTTAACAGGTCGAAAAAAATTAAGATAAGATTTTATTACTATAAATTAGATAAAGGGGAGATGTGAGTTTCTCTAAGAAGAAATATTATTTAAATAAATTATTGAATTTGTAAAAAAACTATTAAATTTGTATGAGAATATGAAAAGTATTTTTAAAGTCAATCGTAGTTATTATTTTCTATTTATCTAATTATTTGAATAGATGATTTTTAACATAAAGGTTAGGAATTTTATTTTTATGTATATGATTGAAAGAGGTATAATTGATAATATATTGTATTTTTAATAATTTAGAAAAAATAGTTTCCAGTTTTATATCAATATTGGTATATGTGAAACAAACCATTATAAATAACTAAGTTATATACTAGATTTCATACCATACCAGGATGCAAAGAAATAAGTTTTGTAATGACATATTTTTTTAAATATTGAGTGCTTTTCCAAATAGACATTTTTTTATTATATATCATATTTAACAGATATGCAATATTATTTTATAGTATTTGAATGCATGTGAAGTTTGAAATAAGATAAGATAGAATTTTACTTTTCATATATTTATTTTTACATGTTTTTTACATTAAAAAAAATATTTTTTTTTAGGGTAATTGTCAACGAATTGAGTTTTTCAAAATTTTCTTAAACATTATTCAGTGGGGAGGTTTATTTTACAACCCAGTATAATAAAGATGCGTAAGTTTTTCTATAATTGAGATTTTCAAAAGTCTCTTGAACTTTATTTAGTCTCAACATTCATTCTACAAACCAGTATGACTCGGATGTGTAAGTAGGAAGTTGAGATTTTCAAAAATCTCTTGAACTTTATTAAACTAGGAGGCTCATTCTACAACCTAGTATGACTGGGATGTGTAATTAGGAAATTGAGCTTTTCAAAAATCTCTTACTTTATTTAGCTAGGACACTCATTCTACAATCTAGTATGATTGGGATGTGTAAGTAGGAAATTGAGCTTTTCAAAAAGCCCTCGAACATTATTCATCTAGGAGGCTTATTCTACAACCCAGTGTGATGGGGATACGTAAGTTAAAATCCCTTGAACTTTGGGAGGCTAATTTTACAACCCAGTGTGACTAGGATGTGTAATTTTGTCCGTAGGTGAGTTGACACAAACTCCTTTAAAATAAAAATAATTAAACTATGCTTTAAATAGAAAAATAATGTCATCTATAAAACTAAAAAAAGAATATGTTGTAAAGTAAAATTATGAGGAAAATGTTTAAACTTTATATTTTTCAAAAATATTTCAATAGGTGATTTAAATAAACTATTTGAAAATCTATGTTAACTAATTTATGTGGATATCAACTTCATCTATATCTATATAGAAAATAATTTGTTAAAATAATATATTTTATTGTATATAAAAAATATTTAATGTGGGTTATCAATGAAATATCTTAATACAAATTAATATTGACATATACTTAAAAATGGATTAATAATAAAAAACCATTTTAATTTGTGCTATAAAATGTCTTAATGTACATTTTCTTTAAAATATAATAAAGGAATTTAGGAAATTTTGAACTGTGCGACTAGGGTTTGTGTGAGCTCCGCAACCTCCCCTCGATGCCTCTGGTTCTAGCCTTTGGGGCCCTGCCAGCCATGGCAGATCCACTACAGCATCCTGGTGCCCTGTCCTTCAAGGTTATGGTCTCTGGTCGATCGCCAGACCAAGCTTCATTCTTCACAAAGTTTTCCTCTAGTTCTGCCTTCTACACGCCACCAGGAGGAAGCTCTAACAAAGAACAAATTACTCATCCACAGTAAAATGAGCTGCCAAAAAGGAATGAAGACAAAGTGAAAAGGCTAACCAAGGATTATTGGGCAAACAAGAGTAATGTCATAGACTCGCCCTTCCCTGCTAATGTCGATCCTTCAAAATCTCAAGAGCAGCCACAGGATCAGTCGAAAAAGACTAAGAATAATTGTAATTCCAAAGCCAAGAAAATATTAGAACTGGAAATTCAGCACCCCGAGGTAGTTGAATATAGAGAATACGTGCAGGAACACACAGTTATATGCAAGTTCATGGGATTATGGCTAATTGAAAGAGCCCTGAACTCGTGGATTCAGAGAAAATGGACACCCAAAGTGGAGATCAGACTTCAGTTAGCCTCCAACGGATTTTTCACAGTCACCTTCGACCTCCTAGAAGATAGAGATAATTTTTTTGAAGGAGGACCCTATTTCTACAACTCAGACGGTTTATAGATGAGATTCTGGAGGGAGAAATTCACACTGAAAAAAAGAGGATTTCACTAGGGTTCCAGTTTGGGTACGCTTCTACTCCTTACCAATTGATTATTGGGATCGTTCAGTCTTAAAGGGAAAAGGATACCAACTAGAGGAGTGCATTAAAATGTCTGAAGGCACTAAAATGGGGCACTATGTTTCCTACGCTTGAATATGTGTATACATAGACGTCTTTGGTGCTCTTCCAGAAGTAATCAAATTAATCTTCAGGGATGAAGACTAGCTGCAAGGTATAAACTATAAACATATACCCTTCTGATGCAGAAAGTGTCATGAGCATGGGCATACTTTCCGAGACTATCCCATGAATAAAACCCCCCAAACACCATAGCAAGAAAATAAACAAAAAGACAGATAAGGTTTTACCAAAGTCATGTCCACGAACAAGAATAACAGGAAAAAAGCTATCCCCAAGAAAAACCTATCTAAGAAAGCAAGTTAGAATCATTTCAATGTACTGAACAATACCCAAGAGAAAATGGATCCAAATGAAATAATAGGAGATGAAGCAGGAGAGGATGAAATGAACCCAGTAGATGGTGAACACGACGAGAAGGACACAGGTAATACTTATAGAAGAAAGGAGCAGGAGTAAGAGGATACATAAATGCAGCAAGTAAAAATAGAGGAAACTCGAGAGGAAAACGCAATAGAGGAAGCTCTAGAGCGGGTAGACCTTGCAACAATTGCAAAGGAATGGAAACAAAAAGGAATAAATGCCATATCAGAACAACCTGTACAAAAAATCAAAGGAGCTTATCTCCTCCAGGAAGAATTAAACCTCAAAACTCACTATCTAGCACAAGAAAGCATGGCTTCAAAAGGCATATTAGCCAATATACCAGTCGAGGAACTCAACCTCAAAGGCTCAAGCAGAAAGCGAGGACCAAAGTCCACCAGTCAGCTCCTTCAAGAACTAGGTGCCAAGATACTCAATGAAGGAAAAGTAAATGCTCTTGCTCTATACCCACCTCCATGTCAATGAATTGCATCTCTTTGAATATTAGGGGACTTAACAGTCCTAGGAAGAAACACATCTTAAAAACCAGAATCCTGTCTAATCACCCTGACATCCTTCTTATTCAAGAAACTGAACTTCACTTGTCTCACCCTCCCCTCCTTCTCAACTCGTGCTTCAAGGCTTACAGCTCGACTAATACGACTTTAGGTACGACGGGGGGCTTATTGACTCTTTGGAAAAACTATAAATTTGACCTTATTTCCTCTCTGGCCACTCATGATTTCATAACTGTAATATTTAGACTCATAGGCACCAATGAAACCATTTGCATAACTAATATTTATTCCCCACACAAGGTGACAAACCGTATCAAAATTATCCAAAATTTATCCAATCTCCTTGACCGTCTGCATCGTCCCCTCAAAATTATAGCTAGAGATTTTAATATGATAACTAACTTATCTGAAAAGAAAGGAGGAATCAGGAAGTTAGATAAACCACCACTGAAAACCTCAACCTCATTGACATTCCCACTAGCAATGGCTTATTCATATGGAATAACAGAAGAGGAGGATACTGTTAAATAGCCACCCGTTTAGACTGCTTCCTTCTATTCGAAGCC